>JAEOAD010000049.1:15120000-15830000 GCA_036365145.1 Orientallactaga sibirica | reverse complement strand
GGAATTCACTCTGTAGTCTCCAGGTGGCCTCGAACTCACGGTGATCCTCCTACCTCTGCCTCCCGAGCACTGGGATTAAAGGCGTGTGCCACCACGCCCGGCGCTTATATGAAATTTAAAAAATAAGTTAAAAATTAAAAGCCAGGTATGGTGGCAAACACCTTTAATACCAGCACTTGGGAGGAACAAGTAGGAGGATCAACATGAGTTTGAGGCCACCCTGAGACTACAGAGTGAATCCCAGGTCAGCCTGGGCTAGATTGAGACCCTACCTTGGAAAAAGCAAAAAAAATAAGTAAAGTCAGGTATTGTGGCACATGACTTTAATCCCAGCACTTGGGAGGGTGATGCAGGAGAATCACCATGAGTTCTTAGTCAGCCTAGGTTAGAGTGAGACCCTGCCTAGAAAAAAAAAAAAAAAAAACAGAACAGCACAAAAAATAATAATGTTCACAGCACAGCTTATTGCCCAGCTAGAGGCTGCTGAAATATTCACCCCAAGGGTGGGAGGAAGGTTGCTCACACAGGAGGGAGTTGGAAACACTTCCTGTGTGGTGTCCGATGTCACCCACTGTGCCAGGTGGGCTAACGGAGAAGCCAGCTGGGGGCACCTCATTTCCTGTCCCCAGTAGTGGAGCCCCTCCTCCTTGCCCCCACCCCCAAAATAACCTCCCTCCCAGGAACCCAAGCTGCCCACATCTCTAGGGTAGCTAGTGACAACCAGAGCTGGGCAGGGGGCCAGCAACCACCACCCACGTGTCCATCCCCCTCTGGGAAGGTCACCACCAGCTGCAGCTAACTTCAGTATGCCAGTCCCAAGGGGGTGATCAGTGTCCCCCACCTTCCAGGAACTATGTACCATGGTCAATGAAGGGCCAGCTAGGAGTGAGCACGTCTTCCTCAGGCTTCTTGTCACTTTGGGGGACCTGGGGACTTTCTCTAGCTAGGTATACCCCCTAAATTAAGGCAGCACCCATGTTCATCTCAAATAACTATTAGAGAGGGAAAAAACCCAGGGCCTCAGCCCCTCACATTTGCCCAGAACAAAGGGACAGAAGGGACAGCCAGGAGGGACAAGAACGGCCTGTTCTGTCCCAGCCAACGTGACATAAAGCACACATTCTGGCAGCTGGCTTCCTGGCATGCCCTGAGCCACTAGCCTGGTTAGTCGGTTGATCACCCTGTTCCCTGTAGGGACAGCAGGGGGGTTACTGTGGCCTAGAGGGATGGAATTACAGGGCAACTGGGTGAGTTGCTGGGCAGGTGGTTCTGGGTCTTTGTCCTTCCAAGACGTTTGCAAAAGGAAGTCCTCCCCCGGCCACACACACACCCGCAACCTGCACAGTTACCTCTGAGTGGCCTGCAATGTCTGCAGACAAGGAAGAGAGGTGGATGCCTCTAGCCTGGCCTTGGAGTGGCTGAGGTTGGCGGGACCAAAGAGAGGAGTCTGGGGGACTCCGATGGCCTGGGACAAGCTGGCCAGCCCAGCTGACCATGAGTCTTCCAGGTTCACCCCTCCCCCTCCTCTGCGGCGTCCACCAGCCAGCCTGCAGGGGACAGCGGGCAGCTGGCGCCACAGGGCCGGAGAGGGCGGGACAGCCAGGGCTTACATGTTAAAAGACCCCGGCTTCCTGGAGCGGGTGAAAAAGCAGGGACAGAACCCCAGGGCTTCTGGCCATGAAAGCCCACAGGGCCACATGTCCTATGAGTGTGGGAAACTGAGTCAAGAAAATGGCCCCAGTCAGCAAGACAAAACAAAAGTGTCTTAGCCGCGCGCGTGGTGGCGTGTGCGCTTTAATCCCAGCATTTGGGAGGCAGAGGTAGGAGGATCACCTAGAGTTCGAGGCCACCCTGAGACTACATAGTTTATTCCAGGTCAGCCTGGACCAGAGTGAGACCCTACCTCGCAAAACCAAAAAAAAAAAAAAAAAAAAAAAAAAAAAAAAAAAAAAATTGTCTTGATGACAGGAAGTCCATTATCCACCTTACTGGTCCCTATGTGTGTCTTCCCACAGGACTGAGCATTGTGATGGTTGGAGGACCCAGACTGGGTTCCCACAGGACTTTCCTATATGAGCCTGGCATGCAGTAGGCTTCTCATGGTTGTTGATTGACTGCATCCATAGAACAAGCTCACAGATAATTGGACATCCTGATAAAGGGACCTACGGGAGGGTGGACAGAGAGAAGGGTCAGAAGGCATGTAGAATACAAGGTGATGTGGGAAAGACAGCTGGCAGAGGTCGCCACCTGGTGGCAGCATGCCCCTGGCTCTTTCCTCCATCTCAGTGGGGAAGCGAGTGTTTTGTTTTTGTTGTTTTGGTTTTTAGAGGCAGGGTCTCCCTCTAACCCTGGCTGGCCTGGAGGAATTCACTCTGTAGTCTCAGGCTGGCCTCAAACTCACAGAAATCCTTCTACCTCTTCCTCCTGAGTGCTGGGATTAAAAGCATGTGCCACCATGCCTGGCTGGCTCTTCCCTGCCCTCTCTATATATAATATATAATATACACATATTTTTATTTGCAAGCAGAGACACAGAGAGAAAGAGAGGAGAGAGTGGGAGAAAATGGACGTGCCAGAGCCGCTGCAAGAGAACTCCAGATGCACATGCCACTTTGTGCATCTGGCTTTACGTGGGTACTGGGGAATTGAACCCAAGTCATTAGGCTTTGCAGGCAAGCGCCTTAACCACTGATTGTAAAAGCCATTCTAGGGCTGGAGAAATGACTTAGCGGTTAAGGCGCCTGCCTGCTAAGCCTAAGAACCCAGTTCCAATCTCCAGGTCCCACATTTAGCCAGATGCAAAGTGACGCAAGGGCGCAATGCTGCACTTGACCACAAGGGGGTGCACGCATCTGGATTTCGTTCACAGCAGCTGAGAGACTGCTGGTGCGCCCATTCTCTATCTGTCTCCCTCTCCCTCTCTGTCTGTCTGTCTGTCTCTCTCCAAAAATAAATAAAATAATAAAATGGTGGCGCTACTGAAAATGGGTTTGGGAGGCAGAGGATGGAGGATCGGAAACAGTTTGAGACCACCCTGAGATTACATAGTGAATTTCAGGTCAGCTTGAGCAGACTGGACCCTAAAAAAAACCTAAATAAATAAATAAATAAATAAATAAATAAATAAATAAATAAATAAATAAAATAATAAAAGCCATTCTACTGAAAATGGGTTTGGTGGTGAGGATGAAAGAATAGGAAACAGGCCGGGCTGGACTCATTGAATAATCCCAACTTGGGAGGCAGAGGCAGGAGGATCACCACAAGTTTCTGCCCCTGAGAGAGGATGGTGGAGTGAATTTCAGGTCAGCCTGAGCTAGACTGGAAAAAAAAAAAAAAAAGGAAACAAAGACAGACAAATCAAGAACCAGACAACTCTGGTTACTATGCCTCTGGTCCTGTTTCCTCATTCAGAAAAACGTGTAGAACTGGACCATTGAATAATATAATGGAGTTGCTTGGCAAAACAGCACCTGTTTCTGCCCTCTCTTCCAGGATGGTGGAGGGAAACGGAGGAGAGACCTGGAGAAGACCTTCCCGAGGCTGGGAGGGGACAGAGGCTCTGAGCATTGAGATGGTTGGGTTGGGGACTCCAGACTAGGTCCCCAGGAACTGGATCCCTTGGGCCAGGCCATGAAGACCAGGCTGGGGCAGAGACAGGGTCACAGGCTTGAGGCTGACTGTCCAGATTAAACATAAAAAGAAATACGAGAGCTGGGCATGGTGGCGCACGCCTTTAATTCCAACACTCAGGAGGCAGAGGTAGGAGGATTGCCATGAGTTCAAGGCCACCCTGAGACTACCTAGTGATACAGGTCAGCCTGAGCTAGAGTGAGACCCTACCTTGAAAAACCAAAAAAAAAAAAAAAAAAAAAAAAAAAAAGAAAAAAAAAGAAATATGAGGGCTGGAGAGATGGCTTAGTGGTTAAAGTACTTGCCTGAGAAGCCTAAGGACCCAGGTTTATTGCCCTAATAACCACATAAGCCAGATGGACAAGGTGGCACATGTGTCTGGAGTTTGTTTGCAGTGACTGGAGACCCTGGCACGCCCATATCTCTATCGGCCTCTTTCTCTTTCTCTCTGTCTCTCTCTCAAATAAATAAACATTAAGTGCTGGAGAGATGGTTTAGTGGTTAAGTGCTTGTCTGTGAACCATATGGACCCCTTTTCGAGGCTCGATTCCCCAGTGCCCATGTAAGCCAGATGCACAAGGTGGCACATGCATCCGGAGTTTGTTTGCAGTGGCTGGAGGCCCTGGTGCACACATTCTCTCTCTCTCTCTCTCTCTCTCTCTCTGTCATAAGTAAATAAATAAAAAATAAATAAAAGAAGCTGGGCATGGTGGTGCATGCCTTTAATCCCAGCACTCAGGAGGCAGAGGTAGGAGGATTGACATGAGTTCGAGGCCACCCTGGGACTACACAGTGAATTCCAGGTCAGCCTGGGCTAGAGTGAGGCCCCACCTCAGAAAAACAAATCTTTCACCTGAAGTTTAAACTTAACTGGGTATTTTTCTCTGTAGATCCCAGATTGCACCGGAAGATAGGGAGTGACAAGGAAGGCTTCCAGGAGGAGTCAGTGGGGCTGCTAGAGGAGGAGGTGCCCTAGGCCAGATGTTCAGGAAAGACTTGAACTAGCTCAGTTAAGGACTGGTACCCCTAGGCTAATCACACTTGCCAGTAACAAATGCCCTGGTTGGTTTCCACAGGGAAAGAGACTTTCTTCTGCCCTGTGGTTTTTCCTCTTTCCTAGCAACCAACGTCCACTTGTTACTAGGACCGTATTGCTTGACCATATGAGGCAAAATTACCAGGACTTTGTGCTCCAAGTCATGATTGGCCAACATACCTGGGAACAGAGATGACTTGCCACCTGGAGGCCCCCTGGGACCTTGAGTGTGACTGGGGATAAGTCACTTCACATCTTTGAGATACTCTTGTCTCTCCTCTCTGACCCTCACTCCCTCTGCTCCAGCCACACCGGCCTCCTGGCTGCTCCTCCAACATGTCAGGCCTAGGGCTCAGTAATTATGGTTGAGTGAATGAATGATTCAGAAAGTGAGGGGGAGTTAGGTAGCCATCAGGAGGGAGGGTCCAAAGAGAGAACACCACCCCATGCTATGGCGTGACATTTGTACTTGTTAAAATGTATCACTTTAATCATTCTGGGATCATAGACTCTTGTGGACCTGAATTGGGTGGTACAAAACTTTCTTAGGTTGGGGGTGTTGCTCCGTAGTGGATTGCTTGCCCTAATGGTCTCTAACACTCTCTATGGCCTCAAGGTCCATTTCCAACACAGCAGAACAAGCAAGCAAAAATAAAACAAGCTGAGGGCTGGAAAGATGGCTTAGAGGTTAAGGCATTTTCCTGCAAAGCCAAAGGATCCAGGTTTGACTCTCCAGGACCCATGTAAGCCAGATGCACAAGGGGGGGGGGCGCACATGCATCTGGAGTTCATTTGCAGTGGCTGGAGGCCCTGGCGAGCCCATTCTCTCTGTCGCAAATAAATACATAAAAATAAAATAATTAAAAAAAAAATAAAACAAACTGATCGTTGGTGGCACAGGCTTTTAATCCCAGCACTCAGGAGGCAGAGGTAGGAGGATTTTTGTGAGTTTGAGGCCAGACTGATACTACATAATGAATTCCAGGTCAGCCTGGGCTACAGCGATACTGTACCTGGAAAAACCAAACCAAACCAAACCAAATCAAAACAAAACAAAACAAAAAGAA
The DNA here is from genome assembly GCA_036365145.1 of Orientallactaga sibirica. Lineage (NCBI taxonomy): Eukaryota > Metazoa > Chordata > Mammalia > Rodentia > Dipodidae > Orientallactaga > Orientallactaga sibirica. The sequence continues at coordinate 15,824,261 of JAEOAD010000049.1, read as the reverse complement.
AAAAATGTGCTCACTTCAACAGCACATATACTAAAATAAAATATAAAACAAAACACAATTTTTTTTTTTTTTTTTTTTTTTTTTTTTGAGGTAGGGTCTCACTCTAGCTCAGGCTGACCTGGAATTCGCTATGTAGTCTCAGGGTGGCCTTGAACTCACAGTGACCCTCCTACCTCTGCCTCCCGAGTGCTAGGATTAAAGGCATGTGCCATCATGCCTGGCTTTTTATTATTATTTATTTATTTATTTATTTTTTAGTTTAGTTTTTCAAGGTAGGGTTTCACTCTGGTCCAGGCTGACCTGGAATCAACTATGTAGTCTCAGGGTGGCCTTGAACTCACGGTGATCCTCCTACCTCTGCCTCCCGAGGGCTGGGATTAAAGGCATGCGCCACCATGCCTGGCTCTTTTTATTTTTTTAATTTTTTTTATGGTGGCACGCACCTTTTTATTTATTTATTTATGAGCGACAGAGAGAAAGAGGCAGAGAGAGATAGAGAGAATGGGCTCCCCAGGGCCTCCAGCCACTGCAAAGGAACTCCAGATGCATGTGCCACCTTGTGCATCTGGCTTCCGTGGGTCCTGGGGAATTGGGAATCGAGCCTCGAACCAGGGTCCTTAGGCATCACAGGCAAGCCCCTAAGCCATCTCTCCAGCCCAACACAATGTCTATTTTTGTTGTTGTTTTTTTGTTTTTTTTCGAGGTAGGGTCTCACTCTGGCCCAGGTTGACCTGGAATTCACTCTATTCTCAGGCTGGCCTCAAACTCACGGTGATCCTCCTACCTCTGCCCCCCCCTCCCCTGAGAGTTAGGATTAAAGGCGTGCGCCACCACGCCAGGCCCAACACAATTTCTTTGCAGCTACCATGTGCCAGTGGCTGCTATATTGAATGGTGCAGACTTCTAGAGTTCTAGAACATTCCATCCTCAAAACCCAGAAAGTTCTATGCATTCCCTGTCCAAAAAAAAAGAAGAAGAAGAAGAAAGAAGAAGAAGAAGAAAAAGAAGGAGGAGGAGGAGGTATAGTGGTTAAGGTGCTTGTCTGCAAAGCCAATGGACCCAGATTTGATTCCCTGACCCACATAAGCCAGATGAACAACAGGGTGCATGTTTCTGGAGTTTGTTTGCAGGGCCTAGAGGCCCTAGTGCACCCATCATCTCTCTCTCTGTCTGCCTCTTTTTGTCTGTCTCAAATAAATAAATAAAATATTTTTAAAATTTTTATTTATTTGTTTATTAGCAAGCAGAAAGAGATAGCAGACAGGAAAAAAAAAAAAAAAAAAAGGGCATGCCAGGGCTTCCTGCTGTGCCAACAAACTCCAAATGTGTAAGCCACTTTGTGTATCCAGCTTTATGTGGGTACTCCTTAGGCTTTTCAGGCAAGTTCCTTAATCACTGAGAAATCTCTCCAGCCCCAATTTGTTTTTTCGAGGTAGGGTCTCACTCTAGTCCAGGCTGACCTGGAATTCACTGTGTAGTCTGAGGGTGGCCTCGAACTCATGGCGATCCTCCTACCTTTGCTTCCTGAGTGCTGGGATTAAAGGTGTGCACTACCAGGCCCAGACCATATTTTTTCTAACAATATTTTTTTTTTTTTTTGAGAGAGAGAGAGAGAGAGAGAAACAGAGAGAGAGAGAGAGAGAGAGAAAATGGGCACACCAGGGCTATTTCAGCCACTGTGAATAAACTCCAGATGTATGCACCCCCTTGTGGGCAAGCTCAGCATCATGCACTTGTGTCACTTGTGTCTGGCTAAACATGGGACCTGGAGAATCGAAGGGACATTCTTAGGCTTGGCAGGCAGGCGTCTTAACCCCTAACTCACATCTCCAACCCACAATATTCTTTTTTATATATTTTATTTATTTATTTGAGAGAGAGAAAGAGGCATAGAGAAAGAGAGAGAGAATGGGTGAGCCAGGGCCTCCAGCCGCTGCAAACGAACTCCAGATGCATGTGCCATCTTGTGCATCTGACTTATGTGGGTCCTGGAGAATCAAACCGAGATCTTTTGGCTTTGCAGGCAAATGCATTAACCACTAAGTCACCTCTCCAGCCCCCCACCTTTTGTTTTGTTTTGTTTTGTTTTTTGAGGTAGGGTCTCACTCTAGCTCAGACTGGCCTAAAATTCACTATCTAGTCTCAGGGTGGCCTCAAACTCTGCCTCCCGAATGCTGGGATTAAAGGTATGCACCACCACACCCGGCTCCAGCCCCCATCCCCTTTTTTTTTTTTTTTTTTTTTTTTTTTTTTGGTTTTTGAGGTAGGGTCTCACTCTGGCCCAGGCTGACCTGGAATTCACTATGTAGTCTCAGGGTGGCCTCGAACTCATGGCGATCCTCCTACCTCTGCCTCCCAAGTGCTAGGATTAAAGGCGTGTGACACCACGCCCGGCCCCATCCCTTTTTTATTTTTTAATTTTTATTTTTTATTTTTGGTTTTTCGAGGTAGGGTTTCACTCTAGTTCAGGCTGACCTGGAATTCATTCTGTAGTCTCAGGGTGGCCTCAAACTCACAGTGATCCTTCTACCTCTGCCTCCCAAGTGCTGGGATTAAAAGCGTGCCCTACCACGCCCAGCTCCAGCCAGTATTTTTTTTTTTTTAAAGAATGCAAGGTGGGGAGATGGTTTCATGGTTAAGGCACTTGCCTGCAAAGCCAAAGGACCTAGGTTCAATTCCCCAGGACCCACGTAAGCCAGATAGTCAACGTGGCTCATGCATCTGGAATTCATTTGCAGTGGCTGGAGGCCCTGGCATGCACATTCTCTATCTGTCCCTCTCTCTCTCTTAAATAAATAAAAGTTAAAAATGTTACAAAAAAGAAAAGAAAAGAAAATGCACACCAGGAATAGATGGTAAGACCTTATTGCTGAAGACTCCACATGCTTGGGCTGCAAACCTCCTCCTTGTAGACCAGCTGACAGCTGAAAAATGCATGCAGCTCCATGGGAGAGAGAGAAGTCATCAGTGGAGATAAACAACAGTGGACACTGCAAGCATTGCAAATGAGCCAATGGATGAAATAATGGTATGTTTGTTATGGGGGAAACCAACTGCTCTCCACTTAGAATGAATGCCCACTCCATGTGAGGGAATATATGCCTGATATTGAAAAACCTATAAGTGGGGTAAGTTATGAGCCCTAGGGGTGTAACACCTGCTGTTGTCTGGCTAAATGCATATATTATGCTCACCAAACTTCCCGGTAAGCACTTCTCTTAATGTTCATATGTTAATGCTTCCGACTGTCTTCCGACTGTGGTGACCACTGGGATGACTCAAAAGACACCATGGTGCTGAGATGTGACAGATGAGTGCTCAGCATTGAAACATCTCTATCATACCCTTCCATTGTAGAAGAGGTGGCAGAAAGAATGTAAAAGCCAAGGCTGGGCATGGTGGCACACTCCTTTAATCCAAGCACTTGGATCTCCGTGAGTTCAAGGCCACTCTTGAAACTACATAGTGAATTTCAGGTCAGCCTGGGCCAGAGTGAGACCCTACCTTGAAAAATAAACAAACAAAAAACGAAAAAAATGGGCTGGAGAAGATGGCTTAGTGGTTTAGGCACTAAACCTTTGCAAAGCCAAAGGACCCCGGTTCAATTCCCCAGGACCCATGTATGCCAGATGCACAAGGAAGCACCTGCATCTGGAGTTTGTTTGTGTGGCTGGAGGCCCTGGAGAGCTGATTATCTCCCTTTCTCTCTCTCACTCTACCTCTTTCTCTCTCTCTCTCAAATAAATAAATAAATAAATAAAAATAAAAAATAAAAAAAAGAAAAAGAAAGAAAGAAAGAAAGAAAGAAAGAAAGAGAGAAAGAAAGAGGAAAAGAAAATGCAGGGCTGGAGAGATGGCTTGGTGATTAGGTTAAGGCGCTTGCCAATGAAGCCTAAGGACCCATGTTTGACTCTCCAGATCTCATGTAAGCCACATGCACAAGGTGACGAAAGTGTGCAAGGTCACACATGGAGTTCAATTGCAGTGGCTAGAGGCCCTGGCACCAATTATCTCTCTCGTGCTCATAAAAAGGAAAGAAGGGCTGGAGAGATGACTTAGCGGTTAAGGCGCATGCCTGGAAAGCCTAAGGATCTGGGTTCGATTCTCCAGATCCCACATAAACCAGATGCACCTGGTGGCATATGCATCTGGAGTTTGTTTGCAGTGGTTAGAGGCCCTGGCACACACATTTTCACTCTCTCCCTCTCTCTGTCTCTAATAAATAAATAAAATTTTAAAAAAAGGTTTATGACAGCTTAACCAAAATTATTTTTAAAAAGAATAAAAGAAAATGCAGCTGTTGGCACTTTTTTTTTTTTTCTTCTAAATTCTAGTTATATATGTCCCTGGATGAGGGCCCACAGGACAGTGACTCATGATGTCACCCCTTCAGAGGGAAAATGTGACCTTCTATGTCCCAGAACCATTGGTGGTTAACACCATGGCGTTACACATGGCGTAACACAAGGCAATGAAGAATCCTTGGGGAAGAAAGTATCAGAGGAGGACAGCTTCAGGAAGGGGCTGATCCAGACTCCAAGAGCTGGAGCTGGCCCTGGACATCTGGCTCACTGTCCCTGGGCCTCAGTTAGTTTGTGGGGACGACAAAGACACGATGAAGCACTAGAAGCTCCATTTGGGGCAAATGTCATTTAGAGAAAAGATCATTCAGTACCCTGTTAGATCCCTGGAGTCCCTGCTGGAGGACGTGGCCTGGAACACTGAGGTCATTCTGCAGCCGTCTCTCGGGCCTGGAAGCCTCATTGTGGCCGCTGGAGACATGGACAACCTGAGGATACCCAGGTCCCCTGATCACTTATCTCAGAGGTGACTCCAGGTCTCATAATCACTCATCCAGAGGTGACCTCGGGTCCCCTGGTCACTCATCCAGAGGTGACCCCGGGTTCCCTGATCATTCATCTCAGAGGTGACTCCATGTCCCATAATCACTCATCCAGAGGTCACCGCGGGTCCTCAGATCACTCATCCACAGGTGACCTCAGGGTCCCCGCTAGGCGGCTCTCTGTGAGCCAGTCTCTCCTGCGCGGGGCTTCACAAATAGTCCCCTTTCCAGGGTCCCTCAGTGGGCGTGGTTAGGCTGAGGGCAGACTCCGCCCTGATTGGCCGAGGGTCCCGTCACTCCCGGGCCCCGCCCCGCCCCGGGATCCAGCAGGGCCGCCGCGCCCCTCCCCCGCAGATCCGCGTTGGACAGCAGAAGCTAACGCGTCCCAGGACTTGGGTGAGAAGTCGGGGTCTCAGTGGGGCTGGGGTCGGGCACGTCGGGGCGTCGGGGATGACGGCCTTGAAGTCCCCCCACCCCGTGCTCCGGGAGAACCGAACTTTGGCAACTTTTGCCCGAGCAGTTTCCATGTCCTGCCTTCCTCTCCCCGGACCCTCGGGGAGGAAGAACCGAACCCGAGGGCCAAGGGCGTGGGCTGACCGTCACCGCCCCGCCAGGGTCCCCTAGCGGGAGAAACGCGCGCACGTGCGACAGCTCCGCTCGTCCCCCGTCCCCGTCCCTCGGGCCCGACAGGGAGCCAGAGTGAAGTGGGGATGGTACTCCGAGGAACCCTGTGGCCTGTACCTTTGGGCCCTGCTGGGCCTGGGACCTCCCTGCCTTGGAATTTACCACGTCTAATCTTGTGTGTATTTGATTGGGGTTTTGGAAACTCGCTCGTCTTGTAGCTCAGGCTGGTCTGGAAATTGCCATCCTCCTTCCTCAGCTTCGGGAGTCCTGGGATGACAGTACAGTGCCACTGAGCCCCGGTGAAGGCCACATGTCGTCTTGTTTGTCCATATTTGAGAGACAGGTTCTCCTGTAGCCCAAGCTGGCCTTGAACTGGCTATGTAGCCAAGGATGACCTTGAGCTTCTGATCCTACTGCTGACATGAAAGGCATGTGTCACCACACCCAGCTGAAGTCCTTTTCTAGCCCTATCTAAGCGACCTCTGGCCTCTGGCTGCTGTGTGTCTTTGTGCCTGGAGGCCTGACTCAGTTTCTCAGATAAGAAAGTGGTTAGGGGAAAGGTGAGCTCCAACGTGCTGTCCCTGTGGAGCCAGCTGTGAACAGGTCACCCACCCCAGGGACTTTGATGGTGGTGACATCTGCAGTAGCCACCCTTGGTTGTTGGGTTCCAGGAGGGGCTGATGAGCAAGGTGAGGCAGGCTATGCTGCCTGAGTCCTAAGAGACCAGGGTTGGGCTGCACTAAGACCCCATGGGGTTTAGGTAATGATCATGGGCCTTCAGGTGTGTCCTGTCACCTGATGTCTCCACTGGGGACCTTTGTAACAAGCAGAAAGTACGTTGTGGGTGGCCTTTCTTTGTTGCATGCAGCAGGTGGAGGATGAACTGGGCCTCTCTCTCTCTCTCTCTCTCTTTCTTTCTTTCTTCTTTCTTACATCTATCTATCTATTTATTTGCAAGCAGAGAGAGAGAGAGAGAAATGGACACACTAGGGACTCTAGGCACTGCAAACGAAGCCCAGATACACGCACCACTTTGTGCATCTGGCTTTATGTGGGTACTGGGGAATTGATACTGGGTCCTTAGGCTTTGCAGGCAAGCGCCTTAACCGCTAAACCAACCCTCCAGCTCCACATGTTTTTTGATCAGCTACTGTGCCCCAGCCGTGAGCCCTTGGAGAGCCATAGTACTGAGACTCAGGGCTTCAGGATAGGAGTTCTTCCCTAAATGGATGTGGCTTCCAAGAAGTGTCATTCCCCTCAAAATCTCCCCAAGGAATTACAGTCATGATTAGACTTAGATTTTAGCGGGGCATGGTAGTGCACGCCTTTAATCCCAGCACTCGGGAGCCAGAGGTAGGAGGATCGCGGTGAGTTCAAGGCCACCCTAAGACTACATAGTGAATTCCAGGTCAGCCTGAGCTAGAATGAGACCCTACCTTGAAAAACAAAAACAAACAAAAAATTAGATTTTACTTGGGTGTGGTGTGCTGTCACCCCAGCATTCAGGAGGCTTGGGCAGGAAGATCGAGAGTTTAGGGCCAGCCTAGGCTTAGGCTACATATGGAATGTGTTCAAGAACAGCCCAGGAAGTTGGGCGTGGTGGCGCATGCCTTTAATCTCAGCATTCTGGAAGCAGTGATAGGAGGATTGCCGTGAGTTTGAAGCCAGCCTGAGACTACACAGTGAATTCCAGGTCAGCCTGGGCTAGAGTGACACCCTACTTCGAAAAAACCAAAAAAGGAAACTTGAGACCCTGTCACAAAATTAAAAATAAAATAAAATAAAAAGAAGACAGGGAGTGTGGCTCAGTAGTGAGTGCTTGCCTGGCATGTGCAAAGGCCATGGGTTCCAACCCCAGTGCTGAGCGGACAATGCCATGAGTTCAAGGCCCTGCTTATCACCCCCCAAATAAAACCCCATAGAATGTTAACAAAGAAAACATGTGAATTCCAGATCACCAGATCTGTTCTCAAAAAGCTTGTCAGTGGCTTCTGCTTAGTCACACCAGAATGTCCGGGAAACCAGTCTCTGAGGCAATGGCTCTCTTAGCCCCATTGTTCCAGGTGCCAGCTGAGCAAGGGGTTGGGAGAGAGAACACCCAGTGTATCTGAACTCATTTATGCAGAACGAGTCTTCTTCTCTTCCCTCCTAGAATGTCTCCCAGTTGACTTGTTTTTTTTTGGAGGGGGGTTCTTTCGAGGTAGAGTTTCACTGTAGCTCAGGTTGACCTGGAATTCACTATGTAGTCTCAGGGTGGCCTTGAACTCACAGCCATCTTCCTATCTCTGCTTCCCATGTGCTAAAATTAAAGGCGTGTGCCACCATGCCCGGCTTGACTTTTAGGTGTTTTTAAAAGAATATTTTTATTAATTTATATGAGAGAGAGAGGCAGATAGAGAGAGAATAGGCATGCCAGGGCCTCTAGCCATTGCAGACAAACTCCAGACATATGTGCCACCCTATGTATCTGGCTTACGTGGGTACTGGGAAATTGAACCTGGGTCCTTAGGCTTCACAGGTAAGCACCTTAACCACTAAGCCATTTCTCCAGCCCAGACTTTTAGTTTTTAGTTTTTGTTTTTCAAGATAGGTCTCACTGTAGCTTAGGCTGACCTGGAATTCACTTTGTAGTCTTAGGGTGTCCTTGAATTCACAGCTGCCTTTGCTGGAATTCAAAAAATGCTGGGACTTTTTATTAATTTATTTATTTATTTGAGAGCAACAGACAGGCAGAGAAAGAGGCAGATAGATAGAAAGAAAATGGGCGTGCCAGGGCCTCCAGCCACTTCAAACAAACTCCAGATGCATGGGCCACCTTGTGCACCTAGCTTATGTGGGTCCTGGGAATCAAGCCTTGAACCTTGCAGGCAAGGGCTTAACAAAGCCATCTCTCCAGGCCCAACATGTTTCACTCTAGCCAGGCTGACCTGGAATTAACTATGTAGTCTCAGGGTGGCCTCGAACTCTACCTCCTACCTCTGCCTCCCGAGTGCTGGGATTAAAGGCTGCCACCATGCCCGACTTTTAGTTTGTTTGTTTGTTTTTGTTTGTTTTTTTTTTTTTTTTTTTTTTTTTTGGTTTTTCAAGGTTCTCACTCTGGTCCAGGCTGACCTGGAATTAACTATGTAGTCTCAGGATGGCCTCGAACTCTCGGTGATCCTCCTACCTCTGCCTCCCGAGTGCTGGGATTAAAGGCGTGCGCCACCACGCCCGGCTTTGTTTGTTTGTTTGTTTTTGAAAGAGACAGAGAAAGACAGAGCGAGAGGGAGAGGAAGACAGATAGAGATGGGCACACCAGCAGCCTCTCAGCTGCTGCTAACGAAATCCAGATGTGTGCGCCCCCTTGTGGTCAAGTGCAACATTGTGCCCTTGCGCCACTTTGCATCTGGCTAAACATGGGACCTGAAGATTGGAACCAGCGTTCTTAGGCTTAGGAGGCAGGCGCCTTAACCGTTAAGCCATCTCTCCAGCCCACTTTTAGGTTTTTGAGACAGGGTTTCATGTAGCTCAGGCTGGCCTTGAACTGGCTGTGTAGCTGACGATGATCTTGAACTCCTGATCCTCCTGCCTCTACCTCCCAAGTGCTGGGATTAAAGGCACGTGCCACCATGCCTAGCTCATTAGCTAGTTTTTGAACAGGTAATATTACCTATCAGGACCCCAAATCTGGTGCCTCTCTCCCACCTCTGTCACCAGCTACCTGATCTCCCCCAAGTCAACCCTGTCAAGTTACAGTCTCTAAACTTCTATGCAAAGATGATCAAAACCTTAGTGCCACTCACTGCCACCAGGCTCTTGGCACCAGTCACACTGCAGTGTCTCTGCTGAGCCACATGGGGTTGGGTGGGTTTCTAAAGTCCTTCTGAGAAGCCAGCTTGTTGACATTGTGTGTGCAGAACACCCAGGAGCATGGGACACAGCAGGTATGCCTTTTTCCCCTGAAGCAACCATCCGGTCAAAGGGAATAAGGTTGTCCTAAACTAGCACCCGTGTGCACAGAGCCTTCAACTTGGTTTCTGACCTGACCTGTCTCTGTAGACTGTGGGTGACACAGGTAACCCTGGGAGGGCTGTACCTCCAGTGATCCCTGGAACCATCTGAAATAACCCCACTGCATTAGATGTAGGAGGGAATGAGCATGATCAGCTGTAGAGCTCCTGCCTAGAACAACAGTGAGGGCTGAGGGCGTGGTCAGTGGTGGAGTGACAGCCTAAACCCCACAGTGAGGGCTGGGGGCGTGGTCAGTGGTAGAGTGACAGCCTAAACCCCACAGTGAGGGCTGGGGGCGTGGTCAGTGGTAGAGTGACAGCCTAAACCCCACAGTGAGGGCTGGGGCGTGGTCAGTGGTAGGGCTGTGAGGGCTGGGGGCGTGGTCAGTGGTAGAGTGACAGCCTAAACCCCAGTGAGGGCTGGGGGCGTGGTCAGTGGTAGAGTGACAGCCTAAACCCCACAGTGAGGGCTGGGGGTGTGGTCAGCGGTACAGTGACAGCCTAGAACCCACAGTGAGGGTTGGGGGTGTGGTCAGTGGTAGAGTGATAGCCTAGAACTCACAGTGAGGGCTGGAGGTGTGGTTAGTGGTAGAATGACAGTCTAGAACCCACAGTGAGGGCTGGGGGCGTGGTCAGTGGTAGAGTGACAGCCTAGACTCCACAGTGAGGGCTGGGGATGTGGTCAGCAGTACAGTGACAGCCTAGAACCCACAGTGAGGGTTGGGGGTGTGGTCAGTGGTAGAGTGATAGCCTAGAACTCACAGTGAGGGCTGGAGGTGTGGTTAGTGGTAGAATGACAGTCTAGAACCCACAGTGAGGGCTGGAGTTATCGTCAGCGGTACAGTGACAGCCTAGACCCCACAGTGAGGCCTGGGGGTGTGGTCAGCAGTACAGTGACAGCCTAGAACCCACAGTGAGGGTTGGGGGTGTGGTCAGTGGTAGAGTGACAGTCTAGAACCCACAGTGAGGGCTGGAGGTATGGTCAGCGGTACAGTGACAGCCTAGACCCCACAGTGAGGGCTGGGGGTGTGGTCAGTGGTAGAGTGACAGCCTAGAACCCACAGTGAGGGCTGGGGCGTGGTCAGTGGTAGAGTGACAGCTTAGACCCCACAGTGGGGCTTATCCGGCTGGCCTGGAATGCATGGCAGTCCTTTCATCTCAGCCCTTGAGGTGCTGGGATGGCAGTCATGCTCATCTTGCTCCACGCCCTGGTTGGTGGCAGTCCTGCAGAACATGTGTGAAGGTCAGTCCTGGGTTCCATCCCAAGCACCCACTTGGACTGTCTCAGTCAGCTGCTGACTCAGCCCTCAAGGCCCCGAGATGACCCTTGTTCCTTCCTAAGACATCAGGCCTCTGAGGAATGTGGATTTAGAGGGCAAGTGTGTGGCCTGTCAGCCCTGGTAAGAACCCACTTCCTGTGTGGGGTGAGGCAGATTGTCCTCTGACTGTCCCCTCTGTCCGCAGCACTACTGTCTATGAAATGTCTACCAATGGGGCCGAAGCCACTGTGGACTCCCAGGCTACCAGGGAGCAACCAGTACAACAGGTAAGGAGACCTGGGGCCAGTAGCTGGTACAATGTCACTTCCAATCAGTGACCTGTCACCAACTTGGCAGGGAGTCTCCAGATTGGGTCAGGAGTGCACAGAGGTAAGGAAGTCAGTAATATTTATTTGCATGCACACAGCAAGAGAGGGAGAGAACATGCGTGCACAAAGACCTCTAACCGCTGCAAATGAACTCCAGATGCATGTGCCAAGCTTGTGCTACTGGCTACATGGCTACTGGGAAATTAAACCAAGGTTATTAAGCTTTGTAAGCAAGCACCTTAACCGCTGAACCATCTATCCAGCCCTCTCTGTTTTTTTTTTCCCCCCCGAGGTAGTGTCTCACTCTAGCTCAGGCTGACCTGGAATTCACTATATATTCTCAGGGTGGCTTGGAACTCTCGGCTATTGGCGATCCTCCTACCTCTGCCTCCCAAGTGCTGGGATTAAAGGCCTGTGCCACCACGCCCAGCTTAATGTTGTGAGGTTTTTCTTGTTTGTTTGTTTTTTATTTATTTGCAAGCAGAGAGAGAATGGGCATGCCAGGGCCTCTAGCCACTGCAAACGAACTCTATATGCATGTGCCCCTTGTGCATCTGGCTTATGTGGGTCCTGGAGAATCGAACCAGGATCCTTTGGCTTCTCAGGCAAATGCCTTAACTGCTAAGCCATTTCTCCAGCTCTTGTTTTTTTTTTTTTTTTTGTCTTGTTTTATTTGTTGTTTTTACAAGGTAGGGTCTCACTCTAACTCAGGCTGACACACTGACCTGGAATTCACCAGGTAGTATCAGGGTGGCCTCAAAGTCATGGCAATCCTCCTGCCTCTGCCTCCTGAGTGCTGGGATTAAAGGTGTGTGCCACCATGCCCTGCTTTTTTTTGTGTGTGTGTATGGTTTTTTTTTAAATTAATTTTTTTTATATTTTAACTTAAAAAAAAATTATTGGGAAAGAGAGGGAAAATGAATGAGAATGGTTGCACCAGGGCCTCCAGCAACTTCAAATGAACTCCAGATGCATGCACCACCATGTGTGGCTTATGTGGGTTCTGGGAAGTTGAACCTGGTTACTTAGGCTTCACAGGCAAGCGCCTTAACCTCTAAGCCATCTCTCCAGTCCCTCTCTTTGTCTCTTTCTATCTAACCCAGGGTGACCCGGAATTCATTCTGTAGCCCAGGCTGGCCTTGGAGAGATATTCAGTGGTTAAGGCACTTGTCTGCAAGGTTTAATGATACAGGTTCAATTCCCCAGGACCCACCAAAAACTAGATGTACAAAGTGGCACATGCGTTCGTTTGCAGTGGCTGGAGGCCTTGACACCCATTCTCTCTCTCTCTCTCTCTCTCTCTCTCTGCTTGCAAACAAATAAATAAATTTTTTTTAAAAAAAGAAAGACAATGGCAGGCTGCATTTGTGGCATCCTCAGACCCTGACCGCCACAAGAATGGGGGTTCTTGTGTGCTGTCAATGCTTGGCACATTGTTGGTGGTCAATCCACACTCAAACAAGTCTCTGGAACCTTGTGACAGGTCCTTTCTGGTTCTAAGGGTGATCTAGCTGAGCCATTTTTGCCAGAGAGAAGAGTAATCCCATGGGTCCCCTTGGTCCTTTGGACCTTTGGTCCTTGGTGTGCCCAGCCCACCCGAGCTACTTCTCACCCACAGCCCAGTGTGGTGGAGCGTGTGGCCAGCATACCCCTCATCAGCTCCACCTGTGACTTGGTGTCCGCCGCCTACACCTCCACCAAGGAGAGCCACCCCCACATGAGGACACTATGTGACGCTGCAGAAAAAGGTGTCAAGACCCTCACAGCGGCTGCAGTCAGTGGGGCACAGCCCATCTTGTCCAAACTGGAACCCCAGAGTGAGTTGAGTCCCCTGGGTGTGGTGAATGTACGTCCTTTGTGATCATATTGGGGATATCTGCCCCACTTCTGGCTCTGTCCCCTGACAAATAGCCCTGGGTGGACTTCCTTGTGTCCCCAAGGGACAGTACCACATACTTATGTCTGTTTCATGCCCTGCAGTTGCATCAGCCAGTGGGTATGCCCATCAAGGTCTGGACAAGCTGCAGGAGAATTTGCCCATCTTACAACAGCCCACGGAGAAGGTAACTGTGATGTCACCTGTCACCGTCAGGAGCCCCTCAGGGTTTGGGAGAGACAGGAATCCCCTTAATTTGATGACACAGTGTGAGCCGGGTGTGGTGGTGCACGCCTTTTATTCCAGCACTCGGGAGGCAGAGGTAAGAGGATCACCATGAGTTCGAGGCCACCCTGAGACTACATAGTGAATTCCAGGTCAGCCAGAGTTAGAGTGAGACCCTGCCTTGAAAAACAAAACAAACAAACAAAAAAAATGGGGCTGGAGAGATGGCTTAGTGGTTAAGGCATTTGCCTGCAAAGCCAAAGGATCTTGGTTCAATTTTCCAGGACCCACGTAAACCAGATGCACCCATTCCCTCCCTCTCAAATAAATAAAATATATTTAAAAAGAAAAGAAAAAAAAAATCAATGACACAGTATGGCACCTTTCTGTCCCTGGCCTGCTTGTCCCCACTCCACGGGTCAGGATATGAATGGTGTGCCTGCAGCTCCCATTGCGCCCACAGCAAAAGCCACCTACTGTCTGATCTGGCCTATCATGTGCCATGCTCAGTTGAGATTTAGGGGACCTACAGGGAAGGAAGCTTCATTTGGGAGAGGCAGGGTGGGGATGAACACACCCACCTGGGTCTTGCCTCAAGACCTTCACACGTACTGCTGTTAGTGACTTGTAGACAAGACCAGTGTGCAGTCTGCCAAGTCTCTGGTCTTCGGAGCCTTCCTGGTCCATTTATAGACCATTGTGGCCCAGTGGAATTTTCACGGTCTCAGGGTTTTGAACGCATCATGTTAGCCAAAGATGTCCTTGAACTCTTTTTTTTTTTTTTTTGGTTTTTTGAGGTAGGGTCTCGCTCTAGCCCAGGCTAACCTGGAATTCACTACGTAGTCTCAGGGTGGCCTTGAACTCATGGCGATCCTCCTACCTCTGCCTCCCAAGTACTGGGATTAAAGGCATGCGCCACCACACCTGGGGAACTCTCTTTTTTATTTTTTTCTTCTTCCTCTCTAGCCCAGGTTGACCTGCAATTCACTATGTAGTTTCAGGTTGGCCTTGAACTCTCAATGATCCCCTATTTCAGCCTCCTGAGTGTTGGGATTAAAAGCATGCACCACCACACCAGGGCCTTAAACTCTTTCTTTTTTATTTTTATTTTTTGGTTTTTCGAGGTAGGGTTTCACTCTGGTCTAAGCTGACCTGGAATTAACTGTAGTCTCAGGGTGGCCTTGAACTAACTCATGGCGATCCTCCTACCTCTGCCTCCCAAGTGCTGGGATTAAAGGCATGCGCCACCAAGCCCGGCTTCTTTTTTATTTTTAAATTTTTATTTATTTAATTGAGAGCGACAGACAGACAGAGAGAAAGAGTCAGAGAGAGAGAGAGAGAATGGGCACATCAGGGCCTCCAGCCACTGCAAATGAACTCCGGATGCATGCACCACCTTGTACATCTGGCTTACATGGGTACTGGGGAACTGAGCCTCAAACCAGGGTCCTTAGGCTTCACAGGCAAGCGCTTAACCGCTAAGCCATCTCTCCAACCCAACCTTGAATTCTTTTTTTTTTTTTTTTTTTTTTTTGGTTTTTCGAGGTAGGGTCTCACTTTGGCCCTGGCTGACCTGGAATTAACTATGTAGTCTCAGGGTGGCCTTGAACTCATGGTGATCCTCCTACCTCTGCCTCCCGAGTGCTGGGATTAAAGGCGTGTGCCACCACGCCCGGCTCCAACCTTGAATTCTTGATCCTCCTGCCTCCACCTCCCAAGTGCTGGGATTATGGGTGTGCACCACCACACCAGATTTGGGAAATGACTTCTTTTATTTTAATTTTTTTAATATTTCTTTTTAGTTTTTTGTTTGTTTGTTTGGTTGGTTTTTGGTTTTTCCAGTTAGGGTCTCCCTCTAGCCCAGGCTGACCTGGAACTTACTCTGTAGCCCCAGGCTGGCCTCAAACTCATAGCAATCCTGCCATCTCAGCCTCCTGAGTGCTAGGATGACAGGTGTGCACCACCATGTCCAGCTTAAGAAGTGAATTCTTGTGTCCGTTTTCTTCCAGGTAGGGTCTCACTCTAGCCCAGACTGATCTGGAATTCACTCTAGTCACAGGATGGCCTCAAATTCATGGTGATCCTCCTACCTCTGCCTCCCAAGTACTGGGATTAAAGGTGTGTGCAACCATGCCTGGCTAATTTGTTTTAAAAATTATTTATTTATTTGATGGTGGCTTTATTTATTTGAGAAAGAGAAAAAAGCAGATAGAGAGAATGGGTGTGCTAGGGCCTTCAGCTGCTGCAAACAAACTCCAGACACATGTGCCACCTTGTGCATCTGGCTTATGTGGGTCTTGGAGAATTGAATCTAGGTCTTTTGGCTTTACAGGCAAGTGCCTTAACTGCTAAACTGTCTCTCAAGCTCATATATATTTTTTTTATTTTCAAGGTAGGGTCTCACTCTAGCTCAGGCTGGTCTGGAATTCAATATGTAGTCTCAGGGTGGCCTCAAACTCTCGGCAATCCTCCTACCTCTGCCTCCCAAATTCTGGGATTAAACGGATGCACCACATAGTGAATTCTAGGTCAGCCTGGGCTAGAGTGAGACCCTACTTCGAAAAACCAAAAAAAATATATATATATTTTTTATTGATTATTTATTTGTAAGCAGAGAGAATGGGCATGTCAGGGCCTCCATCTCACTGGAAAGGATCTCCAGATGTATTCGCCACTTTGTGCATCTGGCTTTTTGTGGGTACTGGGGAATCGAACCTGTGTCCTTAGGCTTTGCAGGCAAGCTCCTTAACACTGAGTCATCTCTCCAGCCTTAGGAAATGAATTCTTGAGTTACTTCAGGTCTAGATTAGCTCAACTACACTGCTACCCTTTTTGCTTGAAAACTTCTGCATAACTAGACAAAAACAAGAAAAGCTTACACATTTAACACAATTGAGTTTTTGTGTATTTGTGTGTCAAACCAGCACCTTTAATTTTAGGAACATTTCATAACCCCAAAAAGAAACCTCACCCTTAGTCATATTCTTTCCTGTGAATCACCACAGCCCCATCCCCGCCCCACCTACAGCCCACTTCTGTCTATGGATTCACTTGTTCTGGACTTTTCCTGTCTTGCAATCTATGTGGCTCTTGTGTGTGATCTCTCTGTGCTCAAAGTCCTCAAGGGTGCCCCACTCCACAGTGTGTGTCAGAGCCTTGCTGCTGCTCATTGCTGAGTAATGTTCCGGGGGAAATGGCCAGTGTGGTGTGTGCCCTCCCAACATCCAAGTACAGGAGCCCGTTTTACTTCTGTGTTGTGGTGTAGGAGGCCCACCACCATGGACTGGTTTAAAAATACAGGGGGCTGATCCTGAGACTACAGAGTGAATTCCAGGTCAGCCTAGGCTAGAGTGAGACCCTACCTCAAAAACAACAACAACAACAACAACAACAACAACAACAAAATACAGGGGGCTGAGAGATGGCTCAGTGGTTAAGGTGTTTGCCTGCTAAGCCAAAGGACCCAGGTTCAATTCCTCAGTACCCATGTAAAGCCAGATGCACAAAGTGGCACATGAGTCTGGAGTTTGTTTGCAGTGGCTGGAGACCCTGGTATGACCATTCCATGTATCTCTTTCCTTGCAAATAAATGAATAAAAATATTTTGTGTGGTGGCACAACCCTTTTATCCCAGCACTCGGGAGGGAGAGTCACTGTGAGACAGGAGGGTCACTGTGAATCTGAGGCCAGGCTGGGCCTACATAGTGAATCCCAGATCAGCCTGGGCTAGAGTGAGACCCTACCTCGAAAAAAAAAAAAAACCCCAAAACATTTATTTATTTATTTATATGAAATAGAGATACATAAAAGACACATATTTCTTACCTTTTTTTTCTTTTTTTGTTTTTCGAGGTAGGGTTTCATTCTGGCCCAGGCTCACCTGGAATTTACTCTGTAGTCTCAGGGTGGCCTTGAACTCACGGCAATCCTCCTACCTCTGCTTCCCTAGTGCTGGGATTAAAGGCGTGCGCCACCACACCTGGCCTTTCTTACATATTTTATTTTTACAGAGCTAGGAGGGACACAGAGTCTTCCCCAGTTTAGCCCAGAGCTCTACCTGGCCATGCCCGCAGTCCTCACTGTGGGTTCTAGGCTGTCACTCTACCACTGACCACGCCCCCAGCCCTCACTGTGGATTCTAGGCTGTCACTCTACCTCAGATCCTCTTCCTTGCCCCACATGGGATTGACAGGATAGGAGATGGAAATCTCTGAGGCCCCAGGAAGCCTGCGACGTCCCCAGCAGGCTCTGTTAGGGCTGGGCAGTTGCTTTCTCCCACATACCTTTGGGATGCTCTGCAAGACTAGCATTCCTTCCCTTTATAGAGGGACGAGGTTAGAATCCAGTTCTCTGAGTTCCTGCAGCTCAGCCTGTGCAGAAACCCTGAGAGCTCTGCTTTGAGAAGGCAGGGTTGTTTCCCTCTGGAAAATAGTGGGTTTCTCATGCATTTCAGGGGACAAGAGTGTGGAATTTGAACTTAAGCCAGCATGAGGATCTGTGAATTGAATTGAAATAGCCCTCCAATATAAACCTCCCCATCAAATTCTTTCCCTGCAAACAAGAAGTGGCACAAGCACTCTGCAGTTCGTTTGCAATGGCAGGAGGCCCTGGCATGCCCATACTAACTCTCTGTCTCTGCCTGCCTGCCTCTTTTTCTCTGACTCTCTCTCCTTCTCAAATAATAATTTAAAAAAAAAAAGAATTCTAAGCCGGGCATGGTGGTGCACGCCTTTAATATCAGCATTCAGGAGGCAGAGGTAGGAGGATCGCCGTGAGTTCAAGGCCACCCTGAGACTACAGAGTGAATTCCAGGTCAGCTTGGGCTAGAGCGAGACTTTACCTCCACAAAAAAACAGAATAAGCCGGGCGTGGTGGCGCCGCCTTTAATCCAGCACTTGGGAGGCAGAGGTAGGAGGATCGCCAAGAGTTCAAGGCCACCCTGAGACTACATAGTTAGTTCCAGGCCAGCCTGGACCAGAGTGAGATCCTACCTCGAAAAACCAAAAAAAAAAATAATAATAAATAAAACAAAAAGAACTCTAATTCTGAGACAGGTGTAGTGGTACACACCTGTTATTCCAGCACTTAGGAGGCTGAGGTAAGAGGATTGGTGTGAGTTCCAGGCCAGCCTGGACTACAATAAGACCCTATCTCAAACAAAACTAGAGAGAGGGGAGAGAGACATTAAGTCACTAGCCTGCAGGCTCACAGCTTGGGAGTCCAAATCAGAGGTCAGAACTTGCATAAAGCTCTAGAAATGTTGTTCACATGAACCTCGAGTCTGGGGGACTCAGGCACAGGGGAAAGACGGAAACACTGATGTCTTGTCTTGTAGGTTCTGGCAGACACCAAGGAGCTCCTGTCATCCAAGGTATCGGGGGCCCGAGACATGGTGTCCAACACGGTGTCCAGTGCCAAGGACACTGTGGCCACCCACGTGACAGGGGCCATGGACATGACCCGCGGGGCAGTGCAGAGCGGTGTGGACATGACCAAATCCGCGGTGACCAGTGGTGTCCAGTCAGTCATGGGGTCCCGCATGGGCCAGATGGTGATGAGTGGCGTGGATACAGTGCTGGCCAAGTCTGAAGCGTGGGCTGACCACCATCTGCCAATGACAGAAGCTGAACTGGGTGAGTGCCGCCCATGGGCCTCACCAACCCCTTATCTCTGCCTACCTTGGCCCCCCCAGTAGTCATTATTGTCACCTCCTTCTTGCCATCTGGCTTCATAAGTGCCTGTCGTTCCACTGCCCAGCCCCCTGCAGCAGCCACAAGGGGGCGCCCTCCCCCCACCCACAGCCCTCCATGGCTTCGCCTGGGTTGTAGCCTGAGTCCTCCTGCAGCCACCAGGCCCTGCCCATCATCCTCCCTCCATCACCAGGGCTCATTCTGCCCCAGGTCTCTTTTTTTTTTTCTATGTTTTGCACTGGAAAATATAACCTGGTCTTTAGGCCTTGCATGCAAGTGCCCTAACTGCTGAGCAGTCTCTCCAGCCCCTCTTCTCTCTCTCTCTATCTCTTTCTTCTCTTTTCTTTCTTTCGTTTGTCAAGGTAGTGTCTTGTTCTAACTCAGGCTGACTTGGAATTTACTGTGTAGTCTCTCAGAGTGGTCTCGAACTCAGAGATCCTCCTACCCCTGCCTCCTGAGTGCTGGAATTAAAGGCATGCACATTCATGCCATTTTTTCTTTCCCTCCCTCCTTTTCTTTTCCTTTCCTCCTTTCCTCCCTTTCCTCCTTTCCTTTCCTTCCTTCCTTCCTTCCTTCCTTCCTTCCTTCCTTCCTTCCTTCCTTTCCTTCTTTCTTTTTTCCCTAGGTAGGGTCTCACTCTAGCCCAGGCTGACCTGGCCTTGAATTTACAGCAATCCTCTTACCTCTGCCTCCCAAGTGCTGGGATTAAAGGCATGCACCACCATGCCAGGCCTTTTCTTTTGTAAAATATATTTTAGGGCTGGAGGGATGGCTTAGCGGTTAAGGCTAAGGGCCTCCAGCCACTGCAAACGAACTCCAGATGCATGTGCCAACTTGTGCATCTGGCTTACATGGGTCCTGGGGAATCAAGCCTTGAACTGGGGTCCTTAGGCTTCACAGGCAAGCGCTTAACTGCTAAGCCATTTTCTCCAGGCCCTGGCTATTGTTATTTGAGTCAGGGTCTTACTCTAGCCTAGGCTGAGCTGGAACTCTGTATTATTTATTTATGGTGTGTGCAACCATGCCTGGCTAATTTGTTTTAAAAATTATTTATTTATTTGATGGTGGCTTTATTTATTTGAGAAAGAGAAAAAGCAGATAGAGAGAATGGGTGTGCTAGGGCCTTCAGCTGCTGCAAACAAACTCCAGACACATGTGCCACCTTGTGCATCTGGCTTATGTGGGTCTTGGAGAATTGAATCTAGGTCTTTTGGCTTTACAGGCAAGTGCCTTAACTGCTAAACTGTCTCTCAAGCTCATATATATATATTTTTATTTTCAAGGTAGGGTCTCACTCTAGCTCAGGCTGGTCTGGAATTCAATATGTAGTCTCAGGGTGGCCTCAAACTCTCGGCAATCCTCCTACCTCTGCCTCCCAAATTCTGGGATTAAACGGATGCACCACATAGTGAATTCTAGGTCAGCCTGGGCTAGAGTGAGACCCTACTTCGAAAAACCAAAAAAAAATATTTTTTATTGATTATTTATTTGTAAGCAGAGAGAATGGGCATGTCAGGGCCTCCATCTCACTGGAAAGGATCTCCAGATGTATTCGCCACTTTGTACATCTGGCTTTTTGTGGGTACTGGGGAATCGAACCTGTGTCCTTAGGCTTTGCAGGCAAGCTCCTTAACACTGAGTCATCTCTCCAGCCTTAGGAAATGAATTCTTGAGTTACTTCAGGTCTAGATTAGCTCAACTACACTGCTACCCTTTTTGCTTGAAAACTTCTGCATAACTAGACAAAAACAAGAAAAGCTTACACATTTAACACAATTGAGTTTTTGTGTATTTGTGTGTCAAACCAGCACCTTTAATTTTAGGAACATTTCATAACCCCAAAAAGAAACCTCACCCTTAGTCATATTCTTTCCTGTGAATCACCACAGCCCCATCCCCGCCCACCTACAGCCCACTTCTGTCTATGGATTCACTTGTTCTGGACTTTTCCTGTCTTGCAATCTATGTGGCTCTTGTGTGTGATCTCTCTGTGCTCAAAGTCCTCAAGGGTGCTCCACTCCACAGTGTGTGTCAGAGCCTTGCTGCTGCTCATTGCTGAGTAATGTTCCGGGGGAAATGGCCAGTGTGGTGTGTGCCCTCCCAACATCCAAGTACAGGAGCCCGTTTTACTTCTGTGTTGTGGTGTAGGAGGCCCACCACCATGGACTGGTTTAAAAATACAGGGGGCTGATCCTGAGACTACAGAGTGAATTCCAGGTCAGCCTAGGCTAGAGTGAGACCCTACCTCAAAAACAACAACAACAACAACAACAACAACAACAAAATACAGGGGCTGAGAGATGGCTCAGTGGTTAAGGTGTTTGCCTGCTAAGCCAAAGGACCCAGGTTCAATTCCTCAGTACCCATGTAAAGCCAGATGCACAAAGTGGCACATGAGTCTGGAGTTTGTTTGCAGTGGCTGGAGACCCTGGTATGACCATTCCATGTATCTCTTTCCTTGCAAATAAATGAATAAAAATATTTTGTGTGGTGGCACAACCCTTTTATCCCAGCACTCGGGAGGGAGAGTCACTGTGAGACAGGAGGGTCACTGTGAATCTGAGGCCAGGCTGGGCCTACATAGTGAATCCCAGATCAGCCTGGGCTAGAGTGAGACCCTACCTCGAAAAAAAAAAACCCCAAAACATTTATTTATTTATATGAAATAGAGATACATAAAAGACACATATTTCTTACCTTTTTTTTCTTTTTTTGTTTTTCGAGGTAGGGTTTCATTCTGGCCCAGGCTCACCTGGAATTTACTCTGTAGTCTCAGGGTGGCCTTGAACTCACGGCAATCCTCCTACCTCTGCTTCCCTAGTGCTGGGATTAAAGGCGTGCGCCACCACACCTGGCCTTTCTTACATATTTTATTTTTACAGAGCTAGGAGGGACACAGAGTCTTCCCCAGTTTAGCCCAGAGCTCTACCTGGCCATGCCCGCAGCCCTCACTGTGGATTCTAGGCTGTCACTCTACCTCAGATCCTCTTCCTTGCCCCACATGGGATTGACAGGATAGGAGATGGAAATCTCTGAGGCCCCAGGAAGCCTGCGACGTCCCCAGCAGGCTCTGTTAGGGCTGGGCAGTTGCTTTCTCCCACATACCTTTGGGATGCTCTGCAAGACTAGCATTCCTTCCCTTTATAGAGGGACGAGGTTAGAATCCAGTTCTCTGAGTTCCTGCAGCTCAGCCTGTGCAGAAACCCTGAGAGCTCTGCTTTGAGAAGGCAGGGTTGTTTCCCTCTGGAAAATAGTGGGTTTCTCATGCATTTCAGGGGACAAGAGTGTGGAATTTGAACTTAAGCCAGCATGAGGATCTGTGAATTGAATTGAAATAGCCCTCCAATATAAACCTCCCCCATCAAATTCTTTCCCTGCAAACAAGAAGTGGCACAAGCACTCTGCAGTTCGTTTGCAATGGCAGGAGGCCCTGGCATGCCCATACTAACTCTCTGTCTCTGCCTGCCTGCCTCTTTTTCTCTGACTCTCTCTCCTTCTCAAATAATAATTTTTTAAAAAAAAAAAAGAATTCTAAGCCGGGCATGGTGGTGCACGCCTTTAATATCAGCATTCAGGAGGCAGAGGTAGGAGGATCGCCGTGAGTTCAAGGCCACCCTGAGACTACAGAGTGAATTCCAGGTCAGCTTGGGCTAGAGCGAGACTTTACCTCCACAAAAAAACAGAATAAGCCGGGCGTGGTGGCGCACGCCTTTAATCCCAGCACTTGGGAGGCAGAGGTAGGAGGATCGCCAAGAGTTCAAGGCCACCCTGAGAGTACATAGTTAGTTCCAGGCCAGCCTGGACCAGAGTGAGATCCTACCTCGAAAAACCAAAAAAAAAAATAAATAAATAAAACAAAAAGAACTCTAATTCTGAGACAGGTGTAGTGGTACACACCTGTTATTCCAGCACTTAGGAGGCTGAGGTAAGAGGATTGGTGTGAGTTCCAGGCCAGCCTGGACTACAATAAGACCCTATCTCAAACAAAACTAGAGAGAGGGGAGAGAGACATTAAGTCACTAGCCTGCAGGCTCACAGCTTGGGAGTCCAAATCAGAGGTCAGAACTTGCATAAAGCTCTAGAAATGTTGTTCACATGAACCTCGAGTCTGGGGGACTCAGGCACAGGGGAAAGACGGAAACACTGATGTCTTGTCTTGTAGGTTCTGGCAGACACCAAGGAGCTCCTGTCATCCAAGGTATCGGGGGCCCGAGACATGGTGTCCAACACGGTGTCCAGCGCCAAGGACACTGTGGCCACCCACGTGACAGGGGCCATGGACATGACCCGCGGGGCAGTGCAGAGCGGTGTGGACATGACCAAATCCGCGGTGACCAGTGGTGTCCAGTCAGTCATGGGGTCCCGCATGGGCCAGATGGTGATGAGTGGCATGGATACAGTGCTGGCCAAGTCTGAAGCGTGGGCTGACCACCATCTGCCAATGACAGAAGCTGAACTGGGTGAGTGCTGCCCATGGGCCTCACCAACCCCTTATCTCTGCCTACCTTGGCCCCCCAGTAGTCATTATTGTCACCTCCTTCTTGCCATCTGGCTTCATAAGTGCCTGTCGTTCCACTGCCCAGCCCCCCTGCAGCAGCCACAAGGGGGCGCCCTCCCTCCCCCACCCACAGCCCTCCATGGCTTCGCCTGGGTTGTAGACTGAGTCCTCCTGCAGCCACCAGGCCCTGCCCATCATCCTCCCTCCATCACCAGGGCTCATTCTGCCCCAGGTCTCTTTTTTTTTCTATGTTTTGCACTGGAAAATATAACCCTGGTCTTTAGGCCTTGCATGCAAGTGCCCTAACTGCTGAGCAGTCTCTCCAGCCCCTCTTCTCTCTCTCTCTCTATCTCTTTCTCTCTTTCGTTTGTCAAGGTAGTGTCTTGTTCTAACTCAGGCTGACTTGGAATTTACTGTGTAGTCTCTCAGAGTGGTCTCGAACTCAGAGATCCTCCTACCCCTGCCTCCTGAGTGCTGGAATTAAAGACATGCACATTCATGCCATTTCTCTCTTTTTTCTTTCCCTCCCTCCTTTCCTTTCCTTTCCTTTCCTTTCCTTTCCTTTCCTTTCCTTTCCTTTCCTTTCCTTTCCTTTCCTTTCCTTTCTTTCCTTCCTTCCTTCCTTCCTTCCTTCCTCACTCTTTTTCCCTAGGTAGGGTCCCAGGCTGACCTGGCCTTGAATTTACAGCAATCCTCTTACCTCTGCCTCCCAAGTGCTGGGATTAAAGGCATGCACCACCATGCCAGGCCTTTTCTTTTGTAAAATATATTTTAGGGCTGGAGGGATGGCTTAGCGGTTAAGGCTAAGGGCCTCCAGCCACTGCAAACGAACTCCAGATGCATGTGCCAACTTGTGCATCTGGCTTACATGGGTCCTGGGGAATCAAGCCTTGAACTGGGGTCCTTAGGCTTCACAGGCAAGCGCTTAACTGCTAAGCCATTTCTCCAGGCCCTGGCTATTGTTATTTGAGTCAGGGTCTTACTCTAGCCTAGGCTGAGCTGGAACTCTGTATTATTTATTTATTTATTTGGCTTTTCAAGGTAGGGTCTCACTCTATCTGGGGCTGACCTGGAATTCACTATGGAGTCTCAGGGTGGCCTCAAATTCATGGCGATCCTCCTACCTCTGCCTCCCAAATGCTGGGATTAAAGGTGTGCACCACCACACCTGGCTTTTAATTCTTTTGAGACAGGGTCTTATGTAGTCCAGGCTGTCCACAATCTTACTATGTAGCTAGGGCTATAGCCTTCATGTGTGAACCTCCTGGCTCTGCCTCCCAATTACTGGGATGGCAGCCATTTATGTGATGCTGAGAATGGAACCCAGGTCCTCATGCATGCCAGGCAAGCACTCTGCACACTGAGCCACATCCTCAGCCTCTCTACCCAGGTTGGCCTGGAACTCGTGGCCCTCCTCCTGCCTTGGCTTCCCTGATCCTGGCTGCACAGGCATGCGCCCACACCCAGCTTCCCTGGAACTCCTGGTTCTGCTTCTCACTGGTCTTGAGCCCACAGCCGCTGTGACCCTCCGCAGAGATAGCCAGGCTGAAGCCAAGTTCCCCACGACGGGAGCTCCCATGTTGACTTCAGACCCAGGGATGGGGAGGGCACATGAGCCCATCCTCCTGCCTCGGCCTCCGGAGTGCTGGGATTCAAGGCATGAGCCACGGTTCCATCTTTTCACTTTATTATCTCGAGACAGCGTCTCTGTAGCCCAGCCTGCCCCGGAACCTGCCATCCCCCTGCCTCAGCCTCCTTCGGGTCTCCCAGCCACGCCCCGGGGATGTCCCCTGCCGCTCACCAGCCCTGTCTTCGCAGCCCGCGTGGCCGAGGCCCCCGAGGACGACCCGGACCCTGAGCGGGAGCGGTCGGGGCGCGGCTACTTCGTGCGCCTGGGGTCCCTGTCCGAGCGCCTGCGGCCGCGCGCGCTGCAGCTTTCAC
This sequence comes from Orientallactaga sibirica, assembly GCA_036365145.1. Taxonomy (NCBI): domain Eukaryota; kingdom Metazoa; phylum Chordata; class Mammalia; order Rodentia; family Dipodidae; genus Orientallactaga; species Orientallactaga sibirica. Next base: position 15,798,987 of record JAEOAD010000049.1, on the reverse strand, counting down.
GGGAACGGGTGCGCGCCATGCGGGAGCGCGCGCACCAGGCCCTGCAGCAGCTGGCGCATGCGCTCAGCTTGGTGAGAACTGCGGGCGGGGGCCGGTGGTATTCCCCGTCTTCCTATCTGTGGTTCTGATCACTCCTGCGGCCTCCCGGGGTGGGATCGTGCAGTGTGTCCTTGGGTGCCTGGTTCCTGTCACCCAGCATCGGGTCCTCCAGGGCCGGCTATGCCGAAGCAGGTCTTTTCCTGGCAGAGTAATAGTTCATCCATTGTGCCATTGGCTCAGGCCAGCCATGTGACCAAGGCAATTGCAAGGGGCGGAGTCCGAAGAAAGCCGTGATTATGACTGCCGCAGAACCAGGGCCTCCACACTTCACACCCCCAGCATCCTTCATCCCGCTGCCCTTCCTCAGGACCACCTCCTTGTGGCGACGATCACAGGCCCCGCGGCCTTTCCCTCACCTCCTCCTCCTCTTGCAGATGGAAACGGTGAAGCAGGGTGTGGACCATAAACTGGGCGAGGGTCAGGAGAAGCTGCACCAGATGTGGCTCAGCTGGAGCCAGAAGGGACCCCAGGATGCAGAAAAGGACCCAGCTAAGCCTGAGGTATCCTCTGGGACAGCCTGGGTGCCCCGGCGCTCCATCCCAGAGTTTGGCCTTAATGGTTGCCCAGTCCCAAACTGGTCAGAGCCACTCCTGACACAGTCTGCAGACTTCCGACTGAGTGATTCTCTCCCTTCTACATTCGTGTAGCTCCAGGGGGCTGCCTGTCTGGTCCTCAGTTTACCCATATGTTAAGATAGAGGATTCTCGATGTAGTTTCAGGGTAGCCTTAAACTCATGGTGATCCTCCTACCCTGCCTCCCAAGTGCTAGAATTAAAGGCGTGTGCCACCACGCCGAGCTTTTCTTTTCTTTCATTCATTTTATTTTATTTTATTATCTTCATTTTTTTGGTTTTTCGAGGTAGGATCTTGCTCTAGCCCAGGCTGACCTGGAATACACTATGTAGTCTCAGGGTGGCCTCGAACTCACAGCAATCCTCCTACCTCTGTCCCCCGAGTGGTGGGATTAAAGGCAAGCGCCACCACGCCCGGCTGCCAGAAGTCCTTTTCAAGCCCAGGCTGACCTGGAATGCACTATGTAGTCTCAAGCTGGCCTCAAACTCACAGCGATCCTCCTACCTCTGCCTCCTGAGTGCTGGGATTAAATGCATGTGTCACCATGCCCGGCTTGTTTTTGTTTTATATTATTTAATTTATTTATTTATATATTTTTGGTTTTTCTTTTTTTTTTTTTTTTTCGAGGTAAGGTCTCACTGCAGCTCAGGCTGACCTGGAATTCACTATGTAGTCTCAGGGTGGCCTCGAACTCACAGCAATCCTCCTACCTCTGCCTCCTGAGTGCTGGGATTAAAGTCATGTGCCACCATGCCCATCTTGTTTTTGTTTTATTTTTGAGACAGGGTCTTACTTTGTAGCCCAAAGTGAGTAGGCTTGGAACTTGCAATCCTTCTACCTTGGCCTCCCAAGTGCTGGGATCACAGGTAGACACCACACCCACCTGGCATTTACATGGGCACAGGAAATCTGAACTCTGCTCCCTGTCCTTGACGGAGGCCAGCGCTGACTGTATCCATGAGCATCTTGCCAGGGCCATTTACTTGGTGCCTCAAGTTTACATGGTGATTTTACACAGAGTCAATACCAAGCTGCTCTCCATCCTTTGAAAGCGCTCTCTCTCTGTGACTCCGATTGAAAGCAAACACTTCTAATAGGGTTCCCACTTTGTTCCCATGAGCAGGTGGAATCTCGGGCTCTCGTGATGTTCAGGGATATCACCCAGCAGCTGCAGAGCACGTGCTCGGCCCTTGGGGCCAGCATCCAGGGCCTGCCCACGCACGTGAAGGACCAGGTGCAGCAGGCCCGCCGCCACGTCGACGACCTCCAGGCCACCTTCTCGGGCATCCACTCCTTCCAGGACCTATCCACCAGCGTCCTCACCCAGAGCCGGGAACGTGTGGCCAAGGCCCGAGAGGCCCTGGATCACACCGTGGAGTACGTGGTCCAGAACACGCCTGTCACTTGGCTGGTGGGCCCTTTCGCCCCCGGGATTACTGAGAAAGCCCCAGAAGAGAAGTAAGGTGAGAGGAAAGAGTTAGCTTCCCAGCCAGCAGCTGGTTTTGCAGCTACTTTTCCAACTGCCTCACAGCTGAGGTTTCCAGAAAGAAAAAAAAAAAAAATTCTAGAATGCTCCAGAAATTTTTTTCTTTAAAAAAAAAAAAAAAGCAAGGTACGGGTGGGGAGAGATGTCTTAGCGGTTAAGGTACCAGCCTGCCAAGCCTAAGAACTCCCATTCGATTTTCCAGGTCCTGGGTTTAGCCAGACGCAAAAATGATGCAAGGGCATAATGCCACACTTCCCACAAGGGGGTGCATGCGTCTGGAGTTCGTTCACAGCTGCTGAGAGGCTGCTGGTGTGCCCATTCTCTCTCTCTCTCTCTCTCAAGTAAAAAAAATTAAAAAAGCAGGGTACATTTGTGTACACTGGAAACTGTGTGTGGTGGTACACACTTAACAACCCAACACTCTGGAGGTAGAGCCACAAGAGCGGGAAATTCAAGGTCATTCTCAGCTACTTAGTTTGACATCAGCCTGGGCTACAGGAGACCAGTCATGGTATACTAATATTCCACTTCCTTTCTTACATGAAGACCCAGGGTATTTATATCGAGTATACAAAGCCAGCCTCCTGGGACAGGGTGTCACTGAGATTGGTTCTGGGGCCAAGGTCTGAGTGGCAAGCAATATTCAAGCCCCCCACCACCTTGGGGTTCACTATTGCCTTAATAAATTTTATGTGCATTAAAATACAGACTGTGGCTGTGTGTGTATGTGTGTGTTTATTTTCTTTCCTAGCAACTAGGGCACCCTGGGGTCCTACCTGGCTTTCTTCTCTGCTCTGATACCATGGGTGTGTGTCTTCCCACCTGTGGTCAGGCAGATGCCTGTGTCCTACATGGAGTCTGGTAAGGGTGACCAGACACCTGGTTTTCCTGCATGGTGTCTGGTGAGGGGTAGTGTGTCAGGCAGATGTCCTGCCAAATATACCCATGTCCTGTCCTCTTTCTCTCTCTCTCTTTTTTCAAGGTAAGGCCTCACTCTAGTCCAGGCTGACCTGGAATTCACTATGTAGTCTCAGGGTGGCCTGAACTCAGGGAGATCCTTTTAACTCTGCCTCCTAAGTGCTGGGCTAAAGGTGTGCGCCACCATGCCCACCTTAAATGTATGTTAATTTACTGAGATACAAATCCACATTTTATGAGAAGTTATAAAAATGTAAGCATCTGGGCATGCATCCAGGTCATCTTAGGCTAGAGTGAGACCCTACCTTAAAAAAACAAAAAAACAAAACAAACGAAAAAAAAAAAAGGACTGGAGAGATGGCTTAGCAGTTAAGGCATTTGCCTGCAAAGCCAAAGGACCCCAGTTCGATTCTTCAGGACCCACATAAGCCAGACGCACAAGGGGGAGAATGCATCTGGAGTTCGTTTGCAGTGGCTGGATGCCCTGGCGCACCCCTTCTCTCTCTATCTCTCTGCCTCTTTCTCTCAAGTAAATAAATTAAACATATTAAAATGTCCTTAAGGGCTAGAGAGATGGCTTAGCAGTTAAGGCGCCTGCCTGCTAAGCCTAAGAACGTCAGTTCCAATCTCCAGGTCCCATGTTTAGCCAGATGCAAAGTGACGCAAGGGTGCAATGCTGCACTTGCCCACAAGGGGGTGCACGCATCTGGATTTTGTTCGCAACAGCTGAGAGGTTGCTGGCGTGCCCATTCTCTATCTGACTTCCTCTCCCTCTCTCTCTGTCTCTCTCTCTGTGTCTCTCTGCAAATAAATAAAAAAATAAAAAAATAAATAATAAATAAAATGTCCTTAAAAAAAGTAAGCACCTGGGCTGGAGGTATGTTAGCAGTTAAGGTGCTTGCCTGCAAAGCCTAAGGACCCAGGTTTGATTCCCCAGTACCCATGTAAGCCAGATGCACAAGGTGGCACATGTGTCTGTAGTTCCTTTGCTGTGACTAGAGGCCCTGGCACACCCATTCTGTCTCTATCTGCGCCTCTCTCACTCTCAAATAAATAAAAATAAAATATCTTAAAACAATGTAAAAGCCTGTAAGAGAATCAAAAGCTTTGTTTTCCCCACAATAAATCAGCTGGAAACACCTTCTGGTCTCAGTACCTCCTGTTCCACTTTCAGGCCTCATTCACTGAAACCATAATTCTGCCATCTGGCTTCCTCATTATGTTCCATCCATGTTTAAAACTGTGCTTGGTGAAGCATGCCTGTAGTTTCCACATTCGGGGGTCTGAGGCATGAGGATGGCTATAATATCCAGGCCAGCTTGGTCTACATAGTACTATCTTGTCTGCAAAAACAGTGTCTCATCCAAAAAACACTTCAAGTGGAGTGTGGTGGTGCACACCTTTTTTTTTTTAATTATTTTTATTTATTTATTTATTTTTATTTATTTATTTATTTTGGTTTTGCAAGGTAGGGTCTCACTCTGGTCCAGGCTGACCTGGAATTAACTATGTAGTCTCAGGGTGGCCTTGAACTCACGGCAATCCTCCTACCTCTGCCTCCCAAGTGCTGGGATTAAAGGCGTGCGCCACCATGCCCGGCTGCTTTTCTTTTTTGAGGTAGGGTCTTGCTGTAGCGCAGGCTGACCTGGAATTCACTATGTAGTTTCAGGGTAGCCTTAAACTCACAGCAATCCTCCTACCTCTGCCTCCAGAATGCTGGGATTAAAGGTGTGCACCACCGGGGGGTGGGAGCTGGAGGGATGTGTTTGCCTGCAAAGCCAAAGAACCCAGGTTCTATTCCACAGGGCCCACATTAGCCAGATGCACAAGGGGGCGCAAGCATCTGGAGTTCGTTTGCAGTGGCTAGAGGCCCTGGAGTGCGCATTCTCTCTCTCTCCCTCTTTCTCTGTCAAATAAATAAATAGAGCCGGGCGTGGTGGCGCATGCCTTTAATCCCAGCACTTGGGAGGCAGAGGTAGGAGGATCGCTGAGAGTTCAAGGCCACCCTGAGAATACATAGTTAATTCCAGGTCAGCCTGGACCAGAGTGAGACCCTACCTCGCAAAACCAAAAAAAATAAAATAAAATAAAAATAAAAATAAAATAAAAATAAAGAAAAAAAAATAAAGAAAAGCCCTTCAGTGATTTTTCTTCCTTCCTTTCTCTCTCTCGCTTTCTTTCTCTCTCTCTTTTTTTTTGAGACAGGGTCTTTCCATATCCCAAACTAGCTTCCAACTCACCATGATCCTCCTGCTTCAGACTTCTGAGCTGAGCTTATAGGTGTGCACCTGACTTATGTGTTTATGTTTGAGACTGAGGTCGTTTTCTAAAGTCCAGACTGACCTGGAACTCATGGCCATCCTCGTGCCTAAGCTTCCCATGTGTTGTGATCTGTGTGAGAGAAATCTCATGCTGTTTGTGGTCCCAATGCCCTTGTCCCTAGCTGAAATGATTCATTTCAGGACTCTTGTTCCTGGTTCCTCTGAATCTTGGGGCGTGTCCTCTCAGTCCCTGGCTGTGGCATTCGGAGCACAGTGACGCTTCAAACTTATCCACGTGGCAACAAGGCAAACGCAGGACCTGGTTGGGGGAGCCCTTGGGACTTTCCCCTGCTGGGGAGGGACTGGAACTGACCTCAATCGCTCCTCCCCAGGATAGAACCCGGAAGGGGTAGTGCTGTCCCCTCCTCTTCCTCCAGCAGCCACCTCGAGGCCCCAACAGGCCATCCAGCCCAGGACCCCCACAGCCAGGTAGGTGGAAGACCCACGGACAGCAGGGTGCAGGGTCTGGAGGGACTTGGCCAGCCTGGAGCTCCCATGTTGGGGATTCTGTGCACCTCACTGCCTGTACACACCCAGCCCTGTCCCTCCAATAATCGGGTCCTCAGCTTACCCCTCCCAAAACCTAATGATCCAACCTGGTCTCCAGTTCCCTGAATCCCCAGTTCCAGAGGCCTCCTCAATCCCTGAATCTTCCAATCCAGTCTCTCCCTCATCCCCACCCCAAACTCCCACTCCTGTGACTGTCCATCCCTCTTCCAGGCCCCAGATCCCTCCTCTGTGTCTCTGAGATACTACCTGGGGGTGCGCAGGGGGGGAATCAAAGGGCCATACTTGGTGGTTCCTCTTGTAGGCACTTGTGCATGGTGAGACCTGGCAGGTTTGACCACAAACCTGAAGGAGTGTGAAGAAGAAGGAGTAGGGATACCTGCAGGTCATAGAGAGCCAGGCAGAGCCACTGGCTGTGCAAAGGGCCTGGGGCAGGACTATACCCAACAAATTTGAGGAACAGTAGGAGAGTGTGACAATATAGTTTTCAATCAGGCAATTGTACATATGTGTACACATGCATTTTCCTCATATTTCCCCATATACCTATAATATGTATTTGACACCTCTTTTTCTTTTAATTTTAAATTTTTATTTATTTATTTGCAAGGAGGGAGCCTCTTGCCACACTGCACATGCCACTTTGTAGGTCTGTCTGGTATGTTTTTTTTTTTTGTTTTTTTTGTTTGTTTTTTTGAGGTAGGGTCTCGCTCTAGCCCAGGCTGACCTGGAATTCACTCTGTAGTTCCAGGCTGGCCTTGAACTCATGGTGATCTTCCTACCTTTGCCTTCCAAGTGCTGGGATTAAAGGGTGCACCACCAAACTGGCCATGTGCTAGATGTTAAGCAGCAGCGTTGGGGGTGGGGTCTGATGGTGGTCAGGTGGAAGGGGCTTCTCCCTCCCTCATGAGCTCCCTCTCTTACTCTCAGCCCCTCCTGGCTCCCTCTGCTCCAGGCACAAGAGCCTACTGGCTGCTCCTTCACTTACTGGGCTCTATCCTGTCCCAAGGACTTTGCACAGGCTGTGCCCTCTGCCCCAGGGGCTTTGCAGGACCATGTCCTCTCTTGCTGTTCCTTAAGCTCTCCATGGATCTCTTTTCCCCTTTCTTTCTTTCTTTCTTTCTTTCTTTCTTTCTTTCTTTCTTTCTTCTTTTATTTATTTATTTATTTATTTATTTATTTATTTATTTATTTATTTATTTATTTATTTGAGATAGGGTTTCACTCTAGCCCAGGCTGACCTGGAACTCACTCTGTAGTCTCAGGGTGACTTCAAACTCAAGGTGATTCTCCTAACTCTGCCTCCCAAGTGCTGGGATTAAAGGCATTCACTACCATGCCTAGCTTCTTCTTTTTGCGGGGAAGGTCTAGCCCAGGCTGACCTGGAATTCACTATGTAATCTCAGGCTGGCCCTGAACTCACAGTGATCCTCCTGCCTCTGACTCCTGGGGGCTGGGATTAAAGGCATGCCTGGCTATTTATTTTGGAGTTCTTGTCCTCTTTCTGGCTTGGTCTGCATATGGCTCTGTGAATGTTGATAACTTTTTGGGGGGGCGGGGAGTGTTATGTGTGTTCATGTGTATGTGCACGTACATGGGCCATGGTGTGTGTGTGGAGTTCAGAAGAAAGCCTCAGGTGTCAGACCTTGGCCTTCCACCTTATGTGAGGCAGGGGTCTCTCTGGTCATTGCTGCTGTGTTCATGCTAGCTGGGGACTCACTTGTCCCCACCTTCCTTCTTATTTTTCTGGGATTAAAGGTGTGTGCCATCATGCCCAGCTGTCCCCAACTCCCTTCTGACCTTAGGCTTGCTGTGGGTGCTGGGGATTTGAACTCAGGTCCTCATGCTTGCAAGACAAGTGCTTGATCCACTGAGCTGGCTTCCTGCCCAGTGTCACTCATTTCTTTGTCCAGATCATAGCTCCCTGTCCCTTTGCTGTCTTCCCTGCTGGAATTCCAACCAGATTGAATCACTTCCTTTTTCCCAAAAACCCCAGAGCTGCCTTCTCTTTCTCCTCCCATGTCCCTCCCACATTCTACTTGGCTTGTTTGACTTTGATCTGGTGCACCTGCCCAAAGTTAGTTTTAAAACTTCCTCAGACTCTTCCACGTCCAGTTCCGAGCGTAGCAGAGGAGAGAGTTGAGCAGATGTCAGCTCTTGGGACATCAGGGTCCGCCCTTCACACTGTGGACTCTGGGTCACTCTGTTGGGTGTGTTGGGCCCTGCAGATAGCTGACTCCCCAGCCTCCAGCCACTCCGCCCCTAGTCAGGACAACCACACATGTCCCCAGATTGTCCGTGGCTGAGATGCAGGGTCGCAGGCTTTAGGACCTACAGGGGTCCAGGGCAGGTCAGACTGGGGGCCTCCTGGCTGCCTGGCTGCGGAACAGTGTCCTCTGCCTCCAGAAGGGAACAAAGGTTTCTCCTGGGTGTGAACAAGGAGCTGATGCCCGAGTGACAGGGCAGGAGTGTCTCCACAGGGTCTCTGTGGGTGTCTTGTTTCTTGGAGGGTAGCTATGGCAATCACTAGACTACCAACACCTCTGTGTCTTGTTTCTTCATGCCTGATCTTGGGCCAGCTCACTCACTCATTCATTCACTCACTCATTCATTCTTGCAGGTACTCATTGTTAGAATTCGGGATTGACTGGAACGACATGAGAAATACAGGAGAGAAAGAAAGCCAGCATAGACTATTTTTATTAGAGGATGGCAGTTTTCCCAGGTTGGAGTTGCTGCTGCTGTGTTTCAATGTGGGAGAGCGTAGAGATATATAGGATGAAGGCTTGCTTTGTGACAAATGTCCCTTATCATGCTATGGTCCAGAAAGTTTTTATTTATTTTTTTATTTTTTGAGGTAGGGTATCGCTCTAGCTTAGGCTGACCTGGAATTAGTCTCAGGGTGGCCTTGAACTCATATCAATCCTCCTTCCTCTGCCTCTCAAGTGCTGGACTTAAAGGCGTGCACCCCCACACCTGGCTTTTTTTTTTTTTGCAAGCAGAGAGAGAGAGATAGAAGAGAGGCAGACAGAGAATGGGTGCACCAGGGCCTCCAGCCACTGCAAATGAACTCCAGATGCATGTGCCCCTCGTGCATCTAGTTTACGTGGGTCCTGAAGAATCGAACCAGGATTCTTTGGCTTTGCAGGCAAACGCCTTAACCACTCAGCCATTTCTCCAGCCCTTTTTGTTTTGTTTTGTTTTGTTTTGTTTTGTTTTGTTTTGTTTTGTTTTTCAAGGTAGGGTCTCACTCTGGCCCAGGCTGACCTGGAATTAACTATGTAGTCTCAGGGTGGCCTTGAACTCACGGTGATCCTCCTACCTCAGCCTCCTGAGTGCACCACGCCTGACCTTCAAACCTTTTTTTTTTTTTTTTTTTTTTTTTTTTTTTTTAAGTTGGCTTTCACTCTAGCTCAGGCTGACCAGGAAAGTTTTGTGGTCCACCGAGGTTAGTGGTCTGAGGCTGGTGGTTCATTAACCCTTCATTCACTCATTCACACACCTGTGTAAACTTGCTCACTCACTCATTTATCCCCAAGTTCTTGTCAGGCTCTACCCTGTGTACCAGCTACTGGTAGTACCTAGGTGGGCCTTGGCCTACAGTGTGTGTCACACAGTATGGTGGTAGGCAGGGAGTGAATGCCAAAGACTGTACGCACAAGACATCCAGCTGGGCTTGGGGTGCCCTCTTGTGATCCCATTGCTTGGTAGACTGAGGTAGAAGGATTGTGTGAATAAGGTCAGCCTGGGCTACTTAGGGAAACCCCATCTAAGAAAGTAAGATGGGGCTAGAGAGATGGCTCAGGGGCAAAAGGCTCTTGCTTGTAAGGCTTTATGGCCAGGGCTCAATTCCCCAGCACCCATGTAAGACAGATGCACAAAGTGGCACACACGTCTGAAGTTTGTTTGCAGAGGTAAAAGGCCCTGGCATGTCCATTCTCTCACTCTTTCTCAAATATATATATATATATGGTTGCAGAGATGGCTTAGCAGTTAAGGTGCTTATCTTTGAAGCCTAAGAACCCAGGTTCAATTCCCCAGTACTTACACAAACCAGGTGCAAAGACGGCACATGCATCTGGAGTTCATTTGCAATGGCTAGAGGCCCATTCTTTTCCCCAACCTCTCTCTCTCTCTCTCTGCCTCTTTTTCTTTCTCAAGTAATTAAATAAATAAATATAATTTTTAAAAATTTTATTTATTTGACAGGGAGAAAGAGGGAGAGAGAGAGAATGGGTACACCAGAGCCTCCAGCCATTGGAAACGAACTCCAGATGCATGCGCCACCTTGTGCATCTGGCTAACGTGGGTCCTGGGGAATTGAACCTGGGTCCAGATGCCTTAACCGCTAAGCCACCCCTCCAGCCCATAATTTTTTTTGTTTTGTTTTGTTTTGTTTTGTGGTAGGGTCTCACTCTAGCCCAGGCTGACCTGGAATTCACTATGTAGTCTCAGGGTGGCCTCGAACTCATGGCAATCCTCCTACCTCTGCCTTTCAAGTACTGTAATTAAAAGCATATGGTTTGTTTTTTATTTTTATTTATTTAGAGACAGAGAGAGAGAGAGAGAGACAGAGAGTGAGAATGGGCACACCAGGGCCTCTAGCCACTGCAAACGAACTCCAGATGTATGCACCACCATGTACATCTGGCTTACATGGGACCTGAAGAATCTAACCTGGGTTCTTAAGCTTCGCAGGTATGCACCTTAACCGCTCATCTCTCCAACCCTGGTTTTTTTTTTGTTTGTTTGTTTGTTTTGAGGTAGGGTCTCACTCTGGTCCAGGCTGGTCTGGAATTAACTATGTAGTCTCAGGGTGGCCTCGAACTCACAGTGATGATTAAAGGCATGCACCACCATGCCCGGCTCTGCTTTTGTTTTTTTGAGGTAGGGTCTCATTCTAGCTCAGGCTGACCTGGAACTCACTATGTAGTCTCAGGCTGGCCTCAAACTCAGCGATCCTCCTACCTCAGCTTCCCGAGTGCTGGGATTAAAGGCGTAACCCACCATGCCTGGCAATAAATATTTTTTTGTTTTGTTTCTTTGTTTTTCAAGGTAGGGTTTCACTCTCGTCCAGGCTGACCTGGAATTAACTATGTAGTCTCAGGGTGGCCTCGAACTCACGGCAATCCTCCTACCTCTGCCTCCCAAGTGCTGGGATTAAAGGTGTGCGCCACCACGCCCCGCGCTAAATATTTTTATTTATTTATAAGAGAGAGAGAATGGGAGTGCCAGGGCCTCTAGCCACTGCAAACAACAAACCAACTCCAGATGCATGCACCATCATATACATCTGGTTTACGAAGGTACTAGGGAATTGAACCTGGGTCCTTTGGCTTTGCAGGCAAGCACCTTAACTGCTAAGCTATCTCTTCAACCCAATTTTGTTGTTGTTGTTGTTTTGGTTTTTCGAGGTAGGGTCTTGCTCTAGCGCAGGCTGTCCTAGAATTCACTATGTAGTCTCAGGGTGGCCTCAAACTCACAGCAATCCTCCTACCTCTGCCTCCCGAGTGCTGGGATTAAAGGCATGCGCCACCACGCCCAGCTCCAATATATATATATTTTTTCCTGAGGTAGGGTCTCACTCTGGACCAGGCTGACCTGGAATTAACTATGTAGTCTCAGGGTGGCCTCAAACTCTCGGCGATCCTCCTACCTCTGCCTCGTGAGTGCTGGGATTAAAGGCATGCACCACCACGCCCGGCGACCAATATTTTTTTTAACAACAACAACAAAAAAAAAAAAGAATATAAGAGAAAAACCTGAATGGTAGCACACTTCTATATTCCCAGCACTTGGAAGGTGCAGGCAGAGGATCACAAGTTCAAGGTCATCCTGAGCTTCATATAGAGTTTGTGGCCAGCCTAGGTTACATGAGACCCTGTCTCAAAAAAAACTCCTGAGTGCTGGAATTAAAGGCATGAACCACCATGCCTGGCTTTGGAGTCTTTGTGTTAGTACAACTCAGCCCCTCATCTGCAGTGGCTGTCATTGTCCCAGTGGACAGTGTAACCTTGAGGAGCTGGTGATTTAGGCAAGTTACTTCACCTCTCTGTACCTCACTTTTTCACTACAACTGGGGAAAATAGCCTTGTTTTCCTCTGCGCTTCTTTGGCTAGTTGTGGGAGGTGACAGTGTCCCAAGGCCACCCCCACAGGTCATGGTGGCACTTTGCAGGCTGGCCACTGGGTGGCCCTGTCTTGCTGATGATTCTTGGAGAGCAACTGTGTGACTTTTCTGTCCCTGCAGGTTTGCGGGGTCACCTGTCTGGAGCCCGTGGGCGTGTAGCAGGCAGGCAGTCTAGAACATGTCTAGAACATGTCTAGAACAGTCTAGAACATGTCTCCACCAGCCCCAGCTTCCGCTGGAGGCCACATCCTCCTGTTCCCATGGCCAGCCCAGGCCCATCACTTCCTGGTGTCTTTCATGTTCTAGAAGCGGCTGGAAAGGACAAACTGGTCCACTTTAAGCACAAGTTGAGGACCCTGCGCCCAGGCAGCCAAGGCGCCAGGCTTCTACATGCCATGGTCCTGCTCACCCTGGGCCAGGACACTGAGGCCAGGATCTCTTTGGAGGCCATGAAAGGAGATGCTGTGGCCCAGCTGGTGGCCCGCCAGTGGGCAGGTGTGAATGGCAGTGAGCCTCTTTTGGTGCCACAAGATGTGTCCTGGACAGTAGCCCGCCTGTATCACCTGCTGGCCAGTGAAAATCTGTGCCCAGCCTCCATGAGGGACATGGCTTACGCAGTGGCCCTCCATGACTTAAACTCTCAGGATGACCAACGGCTAAGCCAACTCCAGGATGAGGCCCAGGACCGGTGTGGATGGGACATCAGGGAGGATCCTGGTGGCTTCCAGGAACTGGGCTCCAATCTGGGTTGCCTGCCTCCACCCTCAACATTACTTTCGGTGACCCAGAGTCAAGCTCATCCCATCAATGTGACCGAGTGGAGTCGGGGACATTCACTACGTTCGACTGTGAGTCCCACTTCTCTGGCCAGTGACTTGGAGATCAGCCAGTCACCCACATTGCCCTTCCTCAGCCTTCATCGTGTCACCCATGAGCCCAGCAAGCTCTGTGACACACCGCAAGCCGGCCTGGAACCCAATCCCATCCCTGTAGACTGCCAGGAACCAGAAGAAGTGAGCTGGCCCCCTTCAGTGGAGACTGTCACACCCTTGGAGGTACTGGACAGTCCTAGGGTCCCTGAGGTGGCCCCGGATCTCACCTCAGCCACTCTCCCTGACTCTCTTCCTGATCCTGAAGCCACCAGCCACAACGCAGGGGAGTGTGTCCAGACAGCCACAGACCCCAAGTCACCATCACTGTCCACCTTGGAATGCACTGAAAAGACCTCTGGTGCTTCAAAGCAAACCTCACCCCAGGATTCTGTCAAAGAGGACACATTGCAGAATTCCACACCAGGTGCCCCAGCACCATCACCACCCCCTCAAAAGTTCCCCCCTGCACCTCCTTCCTTTTTCTCCTCCAGCTGCCCGGCTCCTCCAGTCTCTTCATCCCACTGCCCTTCTCCTTGCCACCCTGACACATCTGAGCAGAAGTTCTATAACTTTGTGGTCCTTCACGCCAGGGCTGATGAACACGTGGCCCTTCGTGTCCGTGACAAGCTGGAGGCCCTGGGAGTGCCAGATGGGGCCACTTTCTGTGAAGACTTCCAGCTGCCTGGCCGGGGGGAGTTACGCTGCCTCCAAGATGCTATTGACCACTCGGGATTCACCATCCTGTTGCTGACCACCAACTACGACTGCCGCCTGAGCCTCCACCAAGTCAACCAAGCCCTAATGAACAGCTTCACGCAATTCGGCCGGCAAGACTGTGTGATACCCTTCCTCCCACTGGAGTGCTCCCGGGCCCAGCTCAGCCGTGACACGGCTGGCCTGCTTGAAAGTCTGGTGTGGCTGGACGAACACTCCCCCATCTTTGCCAGGAAGGTGGCCAACACCTTCAAATCGCAGAAGCTTCGGATCTACCGGGAGCGCTGGAAGAAAGAGCAAGAAGTCAGGGTCCTGAGAGAGCACAGCCAGAGGCTGGACACTGAGCGGAGGCAGGTGGCCTCCGTGCACGCAGCACATTCTGCTTATGCCCACAGCTATGTGGCCCTGCAGGAGCAGGTGGAAAAACTAAGGGTAGGTTTTGCGGACCACTTGACACTGGGAACTCAGATGTCATATTCAGGAAGTCAGGTGCCCCTGGGTATCCCATCACCATTTCCCACTTGGTCAGGGGGCCCACAGCCATCACCACTGCATTTGTGGCAAGGTGGCACCCTGGGTCCCACCTTCCCACAGCACCCCAACTTCCTACAGCCTCAGACATGCCCACAGGCCCCCACTTCTTTGCAGCCCCCAGCTGCTTCCCCACAGACCCCATCTTTCCAGCAGGCCCCGTCTTTCTCGAAGACCCCATCTTTCCCACAGACTCCATCTTGCCCGCAGGCCCCGTCTTTCCCGCAGACCCCATCTTTCCCACAGACTCCATCTTGCCCGCAGAGCCCCCCTTTCCCGCCAGCCTCCTCGACGCACCCCCAGGCCCCAGGGTCACAGCCTCTCATCATTCACCATGCCCAGATGGTCCAGCTAGGGCTCACCAATCATATGTGGACTCAAAGGGAGGACCAGGCACCCAATGACAAGACCAAGTGACCCCGCCCGGCTCCCCAGGCTGCAGAGGACCGTGGGGTCACTGCCTGCAAGGACTGCAGAGATGGCCCGCACTGAGCTCCCTTTCTCTCTGCTGGGGGACGCTGAGGAGGCTCTTTAATTAAAATAAATATTTATGGAAAGCTGACACAAGGTCCACTGTTTCCTGGGCCCATCCCACCCTGCACAAGTCTGCGTCAAGGGAACCAGTAGCAAGGAGCACACGGCCCGTCTCTCAAATGGAAGGAAGTGGAAGGAACGGAAAATGTGCTCTCACACCATTGGCTAGAATGAATCACATGGCTGCCTACTCGCGTTGCAAGGAATGCTGGGAAATGTAGTGCAGCTGGGGCCGGTAAGCATATTTCAGGAAGTCTTTCTCTTAAGGCCTGAGAAGGTGGAGATAAAAGACCCCTAGGGAGTGTTTGGCCTCTGTTTTTTTTTTCTTTTTTAAATATGCTATTTATTAACATTTATTTGTTTGTGTTTATTTGTAAACAAAGAGAGCGAGCGAGAGACAGAATGGGAACAGCAAGGCCTGTTGGCACTGAAAAAGGACAGCAGATGCATGAAGCCACTTTGTGTATCTGGCTTTATGTGGCTACAGGAGAATTAAACGTGGGCTTTGTAAACAAGCGCATTTGACTGCTGAGGCATCTTTCCAGCCCCTTGGCAATTTTTATTATTTTAATTTAATTTTTTTAAAAAATATTTTTATTTTATTTGAGAGAGGGAAAGAGGCTGAGAGAGAGAGAAAAAAAAAATGGGTGCAGCAGGACTTCCAGCCGCTGCAAACGAAATCCAGATGCATGCATCACCTTGTGCATCTGGCTTACATGGGTCCTGGGGAATTGAACCGAGTTCCTTTGACTTTGCAGGCAAGCGCCTTAAGTGCTAAACCATCTCTCCAGCCCTGTTTCCTGTTTTGTTTTTTGTTTTTTTTTTTCTGGTTTTTCAAGGTAGGATTTCACTCTAGTTCAGGCTGACCTGGAATTCACTATGTAGTCTCAGGGTGGCCTCGAACTCTCGGCAATCCTCCTACCTCTGCCTCCACTACCCCCGGCTGTTTTTGTTTTTTTTTTGAGGTAGGGTCTTGCTCTAGCCCAGGCTGACCTGGAATTCGCTATGTAGTCTCAGGGTAGCCTCGAACTCTTGGTGATCCTCCTACCTCTGCCTCCCAAGTGCTGGGATTAAAGGCATGTGCCACCACCATTGGCTTTCTTTGGCAGTTTTTTTTTTTTTTTTCGAGGTAGGGTCTCACTCTGGTCCAGGCTGACCTGGAATTCACTATGTAGTCTCAGGGTGGCCTCGAACTCACAGTGATCCTCCTACCTCTGCCTCCCGAGTGCTGGGATTAAAGGCGTGCGCCACCATGCCCGACTTTTTAATTTTTTTAAACTTATTTATGGAAAAAGAGGCAAAGGGGGGCGGGGAGCAAGAGAATACAAATAGGTGAGCCTGTTGCCACTGCAAATAGACTCCAGACATATGTGCCACCTTGTGCATCTGGCTTATGTGGGTTCTGGGGAATTGAACATGGATCCTTAGTCTTCGCAGGCAAGTGCCTTAACTACTGAGCCATCTCTAGGACTTTGGCAGTTGTTGTTGTTTTTTAATTTCAGAGAGATAGAGGGAGAGAGAGAGAGGGGAAGAGAGAGAGATAGAGAATGGGCACGCCAAAGCCTCTCAGCCACTGTGAGCGAACTCCAGATGCATGCGCCCCCTTGTGCACTTGTGTGACATTGCGCACTTTTGTCACTTTTGCATCTGGCTAAATGTGAGACCTGGAGATTCAAACCGGCATTCTTAGGCTTCACAGGCAGACACCTTAACCGCTAAGCCATCTCTCCAGCCAGGTTTTTTAAAAATATTTTATTTATTTATTTATTTGAGAGAGACAGAGAGAGATTGAGAGAGAAAGAGGCAGATACAGTATACAGAATGGGCGCATGAGGGTTTGTAGCTAGGACAAACGAACTTCAGATGCATGCACCACTTTGTGCATCTGGCTTACATGGGTACTGGAGAATTAAACCTGAGTCCTTAGGCTTTGCAAGCAAGCCTTAACCATTAAGTCATCTCTCCAGGTCCCTTTGGCAGTTTTTGTTTGTTTGTTTTTGTTTTTATTTTTCGAGGTAGGGTTTCACTCTAGCCCAGGCTGACCTAGAATTCACGATGTAGTCTCAGGGTGGCCTCGAACTCACAGCAATCCTCCTACCTCTGCCTCCCGAGTGCTGGGATTAAAGGCATGCACCACCATGCCTGGCCCTACTTATTTTTTTATTTTTTGCAATGAAAAACAATAGTTTATTTATTTATTCATGTATTTGAGAGCAAGAGAGAAAGAGGCAGACAGGAAGAGAGAATGGGCACACCAGGGCTTCTAGCCACTGCAAATGTACTCCAGATGCATGTGCCACCTTGTGCATCTGGCTTTACGTAGGTACTGGAGAATCAAACCTTTGGCTTTCCAGGCAAGCACCTTAATCTCTAAACCATCATTCCAGCCCTCTATTTGTTTTTAATCTATGTGTGTGTGTGTGCGTGCGTATGTAGAGATCAGAGGACAGTGCGCACAGGTGTCTTTCCTGGCCTCCATTGCTTGAAGCACAGTGTCATATTCACGAGCTTTCAGTCTTTGCCTCCATTACGCTGGGACTACAGAAGCACATCAATGTTCTGTGTGGGTTCTCTGATCTGAACTGAGGCTGTGAGGCTTGTGTATGTGGCACTTTCCACTGATCCTCTCACAGCAGGCTGTGTAGCCAAGGATGACTTTGAACTCCGGATCCTCATCATCCTCCTGTGTTCTGGGATCAAGGATCTGGGCCCCCACATCCGTCCATCTGCATGCGTGCGTGCATGCGCGTGTGCGCACACGCACGCACTTGCTGTGGAGACCAGAGTGGAACAGTGTGAGCCTGCATTTGGTTTTTTTTTTTGCAAGGGAGGGTCTCACTCTGGCTCAGGCTGACCTGGAATTAACTATGTAGTCTCAGGGTGGCCTTGAACTCTCGGCGATCCTCCTACCTCTGCCTCCCAAGTGCTGGGATTAAAGGTGTGCGCCACCACGCCCGGCTTTGCATTTGGTTTTATACCAGTCTCCTTTTGACTAATTTCACAGCTTGGTGGGTCTTTCTATTTTCCTGTCAGACTGGGGTTACAGGCCATGCCCAGCTGTTTTACCTCGGATCCACAGATTGGACCTTGGGCAATCTTAGGCCCTCATGCTTGCATAGGTTGAGTCATCTCTTAGCTCCCTGCATCAGTGCTTGAGGTATAATACATATATGAATTCCTCCATGTGAGCCTATTTAGAACTTTTGGGGGGATAAATTTATTTTATTTTTATTTACTTATTTATTTATTTTGGTTTTTCAAGGTAGGCTTTCACGCCTGGCTGCAAGCAAGCACTTTAACTGCTGAGCCATCTCCCCAGTCCAGTGAGCCCATTTTAAAATATATCTTATTTAGCTGGGCGTGGTGGCACACGCCTTTAATCCAAGCGCTCAGGAGGCAGAGGTAGGAGGATCACCATGAGTTCGAGGCCACCCTGAGACTACATAGTGAATTCCAGGTCAGCCTGAAGTAGAGTGAGACCCTACCTCGAAAAACCAAAAAATAACAATAATAATAATAATAAATAAATAAAATATACTTTATTTATTTATTTATTTGAGAGAGAAAGAGGCAGATAGACAGAATAGGCATGCCAAGGTCTCTAGCCACCACAAATGAACTCCAGACATATGCGCCCCCTTGCACATCTGGCTCACGTGGGTCCTGGGGGAATTGAACCAAGGTCCTTAGGCTTACCAGGCAAATGCCTTAACTGCTAAGCAATTCCCCAGTCCCAGTGAGCCCATTTTACAGATTAGGAAACAAGAGGCTCAAGCTTGAATTCTGGCTCCCTACGTCATTGTCATTCAAGTTAGAAGTGAGGAAGACAGGGACTAGGGAGATGGCTCAGTTGGCAAAGTGCTGGCCTTGCAAGCATGAGGACTTGAGTTCAGATCCAGCAGCCATGTAACAAAGCCAGGCATGGTGGTGCACATGTAATCCAGTACTCAGAAGTCTGAGGCAGGAGGATCCCTGAGGCTTGTTGGCCAGCTAATATAGCCAAATCAGTGATCTGCAGGTTCAGTGAGACCCTATCTCAAAAAGAGCTGATGCTGCCTGGCGTGGTGGCACACACCTTTAATTCCAGAACTCGGGAGGCTGAGATAGAAGGATCACCGAGTATTTGAGGCTACCCTGAGACTACATAATGAATTCCAGGTCAGCCTGGGCTAGAGTGAGACCCTATCTCACAAAAAAAAAAAAAAAAAAGAAAAGAAAAGAAAGAAAGAAAGAAAGAAAGAAAGAAGAAAAAAGAAAAGAAAATAAATGATATCCGATATTCCTAAGTAGAAAACTCCAGGTTTGTCAGGCGTGGTGGTGCATGCCTTTAAACCCAGCACTTGGGAGGCAGAGGTAGGAGGATTGCCACGAGTTCAAGGCCACCCTGAGACTACATAGTGAATTCCAGGTCAGCCTAAGCTAGGGTGAAACCCTACCTTGAAAAACAAAAATAAATAAATAAATAAATGAAAAGAAAACCCCATGTTGTGTTCTGACCACCCCTACACACTCACAATAAAGTGGGGCACTCACAGTTGAAAAAGTCAGACTTCCAATGGAGCACAGGAAGGTTGTTATGGTCCAGTGTCACATAAATAAGACCATCAACTCACAGAATGCGAGGCAAAGTTTTATCGGGTAAAAATGAAAGGAAAAGAGAAAGACTGGTGCATCAGGTCTGCACCCCAGAGATTTGGATCTCAGGATGCAGCCCGAACTGTTCCGGAGGGTCAACTTTGATTGGAAATAACAACATGATGTTTATAGCAAAAACGGGATGGGAGTTAAACCACAAAGTTACATAAAGTTACTGTTAAATAGGGGGGGACTATTACAAGAAATCACAAGATACTTAGAAACAGAGAGGTACAGGAAGGTGATGGTACATTGTACAGAGGGGTCATCCTGTTCCTTAGATAACAGTAAACACCTGCCTTTTGCAATAAGGCCCATGATAATGAT
Source organism: Orientallactaga sibirica (assembly GCA_036365145.1). Taxonomy (NCBI): domain Eukaryota; kingdom Metazoa; phylum Chordata; class Mammalia; order Rodentia; family Dipodidae; genus Orientallactaga; species Orientallactaga sibirica. The sequence continues at coordinate 15,779,341 of JAEOAD010000049.1, read as the reverse complement.
TCCTGGATCTTCTTTATCTGTCAGGAAGATCAGCTTGGGTGGTGGCCTCCATTATGTGTGTCTAAAGGCAAGGGCTGCACAGGAGGATGTTAGGTCTATTGTGTCCCTTTACATTCCATTTTCCAAGGGTTCTGGGAGCTGTGGGCTCCTCCTTGAAAGCAAGACCTGAATGCAGCATCCTGCCCGCTCCTCCAACACAGGGAGGTGAGTCACTCAGCCCATGCTGCTATTTTAGATCCTGAGTCACAGCCGAGCCACCCACAGTGAAGTGAAACTTGGGGAGCGGAGTTCTGAAATTAGATTGGGAGGGAAAACAAAGACCTCTGACCCTCAGGCAGCTGAAGGAACCTGGGCCTGGACGTTTGACCTGCATTGATTGAGGGCTGTGAACAAGGCTGAATAACTGGTGATCAGCCAGAGTATTTGCAGAGTGCCTTGATTCATGACTTCTTTTTGTTCCATAACTGTGAAACCTGCATGGAATTGTTAATGAGTTGGAACACAGAATTGTTCCAACAAGATAGTTGTTACAATCGTATCCAATAAGATAGGGTCTCACTCAAGCTGGGCGTGGTGGTACATGCCTTTAGTCTCAGCACTTGGGAGGCAGAGGTAAGAAGATCTCTCTGTAAGTTCAAGGCTAGCCTGAGATTACATAGTGAATTCCAGGTCAGCCTGGGCTAGAGTAGGACCTTACTTCAAATAATAAATAATAATAATTGAGGTAATCTAAATCTCTGTTCTTGGGCCCTGGTCTCTCACATTTGGATCCAAAATAAACTCACTTTTTCCTTTGAGACAAGCACTATGTGTTTTGTGTGGACAGCCCCTACTGTATGCAGGGTCGTCCCAGGCACAGTGGGGTGAAAAGGAACATGATAGGTCCTTTATGTCAGGGTGGAGGGGAGGGAACCACACAGAAGTAACATAGAAGGAAGCAACAGGACTTCAGAAATTTTGCAGAGGGGCTGCAGAGATGTCACAGCAGATAAAGATGGACTCAGGAGGTGGAAGCAGAGGATCGGGAGTTGAGTCATCCTCAGGTACATAGTGAGTTTGAGGCCAGCCTGGAATATGAGACCTTGCTTCAACAACAACAACAATTTTTTTAAATTATTTATTTATTTGACAGAGATAGAGAAGGAGGGAGGGAGAGAGAGAATGGGCATGCCAGGGCCTCCTACCCCTGTAAATGAATTCCAGACACATGCCCCACTTTGTGCAACTGGCTTTATGTGGGTACTGGGGACTTAAACCTGGGTCAACAGGCTTTGCAAGCAAGTGCCTATAACTGCTGAGCCATCTCTCCAGGCTTTTTTTTTTTTTTATTTTTTTAAGTACACTCTCACTTTAATTCAGGAATTCACTATGTAGTCTCAGGATGGCCTCGAACTCATGGCAATCCTCTACCTCTGCCTCCCAAGTGCTCAGATTAAAGGCGTGCGCCACTACACCCGGCCCATACATATGTTTTTGCAAAAGAAAAAATTTAAAGATTTGCCGGGCGTGGCGCACGCCTTTAATCCCAGCACGGGGGGGGGGGTGGCAGAGGTAGGAGGACTTCCATGAGTTCAAGGTCACCCTGAGAGTATAGAGTGAATTCCAGGTCAGCCTAGGCTAGAATGAGACCCTACCTCGAAAAACAAAAACAAAGAAAGTTAAAGATTTTTATTTTCTTATTCATTTATTTGAGAGAGAAAGAAAGAGAATAAGCAGACCAAGGCTTCTAGCCACTGCAAATGAACTTGAGATGCATGTGCCACCTTGTGCATCTGGCTTAAGTGGGTTCTGAGGAATCGAACCTGGGTCCTTAGGCTTTGCAGGCAAACACCTTAACTGTTAAGCCATCCCTCCAGCCTGAAAAAAAATTTTGTGACAGAGTCTCACTCTAATCCAGGGTGACCTGGAACTCACTCTGTAGTTTCAGGCTGGGTTTGAACTCACAGCTGTCCTTCTACCTCTCCTTCCCAAGTGCTGGGATTAAAGCCATTCGCCATCATGCCCAGCAAAAAAGAATTTTTTTTTTATTTACTTGCAAGAAGAGAAAGAGAAAGAAAGAATGGGCACACAAGAGCCTCCAACCACTGCAAATGAACTCCAAATGAATGTATCACTTTGTGCATCTGGCTTTACATGGGTACTGGGGAATCAAACCCAGGTTGTTAGGCTTTGCAAGCAAGTGCTTTAACGGCTGAGCCATCTCTCCAGCCCCCTCAAAATATTTTTACTTATTCATGAAAAAGAGAGACAGACAGACGAGGGAGGATGGGCATGCAGGGGCCTCTAAGCATTGCAAAGGAACTCCAGATGTATGCACCACTTTGTGCATCTGGCTTGATGTGGGTACTGGGGAATGAAACCTGGGCTAACAGGCTTTGCAAGCAAGCACCTTAACTACTGAGCAATGTCCCCAGTGTCCATTTGAAGATTCCTATCCATCCACTTTGCAACATCAGGCCGTCATTGGCCAGCAGGGCTGTGGTGGGAACCTACATTGAGCCCTGGAAACCAGAGGGAATTTGATTGCTATGGGCGTGGGTGAAGTGGGTAAGGGAAATGTCTGGAAGGAGGGGTCAGGTTGAGAGGGTCCGGTGCATTGGATACAAATGGGCAGCTCCAGGTGGACCTACATCCCAGCCAGGAGCTCTGCTTTTCCTGTCACCTCAGTGCCCCCTGGTGGTTGTCGGCCAGGCCACCACGTGGAGAAACTTGATTTTAGAGATGGTCCCTTTTGAGCCTAGCTTCCCTTTGCAAAAGTGAAAAATTAGTTGGGCGTGGTGGTGCATACCTTTAATCCCAGCACTTGGGAGGCAGAGGTAAGAGGGTCACCATGAGTTCGAGGCCACCCTGAGACTACATAATGAATTCCAGGTCAGCCTGGGCTAGAGTGAGACGCTATCTTGAAAAAAAAATTGGGCTGGAGAAATGGCTTAGCTGTTAAGGTACCTGCAAAGCCTAAGGACCCATGTTCAATCCCATGTAAGCCAGAAGCACAAGGTGACACAAGTGTGCAAGGTCACACATGCGCCCACGATAGCACATGCATATGCACTTTGATTGCAGTGACTGGAGGCCCTGGTGCGGCAACTGTCTCAGAAAAAAAATTTTGACGGTCTGGAGAGATAGCTTAGTGGTTAAGGAACTTGCCTCCAAAGCCAGAGGACCCAGGTTCGAGTCCTCAGAACCCACTTAAGCCAGATGCACAAGGGGGCGCATGCATCTGGAGTTCATTTGCAGTGGCTAGAGGCTCTGGCACACTCATTCTCTCTCTCAAATAAATAAATAAATAAAATATTAAGCCAGGCGTGGTGGCGCACACCTTTAATCCCAGCACTTGGGAGGCAAAGGAAGGAGGATTGCCATGAGTTCAAGGCCACCCTGAGACTACAAAGTTAATTCCAGTTCAGCCTGGGCCAGAGTGGTGAGACCCTACCTACTTCAAAAAACAAAAATAAATAAATAAATAAAAATGTTTTGAAAACTGCCCTTTTCCTTAAACACTGAAATTGGAGTAAGAAGTGTGTTTCTTTCTGGACATCAGTCTTTCCACAGTCTGGGATGCTGGGGACCTATCTCTCTTTATGACTCTCCAAGATTTTACAATTGTTCTCAGGCTTTCCAAGCCCAGAGAAGGTAGTGTGTACAATTACGCAGCACACTGCCCAGTACTGAGGATGGCACCAGGGTGATTTCTTTTTCTGTGCTACTGCAGATGAACCTAGGGCCTGTGCTTGTTGGATAGGACCTGTAAACAGATCCGCATGTGGGTTCTAGGCTGTCACTCTACCGCTGACCATGCCCCCAGCCCTCACTGTGGGGTTCTAGGCAGGAGCTCTACCAGTGACCATACCCATGGCCCACATTTGTTTTTGGATCTTCTGGTCCATGTCCACCCTAGGTATGTTTATGTCCTGTCTCTGGGCTGGGGATGATGATGACTGGCTCAGCACACATCAGTGGCATTGCTGCGGGCTCCAGCTAGTTTAGATATGAGCATTTAGATAGGTGGGACTGTAACAGGTTTTAGGGGTTCAGGAAAAGTTCTTGAACTCCAAACCCTGAATTTCTGTCTCTTTCTTTCTCTCTCTCTTTTTTACGAGAGAGAACGAGAATGAGAATTGGTATGCCAGGGCCTCCAGCCACTGCAATCGAACTCCAGATGTGTGTACCACCTTGCGTGTCTGGCTTACGTGGGATCTGGGGAGTTGAACATGGGTCCTTAGGCTTCATAGGCAAGCGCCTTAACCGCTAAGCTGCTTTTTTTTTTTTTTTTTTTAATTAAAAATTTTTTTTTGGTTTTTCAAGGTAGGGTCTCGCTCTAGCCCAGGCTGACCTGGAATTCACTATGTAGTCTCAGGGTGGCCTTGAACTTACAACAATCCTCCAACCTCTGCCTCCCAAGTGCTGGGATTAAAGGTGTGCGCCACCACACCCGGCTTCGCTGAGCTTCTTTTTAACCAAAGTACTGTATAAACTAGACTGAGAAGGATAGTTTATGAACCATTATAATTGTTAGAAACAAGTAGGGATCTCTACCACAGAGGAATTAGACTTTACTGGAGGAGAGTCTAGTTGTAGAGGGACACTTCACATCTCAGCAGTGGAGGTATCACCCAGCATAGGGCCAGGGGGTTTTATGTTTAAGGAGAGGGGAAGGGAGAAGTATTAACAAGTGCAAGGAGGCAAACTCTTTGAACTTCTTTCTTCAGAGACTGCCAGCCAGGTATTGGCTCCCAGTGATTATTGAAATATCAGGGGGGAAGTCTCCTGACAGACTTCTTGACTGTCAGCAGAAGTGTGAATTCCTCAGAGCTTCACTAGAGAAATCCGCTAACTCCTTCAACAATTTTCTTCAGGAATATACTAGGTAGAGGGAGGGTCTGCAATCCAGAGGAAGGGAAAATGGATACATACACTCACGTGGCCCGAGAACCCATGTTGGAAGTGAACCATGAGAAGGGAGTAAGAGAGGAAATAGAAGAAAGTGCAGAGAGCTCCCATCAGGTGGAAGGCAGAGGCGGGTAGCCAGCTAAGCCCACGGGGGAGTAGGGGACTCTTACCAGGACAGGAACCTGGAAGTTCAGGACAGATGAACAGCCAACAAAAGAGGGGGTCTGACCACCTGGCTTCACCTTCCAGTCAGGTGAGCCAGAGTGAAGGCTGATTGGTTTGGGTTAGGGGCTGGTTCAAGAAGAGGCCATGACGCCAAGTTTTGCTAAAGATCAAAGTATGATCTGACTTTTTTTTTTCTTCTTCTTGAACTTCCAGCTTCTGGTGAGTTTTCCCTTGGTTGGGCCAAGACAAGGGGAGAACCTCCTAATTCCTTCTCCTACATAGGCTGTCTATTCCCTTTTGCCCTCCACAGGGCAGAAGCTCATTGTACTTTCTTTCTTTTTAAATATTTTATTATTTATTTATTTATTTATTTATTTATTTATTTATTTATTTATTCATTCATTCATTTGAGAGAGCGAGATATACAGAAATAGGCAGGTAGCAAGAGATAGAGAAAGGGCATTCCAGGGCCTCGAGACACTGCAAACGAACTCCAGATGCATGCACCTCCTTGTGCATCTGTCTTACGTGGGTACTGGAGAATCGAGCCTCGAACCGGGGTCCTTAGACTTCACAGGCAAGCGTTTAACCACTAAGCCATCTCTCCAGCCCTCATTGTACTTTCTTTTCTTTCCTCTCTGTGTACATTTTTTCCAGACCTACTCCGTAGGCTCTCAGACCACATGGGTGGATTCATTTTCCTTCCTTTGGTTCTGTACTTCCCTCAGTAAATATACTAATTGAATAATTATCTGTTTCAGTTTGATTTTTCCCAATTTCTTTTCTTTTCTTTTCTTTTTTTTTGTTTGTTTTTCCAGGTAGGGTCTCACTCTAGCTCAGGCTGACCTGGAATTCACTCTGTAGTCTCAGGGTGGCCTTGAACTCATGGCGATCCTCCTACCTCTGCCTCCCGAGTGCTGGGATTAAAGGCGTGCGCCACCACGCCTGGCTCCAATTTTTTTTTTCTTTTGAGGTAGGGTCTTGCTCTAGCTCAGGCTGACCTGGAATTCACTATGTAGTCTTAGGGTGGCCTCAAACTCATGGCGATCCTCCTGCCTCTGCCTCCCAAGTGCTGGAATTAAAGGCGTGCACCACCACGCCCGGCCAAGAGAATGATTTTTAAAATATTTTATTTATTTATTTATTTAAGAAAGAGGCAGAGGTAGGAGGATCGCCCAGAGTTCAAGGACACCCTTGAATCTGGAATTGCCAATTCTTTGGTTACTTTGCAGATATAAACTCAGGGCTTGGGATTCCAGGAAGCATCCCAGAACCCCATTTTCCCTGTTACACAGTCATCCTAAACTACCTAACAAAACTACCTGACTCCCTCTCAGGATGAGTCAGTGAGTGAGCTCCTGCTCCTTTTGTTTGTTCTAGAAGCATCTGCCCTCCCCCTCCTGGGCCTGGAACACTGCTGGGTTGCAATCTAAGGTCAGGATGACCAGCTCCCTTGGGCCTTTGATGGGGAAGTGAAAGGCAGAAGTTCTGGCCTCAGCCCACACAAGAACTTTCTGAAGGGTGAGGACGAGGGGGCCTAAGCGTTATGGCTGTGTGTTTTGGAGGGTGAGGGCAGCCGGAGTGTCCTAGTGACTCACTATGTGTTCTCTGGAATTACCAGTAGTGTCCTGGACTGTCCTCTGGACCCCTCCTTGAAGCTCTCACCACACCTGTATGTCTGTGTTATAGAAACTGCCCTGTCTGGAGGTCATCAACACCTCATGTGAAGGACAGTGGTCACCTCTTCCTTCTCCTCACCCTCTGGGCATTATCAGTGTTTTCATCCCAGGCCCTCTGTGCTACTCCTCTACTTGGCCATGCCCCAGGACCTTTGCACAAGCTGACCTTCTTCTTGGGATACTTACAGCTCCCTCTACCTTTCTCACGATTTCCTCAACTGTCAATGTCTCCATAGAAGCTTTCCTGGACACCCAGGTAAAATTATTTTTCTTAGGCTGGAGAGATGGCTTAGCAGTTTTAAGGCATTTGACTGGAAAGCCTAAGGACCCAGATTCAATTTCCCAGTACCAACTGTAGTGAGTCCCAGACCAAAAATGAACAGAAGACCAATTTAAAAAGGAAAATCTTTATTAAACCAGCCTCACAGCAAGGAGGAGAGTAGCCCCGTCCTACTTTTACAGTGTTTTTGTTTGTTTGTTTGTTTGTTTGTTTGTTTGTTTGTTTGTTTGTTTCGAGGTAGGGTCTCACTCACTCTGGCCCAAGCTGATCTGGAATTAGTCTTAGGGTGGCCTCAAATTCATGTCATTCCTCTTACCTCTGCCTCCTGAGTGCTGGGATTAAAGGCATGTACCACCATGCCCAGCTCAGTACAGCGAGTTTTTAAAGGCAAAAACTACATTCCTTTACAATGATATGAACCCCCCCAGCCCCACCCCCATTGTCCTTAGCAAAAGCAAGCAAGCTAGCATGATTACAAAAGCAGATTTTTTTTTTGAGAGAGACAGAGAGAGAGAGAGAGAGAGAGAGAGAAGGAGAGAGAGGAGACAGATAGAGAATGGGCACGCCAGCAGCCTCTCAGCTGTTGTGAATGAAATCCAGATGCCTGTGCCCCCTTGTGGGCAAGTGCAGCATTGCCCCCTTGCGTCACTTTGCATCTGGCTAAACGTGGGACCTGGAGATTGGAACTGGTGTTCTTAGGCTTAGCAGGCAGGCGCCTATACGGCTAAGCCATCTCTCCAGCCCCCAAAGCAGAATTTTTGTAGTTAGCACCAGGTATGAAACAGATGCCAAATATCAGGACATCTTGACTTCAGAGTGAGAGCGAACACCAGATACCAACTGGGACCATATCCTCATTCTTGTAATCAATGCTCTGTGCTAATCCTTAATCTCTTATGGCTTCTTGAGAATGACAAGATGGCAGAGTGGCCTAAGATGGTTTCCCTTAGGAAGAGGTTGTTTCACCACAAGGTGATGCATGTGTCTGGAGTTTGTCTGCAGGGGCTAGAGGCCCTGGTGTGCCTGTTCTGTCTGCCTCCTTCTCTCTAATAAATAAATAAGATAAAAATTTATATTATTATTATTATTATTATTATTATTGCTTGTTTTTCGAGGTTGGGTCTCACTCCAGGTCAGCCTGGGGTAGAGTGAGACCCTACCTCAAAAGCCAAAACACACACACACACACACACACACACACACACACACACACAGAGCAGGGGGGCTGGCTGGAGAGATGGTTTAGTGGTTAAAGTACTTGCCTGAGAAGCCTAAGGCCCAGGTTCAATTCCCCAGTATCCAAGTGTGGTGGTTTGATTCAGGTGTCCCCCATAAACTTAGGTTTCCTGAATGCTAGGTTCCCAGCTGATGGAGATTTGGGAATTAATGCCTTCTGGAGGCAGTGTATTGTTGAGGGCGGGCTTATGGGTATTATAGCCAGTGTCCCCTTGCCAGTGTTTGGCACACTCTCCTGTTCTTATTGTTTGCCTTATGTTGGCCAGGGGGTGATGTCCACCCTCTGCTCATACCATCATTTTCCTCTGCCATCGTGGCGCTTCCTCTCGAGTCTGTAAGCCAAAATAAGCCCTTTGTTCCCCCCCCCCCAAGCTGTTCTTGGTTGGGTAATTTCTGCCAGTAATGCAAACCTGATGTCCACCCTCTGCTCATACCATCATTTTCCTCTGCCATCGTGGCGCTTCCTCTCGAGTCTGTAAGCCAAAATAAGCCCTTTGTCCCCCCAAGCTGTTCTTGGTTGGGTAATTTCTGCCAGTAATGCAAACCTGACTGAAAGACCATGTAAGCCAGATGCACATGGTAGCACATGCATATGGAATCCATTTGCAGTGGTTACAGGCCCTGGCACACCCATTCTCATTCTCTCACCTGTCTCTTTTTCTCTCAAATAAATAAAATAAAATAAAATAAAATAATGTTTAAAAGGGTTGGAGAGATTGCTTAGCAGTTAAGGTGCTTGTCTGCAATGACAAAGAACCCAGGTTCAATCCCCTAGGACCCAAATAAGACAGATGCACAAGGTGGTGCATGCATCTGGAATCATTTGCAGTGACTAGAGGCCCTGGCATGCCCATTCTCTCCCTCCCTCTCTCTCTCAAATAAAAAATATAAATAAATATATATTTTTAAAAGGGGCTGGAGTGCTGGCTTAGCAAAGGTGCTTGCTTGCATAGCCTAAGGACCCAGGCTGGATTCTTCAGGTCCCAGTGGCTGAAGGCCCTAGTGTGTCCATTCTCTCTCTTCCTCTTTCTTTCAAATAAAAAATAAAAACCAGCTGGGCATGGTGGTGCATGTCTTTAATCCCAGCACTCTGGAGGCAGAGGTAGGAGGATGGTTGAGGCCACCCTGAGACTACATAGTGAATTCCAGGTCAGCCTGAGCTTGAGTGAGACCCTACCTTAAAAAACCAAAAATAAATATGATAAAAATAAAATAAAAATACAATAAATAAATAACCACAGCAATTGTGGGGCATGGTGGCACACAGCTGTAATTCCAGCATTTGGGAGGCTGGAGTGGGGGGTGGTCACAATGAGTTCAGGCCCAGGCTGGCCTGAAACTCATGGTGATCCTCCTGCCTGTTTCCAAAGTGCTGGGATCAAAGGCATGCAACACCACACCCAGCGGGAAATCGCTTTGAGAGAGAGAAAGCAGCAGATAGAAAATTGGCACACCAGGGTCTTCAACCACTGCAAATGAACTCTAGATGCATACGCCACCTTGACCATTTGGCTTATGTGGGTTCTGGAGAATCAAACCTGGGTCCTTTGGCTTTGCAGGCAAATACCTTAACTGCTAAGCAATCTCTCTAGCCAGGAGGTGGCTTTTTGACCTGCCTGGCTAGAGCTTTCCTCAGGCGTCCTCAAATAAAGTCTGCTGTTGAGCCGGGTCTCCCCTCTCATTTCTTTTCCTGACATTAAGCAGCTACTGATTGCCAGCGAGGGCTTCTGCAGACAGACAGTTACATGATTACCTGGTTTGATGTGTGATGGAGTTACTGAGGATGCCGCAGGGACAGGTGGGCATCTGAGCTCCACCGGGTAGATACTGGAGTGAGGGTCCTCAAGGCAAAGCCCAGGAAGTGAGAGTTGTCGGCCTGGGGTGGGGGAGGTGGACAGAGAAGGGCCAGTGCAGCCAAGCTAGACCAGCCAGGATTGTGTCTCCAGTGTGGCACAGATTGGATATAGTGCTTAAGGTGCTGTGGTGAGCAGATGCCAACAGGGAGTGCCAGGGACAGTGGTCCTGTCCATCCCTGTGACCCTCTGCTTCCTCCCCAGAGTTATGCCAGGCAGCTCCCTTTTGGAAACTTGCTCTGAGAACAGCACAAGGGGCAGGAACCCCATGCTGACTGCAGGGTTACTTTCAGCCCCATACGAATTCAGCCATTGAGAACTCCCCATCGATGGGTCACTGTGCTTCTTCCTCCATTTCAAGGAGGGAAGCTGAGCCATAGAGGGGTGTGATGTCAACTCCTGAGGTCACGGAGCTTCGGTGCAGGGCTGGGGCTGGGGTCAGGCCTGAGGCACTCTGGGAATTGCTGAGTCGCCTGCTTTGTTTCTAGCGTGGAGTGGAGCCCAAAAGGGGCAGTTGTCAGTCATACAGCAAAGTCCTTTCCTGGGACTGTCTCCTGCCAGCCCTGGGGCTCCTCCGCCCCTCACCCATACCAGGGCGTGGCTTTTATTTTTAACCTGTTCTGTGGTCCTTTTTATAGCCCTGGGAAGTGGCCAGGGGTTTGTAGTTTGCAAGTGAACTGAGCACCCTGGGGGGCGTGGCCTAGCGCCTGTCTTCCAGATGGGGTACTAGCCATGTCACCTGTGCTGTGTGGTTTCCTCTGTCCCAACCCCTTCTGGGTCTCCAGGTCCTCAGAGACACGACACTGATTCCAAGTTTATTAACTGGCCCCATCTTCTGCTTGCTGCTGGAAGCTGCGCTCTTCCCACACTTTCCTACAGTGGTGCAGAATTTGGTTTGCTTGTGTTGGTGTGCACACGTGCATGTGTGGTGTGTGCAATGTGTTGGCATGCATGCATACAGTGTTGGTGTGCACATATGCACATGGAGTTGATATCAGGTGTCTTCCTCAATGGCTCTCCACCTCACTCACTGAACCTAGAACTCTCAATTGGGTTAGACTGGCCTGCTGGGAACAAGTGTTCTTCCAGCTCCATTTCCCCACAGTGGGACTGGGCCACACTCAGGTCCTCATGCTTAAGCGGCTATTTCCCCATCCACTGACTTCCAGTCTGATCCTCCTTTGCTTGCTTTGACATGTTTGGGGAATAAACTTGCACTGACAATTTGAAAGCCATGCATGGTGCCTCACACCTGTCATCTTGGCACTTGGGAGGCTGAGGCAGAAGCATTGCTAAATTCAAGGTCAGCCCGGGCTAGAGTGAGACACTGTCTCTAAATCTGCACTTAGGCTTCTAAGGTGATGTTTTTTTTTTCTGAGGTAGGGTCTCACTCTAGCCCGGGCTGACCTGGAATTCACTCTGGAGTCTCAAACTCATGGTGATCCTCCTACCTCTGCCTCCCGAGTGCTGAGATTAAAGGTGTGCACCACCAAGACTGGCATAACATTTTTTTAAAAAAATATTTATTTGCAAGCAGAGACAGAAGAGTGACAGAATGGGCATGCCAGGGCCTCCAGCCACTGCAAATCCATGTGCCACCTTGGGCATTTGGCTTTATGTGGGCACTGGGGAATAGAATTTGGGTCCTGAGGCTTTGCAGGCTGTTTATACACACATGCAAATAGTAAAATTAAAACTCAAAGCCAAACAAAACCAAATAAACCATCAATTAAGAACATCTGAAAGAAAAAAAAGGAGGCCTGAAGAGATGGCTTAGTGGTGAAAGCGCTTGCTTGTAAGCCAGGTTTGAATCCCAGGATCCACATAAAGCCAGATGGACAAGGTGGCACATGCATCTGGAGTTTGTTTGCAGTGGTGGTGGTCCTGGTGCACCCAATCTCTCTGCTTGGAAATCCCCATGGGAAGGTGGTGGGTGATCCACACTGGGACATGGCATCTCCTGCAGGTGAGCTGTGATCAACCTCAATTCTGCTTTGGCTAAGAGACCCACCAGGGCTGAAGTTGAGAGAGGGGCCAGGACTGGAAGAGGCAAGTGTCAGGGCTAAGGTGGTAAGACGGGGGGGGGGGTGCCAATGCTGAGGCTGGGGAGGCTGCTCACAGCCCAGCTCGGTGCAGGTTGTCTTCTTGGGCCAGAGCCAGGAGCTGGGCCTGGTCAGGGGACATTCTGTCCAGCTCTATCTCCTGCAGCTCAGCTCCCTTCCTTCAGGACTTGGCTATGCAGTCTTTTGTCAGGCTAAGTGCCAAGAGTCCCGGCTGTTCTGTCCTTTGGGGCCCGCAATGTGACTCTGAGCTGAGCTGCAAGGATGCCTGTCTCACTGGGGTGCTCCCCTGAGGCAGTGAATGCCCTGAGGATTTGAGCAGTCATGCCCCCACCCCACCATGTTTAGGGAGCAGTGGGCCAGGCCTGGGCACTGAGGTTCACAGGATCCAGGAGGGTCTGCGAAGGACAGGAAATGAGCTGTAAATGGACTTCAGGGTCCAATTGGGGTCTGTGATGAGACAGACAGCAGGTGGGATGTGGGAGACAGTAACTCCCAACTAGAGGGGTTGCAGGGTGTATGATACCTGACAATCCCAAACTGGGACTGGGTCACCCCTTGCTCCATCTCCGCCTGTTGGCCCTTTATTAGTGATATGGGTCCAACCTGCTCTGTGGCTTTGGACGGGCCACTTGGTAACTTCGCCACCAGCACAGACCACTCAGGTACCATGACTGATTGAGGGGCACTGTGAATAGCAGAAAGTTCAACATGCCAAGTTCGCATGGGTAGCTTTATGAAGGCTTGCCACTATCATTTCCCATAGGAGGTGGCCACTGTGTGTGTGGCATAAGGATGCATGTGTGCACAGGTATCAAGCACGTGTGTGCTTTTTTTTTTTTTGAGGTAGGGTTTTTTTTTTTTTTTTTTTTTTTTTGAGGTAGGGTCTCACTCTAGCCCAGGCTGACCTGGAATTCACACTCTGTAATCTCAGGCTAGGATTAAAGGCATGTGCCACCATGCCCAGACACCTTACTTTTTGAGCAGGGTCTCTCACTGAACCTGGAGCTCACATACTAAGCTAGGCATGTCCTGGGAAGTTTTGTCTTGCCCTTTCCATGCTGGGGTTCCAGGCACACCCCCTGCACTGGGCAATGTGCTTTTAGGTCCTCATGCCTATAGGCAGTCTTTCCTTCCCAAGCACCTCCCTAGCTCGAGATGGCTGTGGGATGGTGGTGGATTTTGTTCTGGGACAAGATAAGGCCTTGGACTTGTGATCTTCCTACCTCAGCCTCCCAAGTGCTGGGATGATGAGCATGTGCTATCATGGCTGTGAAACTCGGGATGGAACCCAGGGCTGTATGCATGTTTGACAAGTGCCCTGCCCGAGCCCCATCTCCAGGTGCCCCGAGTCTTGTCACCCACTTCTACATGGGCTCCCTCACCCTCACCCACCCCCAAGGAGGCATCAGGTGGTGCTTGTCACATACTTGCCTTTTAATGTCATAAATCAGTGCTGGGATTCACAATGGAATCCACCTTGTTTCTTTGTTCTGGGCCTTGGGGTAGTGAGGCTGGCAGGCCCCTCCCGAGAAGCCCAAGGCTTGTCTTGAAAGTTAAGAATATTCCCTAACTAACACTGCAAACTCACACCTAGTGTCCTCCGCGGGGCGGTCAGCCAAGTGCCCACTGTGGCTTCTGACAGCTGCATGAGGGATGTGGCTTGGCCTTCTGCCCACTTGGGGGCAGCTGGTTCCGATGGGTCCGGAATCCGCTCTTCCTGCCAGGACATTCGAACAATGTCTCTCTGGGACACAATTCAATGTTAGGTCTTGCTTACCCTGAGTGTGCTAGCACCTGGCCACTAGGTTTTGGTTTGATTCTTTGGTGCGGGGAAATAACAGAGGGCCTCAGTCAGGCTGGGCTGGCGTTCTATGCTGTCCTGTGCTCCCAGCCATGGGGAACTACTCCTCTTCACCTTTTTCTGGCCCAGCTGATTTGAGTCTCATAGGCCTCTGTCATGACATTACTGGGAACAGACCTTCAGAGCCAGTAAAAGTGGCCATAGCCCTCATCATCACGAAGGCTGCGTGGGACCTGCAGGTTATGGTGGCCAATGGCCTTACTGGAACAGTTCTCTTTCACATAGACTTGAACTGCGAGGCATGTAAACAGCAGAGCAAGACCTTCCCAATGTCAGGGCTTCAACCTGTGCAGAGCTCACCCGATGGATGGCTTTGGCTACCGCAAAATCCCTACGGCTTCAAATTAACTTAGTGCAACAAACATAATTGAGAGAGAAAAAAATAAGGTGGCAAAATCTCAGAACTTCTGTGCATTGCCTGCCACCTGCTCGATAAGTAAACACAAAACCAAGTGCAAGCCATGCAAGGACCCGACCTGACTCCAATGGCCTTGGGAGGCTGGAGCACCACCTTGTGGGAGGGAGAGAGAGTTGACCTTCAACTCCTGACCCTATCTTCACACTGCTGGATATCGTTGGCAGGCTCTTCATTTCCAGCACAAAAGGCTGGCTGGCAGTGGGGGTCCTGCTGCCTCTGGCTAAGAAGGCAAAGCACCGCCTCCCAGTGCCTTGGAGGGAGACCATCTTCCTGAACGGACCTAGAACCCACAGCTGGCTCATTTCAATGCCCTTGGCGCAGGCAGATGGGATGGAGGTGGGAGCCCTTCCACCTCAGGTCTCGAGGTCCACCTCCACTTCTACGGAGGCTCCTACGGCTCAGTGCAGCTCAATGAAGGCCTCCAACTCCTCGGGGATGACACCCTTGTAGGGGATCTTGTTCTTGTCCAGGGCGCGGGCTGCAAGGCACTGTAGGGTCAGGTAGTTGAATGGCTGCATGGTGCTCTTGGCTGGTAGCTTCTCATCCAGCAACTCGTAGGCTGTCTTCTTGAAGGCGTTGGTGGCGTCTATGTGCGCCCCAGCTTCGATGAGGGCGTTCAGGATGGCTGGGCAGTTGTTCCGGGCAGCGATGTGTAGCGGCGTATTGTTGTCAAAGTCGCGGCTGTCGGGGTCAGCCCCACAGTCCAACAGCACTTTGACCACGTGCAGGGAGGGGAAGATCCCCACGCGGTAGCGGCCCACATTGGTGGTCTCCTTGTCCACAGCCATGTGCAGCGGGGTGAATCCGTTCTTGCCCCGCGGGGCACACTTGAGCAGGCGGTAGACCGTCTGGTGCATGAGGTGCTCCTGGCTGGGGCTCCTCTCCACCTTCTCCAGCAGGTAGAGGAGGTGCAGGATGATGGCGAGCGCCTTGGTGAACTGAGCGGAGTCGCCCGGCTCCTTAGGCAGCTGCAGGGCCCGCTCCACTTCCCGCACCCCTTTGCTGAGGACACCCATGAGGTCCGGAAAACCGATCTGCACGCCCAAGTTGCCCTTGGCGGCGCGATCCTGCAGCACATAGGAGAAGAGTTCGGCGAAGGACAGGAAACTGCTGGCAGTCATGGGGCTCAGGGGCTCCAGGTTGCTCTGCTGCATGTCCAGGGCGTACTTCCACAGGCGGATGCAGCGTTCGAAGTTGCCAGAGTCAGCGTACACAGCACCCCGGTACCGGATATAATAGGAGGTGTCGGGGTGCGATGGGCCCAGGATGCGCTCGCGGATCAGCAGGGCCTGCATTCGCATCTCGTCGGGGTCTGTGATGAGGGCTTCGAGCTCCTGGGCGGTGGTCACCTCCCGGGAATAGTCGTAGGCCAGGACGAGCTGCTGCGGCTCAGGCTTGGGCAGGTACCGGCCACCCTGGTGCCTCAGCTCCATGGCCCGGCGCCAGTGCTTCAGGGCTCCGAGCAGGTCGCGCTGCTTGTCCACGTAGGTGGCTCCCAGCAATTCCAAAGCTTCCACGGCCGCTTCCCTGCTGGTGGGGCAGCAGCGCTCGTAGGGCTCGCGGCCATCGGGGTCCTCCTCCGGGGCGTGCGGGGGCAGATCCCGCGGCCCGTCCGCGCCCAGGCCCGGCTGCTCCTGGATCAGGTACTCCACGATGTTAGTGTGGCCCGTGACGCTAGCGGCTAGCAGCGGCGTCATGCCGTAGCCGTCGCGCTCCATACGAGCGTGGCAGCCCAGAAGCAGCTGCAGGATCTCCAGGCTGCCGGACTCGGCGCAGTCGTGCAGGGCCGTGTTGCCCTTGGCGCTGCGCCGGTTCACCTGCGCGCCCTGCTCCAGCAGGTAGCGAGCGATCTCGCGGTGGCCCTTGTAGCACGAGATCATGAGGCACGTGTGGCCGTGGCGGTTGGCCACCTCCAGGTCGGCCTGGTGCTCACCCACTAGGTAGCGCACCACGTCCAGGTGGCCGTCGAAGCAGGCGGCACGCAGCGGCGTGGAGTTGGTGCGCGTCGTGCGGTTCACGGACGCGCCGCGCCGTAGCAGGCTGCGCACCACGGCCAGGTGCCCGGCGGCCGACGCGGCCCACAGCGGCGGAGCGCCCTCGATGGTCTCGCCGTCGAAGTGCACCGAGCCGCCCGCCTCCACGCTGGCGCCGCAGCGGTCCACCAGGAACTCCACCACGTCCAGGTGGCCGCGGCGCGCGGCGATCAGCAGCGGCGTGCCCCCGCCCGGCACCTCGCCCAGCAGCTCGTCCAGCTCCTCGCGCCCGCGGCCGCCCAGCAGCTTCTGCAGCAGCTGCAGCTTGCCATCGTGCGCCGCGTTGTATACGGCCGTGTGGAGGTCCATGCTGGCAAACCCCTCACACCGTGGCGCCTCCTGTGTCAGGTGAGAACCCCGACGGGACGAGCAGCAACCTTCACTAACTCCCACGCCGCCATCTTAGCCGGGCCTACAAGCGGAACAAAATGGCCGCCGGGACCCTGGCTTCGCGGCGGCGCGCGGGCATGCTGGGAAATGGAGTCCTCGGGAGCGAGCGCCTCGCAGCACGACGTTAGAGCCACAGCCAAAGTTTTCCTACATTTCCCAGATGGTGACGGGTCAAGGGTCTGAGGACGGCGAGACAACGGCATGCTGGGAATTGTAGTTCTGATCACAAACGCTGCTGCTAATTTAGACGCGAAGGAACTACAATTATTGTGGTGACAGAGAGTACAGGTGGTCTGTGGGATGCCGGGAAATGTGGTGACGTATTTCCTGTTGCTGCCAGGATCCAATTAAAAAGGTAAAAGGGGCCGCTGACAACACTGGCGGAAGGTTTATTGGAAACTGTTTCGCACTCGACGCCCAGCGCTGGACCTAGACTCTGAGGGGTTAGGATTCCTGCCATGTCAAGATAGCGGAGTGTTGGTGCCTCGCGGGGAACTCTGGTGAGGCACTTCCTGTTGCTGTCATTGCACAGGAACTCACGGGCAGCAACATGGGAGCTCCCGCTGGAATGGACCCGGTTTCCCACAGGGCAAAGGGCTTGGTGGGAATTGGTCCAATCACAGCGCGCTGGTGGCGCAAACTAAACGTCATAGGCCGTGCACCCTGTCATGTCAGCCTGCGGGCTGTTCGTGTGACGTAAGTAAGGTTGATGACGTATTTCTTGTCGCTGTCACTACAGGAAACACAAAGCAAGCAAGGCATTGAGTAAGCTGGGAATTGTTTCTGTCAGGTCATGGGTGGGCGGAACTCTACGAGTCACAACTAGAATTATATTCCTGTCCGTTGACCCAAGATGTGTGTAATTGGATGACACACCTCCTACTGCCAATAGGCGGGAGTTTACAGAAAATGCAACGTGAGATACAGTTTTTTTTTTC
The DNA here is from genome assembly GCA_036365145.1 of Orientallactaga sibirica. Classification (NCBI taxonomy): domain Eukaryota; kingdom Metazoa; phylum Chordata; class Mammalia; order Rodentia; family Dipodidae; genus Orientallactaga; species Orientallactaga sibirica. The sequence continues at coordinate 15,761,535 of JAEOAD010000049.1, read as the reverse complement.
CTTTTCCGAGGTAGGGTCTCGCTCTAGCCCAGGCTGACCTGGAATTTACTAGGTAGTCTCAGGCTGGCCTCGAACTCGCAGTGATTCTATCTTTGCCTCCCGAGTGCTGGGATGAAAGGCGTGCGCCACCATTGCCTGGCGGGAGATTTATTTTCCCCAAAAGGACTTTATTTCCCAGAAGACCAGCCTCTAGCCGCTGAGGATTGTGAATGAAAAAGGCATTTTGGGACTGGTGGTTCCAGTTCCATCGCAGGGCGGCTGGAACTAGGCGCCAAGGGACTAGAATTCCGGTCACGGGGTACGCGCGTAGGTTCGGCGTCGCAAGGAGGTTTGGTGACGTGTTTCCTTTTGCTAGTTACACAGGCATCCGCCGGAAGCGAACCGGGCTCTCCCTCTGAGGACTAGATTTCCCAGTGGACAACCCATGAGCACGTGGAGCAGAGGGCATGTTGGGAGTGTTGGTTCAGGGAAAAGGCGGAGTGGGGCTGGGAAGGTGGCTGATTGCTTGTTCCCAAAGCCTCAGGACTCGGGTTCAGTTCCCCGGCCACCCACGGAAGACGGTCGCAGAAAGTGGTGTTCACGTGCCGCCGCAAGAATCCCTGGCTCGTCCATACACTCATACACAAGAACATGAGGAAATTTTTTTTTCCCCCGAAGTAGGGTCTCTAGCCCAGGCTGACCTGCAATTCACTACGTAGTCTCAGGGTGGCCTGGAACTCACCGCTGTCCTTCCACCTCTGCCTCTCGAGTGTTGGGAAATATTTTTAATTTTTTCCCACTTTATCACTCTTCCCTTCCCTTCCACCCTTTCCCCGGGAAATATTATTATTAATTTATTTATTTATTTATTAATTTATTTATTTTGGTTTTTCGAGGTAGGGTCTCACTCTGGTCCAGGCTGACCTGAAATTCACTCTATAGTCTCAGGGTGGCCTCGAACTCAAGGCGATCCTCTTACCTCTGCCTCCCGAGTGCTGGGATTAAAGGCGTGTGCCACCAAGCCCTGTTCCGGGAAATATTTTTAAAAAGAGGCGGGGGGGGGCGCTGGAGAGATGGCTTAGCGGTTAAGGCCCCTGCCTCCTAAGCCTAAGAACGCCGGTTCCAATCTCCAGGTCCCACGTTTAGCCAGATGCAAAGTGACGCAAGGGTGCAGTGCCACACTTGACCACAAGGTGGCCTACGCATCTGGATTTTGTTCACAACAGCTGAGAGGCTGCTGGCGCGCCCATCTCTATCTGTCTCCCTCTCCCTCTCTGTCTCTCTCTCTTTCTCTCTCCAAAAATAAATAAAATAAAAAGAAGCCGGGCATAATGGCACATTTCTATACCTCAGGACACCTGGGTTCGAGGCCAGCTTGGGCTACAGCGAGGCTCTCTATTTCGAAACTTTCAGAAAAAGGAAGAAAAGACACACAGCAGAGGCCACTAGCCATTGTAGAACTCCAAGTCCCATCTTGTAAGGTATTTGTGCGATCACAGGCAAATTTGTTGATGTATGATTCAGTTTAAAAATGGACTACATTTCCAAGCCGATAACGTGAAGAGGCCTTCTAGGAGTTCGGCAAAATACATCTGGTGGACCGTAACTCCTGTCATGCCAGTACTCACGCGTTGTGTGTCTCAGGCAAATTCCGTGACATACTACCTTTTGCTGTTACTATACTGGAGCGGTGTCCTAGCAACTGGACTACATTTCCCAGAAGGCCCAGGGCCAGCCGCTGAGACCCATGAGCAAACTGCTTGCTGGGAATTTGCACGGGGAAGGCCTCCTTGGCACGCTTCACGGCAGTCTACACTGGTGATATGATGCAGGGAAATTTGGTGATGTATTTCCTCTTGCTGTCACTGCATCAGGACCTATAGTGATCCCCCCACAAAGGACTACATTACCCAGAAGGCATCACGTGAGGTGAAGCCAATCCGAAGCGAACGCGAAGGCTAAACAGGTCCACATGGTCTGATTTAGGCCCCATTTGGAGGAAGCCCTGACCAGCAGGCGGCGCTGAAGAGGCGGTAAACCCCAGTGAGGATCTCTAGGGGAATGGGTGCGCAGTGACATGGGTTAGTCTTCCCCACTCGTTCACTTTCTCTTCATTCATCCGTTTATTTATAAATATATACTTTTGTTCTTTCGAGGTAGGGTCTTGTTCTAGCCCAGGCTGACCTGGAACTCTGTGGTTCTAGGCTGGCCTCGAACTCACAGTGATCTTATCCCAGCCTCCCCAGTGCTGGCGGGCATGGCTATTCATAGATTCTTTTCTTTTTAAATATTTATTTATTTTCACGCAGAGGGGTGACAGAGTTGAGAGAAACAGAGAGGACTGGAGAGATGGCTTAGCGGTTAAGGACCCAGGTTCGATTCTCCCAGGTCTCCCTTAAGCCAGATGCACATGGTGGTGCATGCGTCTGGAGTTCGCCCATTCTTACTCTCTCTCTCTCTCTCTCTCTCTCTCTCTCTCTCTCTGTCTCTAATAAATAAATAAATCTTAAAAAAAAGAAGCTGGGCGTGGTGGTGCACTCGGGAAGCAGAGGTAGGAGGATTGCCATGAGTTCAAGGCCAGCCTGAGACTACATAGTGAATTCCAGGTCAGCCTGAGCTAGAGGAGTGAGACCCTACCTTTAACCTCCCCCCAAAAGAAAGAAAGAAATAAGGGAGGGAGGAAGGGATAGAGAATGGGTGCACCTAGGCCTCTAGCCACTGCAAATGGATTCCAGATGCATGAGCCACTTTGTGCAACTGGCTAAGTGATGCTGTATGGCAAATTTCCTCAGCATTGAAGGGTGTAAACAACTATTGCCAGATTTATGAAAAGTAGCTGGGTCAACTTACAAGAGAAGGTGTGAATAGGGTCATCACATTCCCCACCCCGCCCCCCGAGATTCAGGTGCTCCCTGCACCAGCTGTATACAATAATTCACATGATCCTGTGACCTCACGGGTAAATAGAGTATATATATATATATATATATATATATATATATATATATATATATATATATATATATATATATATAAAGATCTAGGAACAATGAGCTCCAATGAGATATCTGGTGTCTCCATGTTCTGGAAGTAAGCTGTCATCCTGACCTGAGGGATGAGCATCCATGGGGTAACCCTGTTATATTGAGCCTCACTGAAGTGCTACTATGTGGTCCCATACTCCTGGACAGGGACAAAGAGCATCTAGAAGTGGCCACAGGGAAGCTATCATTCAAAGTGGAATGGGACTTCTCCATGGTACAGCTGTTCTGGGGTCCTAATGCTCTGTAAGTAAGTCCTCACCCTGAGGCTGAGGGAAGAGCATCCAAGGAGTAATTTGGACACAGGAATCTCCATCAAAGTGGCTACTTCAGGGATCCTACATTCCTATAAGTGACCCCTTTATATGTTCTGTAAGTGACCCCCCCAATAAACTCATTAGCTCACCAAACCAGTATTGGTAAAATTGCTGATGGCAATTGGAAATTAAAGCCTCCTGGAGGCGGTGTGTTGTTGGGGGTAGGCTTGTGGGTGTTATAGCAAGTTTTCCCATGCCAGTGTTTGGTCACACTCTACTGTTCCTATTGTCCACCTTATGTTGGCCAGGGGGTGATGTCCACTCTCTGCTCATGCCATCATTTTCCCCTGCCATCATGGAGCTTCCCCTCTAGTATGTAAGCCAAAGTAAACCCTTTTTTTTCCCCCCAAAGCTGCTCTTGGTCGGGTGATTACTACCAGCAATGCAAACCTGACTGCAACAATCTGCCATCGGCCCTATTTGAGGTGAAGACATGTGTCCAAGTTTCCCCAGGAGAAAAGTTTTCAATGACACATGAGTACTGGGAAATCGAGCCCAGGTCATTAGGCTTTGCAGGCAAGCACCTTGAGTCATCTCTACAGTCTCTTACATATTCTTCTCTGGCGCAGTATATTAGTGAGACAGATAAAGCAACTCAATTCTTCTTAAGGGAAGCTGGCTAGGAGTTAACTACTAAGAATTTTGTGTTTTTCTTTTTTTTTTATTTGAGAGAGAGAGAGAGAGGAAGAGGCAGAGAGAGAATGGGCACACCAGGGCCTTTCAGCCACTGTGAACAAACGATAGATGCTTGTGCCCCCTTGTGCGTATGTGCGACATAGTGCCCTTCTGTCACTTTTTTTTTTGGGGGGGGGTTTGCAAGGTAGGGTCTCGCTCTGGTCCAGGCTGACCTGGAATTAACTATGTAGTCTCAGGGTGGCCTCGAACTCTCGGCGATCCTCCTACCTCTGCCTCCCGAGTGCTGGGATTAAAGGCGTGCGCCACCACGCCTGGCTTTCTTCTGTCACTTTTGTGTCTGGCTATACACGGGGCCTGGAGATTTGAACAAGTGTTCTTAGGCTTTGCAGGTAGGCGCCTTTACTGCTAAGCCATCTCTCCAGTCTAGTTTTTTTTTTTTTTTAAGGAAAGAGCCCTATTTATTAAGTTGTGAGTTTCTCTGGTTTGCCTTTACAGATGCACACAGGTCATTCAAAGTGTAACTGAAGGAATAAGTCAGACAAGCTTACACACTTTTTTTTTTTTTTTTTTTTTTTTTTTTTTTTTTTTTTTTTTTTTTTGGTTTTTCGAGATAGAGTCTCACTCTAACCCAGGTTGACCTGGAATTCACTATGTAGTCTCAGGGTGGCCTTGAACTCATGGTGATCCTCCTACCTCTACCTCCCGAGTGCTGGGATTAAAAGTGTGTGCCACCACGCCCGGCTGCTTACACATTTTAAAAATATTTAATTCATTTATTTGAGAGAGAGAGAGAAACAAGCAGAGAGAAAGAGAGAATGGGTACACCAGAACCTCTAGCCCTGCAAACGAACTCCAGATGCATGTGCCACCTTGTACATCTGGCGTATGTGGGTCCTGGGGAATCGAACCTGGGTCCTTTGGCTTTCAGGCAAGTGCCTCAACTGCTAAGCCATGTCTCCAGCCCTCATGTTTGGTTTTTATTATCTCTTTTGGAGACCAGATCTCAAGTATCCAAGGCTCACCTCGAACTTTAAATAGCCTAGTGTTGTAGTCAGCTCCATTCTATTGAGATGAACTTCCAAACCAGACACAGTTTATGGGAGGAATGTGACATATTTCAGGCGTACAGTTTCAGGGGGAAGTTCCATAATTGCGAATGAGACTGGCCCTTTTTCACAGATACAGGTAGAGAGAGAGAAAAAACAAAAACAAAAAAACAGCACCACCAAAAGTCAGCACACACTGTAAACAGCAGGGACACCAGCAGAATTCACTCTGCATACCTTAGACTGGAATTCAGGTCCTCCCCAGTCCCCAGAGATATGCCCTCTCTATAACAGAAGTCTGCCTGCTAGGGGCAGAAGTTGCAAACTCAATTTTTTTGTTGTTTTGTTTTTCGAGGTAGGGTCTCACTCTAGCCCAGGCTGACCTGGAATTCACTATGTAGTCTCAGGGAGGCCTTAAACTCATGGTGATCCTCCTATCTCTGCCTCCTGAGTGTTGGGATTAAAGACATGCACCACTGTGTCTGGCTGCAAAGTCAATTTTAATAACACCTGTGTCCATTGGGGGGGCATAGATTCAAACTACCACATAGTGGGAGAACCTGGCCCCCTTTCAAAGATCCAGGCAGAGAGACATAGGGACCCAGGCAGAACTCAGACACTCTGCATACGTTTAGCCAAAACAAAACACCTGAGCCTATTGGGGGACATGCACTTAAAATGGCACACCTAAAGTGACCTTGCACTACTGATTGTCTGCCTCCACTTCTGAGTGGCAGGATGACAGGTGTGGTCCACAAGCCTGGCCTCACACTGGTTTTCCTCTCCTGTTTTGGATTCTGGGTAACAAGTACCGCACATGGCTTATTTCTGGGACTGTGTGTTACCTGGAGGAAATGTCTCTTGATAGTATTTCATATCCTCGATTGGATGCTTTCAAGGAAGAGACTTCATAATTTACCTACCATGCACACAATTTTCCCTCTTCTTTCCTCTTTCTCTGTCACTATCACCATGTCTGTCATTCCCGTCTCATCCTCTTACAGTCCGCAGGTCTGAGTTCTCATTCTGACAAACTTTCAGTATACATTGCCGAGCATTTTCTGGCTTTATTTTCTCACCTGCTCCATGTGACAGCTCTACACCTCACTCGGCCACTGTGAACAGACTGTCTTCAACATGGGGACCAGACACATGGCCCTGCTGGGGACAACTCCCTTCTCTAGCATCACCCTGACATCTGGTGCTGTGAAATGACAGACATGGGCCTCAGTGGTCACACACAGAGGCCATAGTCCATGGATGGGAGCCTGTTCCCTGTGCCTCACTGTCCCCTTCTGATTAATGAGGGTGAGACATTCACCATGCACCCAGGACAGTTATGTCGTAAAGACGTTTATTTGGGTCACTGTAACATCACAATTGTGGTGGCCCTATCAGATTATAATGGGGTTGAAAGGTTCCTATTTGTGGCATAGTGGCCAATGCTTCTGCTTGGTGGCCTTTCTTGTCACCCCAGATACAGAGGGCAGCAACCAAAGAAATGGTTCCATCCATGTCCAGTATGGGAACCCGATGCATTTCTTGGGGTTCCTGACTGCAGCACAGGTGACTTGGACAGGTGTCTCACCCAGAATATCCACCCCAGTATGGGTGATCACCACAGCAGTGGTAACACTGAATCTCCTGTGCAACTTACAGGCAGGTCCACTGAAGTGGCTCCTCTCCCAGCAATCCACACACCTTCTATGACCTCAGGAAGGTTTTCCCCAGTCTTGTAAACTTCCTGAGCCTTGTAAAGTGAGTCTGAGAGTGCTTGAGTCCAGATGAAAGAGCTTTGTGACAGCCTCCTGCAAATGTTTGGGACCATGCTGGTGTAGACAAATGTCCCACTGCCAGTAGGGCAAGAGTGAGAGAGAATGGGCATACCATGGCCTCCTGTCACTGCAAATGAAGTCTAGACATATGTGCCACTTTGTGCATTTGGCTTTATGTGTGTACTGGGGAATCGATCCCACATAAGTCCATGTAAGTCAGATGCACAAGGTGACACATGCATCTGGAGTTTGTTTGCAGTGGCTGGAGGCCCTGGTGTACCCATTCTCTCTCTCCACCTCTCTTTCAAATAAATAAGTAAATGGAAACCAAAAAAAAAAAAAAATGTAAGAGTCGGTTGTGGTGGCGCATGCCTTTAATCCCAGCACTCAGGAGGCAGAGGTTGGAGGCTTTCTGTGAGTTTGAGGTCACCTTGAGACTACATAATGAGTTCCAGGTAAGCCTGGGCTAGAGTGAGACCCTACCTCGCCAAAAAAAAAAAAAAAAAAAAAAAAAAAAAAAAAAAAGAAGAAGAAGAAGAAGAACAGGAGCAGTAGAAATTCTTTTTTTAAAAAAATAAATATTTTTAAAAGGGCTGGATAGTGCTGGGTGTGGTGGCACACGCCTTTAATTCCAGAACTGTGGAGGCAGAGGAGGATCACCATGAGTTCAAGGCCACCCTGAGACTACATAGTGAATTCCAGGTCAGCCTGAACTAGAGTGAGACCCTCGAAAAACCAAAATTAATTAATTAATTAAAATTTAAAAAGGCATGGAAAGATGGCTTAGTGGTTAAGGTACTTGCCTGTGAAGCCTAAGGATACATGTTCAACTCTCCAGATCCCGCATAAGCCAGATGCACAGAAGTGAGGCAAGCACAAGATCGCACATGCCTGCAGGGTTGCATAAGAGTCTGAAGTTCAAGTGCAGAGGCTGAGGCTCTGGCAAGCCCATTCTCCCTCTCTCTCTCTCTCTTTCTCTCTGTCTCTCTAAAATAAAATAAAAAAAAAAGGAAGGATGGCCATGAGGTTGAGGCCATCCTGAGACTACGTAGTGAATTCCATATCAGCCTGGGCTAGAGTGAGACCCTACCTCGAAAAACCAAAAGGAATGGGGGAGGGGAGGGAAATATCAGGTGGGTTTTTTTGTATGTAAGTATAAAAGTTGTCAATAAAAAATAATAATTAAAAAAAGATACAATAACTTCATTGCATGTGTCTTATGTTAGCATACATTGGGGATTTAGTAAGACATTAAACAAGAGCATTGTGACTTTAATTTAGCAAACAGAAAACCATATGACATGTACGGGGAACATGTTGAGAAACTTTTGGACTTCATCCATCACCTGATGTCAGCTGGTCACCTGAGACTGACTACTTGTGAACGCTCCCGCCTTCCTCCAGCTATGCAGGACAAAAGGGTGTACTGGCCCGATGGCGCTGGACTCCTACAGTGCAGCTCTCCCATCACCCACCAGCTGGCTGAGGGGTCATTTGCTTTACCCAGATAGAAGGGGAGAGGAGGGTCTGGGGAGCCAGCTTCGTGGATAACGCACTTGAGGGCCTGAGTTCAGATCCCAGAACTCACGTGTGTGAGCTGTGGTGAAAGTCTGTAATTCCAGTGCCCTAGGGGAGATGGGAGGTGGAGACAGGAGTCTCCCAAAGCTCACAGGCCTGGCCAGTGTAGAGGAGAGCAAGACTCCCTACCTCAAGCAAGGCATTTCTCAGTGACCTTGCAGCCCATGTGGAGTCTTTCAGCAATAGGGTCTTACCTTCTATTCCTGGTGGGAAGCCAAGAGCCTCAGCAATGGCCTATAATGTTTTGGGGGCATCAGGGACCTCCCTGGCCAACAACTCACTGGAAGTATCTCATTCCTGGCACTGAAAAATTTCTAGTAACAATCTATGGCTTTTGGGTGTTCCATTGTCCAAAAAAGTAGGTTTCAGGCTGGAGGGATGGCTTAACAGTTAAGGCGCTTACCTGCAAAGCCAAAGGACCCAAGTTTGATTCCCCAGGACCCGTGTAAGCCAGATGCACAAGGTGGCATATGCATCTGGAGTTTGTTTGCAGTGGCTAGAGACCCTGATGTGCCCATTCTCCACCCCCTCCCCCTTTCTCTCTGTCAAATAAATAAATAATAATAATAAAATTTTAAGCCGGGCGTGGTGGCGCACACCTTTAATCCCAGCACTTGGGAGGCAGAGGTAGGAGGATCGCAGTGAGTTCGAGGCCATCCTGAGAATATAGAATGAATTCCAGGTCAGCCTGGGCTAGAGTGAGACCCTACCTTGCAAAACCAAAAAAAAAAAAAAAAAAAGTACCTTTGGGGCTGGAGAAATGGCTTAGTCGTTAAAGCACTTGCCTGCATAAACCAAAGGACCCAGGTTTGATTCCCCAGAACCCACATAAAGCCAGATGCACATGGTGGCACATGCGTCTGGAGTCCATTTGCAGTGGCTGGAGGCCCTTGTGTGCCCATTCTCTTTCTGTCTGTCTGCCTCTCTCTCTCACTCTCTCTCAAATAAACAAAAATATAAGCCAGGTATGGTGGCGCACGCCTTTAATCCCAGCACTCGGGAGGCAGAGGTAGGAGGATCGCCAAGAGTTTGAGGTCACCCTGAGACTACATAGTTAATTCCAGGTCAGCCTGGACCAGAGTGAGACCTTGCCTCGCAAAACCAAAAAAAAAAAAAAAAAAAAAAAAAAAAAGTTAAAAAAAATTAAAAATAATACCGGATTCTTTCCATTTAGAAAAACAATTTTTATGTCTTTGCTTGTGTGTTTTTGGTGTGGACAAAAGGTTTGGTGCATGTTAGGTCAGTACTCTACTGCTGAACCATGCCACCAGTCCTCACTGTGGGTTCTAGGCAGGAGCTATGCTACTTAGCCATGTCCTCCCTCCACTCTTCTGCTCGCAGGAAGCATAACCATTGCACCTTCCTGCCAAGCTCTGCAATCCTTGTCTCCTCTTTTTACCTTTCTCTCTTTTTTCCTGTAGTCCCACAGACCTGTGGGGAGTCAGCCACAGTGAGAGGCTGTACTATACTCTGGGCCAAACCAGTCCACTTTCCTGTTTCAGGCTATCCCTGCCACAGAGATGCCTGTCCTGGCTGTCCCTGTCCCCACTCTAGCTGCACATGCACAGGCACATCCTAGCGGCCTGCCAGGCACACCCTGCATGGTGTTATTAGAAGTCACTGCTTCTGGGCCCCTTTATACTGCTGCTCATGCGGAGCCATGGCCAGGCCACCTGTGCCAGCCAGCATGGTGATAAGGACATTTAGGGACCCGTCACTTCATACCTAGGTGCTTTACAATGTATTTAATAAAACATACTTTTTTTTTTTGAGATAGTGAAGGAGACATAGGAGAAAGCTAGGTTTGTTTAGATGGTTTCAGTTAGGAACAGAAGTTCACAAGAGAGAACCATGAGATGCCATCCCACATGCCAACCTGCCTTGGCATGAATGAAACTCAGGAATGGAACTCATGTCTGATCGTGACTCATCTACACCAGCTGCGGTAACCCCTGCTGTCCGCAGTCTAGCTCGCTCTCTAGATGGGTGGCCTTCACTACCCAGGTGGGCTGGCCCTGGGGTCTGCCCCTTCAAATTTACAGACCAGTTGGGTCTTCCTCTTTACAAACCCGAACCTGAGGACAGAATCCACTTTCTATATATATTTTTGAGAGAGAGAAAGAGGCAGATAGAGAAAGAATGATTGCACCAGGACCTCTAGCCACTACAAATGAACTCCAGACACATATGCCACCTTGTGCATCTGGCTTATGTGAGTACTAGGAAGGAATTGAACCTGAGTCCATAGGTTTCTCAGGCAAGCACATTAACTGCTAAGCCATCTCTCCAGCCCCAGAATCCATTTTCAATCAACTATAAAGGCTGTTCCCAGCCTTCCTTTGCTCTTTCTGCACCCCCTTGCTCTGCTCTGCAATCTCTGCTTAGATACACATGAATGGCTTCCTGTGTCACCCAGCCTGGCTGAGTGGAAGGAGGTAGAGCAGAATACTGCTTGGTCTGGATGGTTTCTCTGCTTGCCTCTGCTTTATAGTTTGGGGTAAATTCTCCCTTTAATTACATGTATGATTTTCTATCCTGGTTTCCATAGTGTAGTGGTTATCACATTCGCCTAACATGTATGATTTTCTTCTCATCTCTGAATCTACCATGGGCATATTTCCCTTACATTCCAGATTTGACCAAATGGGTGCTTTCTCTCAATATATAATTTATCCCCCCCTTTTTTTTTGGCTTTTCAAGGTAGGGTCTCACTGAAGCCCAGGCTGACCTGGAATTTATCCCTTTTGAATCCATTTTTATCAACTCTGTTAAAAATAGGATAGGGAAAAGCCAGGAGTGGTGGCGCATGCCTTTAATCCCAGCACTTGAGAGGCAGAGATAGGAGGATTGCTGAGAGTTCGAGGCCAGTCCGAGACTACATAGTGAATTCCAGGTCAGCCTGAGCTAGAGTGAGATCCTACCTCGAATCTGGAGGGCTGGAGAGATGGTTTAGCTGTTAAGGTGCTTGCTGGCAAAGCCTAAGAACCCAGGTTCAATTCTCCAGGTCCCATGTAAGCCAGATGCACAAGGTGGCACATGTGTCTGGAGTTAGTTTTCAGTGGCTAGAGGTCCTGGTGTGCCCATTCTCTCTCTTTCTTTCCCTCCCTCTCTCTGTCTCTAATAAATAAATTTTAAAAAATCTGGAAGTGAGATGTTAAAATCTGAGATGTAGGAGCCGGTGCACTCTCACTGTGATTATGTCTTTCTGTGTGCGGTGCTGGTGGTGAAACCCAGGGTCTCCCACTTGCTTTTGCTGACCTCCAGCCCCAGACTGGGAGGTGTGGAGAGAAACAGTGCACACATAGCCCGTGCAAAGGCTCTAGGGCAGAACAAAGCCTGGCATATTGGAGGGGCAACGAGGAGACTAGGCAGTGAAGGCAGGGAGAGGATGGGGCCGTGGGGACTCTTTTTTTTTAAAGCTTTTTAAATTTTTTTTTTATTTTTTTGGAGGAGACACAGAGAGAGACAGACAGAGAGAGAGAGGGGGAGAGGGAGACAGATAGAGAATGGGTGCGCCAGCAGTCTCTCAGCTGCTGTGAACGAAATCCAGATGCATGCACCCCCTTGTGGGCAAGTGCGGCATTGCGCCCTTGCTTCACTGCATCTGGCTAAACGTGGGACCTGGAGATTGGAACCGCGTTCTTAGGCTTAGCAGGCAGGTGCCTTAACCATTAAGCCATCTCTCCAGCCCCTCCTTTTTTTAAATTTAGGCTGGGCATGGTGGCACATGCCTTCAATCCCAGTACTTGGGAAGCAGTGGTAAGAGAATTGCCCTGAGTTTGAGGCCACCCTGAGACTACATAGTGAATTCCAGGTCAGCCTGGGCTAGAGCAAGACCCTACCTCAAAAAACTAAAAGTAATAATAATAATTGCAAGAACAGAGAGAAGAGAGAGAGAGAGAATGGGTGAATGGGTGTACTAAGGACCTCTTGCCACTGCAAACTCCAGACTTGTGTGCCACTCTGTACATCTGACCTTATGCAGGTGCTGGAGAATTCAACCTGGGCTGTCAGGTTTTGCAAGGAAGCGCCTTTAACTGCTGAGCCATCTCTCCAGTCCATGTTTTTTTTTTTTTTGTAGTTTCCACCCTGGCCTTAAACTCGTGATTTTCCTACCTGCACCTCGAAAGTGCTGTGATAACAGGTGTGCATCACCATTCCTAGCAGCCAAGGGACACTGGGGTTAAGTATCCCCTGGAGAGAGATTCTCTTGCTCTCATTTCAGATCACAGGCAATGACAGAAACGTTTCCCCCGAGCCTCCTTGCAACACGTTTCCTTTGCCGAGGATGGCTTGTTCACTAGGGAAAAACATCATGATCTGGTTTCTGAGAAATGATCTCAAGATGTCTCCCTCTCTCTGCAGCCACCGGCGAGATTCTTCTCTTTTAGCTCAGCCAGAGCTCTCCGTGGATGTCTTGGCTCTGTGCATCTGCTCAACCACACAGATCTGTGTTCCTGGAGGCAGAAGAGAACCCCACCAACGCCATTTTGCAGACCTGTAGTCTGATGTGGGAGATAACTCAATCAGAGGTGTGGTCAGGGACAGGGGACACGTGGGTTGACTCTCACTGGGGAAGAAGAAGGTAGTTAGTAGATGCTGTGGGCATAATGCCAAATCTTAAAGGCTGGGTGGGGACTTTTCAGTGAGGGATGTTGCAGATAGAATGTTCCAGAAGGTTCTAGGTATCTAGCTTCCTAGCCATCCTCAGACATAACAGCATAAATAATAAATAATAAATAAAATAATGAATTACAGAGTGAGTTCCAGGTCAGCTTGGACTACAGTGAGACCCTACTTCAAAAAAACCTACAGCTGGGCATGCTGGCGCCCACCTTTAATCCCAGCACTCAGGAGGCAGAGGTAGAAGGATCGCCATGAGTTTGAGGCCACCCTGAGACTACATAGTTAATTCCAGGTCAGCCTGGGCTAGAGTGAGACCCTACCTTGAAAAACAAACAAACAAACAAACAAACAAACAAACAAACAAACAAAACCCCCACATAAGCCAGGTGTGGTGGTGCATGCCTTTAATCCCAGCACTTGGGAGGCAGAGGTAGGAGGATTGCCATGAGTTCAAGGCCACCTGAGACTACATAGTTAATTCCAGGTCATCCTGGACCAGAGTGAGACCCTATCTAAAAAAAAAAAAAAAAAAAAAAAAAAAAACCCACAAAAAAACCACATAAATAAAAAAAACCCTTGGCATTGTTATTATTGGTGATGGATCATGTAGGGGACATTGCTAGTGTGTCCCCAGGGTTTTTTTGTTTGTTTGTTTGTTTGTTTGTTTTTAATTTCATGTGATCAGGTCAGATGGAAAATGGAGCTAAAGTCTTTTCTACTAGACTGAGGCAGGGTCTCACTGTGTGGCCCAGGATATCCTCCTGCCTCATAACCCTAAGAACTGGGACTACAGGTGGGGGTTTCAGAGCCTGGCCCTTGAATTCTTCAAGGACTGCAGAGGGGCCAGCAGCCTGGGAGGCCTCTCCCCAGCATGGGGGGTGTAGTACTCGCGGGTGTCGGCAGGGGGCAGCAGCACCACCCTTTACCACGCTATTGGATTCACAGGCACTGGCTCCCGTTCTAGGTTCTAGAGGAAGGTGTTAAACATGGCTCCCTTTCCAGAGGAGGGAACTCCTCAATATCAAAGTGTGTGTGGATGTGGGTGTTCCCGCGTGTGTCAGGGCTTCTTGTCGCTAATGAACGCTAGATGCTTGCACCACATTTTGCATCTGGCTTTACGTGGGTGGCTGGGGAGTCGAGCCCCGGGTAGCAGGTTTTGCAAGCACTGTGCCCTTAACCCCTGAGTCTAATCTCCTCAGTCCCTAACATTGTTTTGAGACAAGGTCTGTAGCGGCCTTCAACTCATGGCAATCCTATTGTCTCAGACTTCCAAATGCTGGAACCATAGGTCTGCTTCGCCCTCCTGCAGCACTGGCTATTTCTGTCCACCTCTCCTTCCTTGGATGGGTCTGTCTGGGGTGGCGCTGACCTCAGCATGGGGGAACCGGGTGTTCCTGTGGTCAGGACTGGGATTCCCTTGGGCTCCAAGATCAACCATGGATTACTCTGGTTGGAGGCAGATGCGGGCTGAGGGATGAAGTGCAGGAATTACCATCCTTCTGATGGTGCCCGCCTGTTGCCATGGTAGCCAAAGCCATTATGTTCTGAAGGACCCATTAAAGGGCAGGAAGTAATCAAAGCTCTCTGGGTGGCCCCCATCCTCCCTGGAGGGAGATGACCTCCATGGGTGCCAACAGCGCCTGTCCAGGGGACCAAGTAGCCACCCCCCAAAGTAAAGCTCTCTGAAATACACATAGGGTCCCAAGCACACAGCAGCAAAGTCACTTGGAGGGCTGGGTTTGAGGTTTGTGCTAAGCTGTGGCTGGGAATGGCTCATGGGGACTCCAGTCCCTGCTTATATGTCAACATGGTGACATTCTGTCTGGAAAATGACAGAAGGACACATGGATGCTACAGTCTAGCCAGGCTCCAGGATGCATGGCTGTCATCCCAGCACTCAGGAGGCTGAGGAAGGGGGATTATGAGCTTGAGGCCAGCCTGGGCTACATAGTAAGACCACATCTCAACAATAGCAACAAAGAAAATCCACATTGTGCCTGAAACTTACAGATCCTGGCTCCAGACCATGGGTTCCAAGCCTGCCCCTACTGCCTGTGCGTTCTAGACCACTTGCTTTCCCTCTTTGGGCCTCAGCTTCCTCTTCTGTAAAGAGTGTACAACAGGGCTGGAGGGATGGCTTAACAGTTAAGGCATTTGCCTGCAAATCCAAAGGACCCAGGTTCGATTCCCCAGGACCCACGTTAGCCAGATGCACAAGGAGGCGCACGCTTCTGGAGTTCATTTGCAGTGGCTGGAGGCCCTGGCATGCCCATTCTCTCTCTCTCTCTCCCCCCTTCTTTCTCTGTCAAATAAATAAATAAACAAAAATAAAATATTTTTAAAAAGAGTGTACAAAATGGGGGCTGAAGAGATGGCTTAGCGGTTAATCACTTGTTTGTGAAGCCTAAAGACCCTGGTTTAAGGCTCAATTGCCCAGGACCCACGTAAGCCATATGCACAAGGTGGCGCATGCATCTGGAGTTCATTTGCATGGCTGGAGGCCCTGGTGCACCCATTCTATCTCTCTCTCTCTGCCTCTTTTTCTCTCTCTGTCAGTCACTCTCAAATAAATACTAAACATTTTTTTAAAAAAGTGTACAACGTAGCAGCAGCCTCATAGGCCATCATGTATCTGAAGCTATTAAAGCAGTGGCTGGAGCTGGGAGATGCTCAGAAGCGCTGGGGAGGTGGGGACCAGAGGATGCCTGGCACTTGCTGACCAGCTAGTACAGCTGAATGAGTGTGTGCGAGGTTCCCTGAGAGAGCCCGCCTCAAAAAGTAATGCGGAGAGTGACTGAGGAGGGTGCCCGGCATTGCCCACATACACACCGAAATGAGCATGCATTTACAGCATATGCTACACGCACCTGTACAGTACACATACAAAAAGGGGGGCTGGAGAGATGGTTCAGTGGTTAAGGAGCTTGCCTGCAAAGCTTAAGAACCCAGGTTCAATTCCTCAGTACCCACATAACGACAGATGCACAAGGTGGTACATGCATCTGGAGTTTGCAGTGGCTGGAAGCCCTGGTGCTCCCATTCTCCTTCTTTCTCTCTCCCTTTCTCTTTCTCTCTCTCTGCTTATTTCTGTCTGTCTTTCTCTCTCAAATTGATAAATAAATTAAAAAAAAATTTTTTGGTTTTTCAAGGTAGGGTCTCACTCTATCCCAGGCTGACCTGGAATTCACTATATATTCTCAGGTGGCTTTGAACTCTTGGTGATCCTCCTATTTCTGCCTCCAGAGTGCTGGGATTAAAGGCGTGCGTCACCATGCCTGGCTGAAATGGTTTTTTAAAAAGGCTGTCTGAGCTGGGCACGGTGGTGCACATCAACACTCGGGAGGCAGAGGCAGGAAGATCACCAAGAGTTCAAGGCCACTTGAGAATACATAGTGAATTCCAGGTCAGCCTGGGCTAGAGTGAGACCCTACATCAAAAAAAAAAAAAAAAAGGAAAGAAATCTGTCTAACGAAAACATCGTGTATTAGTGTATTATAGTGGTGACATCTGACTTGGCCATGATCAGGAGCCAGGATCTGACAGTGTGGAGGGACCTCGAGGACATGGTGCTCAGTGACAGAATCAGATACAAAGGTCACACGGTGTGGGACTCTGTGATGGAATGTTCAGAAAAGGGAATCTCATATGAAGGAAGTGTATTTGTGGGTGCCATAGGCTGAGGAAGAGATGGGGCGATGGCTTAGTAGGATGGAGTTTCCTTTAGCTTCATGAAATGTTCTGGAATTTTATTTTATTTTATTTTATTTTATTTTATTTTATTTTATTATTTGAGAGAGAGAAAATGGGTGTGTCAGGGCCTTCAGCCACTGCAAATGAACTCCAGACATGTGCACCCCACCTTGTGCGACATTGCGCACTTTCATCACTTTACATCTGGTTTATGTGGGACCTGGAAATTGCAACGAGTTCTTTTTTTTTTTTTGAGAGAGACAGAGAGGGAGAGGAAGACAGAGATGGGTGCGCTAGCAGCCTCTAAGCTGCTGCGAACGAAATCCAGATGCGTGCGCCCCCTTGTGGTCAAGTGCAGTATTGCGCCCTTTGCATCTGGCTAAACGTGGGAGGTGGAGATTGGAACCACTGGAGATTGGAACCGGCGTTCTTAGGCTTAGGAGGCAGGTGCCTTAACCGCTAAGCCATCTCTCCAGCCCTAAACATGAGTTCTTAGGCTTCAAAGGCAAGGACCTTAACCGCTAAGCCACCTCTCCAGCCCTTTTTTTTTTTTTTTATTTTGAGTGTGTGTATGTGAGAGAAAGAGACACAGAGAGAGAGAGAGAGAGAGAGAGACAGACAGACAGACAGACAGACAGACAGAATGGTGTTCTAGAATTTTACTGTGGTAATGGTTACAGAACACTGAGCATGTAACTTGTCAGCTTAAAGTGGTTTAAATGGATAATCTTAAAATTTATTTTTATTTATTTGTGAGGAAAGAGAGAGAGAAGGAATGGGTACACCAGGGCCTCCTGCCACTACAAATGAACTCCAGATGCATGCTCCTCCTTGTGCATCTCGCTTTACAGGATACTGGGGAATCAAACCCTGGCTCCAGGCTTTGCAAGCAAGCGCCTTTAACCCTGAGCCATCTCCCCCGCCTCCTAAGCAGGCAGTTTTAGGACGTGCTTTTGTTTTGTTAGATGTAGTTTTGGGGTGTGGGAAGATTTCATGATGAACTTGGGGACATGAGAGTTGGAATTCAATGTCTTACAGCTCGGAGGGAGAGAAGGCAGCACAGGTGACATTTAGCCTGCCAGAGCTTCGGGAGCATGGGGGAGTTCCTTAGAGACTGGCTGATTGGAATAAAATCCTGTCCAGTGGCAGAGGTCTGCCCCCAGGTGTTGTGTGTCAGTGTGACCCAGGTGTGGAGTGGCTCAGGCAGCAACAGCCCCAGGAAGGAAGGAGTTTGGTTGGATGTAACCAAAGTATAGCCAGGCCCTCCAAGCTGGATCAGGACAGCATTAAGACCAGGCACAGTGAGGCAGGCCTGCCATCCCAACAAGTGGGAGGCTGAGACAAGAGGATCATGATTTCTAGGCAAGCCTGGGCTATGGAGGGAGACTACATGGTCACAGGGTGGAACACTATGACTACACTCTGGTGACTTTGTAAGAAGAGGGAGAGAAAGCTGCGAGTGATGGCTTATGCCTTAACTCCAACTCTCAGAAGACTGAGGCAGGAAGATTGCTGTGAGTTCCAGGACATTGTGAGTTAGAATGAGACCCTATCTTAAAAAGCTTCCCTCTCACCCCCCCCCACAAAAAAAAGGGCTGGAGAGATTCTCAGTGGTTATAGCACTTGCTTGCAAAGTCTGCTGGCCCAGGTTTGATTTCCCCAGCACCCACGTAAAGCCAGATGCAAAGTGGTTCCTGCATCTGGAGTATGTTTGCAGCAGAAAGAGTCCCTGGCACACCCACACATGCACACACAAAAATAATAAATACATTAAAAACAAGCTGGCTGTGGTGGCTCACACGTGTAATCCCAGCACTCGGGAGGCTGCAGCAGGAGGATCTCCATGGTTTGAGTTCAGCCTGGTCTATAGGGAGACTGCCTCAAAAACAAACATACCAAAACAAAAAACACTGAGAGAAATCAGAAGACACACAGGCACACATTTATGTGTGCCCTGTCTCTCATCAGGTGGTATTCTGACAGCAAGCAATCTGTGTTCTACCTTGAGCCAAAATAAACCAGAACCATGACTGAAAATGAACCATTTTGATAAAGTGCCCTAGCTTCAGGCAACCTGTAGCAGACAGCTTCAGGTTCACTGAGATGAACTTCCAGACCAGGCACAGTTATGGAGAAAGGAATTTATTGACCCTTACAGATCCAGGGGAAGTTCCATAATGGCAGAATAAGCTGGTCTGCTTTCACAGGACCAAATATAGAAAGAAAAGCCAAAAGCCAAAAAGCATAGGCACACCTCAGGAACTCCAGCTAGGCACACTTTGCATATCTTTAGACTGAAATCTCAAACCCACCACCACACCTTAAGATCTACCCAGTGACACTGCCTCCAGCCAGGTGGATGCAGATGCATAGTGCAAACTAATAAAACACTGAATATATTAGGGGACATCTATTCAAACTACCACACAACCTGTTATAGTATGTTATAGTATGGAGACTACATGTGCCTTCATCCCAGGCTGCGAGGACGCAGAGGTTCAAGCTTCAAGATTCTCCCAACATTGCCTCGTGCATGTTTTCTTTGGCTCATCTGACTGCAGCTATTCTAGTGTAGTTGCCCTCTTCCCAGCACTGCCCTGTGTTCAGGGGTCTGTCCCACTAAGGAACCAAGTCTGAGGAAGCCATGGGAACTCCTGAATTGTCTAGAGGTGTGGTTGGCCTGAGGACTGGAAGTAGGGACTGGTGTCTTTAACCTGATGACTGTAAAAATGTGGGCAGGGAAAGAGGGACCTAGCTTTCGTTTTTTCCCCATAAGGACCACCAGGAAGTGATGTGTAGTGAATATCTATGTCCTGTCAATCCACCCTACCATCAGAGCCCAGGGCTCGAAGACGTAGTCTATGGGGAAGCTTGGCAAAATGAGAGCCAAGCCTCAGCCCGAGGGTATGGAGGTTACTGGGGGGGGCGGGGGTCTGAAGTGTTTTTTTTTTTTCCCGAGGTAGGGTCTCACTCTGGTCCAGGCTGACCTGGAATTAACTATGTAGTCTCAGGGTGGCCTCGAACTCTTGGCAATCCTCCTACTTCTGCCTCCTGAGTGCTGGGATTAAAGGCATGCACCACCACGCCCGGCATGTTTTTTTTTTTTTAAGGTAGGGTTTTGGTGTAGCCCAGGCTGACCTGGAATTCACTGTGTAATCTCAGGGTGGCCTCGAACTCATGGCGATCCTCCTACTTCTGCCTCCTGAGTGAGTGCTGGCATTGAAAGCATGCACCACCATGCCCAGTTAGAAATCTTAAAATTGTATGGATGCCCTTTTCTGTCTCCCACCAGAGATGACGATGCTGAATTTTCCAGAAAAATCTCCCATTATGAGACCTAGCCCAGACATTGAACCACACTCTGGACACCCCATTCATGAAGCGCCTCTGGCGTTGAGATGGCTCATAATCATATTCCCCCCGCTTCCAATGGAGACATCAAAGAACTCCTGGGAGAGAGGAGATTCCATTCGTCCGGTGTGGAGGAGTGAGGCAGGGCCTGCCCGCGCTAATGAGGGGTTGAAGCCTCTTGATTGTTAATTAAACAAGGCTGGCTCTCTCCTCGGGCTGTTTGCTGGCACCATCCACTGAATGTCCAGATTTAATTATAGTACCCCATTAGACACCTGCCCCCTGGAAGGAAACACCAAAGAGCCTTCATCCGGTGTGTGGGGAGGCTGTGCAGACATTTATTGAGAGAGTATTGATTCATTATTTGATGCCTTTATTGAGTCAATGCATATTTATTGAGCACCTGCTGTGTACCAGGTCATGGAGTGGACACAGCACATAAAACACTGAAAATACAAACACTTCGCAGGTGTGGGGACAGCCACCACCCCAACTCATCAGGAAGATCCGAGTTCAAGGCTGCAGACCAAGATCCTGTTTCTAAATTAAAAGTAAAAAATAAAAGGCCTGGGGGCATAGTCTATGGCAGAGTGACAGCCTAGAACCCACAGTGAGGGCTGGGGGTGTGGTCAGTGGTAGAGTGACAGCCTAGAACCCACAGTGAGGGCTGGGGGTGTGGTCAGTGGTAGAGTGACAGCCTAGAACCCACAGTGAGGGCTGGGGGGCGTGGTCAGGGGTAGAGTGACAGCCTAGAATCCACAGTGATGTCTGGGGGCGTGGCCAGTAGTAGAGTAACAGCCTAGAACCCACAGTGAGGGCTGGGGATGTGGTCAGTGGTAGAGTGACAACCTTGAATCCAGTGAGGGCTGGGGGTGTGGTCAGTGGTAAAACAGTTGCTAGCATGCATAAGGACCTGGGTTTGATCTCTCACATTGCATGAACTGGGCCGATTTTCATTCCTGAAATCTCAGTACTTCCAAGGTGGAGGTAGGAGGATCAGGAGTCCCAGGCAATCCTGAAGTACATAGTGAGTTGGAGGCCATCTTGGATTACATGAGACCCCATTAAAATATAATGGAGGAGCCAGGTGTGGTGGCGCACGCCTTTAATCCCAGCACTCAGGAGGCAGAGGTAGGAGGATCACCAAGAGTTCAAGGCCACCCTGAGACTACATAGTTAATTCCAGGTCAGCCTGGGCCAGAGTGAGACCCTACCTTGCAAAACCAAAAAACAAAAATATATATATATAATGGAGGGCCGGGTGCGGTGGCGCATGCCTTTAATCCCAGTACTAGGAGGCAGAGGTAAGAGGATCGTCATGAGTTCAAGACCACTCTGAGACTACATAGTGAATTCCAGGTCAGCCTGAGCTAGAGTGAGACCCTACCTCGAAAAACAAACAAAAAAAATGTATATAATGGAATAAACTGGGTGTGTTGTCACAGGCCTTTAATCCCAGCACTCTGGAGGCAGAGGTAGGAGGATCGCTGTGAGTTCGAAGCCAGTTTGAGACTACTTAGTGAATTCCAGGTCAGTCTGAGCTAGGGCGAGACCCTACCTCTTAAAAAGAAAAAGAAAAGAAAATAAGAAAAGCAGGAAAGGAAAGGAAAGGAAAGGAAAGGAAAGGAAAGGAAAGGAAAGGAAAGGAAAGGAAAGGAAAGGAAATGAAATAACAGTGTCCTCGGTCCTGGTCTAGGGAGCAGCTCCCAATTCCATTCCCTTTTTGTGATTTTTTTTCCAAGAAAGAATCATGAGGTGGTCCAGAGCTCTCGCCTTAAAATTAGATTTTTTTGTTGTTGTTGCTGTTTGAGATATGGTCTCACTCTAGCACAGGCTGACCTGGAATTCACTATGTTATCTCAGGGTGGCCTCAAACTTGCAGCAATCTTCCTACCTCTGCCTCCTGAATACTGGGATTAAAGGTGTGTGCCACCATGCCCAGCAGAATTAGATATTTTGAATCTGTGTTCTGTGGAGGTATAAGAGTGACACAGCCAACAACACATAGTGGTAGACTCAATGTTGACCCTGTGTCCCTTCCCCCTACCCATGTGTCCCATGGAGTTAGCGAGACCCCTCCCGGGTGAACACCCTGCTGCCCCATTCCCTGTGCTCATGGGTATGTCCATTCCAGGAGATGGTCGATGGGAATCCGCGCTATGAGGCTGGCTGTGACTTGTTGTCGTGCTAGACCAGAACAACAAAATCACTAGTCTTCCACATAGCGCCGGACCACGTGCCACAGGCTCTGTCTTCCTCATGAAGCCCCACATCTGAGAGCCTCCGCACCTGTACTGAGCAGGCAAGTTGGGATCACAGTACCCAAGGCAGAGTCTACTCTCCAAGGACCCACCTTGCACTCAGTAAAATGGGGTGCACGCCTGTCATCCCAGAATTTGTGAAGCAGAGGTAGGATGATCTCCATGAGTTCAAGGGCAGCCTGAGACTACATAGTGAAATCCAGGTTAGCCTGGGCTGACAGCGAGACCCTATCTTGAAAAACAAAAACAAAACCCACACAAACAACATCAACAAAAAGATTCTGCCTTAGAATTTTTGAGAAATGTGAACTTTGGAGTTGGGTGGATGTGGATTTATTTACTGCTATTGTATTATCTTGGGGGTGATGATTACCCTGTCCCCACTCAGGGACATCAACACTGTCAGGTGACACTTGGGTTACAGACATAATGCACACGAAACACCTGACCCAGTGCTTCTCCCCGAAATCTGGGGAGGGAACAGTTATGTCAAGCCTCGCTGACTTGTGACGCGCAGATGGCCATCTTACCGGTGATCGTCACAGACTTCTGTGTGTACTTTTTAATCTCACCTATCTGCAAAATAATTCAGTTTTTCAATACTCTATATGAGAGAGAAAGTGTGCAGAGCCATCAGAAATCTCAGGCCACCCTTTCCCAGCATACAGTCATGGCAAAATAGAGACTCCCCCGCCCCCCCCCACCAGGGTGCTGTGCACAGTACTGGCGCTGAAATCCAAGTAGCTGAAGGAAATCCGCGAGGAGCTGTCCACCCACGCGTGCTGAACCAGCTCGCTGCCTCCCGTGGAGCTGTCCACGACGCTGGTGCTGAAACAGGACTGACCACGGACCCAGGGGAGCTGTCCCTCCGCCGCGTGCTGAAGCAAAGTGCTTCTCCCCTCCAGGGCCCGGCGAGCTGGCCCCAGATCTAGTGCTGAAACCGTCAATGCTCGCTGCTCAGCCTTGGGGTTAAAGGAACCTTGCCTTCCTTGCCTCCTTCATTCACGGCCCCCTCTGGTTCTCAGCGCCCCACATTTCTGACCCCTTCCTGAGGAGTTTCAAAATGGCAAAGGTGTGGGGACAGGAGCCTCACGCTAGCTCAACTTACCTCCAAAGTCTCAGATGCGACCTTCCCGTTTCTCAGAAGATGTCCACGTGTGGACCTGAAAATCAGCACTGTCCCCAGGTCCCCGCACCACTCAGGCCGACCTCCCCTTTCCCCTCCCCCAATGCTCCCGTCCCCTCCTCCCTCACCCGCCTCACCTGCTTCCATCCCTGTGGCTAGATACAGGTGTCCTGAGGCTAAGGACACACGCTTTTATGTGCTCTGGGGAAGGTGGGACGCAGGGAACCCGGGGCGTGGCTTTGCTGGCTGACCAATGGGATTCCACCTCACATGAAGTACCCAGGATTACCTCATAGGTTGTGGCTTCGGCTTTTCAGAATAAAAGTCGTGACATCTGCCCAATCCAATTTAAGAGTTTCCTAGATGGGGAGGATGCATTCCTTTGGCTCCCCCCACCCCAAGTCTCCACATGGGCCCCCTTCCTTGGTTCTCTGTTTCAGGGGACCTAGAAAGCTTCCAGCTTGTACCATGCTGGGCCAGTGAAGACAGAAAACCTGTGTTAAGGAAAACTAAGGGATGTTGAGAATAAAGCCATTTGCACATAGGGAAAGTGAGGATTTTTAGGAAAACAGGTGAAGGCCAACCTTGAGCCTTTAATTTTGTTTTGGTTGTTTTTTGAGGTAAGGTCTCACACAACCCAAGCTAACCTGGAATTCACTCTGTAGCTGAGGCTGGCCTTGAACTCACCACCATCCTCCTGCCTTAGGCTTCCCAGTGCTGTGATTAAAGGTGTGCATCAAGCCGGGCGTGGTGGCGCACGCCTTTAATCCCAGCACTCGGGAGGCAGAGGTAGGAGGATCACCGAGAGTTCGAGGCCACCCTGAGACTACATAGTGAATTCCAGGTCAGCCTGGACCAGAGTGAGACCCTACCTTGCAAAACCAAAAAAAAAAAAAAAAAAAAAAAAAAAAAAAGGTGTGCATCACAACTTACAGCTCAGCTTGTGCACTTCCCCTACACTTCCTTACTCTCTTCCTTCCTTCCTTTCTTCACTCTTGGTCTCTCTCGCTTTCTCCCTCTCCTTTCTTTCTCATGTGGGCTAGGGATTGACCTATGGCTTTGTGTTCCACCAATGAGCTACTCAGCTATCTTCTCCAATCCTCTGTATTTTAAGCCTTTTAAAATTTTTATTCTCTCTCTCTCTCTCTCTCTCTCTGTGTGTGTGTGTGTGTGTATATATATAGAGTGCACCAGGGTCTCTTGCTTCTGCAAACCAACACCTGTCTGGCTTTACTTAGATGGCTGGAGACTTGAATCTAGGCAGATAGGCTTTGAAGGCAATCCTCTTTAACCTCTAACCCATTTCCCCAACCCATATTTTAAGCTTTCTTCTTCTTATTATTTTTTTTTGGATTTTTTGATGTAGGTCTCACTCCAGCCTGGGCTTCACCCTGGTCTTGAACTCTTGGTGATGCTCATACCTCAACCCCCTGAATGCTGGAATTAAAGGAATGTGCCACCATGTCCCGCTTATTTTAAGCCTTTTTAAGATTTCTTTTTGGGGCTAGAGAGATGGCTTAGCAGTTAAAGCACTTACCTGAATAGCCAAAGGACCCAGGTTTGATTCCCCAGGACCCATGTAAGCCAGATGCACAAGATGGCACATGAGTCTAAGGTTCGTTTACAGTGGCTGGAGGCCTATTCTCTCTCTCTCTCTCTCTCTCTCTCTCTCTCTAGCTTTTCAAGGTAGGGTCTCACTCTAGTTTAGGCTGAGCTGGAATTCACTTGGTAGTCTCAGGGTGGCCTCAAACTCATGGCAATCCTCCTCCCTCTGCCTCCCGAGTGCTGGGATTAAAGGCATGAGCCAACATGCCCAGCTCTCTCTTTTTATCTGCCTCTTTCTCTTTCTCTCAAATAAATAAAAATTAAAAATTAATTTAAAAAAGAATTCTTTTTGGACTGGGGGGCACTGCTCAATGGTTGAGTCCTTACCAAGCATGCACTAGACTTTGGGTTCTATTCAAGCACCAAAATAATATGACATAGAATACTAATAGTTGTTTTTTTTTGTTGTTGTTGTTGTTTTGTTTTTCGAGGTAGGGTTTCACTCTGGTCCAGGATGACCTGGAATTAACTATGTAGTCTCAGGGTGGCCTCGAACTCTCGGTAATCCTCCTACCCCTGCCTCCCGAGTGCTGGGATTACAGGCGTGCGCCACCACACCCGGCAGAATAATAATAGTTTTTAAAGCCAAGCATGGTGGCTCACGCTTGTAATCCCAGCACTCAGGAGGCTGAGACAGGAGGATCACTGTGAGTTCAAGGCCAGCCTGGGCTACAGAGTGAGTTCCAGGTCAACCTGGGTTACTGTTCAAACACACACACACACACACACACACACACACACACACACACACACACAGAGTTCTAGTCAGGTGTGCTGGTGCAAGTGTGTGATCACTTGCCCCAGGAGATGGAGAGAGGAGGATCACAAGATGTGTCAGCCACCTTCTCATTGCTGGAACAAAACAAGTGACCAGGGACAGAATAAAAGGTTTATTTCTCACTTTCAGTTTGGAAGGGACATTCCATCCTGATGGGGAAAGCTTGGCCAGAGCACACAGTCAGGCATCACATCTCTATGGCAGCAGGGAGAGTAGAGAGAGTGAGCTGGGCACAGCCAGTAGAGTTGGGCTGTGACAACATAAGGCTGCCCCCAGAGACACACTTCCTCCTGAAAGGTGCCACTTCCCTCGGGATCCACCAGTTTGGGATTAAGTAGGAGACTTCATTGCCAGCACACGAGGCTATGGGGGCTATTTTACACTCACACCACTACAGACATTCAAAGTCATCCTTGTAGCCAGCCTGGGCTACATGAAATGAGGGCTGGAAAGATGGCTCAGCACTTAAGATGCTTACCTGCAAAGCCCAACCTCTTTGGTTTCATGCCCCAGTGCCCACGTAAAGCCAGATGCACAAAGTGGCACATGCGTCTGGAGTTCCTCTGCAGTGGCTAGAAGCCCTGGTGTGTGCCCATTCTCTCTCTCTCTCTCCTTGCAAATTAAATAAATAAATAAATAAATAAATAAATAAATAAATAAATAAAAATAAGCAGGGACTGGAGAGATGACTTAGCAGTTAAGGTGCTTGCCTGCAAAGCCTAAGGACCGGGGTTCTATTCCCCAGGACCCATGTAAAGCTAGATGCACAAGGGGATACATACATCTAGAGTTGATTTGCAGTGGCTAGAGGCCCTGCTGCACCCATTCTCTTTATCTAATAGACAAAATATATTTTTTTAAATAATTATTTTTTTATTGACAACTTCTATACTTACATACAAAAAGTGCATGGTATTTCCCTCCCCTCTCCCCATTCCCCTTTAGAACTCCATTTTTAGTTTTTTAATTAATTAATTAATTTGAGAGAGAGAGAGAGAGAGAGTATATGTGTAAAAATGGGCATGCCAGGGCCTCCAGCCACTGCAAAAAATAAATAAATAAACCACACTCCAGATGCATGTGCTACCTTGTGCATATGGCTTATGTGAGTCCTGGGGAATTCAACCTGTATCCTTTGGCTTTGTAGGCAAGTCCTTAACCACTAAACCATCTCTCCAGCCCAGTAAAAATATTTTTTAAAGCCTGCTATAAATATTCATGTGAATGCTTTAGTGTGGGTGATGGTTTTATTTCTTTTCATTTTATTTACTGCTCTTTTTTGCATGTGCATATGTGTGTGGTGTGTATATTCACGTTTGTATATGTGGGCTGAGTGTGTATGTGAAGGCCAGAGATTGACATTGTGTGTCTTTCTTTTCCTTACTTTTGGAGACAGGGTCTTCCATTGAACCTGGAGTTCTTTGATTGGGCTAGGCTGGCTGGTTACTAAGCCCAGAAATCTTCCTGTCTCCACCGCCTCAGCGCTGGGATTATAGGTGTATACCACCATTCTCAGCATTTTATGTGAGTGCTGAGGATTCAAACTTAGATCCTCATACCTGCGTGGCAAGAGCTTTGCGCTGTGACCATGAATGGTGTTTTCCTTCCTTTTTTCTTTCTTTCTATAGCATAGTCCAGGTTGGGTGTGCACACCTGATCCTCCTACTTCAGCCTTCTGAGTGCTGGAGGACAGGCCTGTGCCACCACGCCTGGCCCTGTTTTCGCTCCTTCAGGGTAAATACCTGAGAGAAAAGTGACTGGTCATGTGGTTACATAGGTTTAACTTTATAAAGGAACAGCTGGGATAGGGGCATGATGGCACATGCCTGTCATCTTAGCACTTGAAAGGTGAAGGCAAGAGGATCACAGGCCAGGCATGGTGGCACATGCCTTCAGTCCCAGCACTCGGGGGAGGATTGCTTTGAGCTCGAGGCCAGCTTGAGACTACATAGTGAATTCCAGGTCATCCTGGGCTAGAGTGAGACCTTACCTTGAAAAAATAAAAGAGGATTACAAATCCAAGGCTAGCCTGGGCTCTAGGGTTTTAAGATATTCTATCTTAAAAAAAGGAGGGGCTGGTGAGCTATCTCAGTGCTTAAGGAAATTGCCTGCAAAGCTTAACAACCCAGGTTTGACTCCCTACTACCCACATAAACCAGATGCCCAAGGTGGTGCATGCATCTGGAGTTCATTTGTAATGGCTGGAGGCCCTGGCATGCCCATTGTTTCCGTCTATCTCTCTTCTATTTCTCTCTGCTTATAAATAAATAAATAAAAGTATAAAAATGGAGTGTGTTTCTTCTTTAATTAATTAGTGAATTTGGGTGATTTTTTTTTTCAAGATAGGGTCTCACTCTAGCCTAGACTGACTTGGAACTCACTGTGTTTTCTCAGGGTGGCCTGAAACTCATGGCGATCTTCCTACCTCTGCCTCCCAAGTGCTGGGATTAAAGGTGTGTGCCACCATGCCCAACTTTGAATGAATTTTTTGATACAGGGTATCATGTAGTCCAGGCTGTCCTCAAACTCTCTGTGTATCTGAGAATAACCTTGATTTCCAGATCCTTCTGCCTCCACCTTCCTTAGTGCGGGGCGGGGAGAAGGGGGGGTGAGGAATGGAGGGGTGACTCTGCCCAATTCCTAGCTGGGTTTGACATCATTCCTAAATCAATTTATTTTGCTAATTCAGGCTCTGCTGGGAACCAGGAGACCCCATTGTTCAGGTTTCTCCCCTTGGAACAGCCCCAAATCTGTAATCTCTCTGTCCCAGGAGAAAGGCAGGTCCCCAGGAAACTGCAGGAAGAGCAGTCGCTGAGGGCTGGGAGGTGGCTCAGTGGATAAGAGGAATCCCTTATCCAGATCCCCAGGTCAGATGCTGTAGCAAGCACCACTGTGCCAATGGAAAGATGGATGACAGAGACAGAAGAATCCCTGTAAATTCGTGGCCAGGTAGCCTGGCAAAAGGAGCAGAGAACCATATGGGATCCTGCCTCAAACAAGGTGCAAGGTGATGACTGGCGCTCAGGACTATCCTCTGACCCTCACGCTTATATACATGAGCACACATATAGACAAAAATATTAAAACAACACTGGCTCAACATGGTGGCTGGGCCAGTCACCCTAGTGTTCATAAGGTGGAGGTAGGAGGATCAGGAGTTCAAAGTCAGCCTCAGCAACACAGCAAGTTTGAAGCCAGCCCAGGTTACATGAGACCTGGTCTCAGAAACAAAAGTAGCCAAGTTCCCCCAAAGATTAAAAAACAGCAAATAGGGATGGAGAGATGGCTTAGTAGTTAAGGCGTTTGCTTGCAAAGCCAAAGGACCCC
The DNA here is from genome assembly GCA_036365145.1 of Orientallactaga sibirica. Classification (NCBI taxonomy): domain Eukaryota; kingdom Metazoa; phylum Chordata; class Mammalia; order Rodentia; family Dipodidae; genus Orientallactaga; species Orientallactaga sibirica. The sequence continues at coordinate 15,732,399 of JAEOAD010000049.1, read as the reverse complement.
GGTTTGATTCTCCAGGACTCACGTAAACCAGATGCATAAGGGGGTGCATGCATCTGGAGCTCGTTTGCAGTGGCTGGATGCCCTGGCATGCCCATTCTCTCTCTCTCTGCCTCTTTCATTCTCTCAAATAAATGAATAAATAAAATATATTTTTAAAAAACAGCAAATAGCCAGGAGTGGTGGCGCACGCTTTTAATTCCAGCACTTGGGAGGCAGAGGAAGGAGGATTGCTGTGAATTCGAGGCCACCCTGAGACTACATAATGAATTCCAAGTCAGCCTGGGTTAGAGTGAGACCCTGTTTCAAACAAACAAAAAATAGCAAATATCGGGCTGGAGAGATGTCTTAGTGGTTAAGGCTCTTGTCTGTGAAGCCTAAGGACCAGGTTTGATTCCTCAGTACGCACGTAAGCCAGATACACAAGGTAGCATGCATCTAGAATTCATTTGCAGTGGCTGGAGACCTTGGTGCACTCATTCCCTACCTGTCTCTCTCTCTCTCTCTCTCTCTCTCTCTCGCTTGCTCGCGCAAATAAGTAAAAATATTTTTTTTAAACCCCAGCAAATATCAATGAAAGGGGAAAAAAAAAAGATCTAGATCTTTTTCTTCTTCATCCCCTGCCTGGCACGCACACACCCACGTACCACTGCAGCCCCTTCCTCAACGTTGCTATGGTGACCTTCCCCCTCCCACCCCCATGAGCCTTTACAAAGCAAGTCCTCACAGATGGTGGCCTCAGCCAGCCTGCTGTTCTCTCTGGAAGCGACAGTTTCTGCAGCCCTGAGGATTAAGGAACCAGCTGCTCTGGACAACATCTGCCTGGGGCCCCCTGAAACCTGACCCTGTGCCTGGCCAGGGGAGGATTAATGCACCAGACAGGTGCAGGGACAGGACATTACCAAAGACCACCCAGCTCACCTGAGGCCACCAGGGAACTCACAAGGGTCTCAGTGCCTGGATTCCTGAGTGGGGATCACTGCAAACACCAAGTGCTTCAATATTAGGACCAAAGGTGAAAGAAAGGGAAGAATTTTAGGAACTGTCCCAGTATGGTGACAGGAATGCAGACTGGGGATACGGAGCCCCAGTTATCTGGGCAGGCAATTCTGTACAGACCATGAAGGTAGCAGTGTTCCTCTGTCATCCACTGCATGCATAGAGAGGTTGAAATTCTTTTTTAAATTTATTTACTTACTTATTATTATTATTATTTTTTGGTTTTGCGAGGTAGGGTCTCACTCTGGTCCTCCAGGCTGACCTGGAATTAACTATGTAGTCTCAGGGTGGCCTCGAACTCTCAGCGATCCTCCTACCTCTGCCTCCCGAGTGCTGGGATTAAAGGCATGCGCCACCACGCCCGGCTTTTTTATTTTTGGTTTTACAAGGTAGGATTTCTCTGTAGCCCAAGCTGACCTGGAATTCACTATGTAGTCTCAGGGTGGCTTTGAACTCTTGGCAAGCTTCCTATCTCTGCCTCTGCTGGGATTAAAGGCATGTGCTACCACATCCAGCTGGAATTCTTTCTTTTTATACTTATTTTTTCAAAATATTTTATTTCTGGGGGCTGGAGAGATGGCTTAACAGTTAAGGTGCTTGCCTGTGAAGCCTAAGGACTCATGTTTGACCCTCCAAGTCCTATGTAAGTCAAACACACAAGGTGACGTAAGCATACAAGGTTGCACATGTGTACAAAATTGTGCACACATCTGGAATTCAATAACAGTGGCTGAAGGTCCTGGCATGCCAATTCTCTCTCTCTCTCTCTCTCTTGCTTTCTCTCTCATATAAAAAAAATTCAGGGCTGGAGAGGTGGTTTAGCAGTTAAGGCATATGCCTACGAAGCCTAAGGACCCTAGTTCAATTCTCCAGGTCCCACGTAAGTCAGATGCACATGGTGGCACAAGTGTCTGGAGTTTGTCTGTAGTGGCTAGAAGCCCTGGTGCACTCTCTCTCTCTCTTCCCCTCTCTCTGTTTCTAATAAATAAATAAATACAAATAATTTTTTTTAATTCAAAAACTCACTTATTTAATTGAGCTGGGTGTGATGGCGCACGCCTTTAATCCCAGCACTCAGGAGGCAGAGGTAGGAGCATCGCTGTGAGTTCGAGGCCAGCCTGAGACTATGTAGTAAATTCCAGGTCAGCCTGAGCTGGAGTGAAACCCTCGAAAAACAAAAAAACATATATTTATTTGAGAGAGAGAATGAGGCAAATAGAGTAGAGTGAGAATGGGTGCACCAGGGCCTCCAGCCACTGCAAAGGAGTTCCAGACGCATGCACCACCTTGTGCATCTGGCTTACGTGGGTACTGGGGAGTATATCCTGGCTCCTTAGGCTTTGCAGGCAAGCACCTTAACTGCTAAACCATCTCTCCAGTCCTATTTATTTATTTGAGGGATAGAGAAAAGGTGCACCGGGACTTCTTGCAGCAGCAAACAAACTCCAGATGTATGAGCCACTTTGTGCATCTGGCTTTATTGGGTACTGGGGAATCGAACTTAGGCTGGCTCACTTTGCAAACAAGCAACTTTAACCAATGAGCCATATCTCCAGACCCTCTTTTCTCCTTTTCTTTCTTTCTTTTTTCTTTCTTTCTTCTTTGCAGTACTGTGTATGGAATCCCAGGTCCTTGCACATGTCAGAAAAATACTGAGTCATATGTGTTCCAGCCCTCACTGTGGGTTCTAGGCTGTTACTCTTCCATTGGTGATGCCCCCAGCCCTCACTGTGGGTTCTAGACTGTCACTCTATCACTGACCACGCCCCTAGTCTTCACTGTGGGTTCTGGGCTATCACCCAGGCATCCTGGATTACATCTGAAGATATGGGTGACCAACACAAGTGGTGAGGCTCCTAGGATAGGTGGATGGAGACCAGGGAATGCAGCACCCTGCAGGACCCAGGACATGTACATGTCACGTGTTGTCAGTCACTGAGTGCGAGGTTCAAAGAGCAGTGTTTCTGTGGGGTTCACTTCTTGCATGGAGCACCCATAGCTTGCCCCAGCATTGTGTGCTGTCCCCGACTTCTCAAAAGCCCCATTTGGGCTTGAGAGGTGGCTTAGCGGTTAAGGCATTTGACTGCAAAGCCAAAGGATCCAGGTTTGATTTTCCAGGACCCACATAAGCCAGATGCACAAAGTGATACATGCATATGGAGTTCATTTGCAGTGGCTAGAGGCCCTGGCATGTCCGTTCTCTCCCCGCTTCTTTCTACTCTCTCTTAGATAAGTAAGTAAATAAGATATTTTAAAAAATATTCTAAAAAAGCCCCATGGGTTCAGAGTGTGATCTAGTAGAGTGCTTACCTAGCATGTGGGAGGTACCAAGTTCCATCACTAGCACTGCACATAAACAGATGATGGATGAATTTTATTTATTTAGAACATCTGTACTTACTTATTTGCATGCTGGTGGGGGGGCTGTATCAGGGTCCCTTATTAATATAAATGGATGCATTTCCGGATTAAAGATGTACACCACCACACCTGGCTCCATCCACCTTTTTTTTTTTTTTGTTTTTTTTTCAAGGTAGGGTCTCACTCTAGCCCAGGCTGACCCGGAACTCATTCTGTCTTTGAACTCATGGCAATCCTCCTACCTCTGCCTCCCTCGAAAGTGCTGGGATTAAAGGTGTGTGCCACCATGCCCTGCTCTATCCACCTCTTTTTTGTGATGATGTCTGTCATTGGCATGGAGCGCACCCATTCGGCTGGACTGGCTGGCATGGAGCTCCAGACTCAGCATCCCAGAAATAGCTCAGTCAGAGCAAGTTCACTCCCCACCACCCCAGGTAAAAGTGCTGGGAGCCTAGGGGACATGCCTTCAATCCCAGCAATCTAGAAGTGGAGGCGGGAGGATCAAGAGTTCAAAGTCATCCACAGCTATTCAGGGAGTTCCAGACCAACCTGTCTCAAAAATAATAATATATTCCAGAACAATCCTGAACCAACATATGAGAACCAGCTGTAAGGAGCCAGGCTAGCGGAAAGCATTTGTGGGGGTAAATGGAGGGTGGTTCTGGAAGATGGGCCAGGTGCATCCACGTGAATGTGGGCCACTCTGACTGTTGCAGAAGTGCTCAAGGATAAAAGCGGCTTCATACAGCCTAGAATATCTCTGGTTTATATCACAGGCCCTATCAGAGAGCCCAGTGGACAGGAACCAGGGTGTGCTGGTAAAGACCTCAGGCCCAGCTAATGCCTCTGTATGTTTGGAGGTCGCTGTAGAGTCAAGCAAGGCCCAGGAGAGTTTGGGGGTCAGGGTCTTGTCTGGGCTTCTCCTCCTTTTAACACAGCCTGGGTTGAGAGGTTCCAAGCAAGTGTCTGAATTGAATGCATGAGCAGGGCGTGGAGGCCCAGGCCTTTAATCCTAGTGTGGACTATGAGGATCGTGAGTTCGAGGCCAGTTTGAGACTACACAGTGAATTCCAGGTCAGCCTGGGCTAGAGTGAGATCCTGCCTGGAAAAACTGATGGCACGACCCACGAGAGCCTCAGGTGTGTTGTCACCCACGCGTGTGTGGTCCCTGTCCCTAACCAGGCTTGTTCTTGGCGCATTCACCCAGGTCGTGGTGGAGGACTCTTGAGTCTAGGGAGGACTCACTCGGGGTCCCTGGGCCGGAGGATGACCCCTCGGGTTGCCGGGAGTGGTGGCAGTGTGGGCCTAGCCCTGGCTGTCCTCCCTGTCGCCTCCCATCGCGTCCTGAGCGCCTCAGCGCATCTCTGGCACTAGGCACTTGGAGACGCCGCAGCGGCGCTCGTTGCCTTAGCAACGCAGGGATGCCCAGCAACAAGTCATTGGTGCGTGTCACGTGCTCGGCGCGGACCAATCAGAACGCCCGTGGCGGGTCGAGTCGGTTGGGGCCAGAATCCGCCTCCTCCCGGCTGACCCCCATCCACAGGAGCGCAGCTAATTACCGTAATTACAGTGGAAAAGCGCGCTAAAGCTGGGGGCTGGGCTGAGGATGCCGCTGCCTCAACCAGGCACGCAGTAGGCGCCTACTGTGTGCATCTTTTGGAGCTGGGAAAGCTTTGGGAAGGTTTGTAGTGAGTTTACGCAGCCCTAGTCTGGGTAAACCTAGATTGGGGGCTGCGCGGGTTTAAAAAGGTAGGTCTCACAGGAATGGCTCACAAATCTCACAGGGAGATTTACTAATTTATTTAGTTTTTGGCTGAGGAACTCTGGGCCTCACACATGATAGGCAAGCACTCACCACTGAACTGTACAGCCCCAGCTCCTCATAGGGACCGTCCACATGCCTGTGTCCTGTGAACTCTTACTTGCTGGGTCTCTTGTTTCCCCAGGAATAGCACTATGAAAGCTGACAACGTTTCTAACAATTGAAGGAAGTGATATAAAAAAGATGTAGTGGGGCACGGGTGCAGGCCTGTGGGTCCAGCTACTCCGGAGGCTGAGGCAGGAGGATCACCAGTTCCAGGCTACCCTGTGTCAAGAGGAGAGATGAGCTGGGCGTGGTGGCACATGCCTTTAATCCCAGCACTCGCAGTGAGTTCGAGGCCACCCTGAGACTACATAGTTAGTTCCAGGTAAGCCTGGGCCAGAGTGAGACCCTACCTGGAAAAACCAAAGAGAGAGAGAGAGAGAGAAGAAAAGAACAGAACAAAGGAAAGAAAATTAGCTGTGTGGAAAAGGCTTGAATCTTATCTCTATTTTCCCATTGTGTGACTCTAGGTCTAGAGTCTCCTAACCTGGCTGAGCTCCAAAGTCTTTTTGTTTTTGCTAGGGTCTCATTCTAGCTCAGGCTGGCCTGAAATTCACTCTGTAGTCTCAGGGTGGCCTTGAACTCATGGCGATCCTCCTACCTCTGCCTCCCAAGTGCTGGGATTAAAGGCATGTGCCACCACGCCCAGCTAAAGTCTTCATTATTTATTTATTTGAGAGAGTGAGAACTCCAGATGCACATGCATCTGGCTTACATGGGTTCTGGGGAATCGAACTTGGGTCCCTAAGCTTCTCAGGCAAGTGCCTTAACTACTAAGCCATCTCTTCAGCCTGTCCTCATCATTTATATGCAGAAATACATCATGAAAACATCACACTGAACCCCATTGTTCTGTAAAACTAATATACGCCAGGAGAATCTTAAGTGGGGTCTGTTTCCTGGGAGAATAGATGGGAAGCATACAGTAGGCACCCAATAAACCTCAGCTGGGGCTGGAGAGATGGCTTAGCGGGTAAGCGCTTACCTGTGAAACCTAAGGACCCTGGTTTGAGGCTTGATTCCCCAGGACCCATGTAAACCAGATGCATAAGGTGGCGCATGCATCTAGAGTTCGTTTATAGTGGCTGGAGGCCCTGGAGCACCCATTCTCTCTCTCTATCTGCCTGTTTCTCACTCTGTTGCTCTCAAATATATAAATAAAAATAAACAAAAAAATTAAAAATAAATAAACCTCAGCTGGTCATCAGTAGCTCACTATGGGCTGTGAGACCTTCTGAATTTTTGACTCTGCCACTAATTTTCCTTATTCCTGTCAAATGGGGATTTTTGTTATTTCTGAAGCAAGTCCTCACTCTGTAACTCAGGCTGGGCTGGCCTTGAACAAACAGCCATCCTCCTGCCTCAGCCTCTCAAGTGTTGGGATTAAAGGCACATGTTACCATGCCCAGCTCAGATTTCTTTCTCCCTCCCTCCCTCCCCCCTCCCTCCCTCCCTTCCTTCCTTTCTTCCTTTCTTCCAGCCCTACATCTTTCTTTCTTTCTTTCTTTCTTTCTTTTTTTTTTTTTTTTTTTTTTTTGAGATAGGGGTTCACTCTAGGCCAGGCTGACCTGAAATTCACTATGTAGTCTCAGAGTGGCCTCTGCCTCCTGAGTGCTGGGATTAAAGGCATACACCACCACACCCACCCTTCAGATTTCTCTTTCAAAATGACCCAATGGCTGGGGAGCTGGCTTACCCTGTAAACATGAGGACCCGAGTTCATAACTCCACCATGCATGTGCAAGCCAGAGTGATGGCACACATCTGTAACCTCAGTGCTGCGGAGGTAAGACAGGGGGAATCCTTGGGGCTTCCTGGCCATCTATTCTAGGCGAGTCAGTGACCTCCTGGTTTAGAGAGACCCTGTCTCAAAAATAAGGTGGCAGGGCTGGAAAGATGGCTTAGTGGTTAAGATGTTTGGTGAAGCCTAAGGACCCAGGTTTGATTCCCCAGGACCCACATAAACCAGATACACAAGGTGGCACATGCATCTGTAGTTCGTTTGCAGTGCCTGGGGCCCTGGTGTGCCCATTCTCTCTATCTGCCTCTTTCTCTCTCAAACAAACAAACAAACAAACAAATAATAAATAAGGTGGCAGCTGGAGAGATGGCTTGCTTGCCAAGCTTGCTGAGCTGGGTTCAAGTACCCATATCCATGTAAAGCCAGACACAAAAGCAATGCATGCATGTGGACTTAGTTTCCAGTGTCAGGAGGCCTTGATGCCCTCCCCACTCCAATAAATTAATAAATAAGATACTAGTGGTTTTTAAAAAATATTTATTTTTATTTACTTATTAGAGATAGAGATAGAGAGAGAAATGGGCGCACCAGGGCCTGTAGCCACAGCAAACAAACTCCAGATGCATGTGCCATCTTGTGCATCTGGCTTACGTGGGACCTGGAGAATCAAACCAGCCCAGCTTTTTTTTTTTTGAATGGCCAGGAGGGGTGGTACACATGTTTAATCTTGAGGATTGCTGGGAGTTCAAGAGTGTGGGCCTATCTTGGAAAAAAAAAACAAAAAAAGTGGCTGATCAACAGAGCTGGACACCAACATTCTGGTCCAGTGAGTGTCTAGGGCCTTGTATGGGCACACACATCACACACATGTGCACATACCACATCATACACACAAGCAAAAAAATATAAAGACAAGGTAGAGACTTGTCCTGTCTTCTCAGGGGCAGGGGCTCTCTATATTCTCCCTTCTTTAAAAAAAATATTATTTACGTATTAGAGAGAGAGAAAGGGACACACAAAGAGAGAACGGGTGCTCCAGGGCCTCCAGCCACTTTGTGCACCTGGCTTTATGTGGATACTGGGGAATTGAACCTGGGTCCTTTGGCTTTGCAGGCAAGTGACTTAACCACTAAGCCATGTCTCCAGCCCTCTTTCTTAAAAAGGAGAGAGAGAAGAGAGAAAGAAGAGAGAGGGAGTGCACTAGGTTCACTAGCCACTGCAAATGAACTCCAGATGTGTGCACCACTTTGTGCATCTGGCTTTATGTGGATACTGGCAAATTGAACCTGGGTTGTTAGGCTTTTCAGGGAAGCACCTTAACTGTTGAGCCATCTCTCCAGCTCCCTTCCTTCTCACTCACCCTCTCTGTCTCTCTCTCTCTATCTTTTTAAATTATTTTTCGAGGTAGGGTCTCACTCTAGCCTGACCTGGAATTCACTATGTAGTCTCAGGCTGGCCTCAAGTGCTGGAAAGTAAAGGCATGCACCACTGCACCCAGCCCTTCCTTCTGTTAAGTCCCAGCTTCCCCATTCTGGGAACCCTGCTCCTGCCTCTTGGGCAAAAATTGTCTTCCTGCCTTCTCTTATGTTCTATCTGTAATCTAATAAAACATGCAAACTTAAAAAAAAAGACAAGATGGGGAGCTATTAAGGAAGACATCTGATGTCCACCTTTGACCTCCACATACACATACACATGAGTGTGCATACACACAGAAGTACACAAGAAAAAAAAAAGATTGCTGGGCGTGGTGGCGCATGCCTTTAATCCCAACACTCGGGAGGCAGAGGTAGGAGGATTGCCGAGAGTTCGAGGCCACCCTGAGACTACATAGTCAATTCCAGGTCAGCCTGGACCAGAGTGAAACCCTACCTCACAAAACCAAAAAAAAAAAAAAAAAGAACAAGCCAAAATTAGGGACTTTCCAATGAAAGACCCCAGCATGCATTTAAAGTGTTTTTTTGTTTTTGTTTGATACTTTTTGAGACAGAGTATTACTATGTAGCCCTAGATGGTCTTGAACTCATGAGAATCCTTCTGTTTGAGTGTCTTGAGTACTGCTGTGTGCCCCCTCTATTTGAGGTTGTTACTTTCTGTACAGGCTGGCATCTTAAATGTCTTCTAGCTCAGGGCTTCAGATATTCAAGATACTGTGAATAAACCATATGGAAACCTACTTTTTTGGATAATGACTCACCCAGAAGCCATAGATTGTTACTAGAAAAATTTCAGTGCCAGGGATGGGATTCCTTCCAGTGAGTTGTTGGCCAGGTTGGTCCCTGATGCCCCCAAAACATTACAAGCCATTGCCAAGGCTCTTGGTTTCCCACCAGGAATAGATGGTAAGTCCCTATTGCTGAAGACTCCACATACTTGGGCTGCAGGTCACTGAGAAATCAAGCTGGAACTGAGCTGAAAACCTCCTCCCTGTGGACCAGCTGACAGAAGGCTGGAAAAGGCTGTACTGCATGCAGCCCTATGGGAGACAGAAGTTATCAGCGGTGAAAACAGTGGACACTGCAAGCCTCAAGTTTGGCCAGCCAGGCCAAATGACCGAAGGGTGCAATAGTGGCATGTCTGTTATGGGGTAAACCAACCGCTCTCTAATTGTACTGGAGGCCTGCTCTATGGGAGGAAATACATGCCTGGTACTGAAAACTTAATCAAAAACCTATGGCAGGAGAGGTCATGAGCCTTACGAGTGTAATGCCTGCACCTTTCTGGTTAAATGCATGTAGTATGCTCACTGAACTGCCCTGTAAGCACTTCACTTAACGTCCATACCCATATATTAATGCTACTCTCACTTTTGGTTAGAGAAGCTTCTCTTTTCAGATGGCGGTGACCACTAGGATGACCCCAAAGGCCCCATAGTGCTGAGAAGAAGTGACAGAGGAGTGTTCAGCGCTGAAATATTTCTTTTTTTAAAAAAAAATATTTATTTATTAGAGACAGTGAGGTGGAGAGAGAGAATGGGCATGCTAGGGCCTCTAGCCACTGCAAATGAACTCCAGAACGCCATCATGTACATATGGCTTATGTGGGATCTGAAGAATCGAACCTGGGTCCTTAGGCTTTGTAAGCAAATAAATGCCTTAACTGCTAAGCCATTTCTCCAGCCCCTTGTTTAAATGGTAATTTTTAATTTAAAAACCATTTTAAATTTTTATTTATTTATTAGAGACAGAGAGAAGGAAAGAGAGAGAGGGAGAATGGGTGCGCCAGGGTCTCTAGCCACTGCAAACGAACCCCAGATGCATGTGCCCCCTTGTGCATCTGGCTTACTTGGGACCTGGAGAACTGAACCGGGGTCCTTAGGCTTCGCAGGCCTGTGCCTTAACCACGAAACCATCTCCCCAGCCCTTAAATGGTCATTTCTGCCATCAGGTAATGAGAATGTTCTTGGCACCAGCCTTTTTGGCCAAACTCCTTACTATGAGCCTCAGTGCATAGGTCAGAAACTGGCACAGAGAGTTTGAGAGACTAACCTCAGCTCAGGCAGCAGTGACAGAGAAAGAGCTCCCATTTCACCCTACAATCCCCACCTTCAGCCACATTCTGTGGTAGGTACCTGTGTCCCGAGTGGAACTAAGCCCTGGTCCACAAAACATGGCCGCCAGGCTGCAAAGGCCATCCCTACATACCTGTTAATCTGTACCTGTCTCCAAGCAAGGACCTATACCTGGAGGTTGTCCTCTGACCACACATGCGTGCATGCACACGCATAGGAAGGAAACACAGATTGTGAATTCCAGAATGACCTCCCATGCAGCGGTCTGCCCCTTGACCATACTTCTTTGGAACAGGAGGAAAAGTTCCCCTCGGCTGTGGCGGTGGAGCACAATGTGTCCACAGCTGAGGCAGGAGATGGGATGGTGGCTGGGGGTGAGGGGAGGCGTCTGGGCCTGGCGGTCTTACATAGAAGCAGGACTGAGAAAAGCAAAGGGACCAGCAAGGGCAAAGGCCAGGAGGTGGAGACCAGAACCGGAGATATGGAAGAGTGTCCAGGCACTAGACACCTCTTTTTAAATTTTATTTGATTTTATTAATAGCTTCCATACTTATAGACAGTAGACCACGATAATTCCCTCCCCTACCCCACCTTTTCCCTTCACAAATCCACTCTTCGTCATATCCCCTCCCTCTCTCCATTAGCCTCTCTTTTATTTTGATGTCATCATCTTTTCTTCCTATTAGGAAGGTCTTGTGAAGGTAGTGCTAGGCATTGCGAGGTCATGGATATCCAGGCCAATTTCTATCTGGATGATTGCATTGTAAGCAGTCCTACCCTTCCTTTGGCTCTTACATTCTTTTTGCCACCTCTTCCACAATGGACCCTGAGCCTTGGAAGATATGATAGAAATATTTCAGGGGGCTGGAGAGATGGCTTAGCGGTTAAGGCATTTATTTAATAAATAATAAATATTTAAATTCATATTTATTATATTTAAATTTATACAAGTTATATAATTAATATAATATATAATTTATATTTATATTTAAATTTAAATAAATCAATTATTTAATAAATAATGCACAGGATGGTGTGAGGGTCAGAGAAGCGCTGGGCATGCTGGAAAGTCTTCGTCTCTTAGCTGCAGCCAGCCTTCTCTCCCCACCCATGACTTTACAGAGCAAATTGCTCTTTACATGTCCCCATCATCAAATTGGAACAAAACTCCTCACTTCTGCTCTGTGGAGGGAGAGAGCTTGACATCTTTACAGACCACCAGGAAGATTCTGGAAAACCTCCAAAGAGCTACAGACATCTCTTGGGGGGGAGGTCAGTGTCTGTGGGTGTGTGGACTGCAAGACTGTGAATGGTTCAGTGTGTGATCAGGGCTGACATGCTGTGTGACATGGAAAGAGCTGCCCTCCCTCTCTGGACTAAGGAGCTGAGGGACAGGGGATCTGTAATGGGCAAGCCTCCTTTGTTCCTGCTTCTCCGAGGGCTCTGTTGGGATTGTTTTGGGAAGCACCCATGAGGTCCTGGCTTCCTTCCATCCCAGGCACCACAAACATAAGCAAAATTAAATAAAACCAGGCCTGGCGTGGTGGTACACACCTTTAATCCCAGCGCTCGGGAGGCAGAGGTAGGAGGATCACTGTGAGTTCGAGGCCAGAGTGAATTCCAGGTCAGCCTGGGTTAGAGTGAGACCCTACCTCGAAAAACCAATAATAGTAATAATAATAATAATAATAATAAAATAAATAAATAAACTTGTAATGTTTGGTGGACATGTGGGTGCACATGTGGGATGCAGAGACCTGGGATGTCATACAGTATGGCCACCTCAGGAGCGGACCAGAGGTGCCCTGGGTTCATGACCATGTCTTCAACCAAAGGGCCCCACTTACATCAGCAGCCTTTTCTAAAGAGAGCTTCACGGCTTGTTGTGTTCTTGTCACACATGGACTCATCCCCTGTTGATAATTTTAAAATGACAAGCAAACAACAATAGAAGGGAAATGTCACAACCACCTGGGGTACAAGGAATTGTTACGAATATTTTCTTTGACTGCTAAAAATTTTAATATCCTACCCCAATTTTCCCCAGTGTGTCTTGTGCTCATTATTAAAGATGAAAAAAAATCACCTAGCACATTATTTCCTGTAATAGAAGAGAAACATCTTTTTTTGTTTTTTGTTTGGTCTTTCCTATTTATATTTACAGAAACAATTGTTTCCCAGCACTTAAATCATAAATGTTACATTGTAAAATCATCTAGATCATTCAACTTAAAGCAACTTTATAAAAGAGATCACTGGGGTTAAAGCTTTGTATACCCCACACATTTCAGGTTTTTTTTTGTTTGTTTTTGTTTTAATTTATATTTATTTATTTGATAGAGAGAGAGAGAGAATGGGCACACCAGGGCCTCCAGCCACTGCAAATGAACTCCAGATGCATGTGCTACTTTGTGCACCCAGCTTACGTGGGGTGGGTCCTGGGGAATCAAACCAAGGTCCTTTGGCTTCGCAGGCAAATGCCTTAACTGCTAAGCCATCTCTCCAGTTCCTGTTTTTGGTTGTTTTGAGGAAGGGTTTCACTCTAGCCCAGGCTGTCCTGGAATTCACTATGTAGTCTCATCAGAGTGGCCTTGAACTCATGGTGATCCTCCTACCTCTGCCTCCCAAGTGCTGGGATTAAAGGTGTACACCATCATGCCAGGCACATTTCTGTTTTTAAGATACATTATTGCAATCCCAGCACTCAGGAGGCTGAGGCAGGAGGATTGTTGTGAGTTTGAGGCTAGAGTGATATCCTGTTTCAACCCCTCTCCCCCCAAAAAAGATACATTATGCTAATTGGAGCCATGGTGATCATCTCAGGATTCAGGGGGCTACAGCAGGAGAATCACATACTGGAGGCAATCCTGGGCTAAGTAGCTAGATTCTGTTTCCGGAAGAAAAACAGTAAGATCAGTGTTTTCTCTTCTGCTTCTCCTTCTTCTTCTTCTAGTAGGGTCTCACTCTAGCCCAGGCTGACCTGGAGTTCACTATGTATTCTCAAGGTGGCCTCGAACTCACAGTGATCCTCCTACCTATGCCTTCTGAGTGCTGGGATTAAAGGAGTGCACCACCACGCCTGGCTCCTTCACTTTTTTTTAAGTCTTTTTTTCCAATATTATATTATATTTATTTATTTGTTTGAGAGACAGAGGCAGAGAAAAAGAGAGAGAGAGAGAATATATGCCAGGGCCTCCAGCCACTGCAAACAAACTCCAGACACTTGTTCCACCTTGTGCATCTGGCTTACATGGGTACTGGGGAATAGAACCTGGGTCCATATACTTTGCTGGCAAGTGCCTTAGCCACTAAGCCATCTCTCCAACCCTCCCTTCTCTTTTCAGTTCTAATGATATCAAACACCTGGGCCCATCTGAGGCCCAGGGTGGCACATGTGATGGCCCTGAGGTCTAAGGAAACCTTGCCCATTCCGGGCTAAGTGAAGGAGGGCAGCCCAGTTCCAGGGTCCTGACTCTGGTCTTGGCTGGGACTAAGGTGTCCCTGGGGAAGGAACACTGGGTTGGGGACAAAGAAGGTGAAGAGACCCTGGGCTTCTGGTCTGTGAGGCTAGGTGGGTGGCAGGATGTTGGGCCAGGAGGGGTCTCTAGGGATGGACAGAGCTTGGGTGTGGCTGGCTGGAGGAGCCTGGTATTGATGACAGCGCTGTGCAGAGGGCTGGAGGCAGCAGAGGAAGTGCCCAGATGTCCACATCGTCCAGAGCCAGGCAGGGCTTGGGGACAAGGGGCCTCATGATCCAAGCACCAGCTCTGGGCTCCCCTCTCCCACCAAGTCTCTTCTCTAGCTGGAACATACTTGGCTGGAACCAGGGGAGGGCTCTGCAAGGGTCATGATTGCAGGGCCTCCCTTTCTAGAACATTCGATGTGTTTTTACCTCCATTAAATCCAAAGCAGAAAAAGTGTATACTGAATCAGTGACGGTGTGTGTGTGTGTGGGGGGGGCATCCTTTGGAAACCATGGTGACCAGCGTGGTAGGAGGAGGGTGCTGGTGACATTAATAGAATTCTCCGTGTGGATTTTCCAGCTTGTGTGGCTGCGTGGGCAGTATGTGTGCTCCTGTTTTATCTGAAAGGAGGTGGGCGAGGGGGAAACACAGGTCCAGTTGATGAGCCTCTGCCACCAAATGTCCCCACAGGCCAGGCGTGGTGGCACATGCCTTTAATCCCAGCACTCAGGGAAGAGGCAGAGGTAGGAGGATCGCTGTGAGTTCAAGGCCAACCTGGGACTACAGAGTAAGTTCCAGGTCAGCCTGGGCTAGAGTGAGACTGGGCTTTGGAAAAACAAAAAAGTAGAAGAAATGAAATGTCTCACAAGCTCTGAGTAGGTAGCTGTGTCTCCAGTGCAGCCGTGTGGGAGCTGAGAGATCCATTCTTTGACAGGTCACTTGAAGGGGGAGGACCAAGGGGTCCTGGGGACCTCCTCCCTGTCTCTTGTCTCTTTGTCTATCTCTGTTTCTGTCTGTGTCTGTCTTGTCTCTGTGTTGTTTTATTCAAATATTTTTATTTATTTGCAAGCAGAGAGAGAGAGAAAAGAAAGACAGAGTATGGGCACGCCAGGGCCTCCAGCAGCTACAAATGGACTCCAGACTATATCTGTATCTGGAGGTGCAGGGAGATTGAACTCAGGTCACCATGCTTTGCAGGCAAGTGCCTTAACCACTGAGCCATCTCTCCAGTCTGGTTCTGTGTTTTTTTATTTCCAGGTAGGGTCTCACTCTAGCTCAGGCTGACCTGGAATTCACTCTGCAGTCTCAGGGTGGCCTTGAACTCATGGCGATCCTCCTATCTCTGCCTCCCGAGTACTGGTATTAAAGGCGTGCGCCACCACGCCCGGCGGTTCTGTGTTTTTTGTCCCTCTGTTTCTGTCTCTGTCTTGTCTCTGTGTGTGTCTTTCTTGTCTTCCAGTCTCTGTGTCTCTTTGTCTCTCTGTCTTCTCTCTATGTCTCTGTGTCTCTGTCTCTCTGGCTCTGTCTTGTCTCTGTGTCTGCCTGTCTCCCTCCGTGTGGTTGCCCTGAGGTCAGTGTCCTCCTTGGCCTCTGCTCTGTCACCAGGATGTCTAACTTCACCCCAGTCATGTTCTCAGCCTGTTGTCCCAGGACAGGACGCTGACATCACATGTGTCACTGTGTTGCTTCATGAGGGTGTGCAGGGGGACGAGGGAGCTCGGTCAGTGCACACATGCTGTGCGCTCGGGCATGCCTCTGTGTGTGTGTGTGTGTGTGTGTGTGTGTGTACTACACATTTGTGTCAGCTTTCGAACCCCTGAGTGTACATGTGTGACTGTGTATGTCCTGTGTGGGTGTGACAGCAGGTCTGTGCCCTATCCACACATATTCAGAGCCTTGTGTGGACACAGCCATGTCCTGTGCCCGGCTGTGGCACACAGGTGTGACTGTCCCAAGAGGCATGGGGATAGTACTTCTCTGGACAGACAGGTGTGTGTGCCAGGGAACAGCATGGGGCAACATCCTGGACGAGATAGGGCTGTTCTACAGCTCAGTGGGTAGCACTAGCCTGGCACACTGGGGGCCCTCATAAACCAAGCCTGGATGTGCATACCCGGGGGGGTGGAGGCAGGAGGATCAGGAGCTCAAGGTTATCCTGGGATATGGAGTGAATTCAGGACACTTTAGGCTACACAAGGAGACCTGGGCCAACCTGGGCTACAGATACAGACTGTCTCAAAAAGTATTTTCTCTCTTTCTTTCCCTCCTTTTTCTTTCTTTCTTTCTTCATCATCATTATTATTTTTGGTTTTTTGAGGTAGGGTTTCACTCTAGCTCAGGCTGACCTGGAATTCACTATGTAGTCTCAGGATGGTCTTGAACTCACAGTGATCCTCCTACCTCTGCCTCCCAAGTGCTGGGATTAAAGGCGTGCGCCACCATGGCCAGTATTTTTGTTTTGGTTTTTCCATGTAGGGTCTTGCTCTAACTCAGGCTAGCCTGGAATTCACTATGTAGTCTCAGGCTGGCCTCGAACTCATGGTTTTTCCTCCTACCTCTGCCACCTGGGTGCTGGGATTAAAAGCATGTGCCACCATGCCTGACAATAAACAAAATCTTTTTTTTTCTTTTGAAAAATCTGAGGATAAATAAACTAGGCGTGGTAGTGCGTACCTTTAATCCCAGCACTTGGGGGCCGAGGTATGAGGATTGTTGTGAGCTTGAGGCCAGCCTGAGACTACATAGTGAGTTCCAGGTAAGCCTGGGCTTGAGTGAGACCCTACCTCGAACACCCCAAAAAAAAAAAATCTGAGGATGAGAAAAAAACATTTCACACACGTGTGTGTGTGTGTATGTGTATGTGTCTGCTCAAAATAAGCAGGAGAAAATGGGAAAGTGACACTAATTGGCTGAAGCCCTGGTGTGATTATCTCTGAGGGCCAGGTTCAATGCCCCAGTGAGGAAGGCTAGGTCCCACCTGGTTCAGCCAGGCAGCTGTGAGGTGCATTAGGCCGCCTGGCGGCCGCCTGGTGACCCGAGAGGGGGCTGGGAACACTGTCTGGCCAGCTGTGGGGCTTGACAGGTGGAGGTCAGGACAGCTAATCAAGATGCCAACGTCGGAGACAGTGAAAGGCGTGGGGGACGAGACAGAGCAGCTAATCCTGGTGTCTGGTGACCACCTGCCACTGCTGGGGCCCCAGACCTGGGAACAGGCAAGGGAAGCTGGAGAGCATGGGGCACCTGAGAAGGAGGTGAGACAGGAGACATGGGAAGAGGGGACAGAGAGGGACTGGGGGCTGCAGCAGAGATAGAGACAGACATGTTCCACCATGTCCGACTTTTTAATACATTTTGAGGCAGAGGATGATAATTTCTGGGAATTAGAATCAGGCCTTACTCCACCCCTAGTGGGTAAACTCAGCCAAAGGGTGGAAGGGCCTGGCCAAGGTTTCAGCTGGGACAAGGCCATTGCCATAAGCACTGTGTCATAGACAGTTCCAACATGGCTGGGATGAACATCCAACCAGACACAGGAAGAAGGGATTTATTTCAGGCTTACAGATCCAGGGGAATTTCCATCAATGGCCCAAGAAGCTGGCTCCCATTCATAAACCAAGCAGAGAGACACTACCAAGCAGCAAGCACCACCACCACCGCAGCACACACAAAACCCACCAGAACTCAAAGCTCTGCACACCTTTGAGCTGGAATTCAAATTCTCCCCAGTGACACGCCCCTTGTAGCCAGAGGCAGAAGCTGCAAACTCAATTTTAATAAAACACCTAAGCATGGAGGGAGAGTTCATCAAAATTCAAGATGTAGGGGCTGGAGAGAAGGCTTAGTAGTTAAGGCATTTGCCTGCAAAGCCAAAGGATCCCTGTTCAAGTCTCCAGGACCTACGTAAGTCAGATGCACAAGGGGGTACATGCATCTGGAGTTCATTTGCAGTGGCTAGAGGTCCTGGTGTGCCCATTCTCTCTCTCTCTTTCTCTCTCAAATATATATATATATATGCAAAAATATTCAAGATGTTTTTGAATTATTATTACTAGAAAAATTTCAGTGCCAGGGATGGGATACCTTCCAGTGAGTTGTTGACCAGGGAGGTCCCTGATGCCTCCAAAACATTACAGGCCATTGCCAAGGCTCTTGGTTTCCCACACCAGAACTAGACAGTAAGACCCTGTTGCTAAATACTCCATATCCCTGGGCTGCAGGTCACTGAGAAATCAAGCTGAAGCTGAGCTGAAAACCTCCTCCCTGTGGACCAGCTGACTAAAGCTATGGTGCATGCAGCCCTGTGGGAGAGAGAAGTTATCAATGGTGAAAACAGTGGACACTGCAAGCCTTAAGTTTAACCAGCCAGGCCAAATGACCCAATGGGTGCAATCGTGACAGGTCTGTTATGGGGGAAACCAACTGCTCTTTAATTGGACTGGAGGCCCACTCCATGGGAGGGAATACATACCTGGTACTGAAAACCTAATCTCCCTCTTAGGCACACTGATGCATGCCTTTAATCCCAGCACTGAGGAGGCAGAGCTAGGAGGATCACCACGAGTTCGAGGCCACCCTAAGACTACATAGTGAATTCCAAGTCAGCCTGGGCTAGAGTAAGACCCTACCTTGAAAAATAAAAAACTTTTTTTTCAAGGTAGGGTGTCACTCTAGCCCGGGCTGACCTGGAATTCACTATATAATCTCAGGGTGGCCTCGAACTCACGGAGTGCTAGGATTAAAGGTGTGCGCCACCACGCCCGGTGAAAAATAAAAAATTTTAAAAAAGCTTATGGTGGGTGAGGTCATGAGCCCTAAGAGTGTAATGCCTGCTGTTGTCTGGCTCAGTGCATATATTACGCTCACTAAACTGCCCTGTAAGCACTTTACCTAACATTTATACTTATACACACACACTTTTGTTTTTTTCAGGTAGGGTTTCATTCCAGTCCAGGTTGACCTGAAATTCACTATGTAGTCTCAGGGTGGCATTGAACTCACAGTGATCCTCCTACCTCTGCCTACTGAGAGCTGGGATTAAAGTCACATGCCACCACGCCCACCATACCCGTATATTAATGTTACTCTCGGGCTGGAGAGATGGTTTGGCAGTGAAGGCACATGCTTGCGTAAGCCTAAGGACCCTGGTTCAATTCTCCAGGTCCCATGTAAGCCAGATGCATAAGGGGGTGCACGTGTCTGGAGTTCGTTTGCAGTGGCTGGAAGCCCTGACACGCCCATTCTCCCTCTCCCTCTCTCTCTTTCCCTCTCTCTGTGTCTAATAAATAAATAAAATAAAATAATGTTACTCTCACTTTTGGTTAGAGATGCTTCTCTTTTCAGATGGCGATAACCACTGGGATGACCCAAAAGGCACCATGGTGCTGAGAAGAAGTGATGGAGGGGTGTTCAGCCTGAAATATCTCTATCATCTCTTCCAAGGCTCAGGGTCCATTGTGGAAGAGGTGGTGGAAAGAATGTAGGAGCCAAAGGAAGGATAGAACTGCTTACAATGTGATCATTCAGACAGAAATTGGCCTGGATATCCATGATCTCACAGTTACCTAACAATACCTTCACAAGACCCTCATAATAGGAGGAAAAGATGATGACATCAGAATAAAAGAGAGACTATCTTTCTATCACAGGGCCCAGAAGCCAGGAAACATTGCAGAGGAAATGAGGGATTAAACACAAATGCTTCTCTCACTGCCAGCCGGACAACCTCCTCCAGGGAGATGGTGATAGACACCGAGGAACCTTCAAACCCATCAAAGCAGAAAATCTGAGGCTGTTGAGAGCTCAACACTAAAGCTTACTTACAACACACCTCAGGGAGCATCGCAGAACAAAGGGCAGAAAGATGGTAAGAGCCACAGGGTGGGAAGGAGTTGCCTGAGGCATTGTCACCCCACCACCACACACACAGAGACTGGCTGGTGCATTCATGACCCCACAGAGAATACTGATAACCCCACAAGACTGGCACTGCTCTGAGCCCATCAACGTTTTGACATGGAGGACGGAGGGGGACAAAAGGAATGAGGAAACAAAACAGAGGAAGGACTACCTCGAAAGAGGAGGGTCCTCAGTGGAATGGAGGCAGGGGACAAAAGAGGATGATGGGCTAGAAACACGATTATATTATGGCATGGGTGCTTAAGTTCTCAATTCAGAAATTCTCTCAAATTCTCAAATCTCGAGAGCAGTTCTGCATTTATTTTTTATTTTTATTTTTTGGTTTTTCAAGGCAGGGTCTCAGTTTAGCTCAGGCTGACCTGGAATTCACTCTGTATTCTCAGGGTGGCCTCGACCTCATGGCAATCCTACTACCTGTGCCTCCCAAGTGCTGGGATTAAAGGCGTGTGCCACCACGCCCGGTTTATTTTTAATCTTTTCATTCTATATTATTCTATTTCATTCTATATTATTCTTTTATTTATTTAAGTTTGGAGACAAGTTCTTACTGTGTAGTCCAAGCTAGCCTGGAACTTGTGGCAATCCTCCTGCCTCAGTTTTCCCAGTGCTGGGATGACAAATGTGAACCACAACTTTTCTGCTTCTTAAGAGATTTTCTTTTTTTCTTTGCTTGTCCTATGGAGATTATTACAACTATTATTATTATTTAGTTTTTTTCAAGGTACCAGTTCACTGTATAACTCAGGTTCATGTGGAATTCACTTCTAGCCCAGGTTGATCTTCAACTTGGGGAGATCCTCTTATCTCAGCATCCCTAGTGGTGCGATAAAAGATGTGTGCCATCATGGCCGGTTCTATTTTGTTAAAGAGGATTTTTTTTTTTTTTTTTTTTTTTTTTTGGCTTTTCGAGGTAGGGTTTTTCTGTAGCCCAGGGTGCAGGCTGACCTGGAATTCACTATGTAGTCTTAGGGTGGGCTCAAACTCAGTGATCTTCCTACCTCTCTGCCTCCCAGTGCTGAAATTAAAGGGGTGCGCCATCACGCCTGGCTAAACGGGAATTTTAAAAGTGATTTTTGAAATAATTAAATTGCACTGCTATATCATTTAATTTTTGGAAAATGAAAAGGAAGTGCGTTGGCCGGGAATCGAACCCGGGTCAACTGCTTGGAAGGCAGCTATGCTAACCACTATACCACCAACGCCCCGGCAAGAGAGTAGTTTCTCTAGTCCTTTTTAAATGAATACTGTGACGTTTTAGTTGGGGCGATACGAAGAAGTATAGGGGAAATTCTCCCCCTACATACCAAGGCATGTTTCCCCCGGCGTTCTACACAGTGGGCCCTGCAGGAGCGCTCCGGAAAGTCTCCCCCCACCGTCAGAACACGTTGGTGCGTGCCAGACTTTATCCAATCAGAAGCCGCCGCTTGGGCAGCTCAACTTCCGGGTCAAAGGCGCCTGAGCCGGCGGGTCCCCCGTGTCCGCCGCTGTAGCTGTCCCCCGCGCCCCGCACTTCCGGGGCCGCAGTCCGGGGCATGGAGCCTCGAGCGTGAGGCGCTGCCGGCCCTGGGGACGCCCTGCCCAGCCCGGCCGCCGCCCCGCGCCCCGGTGAGCAGCGCCCGCCCCCGCCGTCCGCCCCTGACCCCGTCCGCGACCCCGCGTCCAGGTCCCCCGTCCGGCCCTGCCCAGCGGCCGCGCCCCGGAGCGTCTGCCGCAGCCCCTCATGGCGCCCGGAGCCGGGGCTGCGCGTGCGCTCACGGACCCCGCAGTTCTCCCCTGCCGGACGGCAGCCAGGTGTTGATCCCCCAGTGTTGACCCCCCCCCCACAGGCTCATCCCCAATATCTATCTCCTTCTGGTTCCCAATATTGATCTCCGCCTGATCCTAGTGTTGATCACCTGGCCTATCCCCCAATATTGACCCCTAATATTGATCTCCCGCCTGTCCTTAGTGTTGATCCTGTAATATTGACGCCCCCATCCCCAAAGTTGATCTTCTCAGCCTGATTCTCCATCCTTATCCCTTCAGTATTAATATTGACCCCCCCCCCATGTGGATCCCCCTAGGCCTGCCTGACTCCCACAACTTGCTATCCACAGACTATCCTCCGCCTGCGCCTTCTGAACTGCCGCTCCCCCTGGTATCTTTATTCCTTCCCAAAGTCTCCACCTTATCCTCTGCCTCGGCTTCCTGTGTTATCTCCCCCTCAAGTCCTGTCTTCAGCCCCGCCATTCTCAGGGTCCCAAGCCTTAGACCCATCCTTGACCCTTCCTCACCCTTGCCTCAGCCCAGCTTCTCACGGCAGTTGGTTCCCTCCTTTCACTCTCCCATACCATCTCCCTTGGGAGGGAGGGGTGAGACAGTCCCTGCCTCGGTGGCAGACACTAACCTGCTTTCTAGGAGCTGGGACTAATGCCCGGGAGGTGTGGCCCGCAGTCACCACATTTTGGCTGTGGCCTGGAGAGACTGGGCACCTAGGGACGCTTTGCTCCCACGAGTGTTGAGCAAGTAGTACTGGCAGCCTTGCGCGGGAGGCTTAGCCAGGGTCTAGCTCAGTTTTGACAGAGTTAGGCCCCTGTTGGCGGCACTCTGCTCCTTGTTGCCAGTGCCTAGCCAGTCCCTCCATCCAGCCACTGCCTTAACGACACGTTTGTTTCATCAAGGTCTGCGCCCCTCGCCTCTGCAGCCATGGACGCTGCTTGGACTCTCTAGAAGGTCAGTGGTCCTGGACACAGTGGGCTGGGGGATTCAATCTCGTCCTCTGGAATGCAGAGGTTGAAAGGAAGTGGCTTTGTGTGACCTGGGGTCACTGACCCAGGGTGATGGCTGCTACGCCTGCCTTTTCCTTCCACAAATTGTCTCCCTTCAGCTGCTCCTGTTAAGAGCTCCCTGAGAGATTCCAGGGGAAGAAAGGGACAGTGGCCATTCAGTGGGTTTGAGGGAGGCTTAGTCAGTCCCCTCCCCCACTCTGACTCATCTAACTTAGTCGCCCATGGGTGTGGTGGAGTCTGTCTCAGAAAGGGACTTCTATTCAGAGTATCCCTTGGTGGGATTTAAAATAGGCCTATTCAGCTGACAGCATTAGCTGTCATTTGGTTCCAGTGTCATCGTGAATGTTTTATGTGTGAGGTCCTGTTTGGGCCTCCTAGTAGCCCAGGTGTTGGTACTGTAGTTCCTTCAGGAGACTGAGGCACAGAGAGGTTCTATGGCTTCCCCAAGGGCGCACAGCCCAGAAGTGGCCAAGCTGGGTTTGAACATGGGCGCTCACACTTTATAGCGCTGGCCTGAGAACACAGGCCACAATCACTTCCTTTCTCTTATTATGAACCACAGTGACTTTTTCTGTGTCCAGGTGCTGCCAGGTAGAGGCTGGGCAGTGACAGGGTCCCTGTGACTGTGGATCATCTTCAGGAGAGGACAATGGCCTGTGCCTTTAAGCTTAGCATTGTGGACACAGGCCTGGGTCATTCTCTGCCAGATGTCTTGGGTTCAGGAGCTTCCACAGTCGTGACAGCCACACATGTCCCCAGACATCTCCGAGGGTCCCTTGATGACAGAGCCATCTGCTTGGACCCTCTCTCCCAGGGGGAGGTTGTCATGAATACCTTCTGGGTTAGTGTCCATGGGGTCATCTGTAAGAGAAAGCAGGCTGGGGCATGAGTCAGTGCAGAGAGCTTATTGAGCATGTTCATGGTCCCAGGTTTGATTCCTAGCACTGCAGGAATTAAAAACACAAAATAAAAACAGGGCTGGGAAGTTGGCTCAGTGAGAAAAGTGCAAGCATGAGGACCTGAGTTTGGATTTCTAGAACCCATGTAGAAGCCAGGTATGGCGGTGGCACCTGTGACCCCAGTGCTGGGGAGGTGGAGTCAGGAGGATCCCTGAGGCCTGCTGGCCAGCCAGTCTAGCTGAATCAGTGAGCTCCAGGTTTAGTAAGACCCCGTCTCAAAAAATAAGGTGGAAAGTGATTGAGGAAGACCCTGATGTCTTCCATGTACACACACAAGTGCACCCCCTCACACATACGAACATATATACACATGCAAAAAAAGTTACAAAAAGAAAGGCCCTGTAAAAGCTGTGGGTTTCCCATGGGTTTGTGTAAGGACCTGGCCCCTCTAGCAGAATGGGTCCTGAAGCTCTGGCCCCATCAGGATGCAGTTGGCACCAGGCATGCCTAGGAGCCATGTCCCCGAGCCCTGATTCCACCTGGAGACCAGAAAGGGTCCGAGGCGAGAGCTGTGGGAGTTGCAGCCCCGTCTCCGCCCTGTGCAGGCCCCACTGCCCGCCCGAGGTCCACTGCATGGTTAATGCGGAAGGTTAAGAAGCTACGCCTGGACAAGGAAAACCGAGGAAGTTGCAGAAGGTAAGGGTGGCCTTGGGGTTCCTGAAGGTTGGGGTGTAGCTCAGATCCCCCAGCAGATCCCCAGGCTTAGTGGCGCTCACTGTCTGTGACCCAGTGTTCTACAGTAATGGTACCCCTGGGTGGGGTCACTGCAGGTGTTGATTGCTGTCCCTGGCTTCCAGCCACACATGATCCCAGACTGAACACATGTCTACTAGAGGCTGATTTGCTGTGGGGTGGGAACCCCTGACCTGCCGGTTGTGGAATCCTACCAGGGTGCTTTCCTCCATAGCCATTCTCTAGTCACTTATTCAGGGGACCTCAGAAGTGGCCCCTCAGGGATGCTTTATTCCACCGGGCACTGGATAAAAAGACCCTGTGAACACCCCTGCCCCCCCGAACCTGACCCAGCATCCATGTCTGATTGGTGTGGAGGGAGGGTTCCGTGTCTGTGGGTAACTGGGGGAACTGACGGCTGGTGGCTCACACAGGGTTCTTTCTGGGTGAGCACAGGCTCCACTGAGGGTACAGGTGGCCATGAGGGCTGTCCCAGTGGGAAGGTGGGGTGCTGTTTCCAGAACACTCCATTGTACCGTCCAGTGCCGTGCATGGCAGCATCTTCCTTCTCCTGCTTTTCCCCTTGCCCCAACCATGGGTCCCTTGCAGTGGTTGAGTCAGGCAGACACCCAGCGGGGTGGCTGGTCTTCACCCTCAGCAACAGCCGAGCTTGACATTGGCCACAAAAGTTCAGAACTGGCCGCTGGAGGCATCAAGTCATGAAGGCGAGTGCAGATTAGTGGGAAGTCGGTGTAGGTGGCCCGGGTTAAGTGGCCTGAAGTCTGTTCTCGTCCCCAGCTGTGTAAACTCCAGTGGGAAGGCTGGCACGGGCGGAGGCCCTGCCTGTCACCTGGTCACCTGCTCTTCTCCCCAGCCTCTCTCTGGGTCCCACTTGGTCTCTGGCTTAGCAGAGAGGCCAGCCACGCAGCCAGGCAGTAGCACCAGGCCTCAGCCCAGCCAGAGCTCACGCTGGAAGGTTCTAGACGCATCCGGAAGCTTCCTGGAGGTTCCTCCGATGTCTCAGTTCACCTCCCGCCTCCTGGACCGTGTTTCTGCGGCCTGGGCTCTCTGCGGGGAATCGAGGCAAGACCATTTCCTGTGGTTCTTGGCTGTGGAGTTACTGGGGGGCTTTTGAAGGGCTTGTGTGTGGCTCTCAGCCCTGGGTTCATCTTTGGGAGTGTTCCAGGTCACCATTTGTGTTGTACCATGAGCAAGGCTGGGACTGGGGCCCAGTCTGGGGGCACTTGAGCTGTGGACGGCTCTCCAGCTAGGTTTTCTGGGCTTTGTGCCAGCAGGATTTGGGACCACATCCTGGGCCCGGCCCCTGTGGCTCCTTACTATTGCAGGCCAAGATGTCTTAAGGACCCTTGGCAGGCCCCTTCATCCTCTCAGGTTAGCTGTGTGATCCGTGGGCCCTGGGATATGCAGTTGATATGGCTGGCCCTTCTGGTGGAGGATGGACACGCCAGCTGGCTGCACCCTCCCAAGCCCCAGCTGCTGACAACTGAGGAAAGGGATGTGTGTCTCCTTCCTTGGGGACTCATCCTGTGGTGGGTGTGCTCACAAGCTACCCACCAGGGGTCATCTTCCTAATGGGTCTATGTTCCCTGTTGCCAGGGAGCCCTCTGGGAGTGTCCTGTGGTGGCAGCATTCTGGAGACTTCCATGTGACAAGGTGTCATGCAGAGTGTGGTGTAGGTGATGCTCTCAGGCCTGTCACATAATATCTTTTTTTTTTTTTTTTTTGGTTTTGCAAGGTAGGGTCTCACTCTGGTCCAGGCTGACCTGGAATTAACTATGTAGTCTCAGAGTGGCCTCGAACTCATGGCGATCCTCCTACCTCTGCCTCCCGAGAGCTGGGATTAAAGGCGTGCGCCACCACGCCCGGCTGTCACACAATATCTTATTGGAGGCCAGAGCCAGGCACCTTCATAGAGGCCCTGGTTCTCATTCACTTAACTCTTCCCCCAGCCTCAGTTTCCCCTCCTGTACACTGGGCTGTTGAGAGACCAACGAGGTATCAGGTGCAGTTGACAGGGCCTGGTTTCTCAGAGGCATGTGGCAGGCTGGGGTCCTTCCTCCTACACTGGTCACTGTGGACAGTTTTCTCTGGTTTTCATTGTTTTCTTTCTTTGTGTATGTATGAGTGAGTGTGAATGTGTGTTTGGGTGTGGTCACGTATGTGGATGCCTATGGCACGTGTACCTGTGAAGGCCTGAAGTCAATGTAGGGTATAAGGTATCCTCATTTGCTATCTTTTTAATTTTTGTAATATTTATTTATTTGAGAGAGAAAGAGGCAGAGAGGAATGGACATGCCAGGGCCTTTAGCCACCGCAGTGAATGAACTCCAGCTGCATGCACCATCTTGTTTTATGTGGGTACTGGGGAATGGAACTGGGATCCTTAGGCTTTGCAGGCAAGTGCCTTAGCAGCTGAGCCATTTCTCCAGTCCTCTATCCCATTTTTTGAGACAGAATATCTCATTGGCCTGGAAGTCACTGCTTCTGCTAGACTCACTGATCATTGAGCCCTGGGGATCCTCCTATCTCCACCTCTCCAGGGCTGAGTTACAGGCACTTGCCACCACACCTAGCATTTCTGTGGGTTCTGAGAATCCAAACTCAGGTCCTTATGCTTACATGGTAAACACTTTACTCACTGAGACATCACCATAGCCCCATTTTTAAAAAATTTATTTTTATTGATTCATTTATTTGAGAGAGAGGATGGGTGCGCCAGGGCCTCTAGCCACTGCAGGTGAACTCCAGACATATGTGCCACCGTATGCATCTTGCTTATGTGGGTCCTGGAGAATCAAACCTGGGTCCTTTGGCTTTGCAGGCAAGTGCCTTAGCCAATTAAGCCATCTCTCCAGCCTCAATAGCCCCATCCCATTAAACACACACACACACACACACACATTTTATTTACTTCATTTAGAGAGAGAGGCAGATAGAGAGAATGGGTACACCAGGGCATCTAGCCACTGCAAATGAACTCCATGTACATTCTCCACCTCGTGCATCTGGCTTTATGTGGGTACTGGGGACTCGAACCCAGGTTGTTAGGCTTTGCAGGCAAGCATGTTAACCACTGAGCCATCTCTCCATTTCCCATCCCTGTTTTTGGTTTTCGCTTTTTTTTTTTTTTTTCCGGTTTTTCAAGGTAGAGTCTCACTTTAGCTCAGGCTGACCTGGAATTCATTATGTAGTCTCAGGGTGGCCTTGAACTCAAGACAATCCTATCTCTGCCTCTCAAGTGCTGGGATTAAAAGTATGTGCCACCACACCCGGCTGGTTTTCCTTTTTGAGACAGGGTCTCACTGTAGCCCAGGCTGGCCTTGAACTTGCAGTCTTCCTGTTTCAGCCTCCCAAGTGCTGGGGTCACAGGTGTGTGCTTTGTTGGCAAGGGGCAGAGGAGCAGAGTTAAGGGTCCCAGCTGGCTGTGCCCTGAGCAGGACCCTGTACTAGGGCCAGGAATGGCCCAAGCTGCTGCTGGCATCTCAACACCCTAGGTTGGTCCTCCTCTTCAGCCACTCTGATCCTTCTAGAACTGGGTCACTGCAGGCCAGGTGACTGTTTAGATCTCCCTAAAGCAAATATTTGCCTGGCTGGCCAGGTCAGTCAAGCAGTGTGCCTAGTGCTGGCAGCCAATGGGGGAGGAAGCCACTGGGTGGGAGGGACCACAAAGTGGCCTCTGGGAGGACCTGTGTACTTAGCTCTCACCTGGGTGATGTTCTCTGTGAGTGTCCCCTGCGCTCTGAGCACTGTGGTGAGGTTAGAGTCCTCTGAGCCCAGTGTATGGGGATAAGGTTGGCTTTTCATCCAGAAGCTTTAGACTTTTTTCCACAGCTGAACAACCCTCCCAGTAGTTTGGTGAGTGTTGCAAAGTGCCTGAGTTCCCTCAGGGGCTGTGGACACCGCTGTGAAGGGGGCTGACATAGCAGAGACAAGTAACTATGGTGACCAGTGGTTGGGGGAGGGGGACAATCAGGAGGCATGTGAGAGATTATCGGAGGGACTAGCCTCTGGATGGATGGCTGCAGAAGGTTCTTAAGTACCTGTCACATTTTGGTTTGTTGTCACCCTGGGTGCTGTGCTGCTGACCACGCCCCCAGCCCTCACTGTGGGTTCTAGGCTGTCACTCTTACCGCTGACCACGCCCCCAGCCCTCACTTTGGGTCCTAGGCTGTCTACCGCTGACGACGCCCCCAGCCCTCACTGTGGGTTCTAGGCTGTCACTCTACTGCTGACCATGCCCCAGTCCTAAGTGCTGGGTTATATCCTCTATACTGTGGATACTGGAGAGGGTTTAAAAGGAAGTAGGGGGCGTCCAGGCTTCTCTCAGAGGTGTCTTGGCCTTCAGAAATGGTGACAGAAGTTCAGCACTTAAAGGCTTATTTATGAGGAAAGGCAGGCCATTTGGTAGAGCTAGTAAGGCAGAGTCTGGGATGGGAGTAGCTCAGTACCCAAGTCACCCCTTCTCATGCATCCCTTCTGCCTCTTAGCTTATCGCACTCCCAGGGGCCTGAGAGGATGTCCAGTGGGGTCCCACTGACTGAGCGGCCTGGGGCAGGTGACATGGATGACACAGCCGCACGCTTCCGTGTGCAGAAGCACTCATGGGATGGGCTTCGCAGCATCATTCACGGCAGCCGCAAGTCCTCAGGCCTCATCGTCAGTAAGGCTCCCCACGACTTCCGCTTTGTGCAGAAGACGGACGAGGCTGGCCCCCACTCCCATCGCCTCTACTACCTAGGTGAGCCATCCCCAAGCCCTCTCCCTGGGAGGCAGTGGGCCCTGTGAGGTGGCCTGCATGGAGTGTTTTCCCTCCGGGATGAGACACCTGATCACCAGGGAAGGCCTGGCGTGGCTGATGTTGGTCCCCTCAAAGCTCGTCTTGACAGCTCAGGGCTGGCAAGGTGACTCTGAGCCTTGAGATTGCTTCTGGCAATTAGCTTGGCCACTTCCAGCCACCTGGTCCTTGCTGGTGGGGCTTGAGCAAAAGGGACACAGATCTGCACAGGGCACTTGTTACTCTGATATGCATATGGTGTGTGAAGGAGGACCCTGAGGCCAGGGAGAAGTATCTGTGTGTCACCCTGCCTGCCATGGGCCGCATGTTCACCAGACCTGCCATGGGTCCCCATGAGCTTACTGCCTAATGTTATGCCTTGGGCTGGTGAGGCCTCAAGGCCCCCACAGCGTGGGCAGCCAGGCCAGGATCTGGCCCCTGGCATAGCCGGGAGCTGTCAGGAGTCAGTGGATTTTGCCCTGCTTTGCCTCAAGGACCAAGCGAGCTGTAAGAGAGCCTTCTCAAGGTGGGCCGGCCATTCTTTGGGAGCAGCATGGCAGGTGGCTACTGACCAGAGCCTGCTCCCTCCACACATGGACACGATGCTGAGCAGAATCCTGGCCTCCATTCACTCCATCCAAGAGCACCCCCAGTTGGTACACCCTACATGTCACCAGACATCACCCTGTCCTTGGGGGACAGTGTCTTGGGGACAGGGTTGCGATAATGTCATTCTCCATGATGGTCCTTTGTCCAAGTGGCTTGTTGTGGCAGCTTCTGCCCCCAAGACCGTGTGCACCCATGCCTGGCCCTCATAGCGCATGATGAGAGGGGACAGATGGCATCCTCTGCTGATGACAGGGTCTACCACAGATGCCAGATAGCCACCCTTGTCTTGTAGTCCCTGCTCTCCTTCTTCAGCAGGTGATTTGTCAAAGTATTGAATTTAAAACAGAATGATCCAGAATGCAGCCCAGTGTGTATTTGCCCTGTGCCCATGGAGCTGCCACAGTAGCAGGGTATCAGGCAGCCATCTCCCTACATGGCCTTCTGCAGACTGAGGCTGGTCCAAGAGAAAGCAGGCTTGAGGCTTGGAACACCTTCTAGTTGTTTGCCAGAGAGCAAGGCCGGGAGAACGAGGAGCATTCCAGCTAGGACAGTGAGCTGAAGCCTAGGGCTTAGCCCGAGCTGTGTGCTCTCCACCCTTCTGCAGTGACTCAGCTGCAGACCCCGCTTGTGTGGCCTTGCATGCCACCATCCTAAAAGAGTGGTGTGACCCAGTCTAAGGTCTTTCTCCAGCCCAGCGGCAGGATCCAAGGCTCCCTGCACCTGACAGAAAGCAAAAGTGGCCACTCAGCTGTGCTCGTCCTCCCCCCACCACTCTGGAGAAAACATCCTGCCTCTTCCAGTTTGTGGTGGCTGTGGTATCCTTCGCTTGTGGCCACATCTCTCCAGTCTCTGCCTCCATCTTATGAGGATGCGTGGGGACAACCAGATCACATCCTAGCTTGGAACCTTAACTTAGTCACCTGTAAAACCTATCTGATCACCAGTGTCCAGGTGCTGATGTCCCTGTCAGAGGTGCCCTTTTCGTAGCTTCCACAGGGCTGTGGAAAGGGACAGATGCACTCTGAATTGTTACCATGAAGGGCACAACAGGATTCAGGCTTCCTTCAAGCACCTCTGCTGGGATTCCCAGCTATTGCAGACCACCTGCCCCTAGCTCTGCCTCCAACCAAGAGCACCAGCCCCTACAGATTGCCAGGAGGAATCTGATTGGTCACTACAGGTCAGCTGTTCCAATCAGCTGGGTCTGTGTGGTCTGGGTAGGTGGGTGGGACCTTACCATAGCTGTAGTGTGCTGAGGGTCCTTATGGTGGGCAGAGGCGGCCACCAGACAGGGATGCATTTGAAACCCCAAAACACATTTAGAGCAGTGGGTATGGATATTATCAGCTGTTCCCAGCCCTTGTCTTGAACACCAGGTATTGTTAGTTGTCAACCGCAGCTCATCCAGGGACATGCTGCCCCTCCATGTGATCACTCATTACTCAGCTGTGGGAAAGGGCACTTCCGTGACCCTGGGAGACCCTGCCTTGGACTTCCTGTTTGGAAAGCTGGGCTCTTCCAGTGGTGCTGTAAATGGCGCTATTTATTTTTTCTGAAGTAGGGTCTCTCTAGCCTACGCTGACCTGGAATTCACTATGTAGTCTCAGGATGGCCTTGAACTCACAGCAATCCTCCTACCTCAGCCTCCCGAGTGCTGAGATTAAAGGCATGCACCCCCCATGTCCAGACAGTATCACATTTTAGTGAGTAGGACCCTGTGGATTTTGGTAGTATAGTCAGAGAGTGGGACAGCTGTCTGTAGTTCTAAAACATTCTCCTCGTCTCAACCAGGAACCATGTGTTCATTACCATGCCTCATCCTCACCTATCACCTCCATCCCACCAACCTCTTTCCCTGTACCCCAGCCATCCTCCCTCCAACTCCCTCCCCATCATCTCCAGACCTTCATACCCCTACCCCCTTCCTCCCCATCCTTCCTCCAATCTCTCCCTGTCCACCTCCAGCCTCCACTCTCCTAGCTGCTGGCAACCACTCACCTGTTCTCACTTTTCATGTCTGCAGGACCCTCCACATATGCTTCCCACCCCTGCTTGTCCCATGAGCCTAGGAAGGAAGGCTCATGTGTGGCGTGGTGGAAAGGGTTGAGTCATGTCAGACTGCAGCAGCTGAAAGGATCACAGGAGCCAGACAGCCTGGTACAAACCATCTCTCCCAGCTGCTCCGGAGGCAGAGGCAGGAAGGTTACTTGATCCCAGGAGTATAGGGCCAGCCTAGCTGACAGCCACACCCTAGTTTTTTTTTTTTTTTTAATTAAATTAAATTTATTTATGTGTGTGTGAGAGAGAGAGAGAGAAAGAGAGAGAGAGGCAGATAGAGGATGGGTACATCAGGGCCTCCAGCCACTGCAGACAAACTCCAGACTCATGTGCCACCTTGTGCATCTGGCTTACATGGGTTCTGAGGGGCTGAACCTCGGTCCTTTGGCTTTGCAGGCAAGTACCTTAACCACTAAGCCATCCCTCCAGCCCACACACCCTAGCTGTTAAGAGTAAGCAGTAAAAGCCACAGATCCTTAGCGACCAAGCTGGCTTCCCTGCACGTGGGTCCTGTGCCTTCCACCTGCATGCGTCAGAAGTGAACTTGGATAGCTAATTAGCTTTGCAGTTTTCTTAAATCTGTTTGAAAAGGAATCCTTTCAAAGGCTGCCTGAATTTTCATGAACTCCATCCTCTTAGCTGAGTGTGGCACATCTGCCACATACATGGAGAATGTACAGCCACTGGCCTACGAGATGGGCTGGCTGGCCTGCCCTACCCTTTCTCTCCCTTAGTCTAACCCAGGCTTCTTCCTCGAGAAACTCAGGAGGAAGAGAGGAGCTGAGGCAGCAGACAAGGTAGCACACACCTGACATTTGAGTGTGTTGGAGGCTGAGGCAGGAGGATTGCCATGAGTTGGAGGCCTACCTGGACTACAGATGGAGACCCTGCCTCAAAAACAGAAAAAAATTCAGTAGCCAGGTGTGGTGATGCATGCCTTTAATCCCAGCACTCAGGAGGCAGAGGTAGGAGGATCACCATGAGTTCAGGGCCACCCTGAGAATGCATAGTGAATTCCAGGTCAGCCTGAGCTAAAGTGAGACCCTGCCTTGAAAAACCGAAAAAAAAAAAAAAAAATCAGTATCAAATAAGGCTGGAGCACAGCTCAGTGATAGAGTGCAGGCCTGTCATTCAGGAGGCCACATGTTCAGTTCCCAGAGTTCAAGTGTCCTGGGATTCATTCTGGGAAGTGTCAGGTTCACAGGCCACTGCAAAATATCCCACATGCTGTTGGCAGTTCTGTCTAGAAGGAGCTTTGTCCTGGTCCCTGACTTTGGTGGCCAGAGAGGGGAAACTGAGGCATATTGGAGCTGTCATTCTGCTTCCACTAGTGACTTCAATAGTACCCGCGGGGATGCTATCCATCAGACCTAAGACACACCCAACTGAGACACACCCAACCACTTACTGTCAGCTTTCTGTGGCCAAGGCTTCCACAGTCTCAAAGCCAGCCAACCACAGACCCAGCCAATCAACCACAGCTCTAGCCAACCACAAATCCAACCAATCACAGATCCAGCCAACCACAGATTCAATCCACCACAGGAAAAAAATACTCAGAAAGCTGGGTATAGTCATACATACATCTGTCATTTTAGCATTTAGGAAGCAGAGACAGTAGGATTGAGTGTTCAGGGCTAGCCTGGGCTGCACAGGAGGCCTATCCCAACAACATGAAGGAAGGAGCGAGGGAGGGAGGGAGAAAGAAAGAATGGGGAGGGACTGGAAGGTGAATCGGCACTTAATGAGCACTTGCTACACAAGTATGAGGACCTATGTGTGATCTCGAACATGTGTGATCTGTAACACCAGTGCTGAGGGGCCATCCACGTCAAAAGCCAGGGACATGGCTGTGCACATCTTCAGGAACAGTAAACTGGTGCACCAGTGCTGAGTGGATGTCACCCCAAGACCTGCCAGTCTTAATCTCAAAACTCTAGTGGATGCTCCAGGACCTGCACAGTTCCAGTCTGTCTCAGTGGAACTACCCAAGACCTGACAGTCTTCAGGAACAGGAACCCCAAGACCTGCACAGTTCCAGTAATACACTCAGGACCTCTCAGTGGATGTCACCCCAAGACCTGCACAGTTCCAGTAACGCACTCAGAAACTCTCAGTGGATGTCACCCCAAGACCTGCACAGTTCCAGTAACACACTCAGGACCTCTCAGTGGATGTCACCCCAAGACCTGCACAGTTCCAGTAACGCACTCAGGACCTCTCAGTGGACGTCACCCCAAGACCTGCACAGTTCCAGTAACACACTCAGGACCTCTCAGTGGATGTCACCCCAAGACCTGCACAGTTCCAGTAATACACTCAGGACCTCTCGGTGGACGTCACCCCAAGACCTGCACAGTTCCAGTAACTCACCTCAGGACCTCAGTTCCAGTGGACAGAAACTCTCACCACCCCAGACCTGCACAGTTCCAGTAACGCACTCAGGACCTCTCACGTCACCCCAAGACCTGCACAGTTCCAGTAACGCACTCAGGACCTCTCGGTGGACGTCACCCCAAGACCTGCACAGTTCCAGTAACGCACTCAGGACCTCTCGGTGGATGTCACCCCAAGACCTGCACAGTTCCAGTAACACACTCAGGACCTCTCATTGGATGTCACCCCAAGACTTGCACAGTTCTAAGGCGCACTCAGGACCTCTTTGACCCCCAAGACCTGCACAGTTCCAGTAACAGAAACTCTCAGGCCAAAAGAATGAGAGTTTCAGTAACGCTCTCTGTCTCTGTAATAAAAATTTTTTTCCAAATATTAAAAGACCTGGGCTGGAGAGATGGACGTTACCCCAAGACCTAAGGTGCCAGTGCCTGTAAACCCTAAGGACCCCAAGACCTGCACAGTTCCAGTTGGTTTTCCCCAAGATCTGCACAGTTCCAGTATTCATGGACGCCACCCCAAGATCTGCAGATTCCAGTAACACAAGGACCTCTCAGGGACGGCACCCCAAGTCTGAAGTTCATTTGCAGTGGCTACCCCAAGACCTGGCCAGCATGCACTCAGGACCTCTCCGCCACCCCTCTCCTGTAAGTAAATAAAAAGAAACCCTACGCCACCCCAAGACCTGCACAGTTCCAGTAACGCACTCAAAGCCTGTCAGACCTGGTTCCATTGGATTTCACAGTTCCCATGTAAAGCATTTTGACATGAGGACAGAGAGGCCAAAAAGAATGAGCAAAATTTTTAAATATTAAAATGGGCTGGAGAGATGGCTTAGCTTAAGGTGCTTCTTTCTGTGTTTTCCCCATAAATAAAAGATTATTAGCCATGTGTGGTTTGCTCTAGAGGCCCTTATACACCCAGTACTTGGGAGGCAATAAATAAAAGAAACCCTATTGCTGCAAAGCCTGTCAGCCTGGGTTCCATTTCCCTGAGTACCCACATAGTGAATTCCAAGAGGCCCTGGAGCATCCATACACTCACTCACTCTCTTCTTCTTTCTGTGTTCCAAATAAATAAAAATTATTAGCCAGGTGTGGTGGCTCATGCCTTTAATCCCAGTACTTGGGAGGCAGGGGTAGGAGGATTGCTGAGAGTTGGAAGCCACCCTGAGAGTACATAGTGAGTTCAAGGCCATCCTGAAAGTGAGATCCTACATAGTGAATTATCAGGTGTGCCTGGTGGCACATGCCTTTAACCCAGCACTCCAGAGGCAGAGGTAGGAAAATCACCCCAAAAAACCATCCTGAGATTATTAGTGAATTCCAGAATGGCCTGGGCTAGGGCCTCTACCCATTGCAAAACCACCCCAAAAAACTTTTAGATTAGAGAGAGAATGGGCACAACAGGGCCTCTAGCCATTGCAAATGAACTTTAGATGGGTCCTAGGTGAATTGAACCTGGATCCTAAATTTGAACCTGGATACTTAAATTTCACAGGCAAGCACCTTAACCTGCTAAGCCATCTCTCCAGCCCTAAATAAAAAAAATATTTTAAATATTTTACGAGGGGTTGGAGAGATGGTTTAGCAGGTAAGGTGCTTGCCTGCGAAATCTAAGGGCCTAGGTTTGGTTTCCCAGGACCCATGTAAGCCAGATGCACAAGGTGGTGTATGCGTCTAGAGTTTGTTTGCAGTGGCTGGAGGCCCTGGCATGCCATTCTCTCTCTCTCTCTCTCTGCCTCTTTCTGTTTCAAATAAATAAAATATTTAAAAATATATTTTATGAAAGAAAAAAATTATGAAAAAGTAAAAAAAAAAAACCAAAAAACGGCTAGGTGTGGTAGCATATGCCTTTAATCCCAGCACTCCTAAGGCAGAGGTGGGATTGCCATGATTTTGAGGCTGGCCTGACACTACATAGTGAATTCCTTGTTAGCCTGGGCTAGAGCAAGACCTTACCTGGAAAAAAAAATTGGGGTTTCTAGCTTTGGGCCCCTCCTGTTTTATAGGAACTTTACCTAATTTCCTATCCTTAAGTTCTATAATATTCTATAATAAAATCCTTCTAAACTTAAAAAAAAAAAAAAAAAAACATTTTTAAAGTCAGGCATGATGGCTTACGCCTTTAATCCCAGCACACAGGAGGTAGACGTAGGGGGATCGCTGTGAGTGTGAGGCCAGCCTGAGACTACATAGTGAATGCCAGGTCAGCATGGGCTAGAGTGAAACCCTGCCTTGAAAAAACAAGAAAAAAAAAGTATATATTTTAAAAGTCTACAAGTGTAGCTGAGTATGGTGGTGTACACCGGTCATCCCAACATTTGGGAGGTGGATCCAGGAGGAGCAGGAGTTCAAAGCTAGCCTTGGCTGTATGAGCCCTCAAAACAAGACGTCAGTGAAGACTGTGGGAGGGTGCTTTTTCAAATGGGGCACTTGCATTGAAGAGACTTGCACATTGACGGGATCTAGCCCCCAATGGGTACTGAAGGATGATTCTTTTATCAGCTCTGAAGAATCCTAGCCTCAGACAGGAAACAGGAAGCTGTCAGCTACATGATGGGGTCTGGAATCATTCAGTGTGACATCTGCACCAGGGACAAGAGCTCGTGTTGCACCCACACCATTCATCCTCAGCATCTTGTGTCACCACTCACATGTTGCAGGCATGGTTGGCCCAAATCAGGGGTGATGTTGCCCTTGAGGGCCACCTGGCGAGGGTTGTGGTAGTCCCATGTTC
The DNA here is from genome assembly GCA_036365145.1 of Orientallactaga sibirica. Classification (NCBI taxonomy): domain Eukaryota; kingdom Metazoa; phylum Chordata; class Mammalia; order Rodentia; family Dipodidae; genus Orientallactaga; species Orientallactaga sibirica. The sequence goes on along the minus strand of JAEOAD010000049.1, from coordinate 15,695,552 downwards.
GTGGCTGGATGCTAGGGTCAGTGCAGCGCCCAGGGTGTCTTGTCTCAGAGCCATCAGCAGGCATCATTGGTAAGGTGGAAGATGCTGATCACAGTACACTTTGACCTTTGCCTGCATGTTCTGATTCTGGCCTAGCCTTCTTGGCTTTGACCTGGGAGGATTTTGAGACCTGAGCCTACCAAGGGAGAGCGGGGTGTCGCTCTTCCTCTTGGGGTCAGTTGGGTTATGGTATATTCACTAGCACTGTCTCAGAGGCAGGGACATTGCCACAAGCAGATAGAGCTGGCTGGGAGTTTCCCACTCTGGCTTTTCTCTGATTCCCCCAGGAATGCCATATGGTAGCCGGGAGAACTCCTTGCTCTACTCTGAGATCCCCAAGAAGGTGCGCAAGGAGGCACTGCTGCTGCTGTCCTGGAAGCAGATGCTTGACCACTTCCAGGTGAGCACTTGTCCCTGAGGCTCTTGCAGGGGCTTTCTGAGGATTGATGAAGGGGTTCCTATTGTATGGGTTTTCCTTTTTTTTTTTTTTTCGAGGTAGGTTGTCACTCTAGCCCAGGCTGACCTGGAATTCACTCTGTATTCTCATAGCAATCCTTCCTCTGCCTCCTGCATGCTAGGATTAAAGGCGTGCACCACGTCTGGTTTGCATGTGTGTGTTGTGTATATAGAGGCCAGAGGTTGGTGTTGTGGTATTCCTCCATCTTAAATGTTGGGGTGGGTCTGTCATTGAACCTGGAAGTCATTAGGATGGAGAGGCTGGTCAGCAAGCCCCAGGGACCCTCCTGTCTCCACCTTCCCAGTGCTGCATGTATTTTACATAGTTCTGGGAAGCAGAATGCAGGTCCTCTGCTGGTGCAGCACTTTTACCTGCTGGGCTGCTGGGCTGGGGTATTGCTTGGTGGTGAGTGTCTGTCTAGCTAGCATGTACAAAGGCCCTGGTTCCACCTCAGTTCAGGAATGGACAGTAAGGCCAGGAGAATGACATATTCAGTTGGGTCATCCCCCTTAGACCCAGGGTGATGCACAGTTGATTGACTACTCGGTTTTATGCATGTTTGGCTCCTCTTTTTATTTTTGTCATTGTAAAAGATAGTTTTATTTGTTTATTTGAGAGAGAGAGCACCAACTCCAATCACATGCACCACTGTGTACTTTTTTTTTTATGAAAGTGAACAAGAAAGAGAGAGAGAGAATTGGTATGCTAGGGCCTCCAGCCACTGCAGTTAAACTCTAGATGCGTGTGCCACCTTGTGTGCATGCATGACCTTGCACATGCTGGCTTACGTGAATCTGGGGAGTTGAACATGAGCCCTTAGGCTTTGCAGGAAAATGCCTTAACCACTAAACCATCTCTCTAGCCCCTGGTTTGTTTTTTTTCTCCCGAGGCAACGTCTCATTCTAGCCCAGGCTGGCCTTGAACTCATGATGATCCTCCTACTTCATCCTCCTGAGCGCTGGGACTAAAGGCATGTGCCACCACACCTAGTCTATACATCTGGTTTTTAAAAATTACTTATTTGTTTATTAGAGAATGGGTGGGCCAGGGCCTTTTAGCCACTGCAAATGAACTCCAGTTGCATGCTCCACCTTGTGCATCTGACTTATGTGGGTACTGGGGAATAAAACCTGGGTCCTTATGCTTCTCAGGCAAGTATCTTAACTGCTAAGCTATCTCTAGCCCATGTATGACTGGCTTTATGTGAGTGCTAGGGAATTGAACCCAGACCAGCAGGCTTTGCAAGCAAGTGCCTTTAATTACTGAGCTATCTCCCCTGTTCCTGGCTCCTCTTTTAAGTGATTTTGCAGTGCTGGGGATATAATCCCAGACTAATTATGCTCCTGAGCCACACACTAGCCCAAGTTCTCCCTTTATTTTTCTGCATTAGCAGGCAATAGAGAAAGAATGCATACCAGGGCCTCCTGCCTGTGCAGATGAAGTCCACACACATGTGCCACTAGCATCTGGCTTTACACGGGTGCTGAGGAATTGGTAAGAAGGGCCTTTAACTGTTGAGCCATCTCCCTTGCCCCATTTCCCTTTTAAGACTATATTCCATAGAGCTGGGGCTAGAGAGATGGATCAGTGGTTAAAGCAGTTGCCTGCAAAGCCTAACAACCTGGGTTTGATTCCCCAGTACCCATGTAAAGCCAGATGCACAAAGTGGCACATGCATCTGGAGTTTGCAGTGGCTAGAGACTCTGGTGCACCCATATTCATCTATTGATTCTCTCTGTGTGTCTCTCTGTCTCTGCTTGCAAATAAATAAATAAAAATATTTTTAGAACTGGACATGGTGGTGTATGCATTTAATCACAGCACTTGGGAAGCAGAGGTAAGAGGATTGCCATGAGTTTGAGGCAGCCTGAGACTACATAATGAATTCTAGGTCAGCCTGGGCTAGAGTGAGACCCTGCCTCGAAAAACCAAAGAAATAATAAATAAAAATAAATGTATTCTATGGAGCTGGGACTGGTTACCTATATACACTCCAATGTGAGGCATTGGGAGGGCAGGTGTTCTAGAACTTGTATTTTTCCCTCCTCTGCAGAAAATGTGAATGTGTGGCATTGGGTGGGTTTAGGCAGGAAGGGGCTATGAATGGGATGGGGGGTGGAGGCACAGGGATTGGCACAGGGAACTGGGTAGGTCCATGTGGTTTGGTGTCTAGAGGGTTGAGAGAGTCCAGAAGGAAAGGGCTCAGGAGGAGACAAGGCCAGTCGCAGCCCATCTGGAGGCTGAGGCCAGAGGAATGTGAGTTCTGGGCCGGCGTAGGCTACCAGGTAGGACTCTGTGTCAAAGTCAGAAGGAAAATCAGGCTCAGGGTGGTGAAACTACGATGGGCTGTGGCACCAAGCATGTCCCCTGTATGTTTCCAGGCCACCCCCCACCATGGTGTCTACTCACGGGAGGAGGAACTGCTGCGGGAGCGCAAGCGCCTGGGCGTGTTCGGCATCACTTCCTATGACTTCCACAGCGAGAGTGGCCTCTTCCTCTTCCAGGCCAGCAACAGCCTCTTCCACTGCTGGGATGGTGGCAAGAACGGCTTCATGGTGAGCCTCGGCCCTGGCTGTGGGCCCTGCTGGGCAAGGGGACCATGGCCTGATCTGTTCCTTGTCCTCAGGTTTCCCCCATGAAGCCACTGGAGATCAAGACTCAGTGTTCAGGACCCCGCATGGACCCTAAGATCTGCCCTGCTGACCCTGCCTTCTTCTCCTTCATCAACAACAATGACCTGTGGGTGGCCAACATCGAGACAGGCGAGGAGCGGCGGATGACCTTCTGCCATCGGGGTGAGGTCCTGCATTATGGGTAGGGTGGACACTGAACACACCAAGTCTGTGGCCTTGTTCAGCTAGCTGGCCAGCACCTCCTGGGATGCTGTCAGGCTTCTAGAAAGCTCTCTGCTCCAGTGGACTGAGCAGAGGCCAGTGACACTACATGGTGACCTACAGAGTAAGCTGCCACCATACCCATCATACAAGGTCCAGGCACCACACTTTGGGCTTGGCCCTGAATTCCAGGGTCACTCCTCATTGTCAGGAGGCTGTCTGTCACCATGCTTGCTTTTCTCCCAGGTTCAGCTAATGTCTTGGATGACCCCAAGTCTGCAGGCGTGGCCACCTTTGTCATCCAGGAGGAGTTTGACCGCTTCACTGGATGCTGGTGGTGCCCCACTGCCTCCTGGGAAGGTGAGTACTCTTCCCTATATTCTCTGTTCCTTTGCCTTCCTGTTAACCCTGCCTGTCTGTCATGCTTCCACTTGAACCAATTCTGCATCTCAGGAATAGCCTCAGGGGCAGCAGTGACCCATGTAGGGGTTAGCACAAGACAGTAACTTCCTGTCCACTGATGACAGGAAAGCATCAAGTCAGGAACCTTCTCCATGTTTAGGAGGGACCACTGGCCATGTCCCCCATCCTCACTGAGGGTTCTGGGTTGTCACTTTACTGCTGGCCACACCCCTAGCCCTCACTGTGGGTTCTAGTCCATCACTCTACCTTTTACCATTCCTTCAGCCTTCACTATGGGTTCTAGGCTGTCACTGTACCACTGACCACGCCCCCAGCCTTACTGTGGTTTTACTATATTCCATGTTCAGACTACCATAACAAAAATCCCCATGTAGCCGGGCGTGGTGGCGCATACCTTTAATCCCAGCATTTGGGAAGCAGAGGTAGGAGGATCACTGTGAATTCCAGGCCTCCCTGAGACTGCATAGTAAATTTCAGGTCACCCTGGGCTAGAGTGAAACCCTACCTCGAAAAACAAAAAATAAAAAAATAAAAATAAATAAAAAAATTAAAAAATCCCCATGGCTGGTTTCATTGTCCATGGCTTTGGATACTGTAGCTGTAGACAAGGTGTGGTGAAGATGTGTCTTCCTGAACCTCACATGTCCGTCTTACGTAAACTGTGTTCTGACCCCCTATGATGAGGACTCCGGTCCACTGAACTGAGGCCGCTCTCTGACCTCATCTTACCTGAGTCATCCTCCCATGCTTGGTCCTGGGTGCACATACTCACATTCTGAGGCCTCTAGCTGAGCAGTTTAATACCTGATTGTACGCACAGCTTGGCATGTTACACTTTATCTAGCGTTTGTGCCAGATGGGCTTTTTGTGTGTGTGTGTGTATTTTTTGTTGTTGTTGTTGTTGTTGTTGTTGTTGTTTTTTCAGGGTAGGGTCTCACTCTAGCTCAGGCTAACCTGGAATTCACTATGTATTCTCAGGGTGGCCTCGAACTCATGGTGATTCTCCTCTGCCTCCCAAGTGCTGGGATTAAAGGCGTGCACCATCAAACCCAGCTTATTTTTTTTTGGTAATTTTTTTTTTTATGAGAGCATGAGAGAGAGAGAATTGGCATGCCAGGGTCTCCCTGCAATCGAACTTTAGACGTGTACTGCCTTCTGCACATGTGCAATCTTGCATGCTTGCGTCACTTTGTGCATCTGGCTTATGTGGAATCTGGAAAGTCAAACATGGGTCCTTAGGCTTTACAGGCAAGTTCCTTAACTGCTAAGCCATCTCTCCAGCCTTCTGTGTTTTTGTTTGTTTGTTTCTTTTTGTTTTGTTTTAATTTTATTTGAAAGAGAAAAAGAGGCAGACAGAGAGTGGGTGTGGTGTACCAGGATTCCTGCCACTGCAGATGAACTCCAGACACATGCCACTTTGTGCACCTAGCTTTTTTTTGTGTGTGTGTGTGTATGTTTTTAAAATTATTTATTTACTTATTGTTTGTTTGTTTTTCAAGGTAGGGTCTCACTCTAGCTCAGGCTGACCTGAAATTCACTATGTAGTCTTAGGGTGGCCTTGAACTTGCAGTGATCTTCCTACCTCTGCCTCCCAAGTGCTAGGATTAAAGGCATGCACCACCACGCCCAGAGAGAAAGCAGAGAGGGGATATGAGAATGGGTCTTCCAGGGCCTCTAGCCAGGGCAAATGAACTCCAAACCCACATGCTACCTTGGGTATCTGGCTTTACATGGGCATTGGGAAAACAAGCCTAGGTCCTTTGGCTTTGCAGGCAAGTGCCTTAACTGCTAAGCCATCTCTCTAGTCCCCCCCCACACTTTTTTTTTTTAATAAGAAAGTGAGAAAACAATAGAGAATTGATGTGCCAGGGCCTTAGCCACTGCAAAGGAACTCCAGAAGCATGTGCCACCTTGTGTGCATGTGGCATCTTGTGTACTTGGCTTACATAGATTCTGAGGAGTCGAACCTGGGTCCTTAGGCTTCATAGGCAAGTGCCTTAACCATTAAACCGTCTCTACAGCCCCTGTGTTTTGGTTTTTGAGACATGATCTTACTCTAATCCAAGTTGGCTTAGAACTTAGTCTGTAGCCCAGGCTGGCCTCAAACTCTAGGTAATCTTCCTGCCTCAGCCTCCCACGTTCTAGGATTAAAGGCACTAGCTACCATGTTTGGCTTAGGATGGCTTTTCTTCTTCTGAACAAGCAGGCCTGTCACCTACTCTGAGTACTAGGCCCAGCATCATGGGTGGCACATACATGCAGTGTGGGCCAAGACCCAGCCCCTCAGCAGCCTTTTCCCCACAGGTCCTGAAGGCCTCAAAACTCTGCGTATTCTGTACGAGGAGGTGGATGAGTCCGAGGTGGAGGTCATCCACGTCCCATCGCCTGCCCTGGAGGAAAGGAAGACAGATTCCTATCGCTACCCCAGAACAGGTGGGTCCTGGCTGGCCAGATAGACTCTCTCCCCAGACACATTCCCCTCCCCAGATAGACTCCCCTCCATGGACAGACTCCCTTCACAGACACATTCCCTCCACAGACAGATTCCCTTCCCTAGAAAGACTTCCTCATAGACAGACTCCCTGCCCAGACAGACTCCTTTCCACAGACATATTCCCCTCCACAGACACATTCCCTCCACAGACAGACTGACTCCCTCCACAGACAGATTCCCTCCACAGACTCTCCTCTTCAAACAGACTCCCCTTCCTCAGCAGACCCCACCCCAGACATATTCCCCTCTCCAGACAGACTCTTCACACCACCCACTTCCACTACCTAATCCACAAACCAGCCACAGACATGGAGAGTAGGTGTGTGTGGCTGTACCAGCAAAACTATTGCAGTTATCTGGGTGTGGTGGCACAGCTGTCACCCCAGCTCTCGAAAGGCTGAGGCAGGAGGACCCCAGAGCAATCTGGTTAATTAGTGAAGTCAGTGATCTCTGAGTTCGAATGAGAGACCCTGTCTCAAACATTAAGGTGGAGAGTGATTGAGGAAGACACTTGATGCCAGCCTCTGGCCTCCACAGAACACAGGGCTGGCTGGGGGGTGGTGCCCTGGGGAGCCTTTACCATCTCATGCTGGACCTCCAGTATATACCCAATACCCTAGGAAAGTAGAGCCAAGCACAGTCTGGCCTCTCAAGTGGACATGGCAGGGCAGGGGAGATGCTAGCATGAGGACCTGAGGTAGGATTCCAGCACCCATGCCAAAGCCAGGTGTGATGGTACACAACTATAGTTCCAGTGCTGAGGAAGAGAAGATGGGGGAGTCCTCAAGGCTCACTGCTCAGAAAACCTAGCCACATCAGTGAGCTGTAGGTCTACTGAGAAACCCTCTCAAATAATAGAGAGCAATCAAAGAAGACCATGACATTGAACTCCGGCTTCCACATGCACAGGCAGAACAGATGAAAGAAAAGGAAGGAAGTGTGGGTGGCAGACACCCCAACCTTGGTCACTGCTTCCAGTACTTGACCCAGGTCACTGCCATCACCAGACAGACCTTTTATCTTGTCCATGGTGTGGGTCTTTTCTCCACTGTCCCTGCTGCCCAAATGCTCAGCTCCAGGCACAGGACCTGGCCTCCTGTGCTTTCCAATCACTAAGTCTCATCCCAGCCACGAGTCATTCCTCGCCTAAAGGACGTTGTGCCATGCCAGGGAGGAGATAGGCCTGTGGACAGACCTTCAGCCACCTGCTGTCCCTTCCCCCGCCAGCACACCGGCCATTCCACCTTCTCTAGGCATCACCCTGTGTGTCAGCCTGAGTGGTCAGCCTGGTGCCCAACTCTCCCTTCTTCCCCATGGGCGGGCATCACCCTGTGTGTCAGCCTGAGTGGTCAGTCTGGTGCTCAGCTTGCTCTCATCCTCACAGGCAGCAAGAATCCCAAGATTGCCTTGAAGCTGGCTGAGTTCCAGACGGACAGTCAGGGCAAGGTAGGAGCCAGCCATGAGTGGGGAAGCTTCTAGATGGGGGCAGTGTTCCTCCTGTACCCTCCCTGGAGGACAGATGCACATGCAGTCTTCCATGGCCAGCTGCCTCATCTCCTTGCGTGGTGGCCATGTCACTCATGAAGTGAATGTGCCAATGCATGGGATCCTGTCAGTATCTTTAGCCTTGGGAGCGCTGGGGATTTCAGCCATTTCCAAGTGTGCTGACACAGGTGGAGAGCTACCGATGCCAAGGTCCCCAACCTACAGAGGGTAGACAGATTCTCATAGTCACTAAATTGGGACTGTCAGGGATTGGGACAGGGCAGTGTTCTGGATGCTTTTCTATCCCCTCAGCAGTATGAGATGTGGAGACTTCATCACCCAGGAGATCATGAGCAGGGGCCTTGCAGCCACCGTGGGGCACAAGGCAGCCAAAGGCAGTATGGTCCCAGAGCTAAGAGGTCACTGGCGAGTACCCCCGTTCCGATGACTCCCTCCGCATCCCCTACAGCTGGATGCATCCTTCTTGTAGGTACTGCCTCCCCAAGTTGAGAGGCTGTGCTGAAACTGCACCTCCCTCCATCACAGAGGGTTTGGTGACCAGCCACTCCCTCACAGACAGATCTGGGGTATAGAAAAGGGTGCTCCTTCACTGTGGGGACTCCAGCCATCCAGAGCAACCTGCACCAGAGGCCGGGGAGGCCTGGTAAGGTTTTGCAAATGCCATTAGTGTTCAGGGAGAAGTCATCCCAGCACTGAGGAGGTAGAGGCAGGAGGGTCAGCAGTCAAGGTCATTGCTGGATACTAGTGAGTTCAAGGCCAATCTGAGCTATAGGAGACCCTGAAGAAAAAGTGAGACCAAGTGTATTTGTGTAGTTCTGGCGCTGGTTTGACTTTGGGGACATTGGGTCTTTACTCGCCAAGCTGCTTTTTTTACCATCTTGCTTTTGTGTGTATGTGTGCATGTGTGTGTGTGTTTATGTGTGTGTATGTGTACATGTGGGTATGCAAGCACATGTGTGCATGTTCCTGTGTGTGTGCATGTTCATGTGCGTGCATATGTATGTACATATGTCTGTGTGCATGTTCATGTGTGTGGGTGGACACGTGTTGCAGGTGGAGCCTGGAGGCAATCTTGAGTGTCATTCCTCAGTTGCTCTCCACCTCCCTTGGAGACAGGCCTCACCCTGGGCCTGGAGCTCACTGATATGCTCAGGCAGCCCCAGGATCATCCTGTCTCCACCTCTCCTGCGCTGGAATTACAGGTGTGAGCATCCATGTCAGGGAACAAAGCCAGGTTGTCACACTTAAGTGGCAAGCACCTTACCCACTGAGCTATTGTCCCAGTCCCACTTTTGTCCAGAACATCCCTCAGACTGCAGCTGCTCCCTAAGCAGCTTTGCTGGGGGTCCCCAGGTCACCACACACCACACTATTTTTCTGTGTGATGTGTGGCGCCCTGAGTTGGGTATGACTTTTACCTCTTAGACAGCCAGCTGATGGATGCTGGCAACCCCCAGGGTTGGGGCTCACAGCCCTGCCTCTCTTTCTCATTGTCCCCTGCAGCAAAGGCCAAGCTAGCCAAGATCCCTGGTTCTGTAAGGGCAGCCCAGAGCCTTCTGGGTGGGTCATTGAACTCAAGTCACCCTCCTGCTCCATTGAGTTACTGTCTCAACCGGCTAGGACACCACATCAAAGTGCCACAGGCTGGCAGCTTGGATCCTGGAAGTCCGTTGCCCCAGGCCTGCAGGCTGGAAGTCCAGGGACAGCCATAGGTGGTATCAGTCCCTTGGTCTGTCCCAGCAACTCCCTGTTTCCTGAAGATGACCACAGGGCTCTCTGAGTGTGTGTTTCCCCACATTTCTTCTATCTGAGGACACCTTGAATTACAGTCTCCTTCCCAGTGTGACCTTAACACATGACATCTACAAGGACCTCATTTTTGAGGCCCTGGGTGGTGTGACATCTGAGCTGGGGACACCAAGCCCCCCCCCCCAGTGGGCAAGCAGATGGGCGCAGAGGGAGTGTGATCACATCTGTCTCTGCAGATCGTCTTGAGCTGTGAGAAGGAGCTGGTGCAACCCTTCAGCTCCCTCTTCCCCAAGGTGGAGTACATCGCCCGGGCCGGGTGGACTCGGGATGGCAAATTGTGAGTGTCACTAGGGACTGGGGTGGGACTGGTGTCCCTGCGCCTCAATCAGAGCAGACCCACCTCCACCCACTTCCTCCTCCAGTGGCAGGGTACAAGGGGCCACCTTTCTGAGTGATACTAGGTCATTTTGACCCAGGTTCTCAGACTGGAACTCCAGTCAGGTGACTCTGGAGGGAAAGGTCACTGAGTCACTACAGGGATATCTCTTTATTTTTCTTTTTATTTATTTTATTGACAACTTCCATAATTATAGATAATAAACCATGGTAATTACCCCCCCACCTTCCCCTTCACAGCTCCACTCTTCCATCATATCCCCTCCCTCTCTCAATCAGTCTCTCTTTCATTTTGATGTCATCATCTTTTCCTCCTATTATGAGGGTCTTGTGTAGGTAGTGTCAGGCAGTGCGAGGTCATGCATACGGGATGTCTCTTAAGTGGCATGTAGTAGGAGTTGTGAGCCCAGCATAGCTATGCTGACCAATGACTTCCTTCCTCTGTCCTGTCCTTCATCCTTCCCTCCCTTTTCCTTCCTTCTCTTTCCCTTCCCCTCCCTCTCTCCTTCCTTCTCTCTTTCCTTCCCTCCCTCCCTCTCACTGTGTAGCTGAGGCTGTCCTAGAACTCCCTCCTGCCTCAGCCTCCCCAGTGCTCTGAGCTCTAGGGAGGGAGATCTGCTCCTGTTTGGTGCCAGTTGGAAGCATGGCTTTCAGTGCCCTGTAGATCAGCTCTGGCTCTACAGGCTAAAAGGAGCTTGCTTTTGTGCCCTGAATATATATTTCATCGCCTTGGGCCAGGCCAGCACTTCAGTTATTGGGACATTATTCCCTCATTTTGTCTTTTTACACCAGCTTTACACTTATGGTGGAAGTTAATAATTGTTAATTTGATGCTGAGTATAGTGGTGCGCACTGCTCCTCTCAGGCCGTGGAAGGTGGGGATCCCAGGCCTGGAGCCAGCCTGGGCCATTGCATAAGAATCTGCTGCTTGGTTTCTTTTTTCTAATTTGGTTTTTAAGATAGGATTTCATGTAGCTCAGGCTGGCTGCAAACTCACTATGTAGACAAGTTATCCTTGAACTTCTGATCCTCTTGCCTCCACTTTCCCAGTGCTTGGATGGTAGGGGTACGCCACCACACCTGAGAAGACCCCGTTTCAAAACAAAAATAAAAAGGAACCTGGTGTGGTGGCACACTCCTTTAATCCCAGCACTCAGGAGGGTGAGGTAGGATTGTTGTGCATTCAAGGCCAACCTGGGCTGTCGAATGAATTCCAGGTCAGCCTGGGCTAGAGTGAGACTTGGCCTCAACAAAAGGAGGGGGAGCCAGGCATGGTGCTGCATGCCTTTAATCCCAGCACTCAGGGGGCAGAGGCAGGAGGATTGCCATGAGTTCAAGGCCACCCTGAGACTATATAGTGAATTCCAGGTCAGCCTGGGCTAGAGCAGGACCCTACCTCAAAAAAAAAAAAAAAACTAAAAAAAAAAAGCCCAGCACTCAGGGGCAGAGGTAGGATTGCCGTGAGTTCAAGGCCACCCTGAGACTACATAATGAATTCCAGGTCAGCCTGGGCTAGAGTGAGACCCTACCTCAAAAAAAAAAAAAAAAAAAAAAAAAGGGGGAAGCCGCTCATGGTGGCGCATGCTTTTAATCTCAGTACTCAGGAGGCAAAGGTAGGAGGATTGCCTAGAGTTCAAGGCCACCTTGAGATTACATAGTGAATTCCAGGTCAGCTTGGGCTAGAGTGAAATCCTACCTCGAAACCCCAAAAAAAAAAGAAGAAGGGGGTGCTCTGGAGAGATGGCTTAGCAGTTAAGGTGTTTGCCTGCAAAGCCAAAGGACCTAGGTTTGATTCCCCAGGACCCATGCAAGCCAGATATACAAGGTGGTGCATGCATTTGGAATTCATTTGCAGCGGCTGGAAGCCCTGGCACACCCATTCTCTCTCTGTTTCTCTCTCTCAAGTAAATAAAAGAGGGCAGAAGCCAGGTATGGTGGTACAGTCCTTTAATCCCAGCACTCAGGGAGGAAGAGGTAGGAGAATCGCCATGAATTCGAGGCCACCCTGAGACTACAGGGTGAATTCCAGGTCAGCCTGGGTAGAGTGAGACCCTACCTTGAAAAACTAAAAAAAAAAAAAAAACTAAAATGACAAAAGAGGCAGAGCTGGACGTGATGGGTGCTTGTGTGCAAAGCTATTGGGTACTGGACTGGCAGCCCTATTCATTTCATCCATCTCAGACTGCTTGCCAGCCACTGTCCCCTGAGAGGCCCTGCACCCATGCCAAAAAGGCTGGCTAGAAAAGCACCCCGTGAAGTGTCCCCACTCACATCCTGAGGCCTGCTGTCCTCCTGTCCTCACCCGCAGTGCCTGGGCCATGTTTCTGGATCGGCCCCAGCAGCGGCTACAGCTTGTGCTCCTGCCCCCCGCCCTCTTCATCCCTGCTCCCGAAAGCGAGGCGCAGAGACTGGCCTATGCCAGAGCTGTTCCCAAGAACATCCAGCCACACGTGATCTACGAGGAAGTCACCAACGTCTGGATCAATGTGAGTGAGGGGAGAGTGGGGGTGCTCACTGTTCCTCCTGGATCCCCAGTAGGACAGAGAGCAGCTGGGCTGCCCTGCCCAGAGCCTCACAGGGACCACTCCAGTACATCTCTTGTCCCATACAGGTCCACGACATCTTCCACCCGTTCCCCCAGGCAGAGGGCCAGCAGGAATTCTGCTTCCTCCGTGCCAATGAGTGTAAGACAGGCTTCTGCCACCTGTACAAAGTCACTGTCACTCTCAAAGCCAACAGCTATGATTGGACTGAGTCCCTCAGCCCAGCGGAAGGTGAGCAGAGCCCGGTTGGTCACTGAGGCCACTGCTAGGTGTTACCCACCCCGCCAGTTAGTCTTCTGCCTTCATAGGTGGGGGCAGAAGAGAGGCCATCTGCTCCCCTCCTACCCTATCACTGGTAGTGGTCAGCAGGTTCCAGGGCCTTTGCACCACCAGGGGGGCAGCAGAATCTGGCCCATCAGTCACTTCTGCCCACCTGTGTTTTTAAAAAAATTTAATATTTTATTTTTATTTATGTATTAGAAAAGGAAAGAGGCAGGTAGAGAGAAAGAGGATGGGAGTGCCAGGGCCACCAGCCACTGCAAACAAACTCCAGACGCACGCACAACCTTGTGCATCTGGCTTATGTGGGTCCTGGGGAATTGAACCTGGGTCCTTTGGTTTTGCAGGCAAGTGCCTTAATTGATAAGCCATCTCTTCAGCCCTTTAAAAAAATATTTATTTATTAGAGAAGGAAAAAAGCAGGTAGAGAAACAGCCACCTGGTTTTAAGTGGAAGGTCATCTCCGTGCTTGGCCACACTCACTCTTTTGGGTCCATTACTCTCTGAGCCTCTGTAGAAGTGGCTTTAGGGACAAGAATATGATCACATGAAATCAAGCACCTGCCTGGCATCCCAGTACTCAGCTGTCTGGCCTGTCTCAACAAATGAGGACAGCAGAGACCCCACTATTGTGGAAGGTTCTAGTGGAGCTGGCAGTCATTTGAACAAGTAAAGATGGTGTCTCAGGCTTAAGGGACATGGAGAAGGTGAACACAGCAGAGGAAGTGGCTTCGTTGTGACACAGATCAAGACACTTCTGGGGATGTGCCACAGAAGAGAGAACTGGGTGGTTGCTAGGGGGACACAGAGCATAGTCCAGGCAAAGGCACAGTGTGTGCAGAGGTCCTGGGGCAGTGCAGAGCCACTTGTTGGAAGGCCTGAGAAGAGGTCTTTGTGGCTGGAGCAGAGGGATGAGAGGCAGGCAGGGGAAGATGCAGGGTAGGGAGGGCCTGGTAGGCCACAGGGAAAAAGGGGCTTTGACTCTGGGAAGCAGGACATGCTTGGTCTCACATTGATGTGAAATAACTGCTTGTGTTTCTTTGGGGCTCTGACTGAAGGCAGAAGAGTAGGGATGGGACCAGGTGACAGCTCTAGCCTGAGCTGTCCTGGTCCTCTTGCTTCTGGAAGTGTTCCAGTGACTTATAAGGAGCCAAGTTGGGGACAGACAGACTTGTTCAGGAACCACATTAGGAGAAAGGAGCTCTACATTGGAGCATGGAGTGGGTCCATGAAGGGATGTTGGGGGAGGGTGCATTTATACACCTGAGCAGCTGCTCAACCCAGGGATAGCAAGAGGGAACACACAAGTGTGTGTGGGCCTGCTCAGCCTGCGGCTCTGCAGATGCGGTCAGCCCCCTTCCCCCCCCCCCATGCTGGGGACACATGGCTAGGCATTCTCTGTGATGTCCTGAGCCTGCAGGGTGCAGAGCAGCCTCCTCAGCCTCCACCCCTTCTGTGCCAAGAGCTCCCCAGTTGTGACAGCCACATGTGTTCCCAGACCTGGCCCAGGGTTCCCAGGGGTCAGGTCAGCCTGAGTAAGTCCCACAGACCCGAGGCAGTGCTCTCCACCAAATGTAGACTGAGAGGGGTGATGTCTGCGGCCAGAAGCCTGGCGGCACCCTGGGCTGCTGTGTGTGGACTTGAGTGAGCTAAAGGTTGGGCTTCTGTCACTGTTGTCCCCCATGGCATGACACACCATCCCAGTATATCTCCACAGGTGCTTCTTGAGTTGAAAGAGTTGCTGTTAGGTTTTACTGGCCGGCTGCAACCAGTGAAGGCAGGCAGCTTTTTTCTAGAACCTTCATTCCAGCTCTTGGGCAATCTGAGAGCTGTACCCCACATGATTGGTAGCCCTCAGATCAGGTGGCAGTAGGTGTCTTGTGGGCCCAGGCCTCACCAGGTTCTACTGTGCCCCTATGGGCCCTCAGACATGCAGGCCAGTGCCCAGCCATGTGTAAGCGTCAGTGTGTGCCTCTCATCGTGGAGCTGTGGCTGCGTGGCTAAGCCGGTAACACACTAAGGGACATGGGTTCAGATCAGCAAGCCAGGACTGGGGCATTGCTCAGTGGGTAGAGCACTTGCCTAGTACCAGGAAGCCCTGGGTTCCAAATGCAGTAGCATATAAATGGGCATGTTGCTGCACTGTCGTCCTAGGAGGTGGAGGCAGGAGGATCAGTTCAAGGCTATCTTTGGCTGCATAAAGAGTTTGAAGCCAGCCTGGGCTACATGAGACCCTGTCTCAAGAAGATGGAGTCTAAAGGGTGAAGGATATCTTGGTGTAGACTACATCAGGAGTGGGCAGAGGGTGTGTGCAGGTGACTGTATTTGCCTCACAGTTAGGCAAAGGACAGCAGGCAGGAGGGTCAGGGTCACTGGGCCCGAGAAGTACAGTCTCTTATGGGGGGCCCTGGGAGAATGAATGGAGCACCTCCTAGCAGGGGTGACTGACAAGTCCTCCACATGCCAGAAGTTTCCGCCCGCTAGGCTGGGCATTTTGTCCCCACAGAGGTGCACCCTTGTCATGGTTACCTTTCGACCTGGAAGGCACAAAAGGATAGCTGGCCATCCCTCCTGAGCTATTGTGGTCCACCTAATGAGCGCCAGCAAACACCCTAGGTCACTGTCCATCTGGTGGGCTTCAGGAGCCACTGTCACCAACAAATAAGCCCAGACCCAACGTGGCCTATGCACTAGCACATGCGGCTGTAGCGCACCCAGTGTGGCCTTGGGGTGGGCACACATGGGGAGGTGGCCATTTGTCAGGGCCAGCATGGGGAAATACCTATAAAAGCCAAAGTCCTGGATTTTCTGGAGAATCTCTGGGCCTCTTACCCACCAAAGAGGAAGCGTCCTACTGTCCCTTTGGCAGTTCCCCACCCCAGGCCCAGTCACTGGAATATGGCTGCAGTGTCTCTGGGTCCCCATCACTGTCTGTCCCCTCCTTTCTTCCAGATGAGTTTAAATGCCCCATCAAGGAAGAGGTTGCTCTGACCAGTGGCGAATGGGAGGTTTTGGCGAGGCATGGCTCCAAGGTACCAGTGTCCACCCATAGCCCTCCTTCCTACCTGCTGGGGACCCTCTCCCCCTTCTCACTTCATTCAAGCACCCAGGAGCTGGGGGTGGGGGTGGCAAACCAGCAGGAGATAGGAACTTGGGACCTCAGACCCCTGTCATCAGATCTTGTCTCAGCCAAATCCCTATGGGAAGGCCCCTGGTCCATTCCCACTGCTACCTGAGGAGACAGGCAGCCTTCTTCACTTCCTAGAGCCTCTTCTCCCCTGGAGAGCAGCTCTGTTGGGGCATTTGTTCCCATGGCAGAATTGAGGGTGTCAGGCTAGGTGTGGTTGTATATGCCTGCTAACACTCAAGAAGCTGAGGCAGGAGGATTGCCGTGAGTTTGAGCCCAGCCTGGGCTATAATATGAGACCCTGTCTCAAAGTAAAACATATAGAGCTGGGGCTAGGGCTCAGGTGATAGATACATCTTCTGTGTGGCATACCCAAGGCCCAGGGTCCCATCACCATGTAAGTGGGTGATGGATGGCATATACTTATCATCCCAGCACTTGGGAAACTAAGCCAGGAGGGTGGCAAGCTCCAGGCCTGCCTGAGCCACATAAATGACACCCTGTCTCAAAAGAAAAACTAGAGCTGGCCATGGTGGTGCACACCTTTAATCCCAACACTTGGGAGGCAAAGGTAGGAGGATTACTGTGAGTTCAAGGCCAGCCTGAGACTACATAATGAATTCCAGGTCAGCCTGGGCTAGAGCAAGACCCTGCCTCGAACAAACAAAACAAAACAAAATCCAGTTTGCTCATCTTCATCTGTCCTCATTCCTAGTATGCTGGAAGCCTTTCAGGTGGCTTCCTGGGCTCAGTGCCCTGTGGCTGTGTCCTTGGGGCTGTGTTGTGGCTTCTGTGGGGTGCTTTCCTCCTGGGGTACAAGGTCAGCCCCAGACAGTTGACTGACGCTTACTTTCTGTTCCCCCAACCTCAGGCCTGCCCTTGTCCAGTGCCTCTACTGAGGTGATCATGCTTCCTTGGCCTTCTTGTCCTGGGGTCCCTGGTCACCCCAGGAATCAGTGATTCCTTCCACTTCTCAGGGTTGGGGTACAGGATGGTGCCTCTCATCTATACATGAGAACAGGAGTGTGTTCTTGATCCTGCTGGACTCTAACCTTTTACTCCTGTTCAGGCCCTCACTCAATGTGGCCAGTCCCCTCAGAGCTTCTGGAGCAGTCTTCTCATAGCTGGCAGGTCCCTGCTGCTTTGAGTAGCACAGGTTCTGGCTGTCAGCCATACCCAGGTCTCCTGCAGGCCTGGCACTGCTTTATCCTAAGTGCCAGGGCCAAGGGGTGGCTGAGCAGGACAGGATCTGGCAGTCTCTGTGGTCCCTGCGGCCATCCCCCAAGTCCTACCCTCAGGTCACAAGGAGCTAGCAGTGGTGGTGACACTGGTCCTGGGGTCTGGCTCTTGAGGGAAGGGACTGGCAGTCTGGCTGAATGTGGGCTGTTCCATGGAAGCAACCTTGTCTCTGCAGATCTGGGTTAATGAGGAGACTAAGCTGGTATATTTCCAAGGCACCAAGGACACCCCGCTGGAGCACCACCTCTATGTGGTCAGCTACGAGTCAGCTGGTGAGATCGTGCGTCTCACCACACCCGGCTTCTCCCACAGTTGTTCCATGAGCCAGGTGGGTGCTGTTAGCCCCATACCCGCCAGCCCTGATGGCTGGGTGTCCATGCTGTGTCCACCCTTAACTCCCAGGGAAGGGGGCATGCACACATGACAAAACCACTTTGAGCCCATTCATGGAACCTTGGTGTTACCAATCTGGTGACTGGGATGTGGCTCTTATCCTTTCAGAACATCCCAGAACAACGAGTGGGCACAGGGCCAGGGTGGCAGTCGGTGTCTGTTTGCTAGATACGCAGCTTGATGCCCGGGGGATATTCATCCATCACTGATGAGCCCTGGGTACCTGGCCATGGACTGTCCTCTCCTAGGTTCAGTTTTCCTGTCTGAACTATGGTCCTGCAGGTGGCAGGATTGTGAGATGTTAGGGAGGGCACTGAGGAGGGAGGGCTGGCATGAGCCAAAGGCTGGCACACCCGCCCACACCCTCAGTGCTGCCCCTGCTGCCCACAGAATTTCGACATGTTCATCAGCCACTACAGCAGCGTGAGCACGCCGCCCTGCGTGCATGTGTACAAGCTGAGCGGCTCTGACGACGACCCCCTGCACAAGCAGCCCCGCTTCTGGGCCAGCATGATGGAGGCAGCCAGTGAGTAGTGTGGCCCAGGGTGGACACACAGCTGAGGCTCAGGGTGACCAGCAAAGACAGGGACAGACATCCTGCCCTGGCCAGCACAAAGCGGGCACAGTGCCCAGTGTCTCTGCTCTGTCCTTCTGTGACTGCAGGGGCATTGTGGCCGTGCAGTGCAGGTTGCCGAGAGCACTAGAGCACTACAGCAGCAGGCAGCCTCTGTGACAGAAGCTATAGTTGTGTTTGGTTTTTTCATCTTTATTCATATGCACCTATGCACGTGTGTGTGTACGTGTGTATGTACGGGTGTGTATGTGTGTGTGTGTTCTACCCATACACATTATCATTGCAAATGACAGCCAGATGCTTACATCACTTTTTTTTTTTTTGGTTTTTCGAGGTAGGGTCTCACTCTAGCTCAGGCTGACCTGGTATTCACTCTGTATTCTCAGGGTGGCCTTGAACTCACGGTGATCCTCCTACCTCTGCCTCCTGAGTGCTGGGATTAAAGGTGTGTGCCACCACGCCTGGGTTACTTTTTTTTTTTTTTTTTTTTTGAAGCAAGCCCAATAGACTAGCCTTTTTTTTATGGGATAGAGCAAGAGGGAGAGAGAGAGATAAAACTGGCATGCCAGGGCCTCCAGCCATTGTAATCAAAATCCAGACACATGCGCAACCTTGTGCACTTACATCACTTTGCATCTGGCTTGTGTGGGTAGTCAAACATAGGTCCTTAAAGCTTCGCAGGAAAGCGCCTTAACCACTAGCCATCTCTCCAGCCTTATACCACATTTTGCATCCAGTGTATGTGGGTGGCTATGGAATTGAACCCAGGCCAGCAGGCTTCACAAGCACACACCAACCCCAAAAGCTAAATTTTTTGTTGTTGTTTTGAGGTAGGATCTCACTGTAGTGCAGGCTGACCTGGAACTCACTCTGTAGCCCAGATTGGCCTTGAACTCATGGAGATCCTCTTATCTCAACCTCCTAAGTGCTAGGATGAGAGGTGAGTGCCACCATGCCTGGCAGAAGCTATAATTTTTACCGGGCATTGTGGCTGGTCACCAGAGGGGACACAAGGAGACATGCTCTGACTGTCTGCCCCACCAGGACTCTGCACAAGTGGCCCTGTCTTCAAAATTGGTCCCTTACTATGGCTTCCAGGCCTCAGGTATGTCAGTCGGTCCATCCGTCATCCTGAAATGTGTTTGCTTCATAGCAACAGAAACATGACACTCAATAGCAATAAAAAATTGGCACTCAGCCGGGCGTGGTGGTGCACGCCTTTAATCGCAGCACTTGGGAGGCAGAGGTAGGAGGATTGCCATGATTTCAAGGCCACCCTGAGAATACATAGTGAATACCAGGTCAGCCTGGGCTGGAGTGATACCCTACCTCGAAAAACAAAAAAACAAAAAAACAAAACAAAACAAAAAAAAATGGCACTCAGTAAATAGGCCCTGACTGCCATGCTTGTAGTTTCCAGGACATTTTAGAAAATAAGAACCTCTGGCCTGCACAGGGTGTTTTGTGTCCTGGAAAATGGTTTACTGTCAGCCCAGTCCCCAGGAGGCAGAGGCAGGAGAATTATAAACTAGAGGCCAGTCTCAGCTATGTAGAGAGATCCTATGTCTAAAAAGAAAGCTCTTGGTTTCACAATGGCAAGTGAAATCCAGAGTTGCTTGGCCAAAGTCATTGAAAAGCAGCCCAAGAAATGAGCTGTTTGGTCATTTTCCATAGGTAGTGTCCCCTGGGTTCTGGCCACCTTTAGCTTTTTTGGGTAGTGCCAAGGAGAATGGAGGAATGTTGGGAGGTGGCCTGAGAATCAGCACTCTTTCTCCTTGATGGTGTCCCCCATGCCACGCAGCCCCCACAGGGTCTTCTGGAGGACCCTGTCTGGCTCTTTGGCTCTTATTGAAGCTTCCAGATCCACCTCTGAGGCTGGGGTTTGACAGATCCTGGGTGTCAGCCAGGTGTGACACCCTCAGGTCACGTGATCACAGCCTGTCTCTCCCACAGGCTGTCCCCCAGATTATGTGCCTCCAGAAATCTTCCATTTCTACACGCGGTCCGATGTGCGCCTGTATGGCATGATCTACAAGCCGCATGCCTTGCAGCCGGGCAAGAAGCACCCCACCGTGCTCTTCGTGTATGGGGGCCCCCAGGTGTGTGTAGACCTGGACCTGCCCTGTCCCTTGGCATCTGGCCTGGCCTTGCCCTGCAGCCTGGGCTTCCTATCTCACTGTTCCACCCGCCTCCCAGGTGCAGCTCGTGAATAACTCCTTTAAAGGCATCAAGTACCTGCGGCTGAACACACTGGCATCCCTGGGCTACGCAGTAGTAGTGATTGATGGCCGGGGCTCATGCCAGAGAGGGCTTCGGTTTGAAGGGGCCCTGAAAAACCAAATGGTGAGTTCTTGACTTGGTCACTCTTGGATTTCCCCACAGTAGACAATCTTGCCAGACTGGTGCAAATGAGGTGGCCGTTGGGGAAGATCAAGGGAAGTCCACATGGTGTGGAAGCTCAGCTCAGTTGGACCCGAGAACACACGGGTGGTCTGTTAACCCTGTGCCTGAGCACAGGCAGGGGAAGGATGGGGTCCCTGACACAACCCATACTGCTGTACCTGCCGGGTCCACAGGAAACCCAACGACTGGGTCTGACAGAGATCTGGCCAGAGAGTGAGTCTGTAGTCAGGGTGATGGTGGTAATGGTGGTGGTGGTGGTGGACGTGGTGCTGAACATGGTGAACATGGTGGTGATGGTGGGCATGGTGGTGGATGTGGTGAATATGATGGTGTTGGTGGACATGGTGGTGAACATGGTGGTGAACATGATGGTGATGGTGGACATGGTGAACATGACAGTGATGGTGGACATGATGATGAACATGGTGAACATGATGGTGATGGTGGACATGGTGGTGAATGTGGTGAACATGGTGATGGTGGACATGGTGGTGAATGTGGTGAACATGATGGTGATGGTGGACATGGTGAACGTGGTGAACATGATAGTGATGGTAGACATGGTGGTGAACGTGATGAATATAATGGTGATGGTGGACATGGTGGTGAATGTGGTGAACATGATGGTGATGATGGACATGGTGATGAACATGATGGTGATGATGGACATGGTGATGAACATGGTGAACATGATAGTGATGGTAGACATGGTGGTGAACATGATGGTGATGGTGGACATGGTGGTGAATGTGGTGAACATGATGGTGATGATGGACATGGTGATGAACATGGTGAACATGATGGTGATGGTGGATATGGTGGTGAACATGATGGTGATGGACATGGTGGTGAATGTGGTGAACATGATGTTGATGGTGGACATGGTGATGAACATGGTGATGGTGGACATGGTGATGAACATGATGGTGATGGTGGATATGATGATGAACATGGTGAACATGATGGTGATGGTGGACATGGTGGTGAACATGATGGTGATGGTGGACATGGTGGTGAATGTGGTGAACATGATGGTGATGGTGGACATGGTGATGAACATGATGGTGATGGTGGACATGATGATGAACATGGTGAACATGATGGTGATGGTGGACATGGTGGTGAATGTGGTGAACATGATGGTGATGGTGGACATGGTGGTGAACTTGATGGTGATGGTGGATATGATGATGAACATGATGGTGATGGTGGACATGGTGGTGAACATGATGGTGATGGTGGACATGATGAACATGGTGAACATGATGGTGATGGTGGACGTGGTGGTGAACGTGATGGTGGTGGTGAAGATAGTAGGGATAAACATGGTGGTGATGGTGAATACGGTGGTGAGCACAGTGGTAGTGAACACAGTGGTAGTGAACACGGTGGTGGTGAACGTGGTGGTGGTGGTGCTGGTAAACATGGTAGTAGTGAATGTGGTGGTTGTGCACACGGTGGTGATGGTGAACATGGTGATGGTGAACATGGTGGTGATGGTGAACATGGTGATGGTGGTGGACATGGTGGTGGTGGTAGACGTGGTGGTGGTGATGGTAACATGGTGGTGATGGTGAACATGGTGATGATGGTGAACATGGTGGTGATGGTGAACATGGTGGTGGTGGTAGACATGGTGGTGGTGAACATGGTGGTGATGGTGAACATGGTGGTGAACATGGTGGTGATGGTGAACATGGTGGTGGTTGTGCTCATGGTGGTAGTGAACATGGTGATGGTGGTGAACATGGTGGTTAGTGAACATAGCGGTAGTGGGTGTGGTACTTGCCTCCTCACTCTGGGACAAGACAGAGACCAGAAGCAACTGTGGAAGGAAAGTGTTTCAGTTTCAAGGGGAATCTTTCATGGCAGGAAATGCACGGAGGAGCAGGAAGCTGGCTCGCATTGTTATGTATCAGGTTGGGGGTAGCAGACATGCTTCTCACACTGGAGGCCGGGCTGGGTTATCAAATCTCAGGATCCCCCTGAGACATACCTCCCAGAGGCTCCATCAGCTGAGGGTCAAGTGTGAGGCTTGATCACAAACACATGAAGCTGTGGGGGCCCTCCACATTCCAACTTCCACAGTGGGAGTTGGTGATGGTGGTGGTGACAGTGACAGTGCCCCCTGTACCCCCACAAAAGCAGGTTAAGTTGTTCCAGGAAAGAAAGGAGCTTCCCGAACACTGCTTTCAGCCCAAGAGGAAAAGCTCACAGGGGACAAGGCAGGGGACCCAGGGCTCTCTGGGAGGTGGTCACTGAGAGTGCCCGGCCTGTCCGCAGGGCCAGGTGGAGATCGAAGACCAGGTGGAAGGCTTGCAGTTTGTGGCAGAGAAGTACGGTTTCATTGACCTGAGCCGCGTCGCCATCCATGGCTGGTCCTACGGCGGCTTTCTCTCGCTCATGGGGCTTATCCACAAGCCCCAGGTGTTCAAGGTGGGCCTCACTCCTGGCCAGCTGGCTGGCTGCCATCCCCTACCCCTGCCCCAGATCCCCACCCTGGAGGAGGCACCTTGGCAGGGGCCTTGCCACCTGGCTGTTTCTCCCCGCAGCAGCCCCGCGGGCCGAGCCCAGGATGGCATCCATCAGCAGCTCTGTGTGGGAGGCTGAGCCCGGGACCCCCGCCTCGGATGGGCAGAGGTGGGGCATGGCATCGGGGGGCCCAGGCCCTGGGACTGGCAGGGCACTGTGGGGCGGCAGCCATGAGGAGGCGGAGGAGGCAGGAAGGTGGGACGGGCCCTCCCTCCGTGTCCTGCCCGCCCCCACACAGCGCAAGGCCCACGGGGACACTTCTTAGGGCCCCCTGCCAGCCCCCACCCGTGTGCATGACCGCTCCTCGCCCTCCACTGAGGCCTGGAACCACCGGCTGAGGCCTGGCTGTCAGACCAACACCTCTTTCTCTCCCTCTCTCGCCCTCTGCCCTGTCCATCCCCTATGCCCTCCAGGTGGCCATTGCAGGTGCACCAGTCACTGTCTGGATGGCCTATGACACGGGGTACACAGAGCGCTACATGGACGTCCCTGAAAACAACCAGCAGGGCTATGAGGCGGGCTCCGTGGCCCTGCACGTAGAGAAGCTGCCCAACGAGTGAGATCTCACCACCCGTCCCCCTCAGCCTGGCCTAGCATGCATGCTGAACCCTCCTGCCAGCCCCACCCAGCACGCCTCCCACCCCAACTGGCTCCCCAGGCTTTGTCTCCTCCCACATGTACACCTCGGGCAAGTGAACACCCAGGGTGCTTGTCCTGGGGTGCAGGAAGGAAGTAATCAGGACCACACACCTTGTCCCATCCAGCTTTCCCTGGCTCTGTAAAGCCACAACTTAAGTGCATGCATCCTGCCATGGACAGTCTGCTTTTATCAACAGCCATTGTGTGGGTCTTGACACTCTACATGCATGTCCACAGAGTAGCAGCACTTCAGATACCTTGTGTCCACAGTGGCCTTCATGTGGCTAGTGCCCTGGGGTTGAGCTATCCAACCAGGCTCCTCCAGGTACACAGAGAGTGCCTAGGTTCCCCAGTCATGTGAGAATCCACACCCATGGCCTATGCCACCCACTCAGATACCTGTGTTCAAGTATGCCTTGCCACTCACTCACTGAGCTAAGGCACCATGAGTACAGAACACAGTGCAGAGGCTGGGAGCCGCTACTGCTACAAGCTGGGCTTCCTCTGAAGTGCTGGAATGTTCTGGAACTAGAGCTGGATGGCTTCACCATGATATGAAGGCGTTACTATTTAAATATCACCAAGTTGGTCACTAGAACCATTACCTTTGCAAGTTATAAAATTGAAATGAAAGTCCTGGGGCTCATTGGGTAGAGGGCTCACCTACTATCCCACCACCCAGGAGGTGGTGGCAATAGGTTCAAGGCCATCCTTAGCTCCATAATGAGTTTGATTTTGAATGTATGTATGTATATATAATTTTTTTTTTTTTTGAGGTAGGATCTCTAGCTCAGGTTGTCCTGGAATTCGCTATGTAGTCTCAGGGTGGCCTCCAACTCTCAGAGATCCTCCTATCACTGCCTCCCAAATTCTGGGATTAAAGGCATGTGCCACCATGGCAGGTTGTAATGAGATTTGTTTGTTTTGTGTTTTTTGTTTTACATGGAATTCACTATGTAGTCTCAGGCTGGCCTCGAACTCATGTCAATCCTCCTACCTCTGCCTCCCAAGTGCTGGCATTAAAGGTGTGCACCACCATGCCCGGCCAGATTTTTTTTTTAATGGTTTTATTGTTTATTTGTAAGCAGAGAGAGTAGAAGAGAGATAGAGAGAATAGGTACGCTAGGGCCTTTAGCTACTGAAAACAAACTCTAGACATGTGCATCTGGCTTTATATGGGTACTGGGGATTTGAAGTCTGGGTGTAAGGCTTTGCAGGCAAGTACTTTAACCTCTGAGCGATTTCTCCAGCCCTGTAATGAATTTTTGTTGTTGTTGTTGTTGTTTTGTTTTTTCAACGTAGGATTTCGCTCCAGCCCAGGCTGACCTGGAATTCGCTATGTAGTCTCAGGGTGGCCTCGAACTCATGGTGATCCTCTTACCTCTGCCTCCCAAGTGCTGGAATTAAATTTGGGGGGGGGGTTGTGTGTGTGTTTGTGTGTGTGGTTTTTAGAGGTAGGGTCTCACTCTAGCCCAGGCTGACCTGGAATTCTCTGTATTCTCAGGGTGGCCTCAAACTCATGGCGATCCTCCTACCTCTGCCACCACGCCTGGCTCCCTGTAATGAAATTTTTTAAAACCCACTTCCTCAGGGACTTCCACGACTCTGCACACTCTTAGGAACCACAGGTGGCCAGTGTTGATCATAGATGGATGGTATTCTTCTAGAACATTCCACCATGCCAGAATTCCTGGGCATGGGGCTACTTCAGAGCACCCCCTTTCCCTCTGCTTCTGTGCTCTGTTGCTCTAGGACTGGGAAGGGCCTCTGCCAGGGATGTTGCCTGCCTGTCCCTGCATAGGGATACAGTCTGAATCCCCACCCACCTCTCCTCCAGGCCCAATCGGCTGCTCATCCTCCATGGGTTTCTGGATGAGAATGTGCACTTTTTCCACACGAACTTCCTCGTCTCCCAGCTGATCCGGGCTGGAAAGCCTTACCAGCTACAGGTAAGTGGTTCCTGGGCCTCATGGCCACACCCCCACAGCCACCTCCCCTGCCTCCTGCAATATGGCTGCTCTAAGGGTCCCTGTGTTTGTCCAGTATTCATTGGGCTATTGTGTATTGATGGCCACCTAGTCCCATGCCCCCTTGGGTGCTGGGATCATAGAGCAGGAAACCAGCTATGGCCCAGTGAGCAGATGCCCATGCTGAGGTGGTCACACAGGCTCACATTTTATCCCACCCTGTACCCTTGCTTTGTTGAATCCCCTCAGTGCTCCAGACAGCCGGTGGGATGTTAGAAATGAATGATCTAAGATCTCCCAGAAAAGAGGACAGACACTTCAGACTGCTGGAGCGAGGAAGAGACTCATGACTGAAGCTAGCCAATAGGACTGACCCCTCCCTCCTGGGTGGTGGGATCTTGGCATTGGGGTGAGGCTTATCAAGAAGGGTGAGGTTTCCATAGTAAGGTAGTCATCAGCCCTTGGGGATGGAACTTCTGCTGTGAAGGTGTGGCTTTGGCAGTAGAGGGGCCTCTGGTTGGGAGCAGGGCTTTGTCAGGAAGAGCTTGGGTCTCCGTGAAGGGGAGCCTTTGTCTCTGGTATGCTGTGGCCAGTTTTTAGATGGGAGACGCTGAGAATCATGGGCAAGATTAGCTTTTGTGGCCCGGGCTTGTCCAGTACAATCCACTGTCAACACAGGATGGGAGAGCACACAGCTTTAAGGGGAGGGGTGATGGGTACTCCCTTGTTGCCAGCAGTCACAGGACGTGGGCTGACATGGTGAGCCCTTGCCAAGGTCTGGGCAGAAGAGGGTGTCCTTGGACTCGTGACTTGTCCAGGGATGGATTATAAAAAGCAGAAATAGAGGAGGACGGCTAGAGGCAGCTGTGTCTGCCCCAGGGTCATGGTCATAGGGAGGAGTACTCCATGTCCCTGGCAGGGGAGGTGAGGTATGGCACCTGGCCCTTCAACTAGCTGCTAGTAAGGACCTGTTTAGACTCAGTGCTAAACACTCTGGAAGAGTCTGACACAGTCTTCATTCCTGTTCCTTCAGCCTGGGTAGTAGGGGTCTGTGAGGAGTGGCTCCATGGCCAGAAGCAGCAAAGCAGGAGACTGTCTCCATCCATCCTATTACCCCAAGGTCTGGACATTGGCCAGCCTAGGTACTAGGGTCCAGATGGCTCCATGAATGTGACTGTGTCCCCTCCCCCCTTGGTCTTCTCTTAGTCAGCTGTCAGTGGACCAAGAAAACAAATCCCAGGGTCTAGAGTTCAGCCCACGACCACTGGGTAAAACAGCAAGGCCCAGCTCACGGTACCAAGTATGGATCTGGGCCTAGGAGCCACAACCTACTCCCAGGCATCAGTCACACACCCTACTGAGCCTCTTGCCTGTGTAGGATGCGGGCAACCTGGGGTTCTGGGGACCCTCTCTTCACTCCCTTCCAGAAGCCCAGGGCCATAAGGCAGGCAAGGTGGAGTCCACACTCAAGCCCAGTCCTCTGCACTGTGCCTTCACTGGGCATCCCTGGAGGGCTGTCAGACTCTGGTACCTGAGAGAGGGGGCCTTGGGGTGCTAGCCAGCACCCAGCCTGCCCTGCCTGTCTCTGCAGATCTATCCCAACGAGAGACACAGCATCCGCTGCCCTGAGTCGGGCGAGCACTATGAGGTCACTCTCCTGCACTTTCTTCAAGAACACCTCTGACCACCGCGGGGCCCCGGTCCTCCATCAGAGCACAACCGGCCACCAGGGGACCAGGCGGGAGGGACCAAGTGGCCCCGTCGGACAACCCTGCGGCCTACCAGCTGCCGCCTTCGCCGCCCTGACGCCTTTCATTTTTTTAAATTTTATTTTATTATTTTTGATGCTTCTGATGATTTTGCTTGCTGCTGCTTGGTGCCAGGACAGAGGGTGGCGGGTCCCCATGGGCACCACTCCTGCCGGCCCCTCATGGCCCCTGACCGACAAGAGGAGGCCACCCTGGGCAGCGGCGTCAGCCAGAGGAGATGAGGAGGACCTAGGCACTGGAAAGCAACCGCCATGCGTGGCTCACTATGGCCTTGGGGTCCTCGGTGCAGGAGCATGTGCTGCCTGTCCCCTGCCACCCCCCTCATCATAGTCGTGTTGTGTTTGGGGAGCATTTTAAATAATTATTTCAAAAACAGAAAGCAAGGGGTGCTTCAATATAGAATTGGGGTCTGCCACTGGGGAATAGGGGCCAACCCAGCACTGGGGTCCTCAGTGCCATCTGAAATACAGACAGCATGGAGCTGGCCCAGCGGGAACGAGGCCAGAGCCTGGCATGGGGACACCTGTGGTGAGACAGTGCTTGGAACCTGTCTGTCCCCATCTCACAGGCAGGCCTGGAAGTGTGCTAGCCTGGCTCAGCGGGTCAGTGGCTGCTGTCCCCTCCTAGCCTGGCCGTCCGGCCACATGTCTGCCCTGTGTCCCAGGGCTACAGGGTTGAAAATAGGAACCTTCCCCACCTCAGGGTCCTAGCCCTTTTCTTCCCTTCTCACCAAGAGGTCGGACATGAAGTCAAAGGAAAGAAGAAAGAAAAGGAAAAAGAAAAAAAAACACCTCTACATATTATGGAAAGAAAATATTTTTGTCAATTCTTATTCTTTTATAATTATGCGTGTATGTAGACTCATTAAAATGTTCCAGTGGAAACTGTCCACCGGCCTGGCACAAATTGGGGATGGTGTCATGCAGTGGTGGCTGGAAAAGGCCAAGGGTTCGTCTGGTCTGGCCTTTGGGTAAGGTGGTTCATACCTTTCATCCCAGAATTCTGGAGACTCTGGCCAGGGAATCTCTGTGAGTTTGAGGCCAGCCTGGGCTAGAGTGAGACTTTGCCTCAAAGCAGAAAAAAATGAGTTTAGGCCTGGGGATATGGCTCAGTGGTAGAGTGCTTGCCTAGAATGCCTGCAGTCCTTGGTACAATTCCAGTACTATAAGAACCAGTCGTGGGGGCACACACCCACCACACAAGGCAACCCAGGACTTAGGAGCTCAAGGTAATCGTCCTTGGTCACATAGCAAGTGAGAACAGGCTAAATCACATGAGATGCCATCACAAAAAGCTTAAATTAGTCGGTCATGGTGGTGCGCACCTTTAATCCCAAGTGCTTGGGAGACAGGGATAAGAGGATCACTGAGTTCAAGGCCAGCCTGAGACTACATAGTGAATTCCAGATGAGCCTGGGCTAGAGTGAGACTCTACCTCGAGAAAAGTTTTAAGAAGCCAGGTGTGATGGCAGAAGCCTGTAATCCCAGTTCATCCCAGGCTGAGGCAGGAGGGTCACCTGAGTTCTGGGAACTGGACTATGCATTGAGATCCTGAGTCAGAAATAAAGCTCAATGCACAGAGGGGACTTGGAGGAAAGCAGTCTTCCTCAGGGTAGTGCTTCCACAGCCTTGGCCATGTCCTTGCAGGAGTTGTGACACGTCCACAGCTAGGAGCATGCTGGAATTGGTGACATCTTGATCACTCAAACTGACCAGTCAACTACTGCCTTACTGTGCTAAGTAATTCAGGGTCAGTCTGAGCTACAGAGACCCTGTCTCAAAAAAGGCTTGAAAGGGGCTGGAGAGATGGCTTAGCGGTTAAGGCGCCTGCCTCCTAAGCCTAAGATCCCGGTTCCAATCTTCAGGTCCCACGTTTAGCCAGATGCAAAGAGACGCAAGGGCACAATGCCGCACTTGCCCACAGGGGGCACACATCTGGATTTTTCGTTCACAGCAGCTGAGAGACTGCTGGCGTGCCCATCTCTATCTGTCTCCCTCTGTCTCCCTCTGTCTCCCTCCCTCTCTGTCTGTCTGTCTCTCTCTGTGTCTCTCTAAAAATAAAAAACTTTAAAAAAAAAAAAAAAGGCTTGGAAGTTACACAATAAAGGGCTGGAGAAAGCTGGTGCACGCCTTTAATCCCAGAACTCAGGAGGCAGAGGTAGGAGGATCACTGTGAGTTCCAGGCCAGCCTGGGCTAGAGACCCTATCTCGACAAAGAAAACAAAAAACAATAATAAAAAAGGCTGGAATGATGACTCGGTAGTTAAAGATGCTTGTTTGCAAAGCCTGACAGCCTGGTGCCAGTACTTATGTAAAGCCAGATGCACAAAGTGGCACATACACCTGTAGTGACAAGATGTCCTGGCATGTCCATTCTCTCTCCCTTTCTCTGCTTGTAAATAAGTAAAACAGGGTGGTGGCGTGGTCAGCAGCAGGGCTCCTGCCCAGGAAGATGGAGGCCCTGGTTTCCATCCCATGACCATAACAAACACAACTCTAAAAACACTGTAAGGCTTCTGTTTCCTTCACCCAGCCTCCCTGAGGCTAACTTCATTGCTAACCATAGTCCATGCTCGAGACCCGGAAGCTGCCATTAGCATACTGTAAATTGCCAGACGTGGGAAGTTGACTGGATTTTGCCAGTGTGTGTTATATGTAAACACCTGATTCTTTTTTCCCCCCAAAGTAGGGTCTCACTCTAGCCCAGACTGACCTACAATTCACTATGTAGTCTCAGGCTGGCCTTGAACTCATGGCAATCCTCCTATCTCTGCCTCCCAAGTGCTGGGATTAAAAGCATGCACCACCCGTACCTGGCTTAAAAATATTTGCACATATAAATGTGTGTGTGAAGGGGAGTGTTCCAGAATTTAGATGCTGCAAACACACTCCAGATGTGTGCGCCACTTTTGTGTCTGGCTTTATACAGGTGCTGGGGAATTGAACCCTGGCCAGCAGGCTTTGCAAGCAGTTCCTTTAGCCACTGAGCCATCTCCTCAGCCCAATGACAGCAATCTTATATTTCCATTGTGATATTTGTGTTTTAATTGAAACATAAAGGGAAAAGAACGGAGGCTTGGGGTTTGAAGTTTGGTTAGACAATACACAACTTGGAGCTGAGGCACATGCCTATCATTCCCAGCCCTGGGAAGCTGGAGGCAGGAGGATCAGGAGTTCGAGTCCAGCCTCAGCCACATAGCAAGTTCAAGGCCAGCCTATGCTACATGAGACCCCTTTGTTAAAAAAAAAAAAAAAAAAAAATAAAAAATTTCTTTACCCAATAAGGCCAGGCCAGTTGAGGATAGGCAATCGCCAAAAACCCTGAACTTATCCATTAAGTGTCCTTGCTACAACCCCCCCCCCCCCGACAGCACGTCCGGCCACCTGTTTGCACATTTGGTGGATAGTCGAGGTTCCCCAACTCATGCTCCCCTCTGGCTCAGACCAAGAACACCAACTTAATGTTGGCCCTCTAGACCTATTGTTTCCCTGAAAGAATGAGTTGAGAACTTGGCATTTCCTAACAGGCCTGTAGTGACACCAACAGCTGTTTAGAGTTCTAGCCAAAAGCTGGGGGCGGTACTTGCCCTGGACGCGTCACTTCCTGGACTCACTTCATTTTTTGTTTTATTTGAGAGGAGGAGCGAGAGAATTGACACGCCAGGATCTCTAGCCACTGTAAATAAATTCCAGACGCGTGCGCCATCTTGCGCGCATGCGCGACCTTGTGTGCCGGCTTGCGGAATCTGGACGAATAGAACGTGGGCCCTTGGGCTTCGCAGGCAAGGGCCTTAAAGCTAAACCATCTCTCCCAGCCCAGGCCGACCTGGAATTCACTATGTTGTCTCCGGGTGGCCTTGAACTCACGGCGCTCCTCCTACCTCTGCCTCCACAGTGCTGGGATTAAAGGCCTGCGTCACTACGCTCTGCCCCCGGTCAATCGTTCTTAAACACCAGTCAGAAGAGCAGTTAGGCTGCCACGTGGTATGAGGATCCCGCCCCCAAAGAGACGGGTTTTACAGATCACGCGTCTGCCCTGCGCTGAGGCTCCATCCTAAAATGGCGGTTGCGAAAGGGCCGGGGGGCGGGGCGTCCACATGTCGTGGATTCGCAAACGCCGACGTGGTGTGAGGCGCGCGCCCCACGTGTCCCTCGCCGCGCCCCGTCCACCCTCCCTGCTTTGAGGCCCTATCCCAAGATGGCGGCGCCCAGCGGACGCAGCGGCATCGGCGGCAGCGCGGGCTGGTGGGCCGCATTGTTCCTAACAGCCGTGGCGCTGGGGCTGGCAGAGGCAGTATCCGAGCCCACGACGGTGGCGTTCGACGTGCGGCCGGGCGGCGTGGAGCATTCCTTCTCCCAGAACATTGGACCCGGGGTACGTGGGGCCTACGCCCGCGGCGGCTGAGCCGGAAGGGGGCGTGGCCACACGGTGGGCGCTAGGCGATGGGGGCGTGGTCTCTCCGTGGCAGGGCCACTTGGATGAGTGAGGTTACGAGGCCCCGCCTCGCCCCTGCACACCGGGACCCCGAAGCTGGATTGCCAATGGCGGAACGCGGGGGCGGGGACTGAGCTCACCACGCCCTGCAGGACCCTCGAGGGTGTGTACGTGGATCCTGGGTGGACGTACATCTTCCCTTGTACGGGTCCCATCTTTTCCCTGAGCCCTTCCTCGCAGCTTTCCCAGCCCAGCCTGAAACCGTGATGACAAGCACAGGATAAGTACTTCCTCGGACGTAGAAGGGCCCCAGGTGCCCCTGCCTCCCACTCCAGCAGCATCCCCAAGGGGTAGTTGATGGACTGTGAACTTTCTCAGAAGCCAGAGCCCAGAGGTCATAAGAGGAAGGAAGCCACGGGCAGCTGGAAGTAGATAGTCCTAGAGGATGCATGTGGGACTCGCCTCTGGTGACATGATCACGTTGGCTAATATTTAAAAATGTATTGCCAAGCTGGGCGTGGTGACGCACACCCTTTAATCCCTGCACTCGGGAGGCAGAGGTAGGAGAATCGCCATGAGTACAAGGCCACCCTGAGACTACATAGTGAATTCAAGGTCAGCCTGGACTAGAGTGAAACCCTACCTCGAGAAACCAAAAAAGAAAAAGAAAAAAATTGTATTGTCATACTGGAAGATGAAATTAAGGACTCACGCATGCGGGGGCTCTTATTGTACCTCTGACCACGCCCCCAGCTCTCACTGTGGGTTCTAGGCTGTCACTCTACCTCTGACCATGCCCCCAGCCCTCACTGTGGGTTCTAGGCTGTCACTCTACTTCTGGCCACACACCCCCCCCCCCCATTTTTAGACCAGGTCTGAGTTGCTAGTCTGTCTTTGAACTCTCATAGTCCTGCCTCAGGTTTCAGATTCTCTAGTAGCTAATGAGAAGCCTGCCCCACTTGTCCTGCTACCTGGGGTCGTGATTCTGGACACCTCCAAACCCTGGACAAACCTTTAGCCCTTAGGATTACCGCCCACCAAGCCTATGTTCCTTCTCTCCTCTAGGGCAAGTTTACATGCATGTTCACATACGCTTCCCAAGGAGGTACTAACGAGGTGAGTCTTCCCATTCTCACTTTTCTTGTCTTATATATATTCTCCAAGGATGGTGGGTGGGGTGGGCTACCTCTGCCTCAGCTCCTCTCCTCTGCTCCAGCCAGTAGAAATAGTGTCCAGCAAAATGGCCTGGATAGCCATGACCTCGCAATGCCTGAAACTACCTACACAAGACCATCATAATTAAAAGAGAGCCTGAGGCTGGAGAGATTGCTTAGCTGTTAAGGCGCCTGCCTGCTAAGCCTAAGAACTCCAGTTCGATTCTCTAGGTCCTACATTTAGCCAGAAGCAAAGTGAGGCAAGGGCCCACGCATCTGGAGTTCTTTCACATCAGCTGAGAGGCTGCTGGCAAGCCCATTCTCTTATCTGTCTCTCTCTTCTCTTTCTCTCTCTGACTCTCCAAAAGAAAAAGAGAGAGAGACTGACTGAGAGGGGGAGGGGATATGATGGAGAGTGGAGGAGTTTCAAAGGGGAAAGTGGGGGGAGGGAGGGAAGTACCATGGTATATTATCTACAATTAAGGAAGTTGTCAAAAAAGAAAGAAAGAAATAGTGTGCAGATTCAGGCTTTGCTTAGTTTTGAGAATGGCCTAGAACTCACTCTGTTAGCTTCAGACTTAGAGCAATCTTCCTACTTCTAGCTCCCAAGAGTTTGAATGACAAGCTACCATGCCTGACTGGGTGTGACACTTAAGGTACTGTGTGTGTTGTGTTAGTACAGTGATGAAAATGAATGGCAGGCATGGTGGCGCACGCCTTTAATCCCAGCACTCGGGAGGCAGAGGTAGGAGGATCATCATGAGTTCGAGGCCACCCTGAGAATACGTAGTGAATTCCAGGTCAGCTTGGGCTAGAGCGAGACCCTACCTTGAAAAACCAAAAAAAAAAAAAAAAAAAAAAAAAAAGAAAAGAAAAGAAAAGAAAAGAAAGAAAGGAAAAGAAAAGGAAAAGAAAAAGAAAAAGAGGGGCTGGAGAGATGACCAGATGCACAAGGTCATGCTTCTGGAGTTCATTGCAGCAGCTAAAGGCCCTGGTGCACCCATTTTCTCTCTCTCTTTATCTGTCTCTTTCTCCCCCTTCTATCTCAAATAAAAATGAAAATAAAATATGAAAAAAGGGTGGGGGCTGGAGAAATATCTTAGCAGTTAAGTTACTTGCCTGCAAAGCCTAAGGACCCAAGATTTTTTTTTTTTTTTTTTTTTGGTTTTCTGAGGTAGGGTCTCACTTTAGCCCATGCTGACCTGGAATTCACTATGTAGTCTCACGGTAGCCACAAACTCAGGGTGATCCTCCTACCTCTGTCTCTCAAGTACTCAGTTAAAGCTATGCACCACCACACCCGGCTTGAGACCCAGGTTTGATTCCCCAGTACCTATGTAAGCCAGGGTAGCACACACTTCTAGAGTTTGTTTGCAGTGGCTGGAGTCCCTGTCATGTCCATTCTCTCTCTCTGTCTGCCTCTCAAATAAAATAAATAAATAAATAAACTATTTGAAAAAGAAAGGTGAAAGAATCTTGTCATGAAGACATTGACCTGGAGTGTCCAGCAGGCCCTAAATTCAGTGACAGGTGGCCTTGTGATAGATACATAATAGGGCTGGGGCTCAGTGGGTAGAGCACTTGCCTGGCATGCATGAAGCCCTGGGTTCCAGCCCCAGCACCTCAGAAACCAGGCTTTGTATCTTGTGCCTGTCACCCCTGTACTTGGGAGATACAGGTAGTAGCATCAGGAGTTCAAGGTCATCGCTGTGAGCTCATGGTCCAAAAATAAAGGGAAAAGAATGGAAAGCTTTTGAGGTAGTATTTCACAGTCAGAACTCTTTGGGTGCCCAGAGCCTCGAGCTGTGGGCAGGTGTTTGGAAATGGAAGAAAATCTGTTGAGTCAGCGGGACACCAGGAGCTATGACTGACCCTGTCATCTGTGTCTAATTGGGTTGCACATATGTGCTCCTCAGCGTCAAAGAACATAGTCTTGTTCCCAGGGGTAGCAGAAATTCCTCCTGAGTCCTGAGAGACCAGTTATTGGAGTCCCTCAGATCCTTGAAATAGTTCCAGAAACTGTCATGTTACCAGTAAGACAGCTGGGGCCAGGGACCAGAACATCAAAGGCCATGACAATTGGTTTGAGATTTTTAAAACTTTTCTTTCTTTATTTATTTATTTATTTATTTATTTATTTATTTATTTATATTTGTGTGTGTATACATGCACCGTGATATCTTCCTGCTTAAAATGAAAGCCCATCTAACTTTATGTGAGTGGTTGAGGAACTGAACCTGGGCCAGCACGCTTTTCAAACAAGCTTAAATCACCAAGCCATGGTGGGAGATATCTTTATGAGAGAGAGAACAAGAGAGAGTGGAAAGTCAGAATTGGCATGCCAGGGCCTCAGCCACTGCAATGGAACTGCAGATATATGCACTACTTTGTGCATCTGGTTTATGTGGGACCTGGAGAGTCAAACGGTGGTCCTTAAGCTTTGCAGGCAAGCACCTTAACTGCTAAGCCATCTCTCCAGCTCTTTTTTTTTAAATTTAATTTATTTGTTTATTTATTTATTTGAGAGTGACAGACAGAGAGAAAGAGGCAGATAGATAGAGAATGGGCACGCCAGGGCTTCCAGCCACTGCAAACAAACTCCCATGCATGAGCCCTTTGTGCATCTGGCTTACGTGGGTCCTAGAGAATTGAACCGGGATCCTTTGGCTTTGCAGGAAAATGACTTAACTGCTAAGCCATCTTTCCAGCCCCTTAAACTTTTTTTAAGTTTTATTTTTTTAATTAATTAGTTAATTAATTTATTTATTTATTTATTTGAGACAGAGCGAGGGGGAGAGAGAGAGAGTGAATGAGAATGGTCATGCCAGAGCCTCTAGTGACTGCAAACAAACACCAGATGCATGCACTACCTTGTATATCTAAGTAATGTGGGACCTGGAGAATCGAATTGGGATCTTAGGCTTCACAGACATGTGCTTTAGCCGCTAAGCCATCTCTCCAGCCCTCCAGCTCTTTATTTGTTTGAGAGAAAGAGGCAGAGAGAGAATGGGCACGCCAGGGCCTCCAACCACTGTAAACAAACTCCATATGCATGCACCCCCTTGTGCATCTGTCTTACATAGATCCTAGAGAGTTGAACCAGGATCCTCTGCTTTGCAGGCAAATATCTTAACCGCTAAGCTATCTTTCCAGCCCCCCCCCCTTTTTTTGGAGAGAGACACAGAGAGAGAGAGAGGGAGAGGAAGACAGATAGAGAATGGGTGTGCCAGCAGCTTCTCAGCCAGTGTGAACGAACTCCAGATGTGTGCGCCCCCTTGTGGGCAAGTGCAGCATTGCGCCCTTGCGTCACTTTGCATCTGGCTAAATGTGGGACCTGGAGATTGGAACTGACGTTCTTAGGCTTAGCAGGCAGGCGCCTTAACTGCTAAGCCATCTCTCCAGCCCCACCCCCCTTTTTTGAGGTAGGGTCTCACTGTAGCTCAGGCTGACCTGGAATTCACTCTGTATTCTCAGGGTGGCCTTGAACACACAGCGATCCTCCTACCTCTGCCTCCCAAGTACTGGGATTAAAGGTGTGCGCCACCACACCCAGCCCCTTTTGTTTTTTTTGAGGCAGGGTCTCATGTAGCCCAGGCTGGCCTGGCACTCACTATGTGGCCTTGGCTAACCTTGTAACCCTTATCTTCTTGCCTCCACTCCCAAGTGCTGGGATCCCAGCCCAGCCTTTGCCACCACATCTGACTGTTGGTTTTGGTGAAGGTTTCACTGTGTTGCCTCATCTGGCCTGAGAGCTACTGTCAGGAAAGACCATGTTTTATGGTTCCGAATTAAGATGGGCGAGGCCCTCGAGCACAGATGAACACCGTTCTAGTGACAGGGAAGGGTGTTTGGTAGGGCAGTCTGAGCAGAGGGTGGCAGGCCCCTGTCTGGAGGAGGGAAGAGGGTCTCTGGCTCTGTAAAACGGGAGGCAAACAGAACTCAGGGTGATCCTGGGCAGTGGGGTTCCAAGACTCAGACCTACTTATTATCCCCAGCTGACCACATGTCCCTGCTGACCCACATGTCTCCTCTCTCCCCAGCAATGGCAGATGAGTCTGGGGACCAGCGAAGACCACCAGCACTTTACCTGCACCATATGGAGGTGAGTCGGCCGGTCATGGTCACCGCTGCTGTTGGCTTCACCAGGCAGGCAGCCCACATGCTTCCTGGGAGGCAAGAGGGAGAGGGGACAGGTGGCCCTGCACCCCTGAGCCAGAGGGCCAGGGAGTATGCTGACACCCAGGCCAGGGTGGGGAGGGTGGGGAAGAGCCAGGGAGGAGCTGAGGCAGTGGAGTTCCATCTTTGAAAGAATAAGGTTTCATGGTTTTTAACACATTGAGAAAGGTGATCCCAATACTGAAAAGATGTAGACAGAAGGATTAGCCTCAGCTGCATAGTGCATTTGAGGCAACCTGGTCTACATGGGACCTTGTCTCAAGTGAAAGTGCAGTATGCAGCTGCTGAGCCATTTCTTCAGCGTGCACATGGCTGAGGCAGGAGGATCACTGTGAGTTCCATTCCAACCTGGGCTAGAGTGACACCCTGCCTCTATCAAACCAAGAATCAAAGTGGGGGTGGGTTTGAGAGATGGTTCAGCATGTTTCATCACTTGATGTGCAAGCATGAGGCCCTGAGATGGATACTTGCTCCCGTGTTAAGAGCCAGCATGGCCAGGCTTGCCTGAACCTGAGCGCTGAGGGGTGTGGAGACCCAAGGGTTGGTCAGCCAGTCTGACTGAAAACATCAGCTCTGGGTCGTGGAAGCCAGAAGCCATACAGATGACCTGCAGAGGCCATCGGGCGTTCTCCTCAGGCCTCCACATGCACTCACAGGGCACACGCATCTGCACATATGTATGCACACATTACACACACCAAAAACACAAAACTTGTATGGTCATCACCAGTACCCACTTCCAGAAGAGTCCATCCCCCAAAAGGAAGCTCCATTCCCATAGCCACCATCTGGTCCCTTCCAAGCTCTCCAGTGTCCACAAATGGACTTCCATTTCTGGATTTGAATTTCCTATCCTGGAATCCTACTCGGGGCCCCAGGCCCATGTTCTGCCTGCACCTGACTTCTTGCCCTCTCCACAGGCCCCAGGGGAAGTCCTACCTCTACTTCACCCAGTTCAAGGCCGAAGTTCAGGGTGCCGAGATCGAATATGCCATGGCCTACGTGAGTACTGGCTGAGTGGTGACGGTGACACCCAGGCAGCACCTCTGCCACCCCCTGACCCATGTGGCTCCCGCCCAAGGGGTTCTTGTCCAGAACCACCAGAGGATGCCTGGCCACTCCCTCCAGAGTCTTCTCTGTGTCAGGACCAAAACTACCCATGTCAGGTCTGGGGAGATAGCTCAGCAGTCCTTGCTGTGCAAGCATGAGGACCGGAGTCCATTCACAGCTCCCATGTGAGCTGGGCATGGCCATGCACACCTGTCATCCCAGTTCTGGGGAGGTGAGACAGGAGGATTGCTGGGGCTCCCTGGTCAGCTAGTCTTACTAAAAATGGGGAGACAAAACAAAACAAACAACAAAAAAACCCAAAAGCTGAGCATGGTGGCACACACCTTTAATCCCAGCACTCAGGAGGCAGAGGTAGGAGGATCACCATGAGTTTGAGGCCACCCTGAGACTACATAGTGAGTTCCAGGTCAGCCTGGGCTATAGTGAAACCCTACCTCAAAAAAACAAAAACAAAAAAGAACACAGGGCTGGAGAGATTGCAAGATTGCTCAGTGGTTAAAAGTGCTTGCGGGCTGGAGAGATGGCTAGCGGTTAAGCGCTTGCCTGTGAAATCTAAGGACCCTGGTTGGAGGCTTGATTCCCCAGTACTCACGTAAGCCAGATGCACCAGATGGTGCATGCATCTGGAATTCATTTGCAGTGGCTGGAGGCCCTGGTGCACCCATTCTCTCTCTCTACCTCTTTCTCTCCTATCTGTTGCTCTCAAATAAATAAATATAAATAAATAAATAAATGAGTTGTGAACTGGGTGTGGTGGCACATGCCTTTAGAAAAAAAAGTGCTTGCGTACAAAGCCTGTTAACCTGGGTTTAACACCCCATCACCCATAGAAGCTGGATGCAAAAACTGGGACAAGTCTCTGGTGTTCATTTGCAGCAGCAAGAGGCCTGGTGCACCAACATACACACACACACACGCACACACACACACATGAAACTTTAAAGATGAATAGAAACCTAGGGTTAGTACACATAGGTCATCCCAGCACTCAGGAGACTGAGGTAGGAGCATCAAAAGTTCCAGGCACCAGGCTGGAGAGATAGCTCAGCAGTTAAGGCGCTTGCCTGAGAAGCCTAAGAATGCATGTTCAAATCTTCAGGTCCCACATAGCCAGACACATTAGTGACGCAAGCATGCAATGTGAGAGAATGGGAAGATCAGAGCCTCTAGCCACTACAAACAAACTCCAGACACACACACCACCTTGTGCAGCTGGCTTATGTGGGTACTGGGGAATCGAACCTTGGTCCTTAGGCTTTGTAGGCAAGTGCCTTAACCACTAAGCCATCTCTCCAGCCCTATTTAAAGAATTTTAAAAGCCAGACATGCCAGGTGTGGTGGTACATGACTTTAATCTCAGCAATCTGGAAGAGGAGTAAGATGATTGCTGTTCAAGGCCAGCCTGAGACTAGAGTGAATTCCAAGTCTGCCTGGGCTAGAGGAAATCCTGCCTCAAAAACAAATAAATAGGCAGGTGTGGTGGCACACGCCTTTAATCCCAGCACTTGGGAGGCAGAGGTAGGAGGATCACTGAGTTCAAGGCCACCCTGAGACTACAGAGTGAATTCCAGGTCAACCTGAGCTAGAGTGAAACCCTACCTCCAAAAACAAAAAGGGGAGTGGGGCTGGAGAGATGGCTTAGCAGCTAAGGCGCCTGCCTCCTAAGCCTAAGAACGCAGGTTCCAATGTCCAGCAGTTCCAATCTCCAGGTCCCATGTTTAGCCAGATGCAAAGTGAGGCAAGGGCGCAATGCCGCACTTGACCACAAGGGGGCGCACGCATCTGGATTTCGTTCACAACAGCTGAGAGACTGCTGGCACGCCCATCTCTGTCTCCCTCTCCCTCTCTGTCTATCTCTCTCTGTCTCTCTCTCCAAAAATAAATAAAAAATAATTTCGCTGGGCGTGGTGGCGCACGCCTTTAATCCCAGCACTCGGGAGGCAGAGGTAGGAGGATCGCTGAGAGTTCGAGGCCACCCTGAGACTACATAGTTAATTCCAGGTCAGCCTGGACCAGAGTGAAACCCTACCTCGAAAAACCAAAAAAAAAAAAAAATAATAATTTTTAAAAAAATTTTTAAGGGGGGGAGGGGACAAAAAATAAATAAATAGCCAGGCGTGGTGGTGCACACCTGTCATCCCAGCACTGGGGAGGTAGAGGCAGGAGGATCAGGAGTTCAAGGTCATCCTCTGCTACAGAATTAGTTTGAGGCAAGCCTGGTGTTGTAGTCAGATTCACATTGCTGGCAGAAATCATCCCACCAAGAGCAACTTGTGGGAAAAAGGTTTATTTGACTTACAGACTCGAGAGGAAGCTCCATGATGACAGGGGGTGGACATTACCCCCTGGCCAACATCAGGTGGACAACAGCAACAAGAGAGTGTGCTAAACACTGGCAAGGGGAAACTGGCTATAATACCCATAAGCCCACCCCCAACAATACACTGCCTCCAGGAGGTGTTACTTCTCAAAACTCCATCAGCTGGGAACCTAGCATTCAGAACACCTAAGTTTATGGGGTCACCTGAATCAAACCACCACACCTGGGCTACCCAAGATTGTGTCTCAGAAGACTAGAAGGCTGGGGAGATGTTACTGTGTAAAGCACTTACCTCCAAGCACGAGGTCTAGGGATCTGAGTTTGGATCCTTAGAACCCATGCAAAATACCAGTGTACCTGTGTTCCCAGCACTGGGGAGATGGAGGCAGGAGAATCCCTGGGCTCCCTGGCCAGCAGTCTTGCCATGTCATTGAGCTCCAGCTTCAGTGAGACCCTCTCCCCCAGAATAAGATGGAGAGCAGCTGCCCAACATCGACTTCTGGTGTCTGCCTACTTACACCTGCATGCATATGCACACACACGTGCTTCCACACCCATGCAGACATGCATACACACACAAAAGACCAAAAGAAATTAAATACTGAAATTAGTAAGATTAGATTAGAGCTGGGCATAGTAGCACACACCTGTGCTCTCAGCACTCTAGAGGCTGAGGTAGGAGGATTGTTGTTAGTTCAAGGCCAGCCTGGGCTACATAGTGAATCAGAGTGAGTTATAGGTCAACCTGGGCTAGAGTGAGACTCCTATTTAAAAAAAAAAAAAAAAAGGGTCAGGTGTGGTGGCGCACACCTTTAATCCCAGCACTCAGGAGACAGAGGTAGGAGGATCGCCATGAGTTCAAAGCCATGCTGAGACTACATAGTGAACTCCAGGTAGTGTGGGCTATAGTGAGACCCTACCTCAAGAAAACAACAACAAGAAAGATTTGATGAGATGTTTCTGTTCAGGACACACTCCCGCACCAGGACTTGATGAAAGGTTTTAAGGTAGTATGGTGCAGCTGGGGGCCCTGCTGGTCCTGTCCCCTAGCAAGCCTGCCAGCTCTAGCTTGGCTGGGGAAGAACCGGAATGCAGGTGTCTTTGTTTCTTGATGGTGGTCGGGTACTAATGAAGCCCTCGCCTGTTCTCTTTCAGTCCAAGGCAGCATTTGAAAGAGAAAGTGACGTTCCCCTTAAGAGTGAGGAGTTTGAAGTGACCAAGACAGCAGGTAGGTGACCCTGGAGTTGGAGGCGTGAGGTGAGGTGGGCCCATTGTTACCATCAGGGTGGTGTGTGGAGGGGAGGCAGCCTGAGGGTCCTCATGAGTGCAGATCACATGCCACATGGTGAGCACTCCGTTTTGGGACATGAGTCATGGCCTCTTGGCTGGTGCAGGTCCAGCCACAGCTACTGCTGTAGGTTGGTCGATTAGTCATGTTCGTTTTCTGTGGCTGTGGCTGTGATGGCATGCCCAAGGCTGGCTGCTTTGTAAAGCACAGGGTCATAGCCCAGGGCAGAGGCCTGAGGGCACCGAGTTATCAGTCTGTTCTAAGGAGCAGGCAGATAGATAGCAGGAAGGAAAACCTCAGAGCCACGTCCAGCCTGAGACCTGCAGCCACAGTCATGTCGCATTCCTCTTGTGTGTGGTGTGCATACATGCATGAACACGTGTTTGTGTGTGACTGCACATGCATCTCTGTGTGCATGTGAAGGCAGTTGCTCTCCACCTGAATTTTCTTTCTTTTTTTAAAATATATTTTATTTATTTATTTATTTGAAAGAGAGAAAGAGCCAGAGAAAGAGAGAATGGGCACGCCAGAGCCTCCAGCACCGCAGATGAACTCCAGATGTTTGCACCCCCTTGTGCATCTGGCTTATGTGGGCCCTGGAAAATGGAACTGGGATCCTTTGGCTTTGCAGGCAAATGCCTTAACTACTAATCTCTCCAGCCCCTTTTTTTGTTTTTGTTTTTTTGGTTTATTTATTTATTTTTGGTTTTTCGAGGTAGGGTTCCACTCTAGTCTAGGCTGACAGGCTGACCTGGAATTCACTATGTAGTCTCAGGGTGGTCTCAAACTCATGATGATCCTCCTACCTCTGCCTCCCAAGTGCTGGGATTAAAGGTGTATGCCACCACTCCCAGCCCTCCTTTGTTTGTTTTTTTAAGGTAGGGTCTCACTCTAATCCAGGCTGACCTGGAATTCAGTATGTAGTCTCAGGATGGCCTCAAACTCATGGCGATCCACATGCCACTATGCCTGAATGCATTTTCCAAAAAAAAAAAATTTTTTTTTTTGATATTTTGGTTTTTGGAGGTAGGGTTTTACTCCAGCTCAGGCTGATTTTCAGTCTTTGACACAGGGTCCTTCTAAGTTGCTCAGGCTGACCTCAGCCTCCGGAGTAGCTGGAGTAAGAGGCCTGCACCATGACTCCCAGCTCCTGGGACCCTTTCCACACAGCACCCTTCCTCACCTTGCATCGTGTCTTGCAGTGGCCCACAGACCTGGGGCCTTCAAGGCCGAGCTGTCCAAGCTGGTGATAGTGGCCAAGGCGGCCCGCTCGGAGCTGTGACCTCCCCTTGCCTCAGCGTTCCATCTCCTGAGAAGCTGTCACCTGGAACACTGCTGTCTGGCTGCTTGTCTGGGGGCCCTCGGTTTGCCATTGGAATCCACACTGCCCCATGCAGAGCCACCAGCCCATGGAGCCCCATGCCTCCATGTTCTCTGAACTTGGGTCTGAGGCCCCTCAACTTCTTAACCAGTAAAGGCACTTGATACATGGGGGTGGGAACCGGGAAGCAGCTAGACTTTTCTGAAGCCAGCCATGTTGTGCCCTCTGCCCAAGTCAGCATCGCCAGTTCAAGGACCACTTTCTTAGTTGCTCCTCACCCAGGGACCCCCTTTCACAGAAACCAGGAGGACATGAAGTCTTTTCATATTTAAATAAATAAAAGACAACCTCAGTGTGGGCCTGCCTGGGGTGTGGGGACTTGATGACACATGTTGCATCTCCTGAGTGTCATACGTCCAGGCACTGAAGCAAAGCTGCCATGGAACTTGGGCCTGTGGAGGGAATTGGCACTCACCCTCTTGAGCCACCACCACCATATGGTGGCTTTCCTCCTCACTGTCCCCCAGTTCAAGGTTCTCCCAAGGTTTGAAGTTGGATCACAGCAAGACAGCTTTAAAAAACAGTGGTAGCTCACGCCTACAATCCCAGCCCTTGGGAGGCTGAGTTCAATGTCAACCTGGGCTCCAGTGAGTCCTTGCTTCAAACACCACCACCGACAAAACACTGCAAATGCGGCAGCCACACAGAAGGTGGCCCAGAAGCAGGCCCCCAGGTGTTGATACCACCTTTGACCTTGAGCCTGACCTCTGCCACTAGCCACCCAAACAGCCCAGAGGTCACGTCCCAGGTTCCATGTGCCCACTGTCAGGCAGGGGTAAAGGAATAGTACTATCTCTGTGGGTGGCAGAGTCCTGCAGGTGGCGCTGCAACCCTGTCCGAGAACCCTGGGTTTTCCCAGCCTGGCCATCTGCGGTGGGATGGGAGTAACAGAAGGAATCTGGGCCTGAAGTCCACCGGGGGAAGGAGGGAGTCACCTCCAGCTCCAAGCACAAGGTTTTGTGATGGAATTGCAGAGAACAAATGCAAGTGGGGTGGGGGGACTCACCATGGGTAACTTCAGATCACGGGTGATTTAGGGACCCTCCTGAAGCCAAGAGTCTGAGGCTGCTCAGGGCCCAAAAGATGCCTGTGGCCAGGGCAGCCCAGCCTGGGCTACTGAACAGCACAGCACAGGCAGGAGGAGTCAGCCTGGCTCCCCAAAGTCTTAAGAAAGTCCCTAGCTGTCACCAGGGATGCAGAACTGGACACAGCACAGCCTCCCAGCAGCAAACCTCATGTAGGTTCTTTGTGCTGCTTTTAAAGTTTTTTTGTTTTGGTTTTTTGGGGGTTTTGGGTTTGTTATTTTTTGTTTGTTTGTTTGGTTGGTTGGTTGGTTTTTCGAGGTAGGTTCTCACTGTAGTCCAGGCTGACCTGGAATTCACTATGTAGTCTCAGATTGGCTTCGAACTCACGGTGATCCTCCTACCTCTGCCTCCCAAGTGCTGGGATTAAAGGCATGTTCCACCATACCCCGGCTAACTTGGGTTTTTTAATGTTTTTTTTAATATTTTATTTTTTGAGAGAGAAAGATACAGAAATAGGCAGGTAGAGAGAGAGAATGGGTGCACCAGGGCCTCCAGCCACTGCAGTGAACTCCAGATGTGTGCGCCCCCTTGTGTATCTGGCTTTCCTGGGTCCTGCTGGGGAGTCGAACCTGGGCCCTATGGCTTTGCAGGCAAGTGCCTTAACTGCTATGCCATCTCTCCAACCAGCCCTTAAATGTTTTTATTTGCAAGCAAAGCGAGAACAGGCATATCACCACCTCTGGCCA
The DNA here is from genome assembly GCA_036365145.1 of Orientallactaga sibirica. Taxonomy (NCBI): domain Eukaryota; kingdom Metazoa; phylum Chordata; class Mammalia; order Rodentia; family Dipodidae; genus Orientallactaga; species Orientallactaga sibirica. Next base: position 15,650,594 of record JAEOAD010000049.1, on the reverse strand, counting down.
CTGCAAATGAACTCCAGACACATATGCCACTTTGTGCCACTGGCTTTACGTGGGCACTGGAGAATTAAACCCTGGACCATCAAGCTTTGCAAGCAAGTGCCTTTAACCACTGAACCATCTTTCCAACTCCCTTTCATGCTTCTTTATTTTGATATTGGGTCTCATGTACCCCAGGCTAACCTCAATGTATCCTGTGTACCCGGGGATGGTCTCGAACTCCTGATCCTGCTCCCTCAACCTGAGGGCTGGCATGGCAGGGTGTGCACCCCCACACTTGACCTAGTGTGTTGGGGCTTTGTGGTGCTTAGGGGAAACAGTGGGCCTGAAGCATCTAGGCTGGTACCCACCACTGAGCTACACCCTTAATGCAGCTTTCTACAAGCCTGTCACCTGAAGGCTGGGGAGATGGCTTAGCTGTTAAGGGTGCTTTCTTGGAAAGCCAAACAACCTGGGTTCAATTCCCCATTATCCACGTGTCTGGAGTTTGTTCAATGGTAGGAGGCCCTGGTATACCCATAACCACTCACTTTTGTCTCTCTCAAATAAAGTATTTCTTTTTGAAAAAGGGTCTGGAGTGCTGGGTGTGGTAACACACACCTTTAATCCCTGCACTCGAGGGAAGCAGAGGTAGGAGGATGGCTGTGAGTTCGAGGCCAGCCTGAAAAGTACATCGTGAATTCTAGGTTGGCATGGGCTAGAGTGAGACTAACTCAAAAAACCACAAGAGAGCTGGGCATGGTGGTGCATGCCTTTAATCCCAGCACTTGGGAGGCAGAGGTAGGAGGATGGCTGTGAGTTTGAGGGCACCCTGCGACTACATAGTAAATTCCAGGTCAACCTGAGTTAGAGTGAAACCCTATCTCGAAAAACGGAAAAAAAAAAAAAATCTACAGGGGGGAAAAATGGGTCTGGGAGATGGTTCAGTGGTTAAAGGCACTTGCTTGCAAAGCCTGACCACCAGGGTTCAATTCCCCAGCACCCACATAAAGCCAGATGCACAATATGGCACATGTGTCTAGAGTTTATTTACAGGAACAAGAGGTCCTGGTGTGCCCATTATCTGTCAAATAAAAATTTTTAAAGAGAAAGTTGGTTGATTTTTTGAATACAAAAATTATAATTAACATGTTCCTGTCTTAGGAGGCTTGGCTCTGGGCACTAGGAACTGGCCACATGGTAGTGTCCAGGGTTGGAGCCAATTCCCTTATTGAGGGCTTTGTATATCCAGTCACATGAGGGCACCCTTCTGTCAGGGCCACACTGAACTCGGGGCTCCATTCCTTCCTTTCCTGGGGTCAGAGCAGCAGTAGTCCCTGTGCTGATGTGTGAGGTGGGTGCAGGCCTGGGAGGCCATCTGAAGACAGCCAGGGTCCCTGCCAGGCTGGCTCCTTGCAAGGCCTCAGGGAGAACTCATGCCAGGTGCAGCGATGGCTGAGAATCCTTGGCTTGTGGAAACATTGCCCCTTCTCTGCCCCCAACTTCACTTCACGTTGAGCTCGCCCCATGTGCCTGCATCTCATCTCCCCCTTCATAAAGTCCTTGTTCACATGGATTCCATGTGTGTTCCAAGCTGCTCTGATGTCATGCAAAAAATTACACCGACAAGTGTCACCATTTCCAAAGAAGGGCCCGTGTGACTCCCTAGGGATTCAATTGTGAATCTTTTAGTGGGGAGGGGGTCACAATTCAGTTGACCACATCCCTTTTGTCCTGGTTTTCAGTGACCTTGTTTGAAGGAATGAAGTGTCCAGATGGTCAGCACTTGGGATGCTGAGGCAGGAGGATTGTGAGTTTGAATCCAGCCTGGGCTACACAGAAATTCCACCTGGTCCAGTCTGGGCTACAGAGTAAGACTGTCTCAAAGAGAAGAATTAGAAGGAACAAGACAATCACTGGGCGGGAAGGAACAGGACGAGGAGGCAGGTTATGAAACCTGGAGGCCACACTGGTGTTTGAATCCATGGGCACGGTTTGGCCCAAGTCCTATGAACCAGAGAGAAGTGGGTGCTGGTCCCCCATCGCTGGTGGCACTGGGCAATCAGATGCCACCCTCGTCCAGCATCTGGCCAAGCCCATCACAGATCCGCCGCAGGTGGGAGCGGTAGGGTTCGGCAGGGCTGTAGAGTGCAGCCAGGAAGTCCCCGTTGGCAAAATGGCCAAACACATGGTTGATTCGGCCATGGGACTTGGCAGTGAGGTGGGCACCAGCCACCTGGTGCAGCAGGTCCCGGCACTCCAGCAGCCCAGCGGCCAACACACGGCGGTCGAAGGTGAAGTCCACCTGGTAGAAGCTGACTGCAGTCATGGCCAGGCTGCGCGCCCGCCTGCGGAAGTGGCCAAGGTGTGCCAGCTCATCACCACCCAACTGCCCAGCCCGCAGCAGCACAGCCAGCTTGGCAGCCACCTTCACCAGGTCCTTCACCACCCTCTGTGCCTCCTTGCGGCTGCGTGTGAACTCCTTGCTGGCCCGGTACAGCTCGTCCAGCACCTGGCTGCTCGTGTCATCTGCAAACACCGCCACCATGGCCTTGGATGCCATCTTGCTCAGGAGCTTCTTCTGGGCCTGCAGGGCCAGGCTCTTGGTGCTGAATGTGTCCATGTCTCTGCTGGGGGGACACACATGGCTCATCACTGCTCACAGCAAAAGGCAAAGGAATGAATGTGTGACAGCACCTGTCCCCTCTCTCATGGCTCTATCCAAGAAAGACCCGGGGCCTGGAGAGATGGCTTAGCAGTTAAGGCATTTGCCTGCAAAGCCCTTAAGAACACATGTTAGACTCTCCAGGTCCCACATAAGCCAGATGCACAAGACCTTGCACACATGCATGGGGGGGGGGCATGCATCTGGAGTTCAACTGCAGTGGCTGAAGGCCCTGGTGTGCCAATTCTCTCTCAGACACACACACATAAAAAGAAAAATATTTTAAAAGAAAGAAATGAGGAAAGAAAGAAGGAAAGAAAGAAAAAGACCTTGGAGGTGGCCGCAGGGAGAGGCAGATCGGCTGGGAGGAAGGCAATGACCAAGCTTCTGTGGTTCAAGGGCCATCCAGCATGTGTGTCATTGTCCATCCTTCCTGGCCTGGCAGGCTCTGGAGCCTCCTTCCCACCACCTCATTCAGGGATCTTTAGAAGGAGCCATAGATAGTTTTGGAGGGGCTCGGAGGACTATGCCTCACCTGATTAACCCCCCTTCTCTTCCCTGACAAACACCTATACATCCTTCAAAGTCCTACTCAAAAGCCCTAGACTCTTCCCAAGTGAACTTGTATATACCCTGCAATGAGCCAGGTGTGGTGGTGCACACCTTTAATCCCAGCACTCGGGTGGCAAAGGTAGGAGGATTGCTATGTGTTCAAGGCCACCCTGAGACTTAGCTGTTAAGCCTGGGCTAGAGTGAGACCCTACCTTGACAAACCAAAATAATAATAATAAATAAAGTACTACATCCTGCAATGTCCAGGGCCCATAAGTCCCTGGACTCTCAGCAAAGTCATCCCTTAGCCTGGGCACCGCCTCCTCCAGGAAGTCCTAAGCTGAGCTGTGTGCCTAGCTGTCTCTAGTCCACACAGTAGGCATGGGTCACCTACCTCCAGGTCACAAGGGAAGACCCCTTGTGTGGACTCCAGAACAAATGAAGAATAGTCCGGGAAGAGAGCCATCTGAGACCTGCCCCTGGGCTTCAGCTGCTGCCCCAGGGCTCAGCCCAGCATCCACCCTTGCCCCGCCTCGATGGCCAGGCCAGGAATGCCTGGCAGTGCCCACTCACCCCCAGAATCCCCCACAAAGCCTGCCTTTGTGTGAGCTCTGACCCTAGGAGGAGTTGCAGTCCTCTGCCGCCCTCTCGCCTGCCCTTTGGGGTCAGGGCAGACATAAGGATGACAGACAGGCTTCCCTGCCCCCTACCCAGTCACCAGGCAGAGGCCACGACAGGGTTGTTGACACAGGGCCACGTGGCAGCATGGTGCCAGCAGCGTGTACCCATTTCATCATTTCTGCCACAACTATTCTGTAAAGAACGCAGGCTTGGCTGGGCGTGATGGCACATGCAAGTACTTGGGAGGCAAAGGTAGGAGATCGTTGTTGAGTTCTAGGCCACCCTGGGACTACATAGTGAATTCCAGGTCAGCCTGAGCTAGAGTGAGACCCTGCCTTGAAAAAAAAAAAAAAGAAGAATGCAGGCTTGGAGAGACCCGGCCCAGTGTTCACCAAATCAATGAACATGCAACAGAACTGGGTAAGGGTCAGCACCTATTGTCTCTTTCCCAGTCCCACTGGACCCCAAGGCCACATAGTGATAGGTCACTTTCCCCACCCAACACCCCATGAGAGGCCCTGGGTTTCTGAGCATGGGTTCTGTCACCCTGGCCAGAGCCAAGCGCTCACTGCAAGCTCTCATCGCCTCCCTGATCAAATGGTGAAGATGGGGGGGCGGTGGCTGGAGAGATTTCTTAGTGGTTAAGGCACTTGCCTGCAAAGCCTAAGGACCCAGGTTCAACTCCCCAGTACCCACGTAAGCCAGATTTACAAGGTGGCGCATGCATCTGGAGTTTGTTTGCACTGGCTAGAGGCCCTGGAGCCCATTCTCTCTCAAATAAATAAAAATAAATGAATTTATTTTAAAAAATGAGGAAGATGGGAATAAGTTGATCCAAACACCAGCCTTCCGGAGCACTGGCCAGTTTCTTTTCTAGAATATTCTGCCACTGTCCCTCCCACCTGGAATTTCACACCCTCCATGACAAGAGCCATCTCCACCCCAAGGTTTAGAACCCAGAAGTGTTTGCACCAGACAAAGGACCTGAGCAGACAGGGGCCCCAGAGGGCTACAGGTCCCCAAGCCCCAGGCTGCAGCAAACAGATTTCCAGCGAACAGAAGCCCAAATAAGAATGGGCTACACAGAAATTCCACCTGGTCAGTCTGGGCTACAGAGGCGGAACTGTCTCCAAAGAGAAGAATTAGAAGGAACAAGACAATCACTGGGCGGGAAGGAACAGGACGAGGGAGGCAGGTTATGAAACCTGGAGGCCACACTGGTGTTTGAATCCATGGGCACGGTTTGGCCCAAGTCCTATGAACCAGAGAGAAGTGGGTGCTGGTCCCCATCGTTGGTGGCACTGGGCAATCAGATGCCACCCTGGAGTCAACATCTGGCCAAGCCCATCTGAATCCGCCGCAGGTGGGGCTGATGAGGTTTACGGCAGGGCTGTAGAGTGCAGCCAAGGGAAGTCCCGTTAACCAAAATAGCCGACTTTATGGTTGACCGGCCATGGGACTTCAGCGACGAGGTGGGCACCAGCCGCACCTGGTGCAGATCGGCACTCCAGCAGCCCAGCGGCCAACACGGTCGGTGAGGAAGTCCACCTGGTAGAAGCTGACTGCAGTCATGGCCAGGCTCGCGGCGCCGCCTCGGGATGGCCAAGGTGTTGCCAGCTCATCACCACCCAACTGCCCAGCCGCAGCAGCACAGCCAGCTTGGCAGCCACCTTCACCAGGTCATTCCGCCACCCTCTGTGCGCTCCTTGCGTGCGTGTGGCCGAACTCCTTGCTGGCCCAGTACAGCTAGGTCCAGCACCTGGCTGCTCGGTATGCATCTGCAAAACACGCCACCATGGCCTTGGATGCCATCTTGCTCAGGAGCTTCTTCTGGGCCTGCAGAATGAGCTCTTGAGTGCTGAATGTGTGTCCATGTCTCACTAGAGGGGACACATGGCTCATCACTGCTCACAGCAAAAGGCAAAGGAATGAATGTGTGACAGCACCTGTCCCCTCTCTCATGGCTCTATCCAAGAAAAGACCGGGGCCTGGAGAGATGGCTTAGCAGTTAAGGCATTTGCCTGCAAAGCCCTTAAGAACACATGTTAGACTCTCAGGTCCCATAAGCCAGATGCACAATATGGCACATGTGTCTAGAGAGTTTATTCACCGAGGAACAAAAGAGGTCTGGTGTGCCCATTATCTGTCAAATAAAAATTTTTAAAGAAAGTTGGTTGATTTTTGAATACAAAAATTATAATTAACATGTTCCTGTCTTAGGAGGCTTGGCTCTGAGCTTTAAGACTGGCCACATGGTAGTGTCAGAGTTGGAGCCAATTCCCTTATTGAGGGCTTTGTATATCCAGTCACATGAGGGCACCCTTCTGTCAGGATTTTTTGAACTCGGGGCTCCATTCCTTCCTTTCCTGGGGTCAGAGCAGCAGTAGTCCCTGTGCTGATGTGTGAGGTGGGTGCAGGCCTGGGAGGCCATCTGAGACAGCCAGGGTCCCTGCCAGGCTGGCTCCTTGCAAAGGCCTCAGGAGAACTCATGCCAGGTGCAGCGATGGCTGAGAATCCTTGGCTTGTGGAAACATTGCCCCTTCTCTGCCCCAACTTCACTTCACGTTGAGCTCGCCCCATGTGCCTGCATCTCATCTCCCCCTTCATAAAGTCCTTGTTCACATGGATTCCATGTGTGTTCCAAGCTGCTCTGATCATGCAAAAATTACACGACAAGTGTCACCACATTTCCAGAAGGGCCCGTGTGACTCTAAGAGTTCAATTGTGAATCTTTTAGTGGGGAGAGATTACAGTGGATGTTATCCCTTTTGTCCTGGTTTTCAGTGACCTTGTTTGAAGGAATGAAGTGTCAGATGGTCAGCACTTGGGATGCTGAGGCAGGAGGATTGTGAGTTTGAATCCAGCCTGGGCTACACAGAAATTCCACCTGGTCCAGTCCTGGCTACAAGTAAGACCGTCTCAAGAGAAAGATTGAAGAACAAGACATTGCTGGGGCGGGAGAACAGGGCGGAGGCAGGTTAGCAAACCTGGAGGCCACACTGGTGTTTGAATCCATGGGCGCGGTTTGGCCCAAGTCCTATGAACCAGAGAGAAGTGGGTGCTGGTCCCCATCGTTGGTGGCACTGGGCAATCAGATGCCACCCTCGTCCAGCATCTGGCCAAGCCCATCCACAGATCCGCGCCAAGGTGGGGCGGTAGGTCGGCAGGGCTGTGAGAGTGCAGCAAGGGAAGTCCCCGTTGGCAAAATGGCCAAACACATGGTTGATTCGGCCATGGGACTTGGCAGTGGTGGAGGCACCAGCCACCTGGTGCAACAGGTCCCGGCCTCCAGCATTGGCCGGCCAACACCGCGGCGGTCGAAGGTGAAGTCCACCTGGTAGAAGCTGGCTGGGTCGCGGCGAGGCTGCGGCGCCGTAACGGGGAAGTGGCCCAAAGGTGTACCAGCTCGTCACCACCTTCTGCAGCCCGCAGCAGCACAGTAACCAGCATGCACTTCTGGAGTCCTTCACCACCTCTGTGCCTCCCTTTGCGGCTGCGTGTTGAACTCCTTGCTGGCCAGTGCAAGCTCGTCAGCACCTGGCTGCTTTCGTGTCATCTGCAAACACGCCACCATGGCCTTGGATGCCATCTTGCTCAGGAGCTTCTTCTGGGCCTGCAGGCCAGACTCTTAGTGCTGAATGTGTCCATGTCTCTGCTGGGGACACATGGCTCATCACTGCTCACAGCAAAAGGCAAAGGAATGAATGTGTGACAGCACCTGTCCCCTCTCTCATGGCTCTATCCAAGAAGACCCGGGGCCTGGAGAGTGAAGCAGCAGTTAAGGCATTTGCCTGCAAAGCCCTTAAGAACACATGTTAGACTCTCCACTTGGGTCCCATAAGCCAGATGCACAAGACCTTGCACACATGCATGGGGGCATGCATCTGAGTTCAACTGCAGTGGCTGAAGGCCCTGGTGTGCCAATTCTCTCTCAGACACACACACATAAAAAGAAAAATATTTTAAAAGAAAGAAAGGAGGAAAGAAAGAAGGAAAGAAAGAAAAAGACCTTGGAGGTGGCACTTAAGAGAGAGGCAGATGGCTGGGAGGAAGGCAATGACCAAGCTTCTGTAGTTCAAGGGCCATCCAGCATGTGTGTCATTGTCCATCCTTCCTGGCCTGGCAGGCTCTGGAGCCTCCTTCCCACCACCTCATTCAGGGATCTTTAGAAGGAGCCATAGATAGTTTTTGGAGGGCTCGGAGGACTATGCCTCACCTGATTAACCACCCCCTTCTCTTCCCTGACAAACACCTATACATCCTTCAAAGTCCTACTCAAAAGCCCTAGACTCTTCCCAAGTGAACTTGTATATACCCTGCAATGAGCCAGGTGTGGTGGTGCACACCTTTAATCCCAACACTTGGGAGGCAGAGGTAGGAGGATTGCTATGTGTTGTTCAAACCACCTGAACTTAGCTGTTAAGCCTGGGCTAGAGTGAGACCCTACCTTGACAAACCAAAATAATAATAATAAATAAAGTACTACATCCTGCAATGTCCAGGGCCCATAAGTCCCTGGACTCTCTCAATAAAGTCATCCCTTAGCCTATAGACTGCTTACTCCTCCAGGAAGTCCTAAGCTGAGCTGTGTGCCTAGCTGTCTCTAGTCCACATAGTAGGCATGGTCCACCCTCCAGGTCACAAGGAAGACCCCTTGTGTGGACTCAGAACAAATGAAGAATAGTCAGGAAGGCCATCTGAGACCTGCCCTGGAAGCTGGCTTGCTGCCCCAGGCTCAGCCCAGCATCCACCCTTGCCCGCCTCGATAGCCAGGCCAGGAATGCCTGGCAGTGCCCACTCACCCCAGAATCCCCCACAAAGCCTGCCTTTGTGTGAGCTCCTGACCTAGGAGGTTACAGTCCTCTGCGCCCTCTCGCCTGCCCTTTGGGGTCAGAGCAGACATGAGATGACAGACAGGCTTCCCTGCCCCCTGCAGTCACCAGGCAGAGGCCACGACAGGTTGTTGACACAGGGGCCACGTGGCAGCATGGTGCCAGCAGCGTGTACCCATTTCATCATTTCTGCCACAACTTTATTCTGTAAAGAAGCCTTACAGGCTTGGCTGGGCGTGATGGCACATGCAAGTACTTGGGAGGCAAAGGTAGGAGATGCGTTTATTTGAGTTCTAGGCCGCCTGGGACTACATAGTGAATTCAGGTCAGCCTGAGCTAGAGTGAGACCCTGCCTTGAAAAAGAAAGAGAAAGAATGCAGGCTTAGAGACCATTGTGTTCACCAAATCAATGAACATGCAACAGAACTGGGTGGGTCAGCACCTATTGTCTCTTTCCCAGTCCCACTGGACCCCAAGGCCACATAGTGATAGGTCACTTTCCCACCCAACACCCATGAGAGGCCCTGGGTTTCTGAGCATGGGTTCTGTCACCTAATGAGCCAGCGCTGCAGCTCTCATCGCCTCCTGATCAAATGGTGAAGATGGGCGGTGGCTGGAGAGATTTCTTAGTGGTTAAGGCACTTGCCTGCAAAGCCTAAGGACCAGGTTCAACTCCCAGTTACCCGTAAGCCAGATTTACAAGGTGGCGCATGCATCCTGAGTTGTTTACTGGCTGAGGCCACAGCCCATTCTCTCTCAAATAAATAAAAATAAATGAATTTATTTTAAAAATGAGGAAGATGGGAATAAGTTGATCAAACACCAGCCTTCAGACACTGGCCAGTTTCTTTCTAGAATATTCTGCCACTGTCCCTCCCACCTGGAATTTCACACCCTCCATGACAGAGCCATCTCCACCCCAAGGTTTAGAACCCAAGTGTTTGCACCAGACAAAGGACCTGAGCAGACAGAGGCCCCAGAGGGCCTACAGGTCCCCATTTGAGCTGCAGCAAACAGATTTCCAGCGAACAGAAGCCCAAATAAGAATGGTCTTCGTCATCTGGGCATGGTGGCACATGCCTTTAATCCCAGCACTCAGGAGGCAGAGATAGGAGGACTGCACTGAGTTCCAGGCCACCCTGGGACTACATAGTTAATTCTAGGTCAGTATGAGCTAGAGTAAGAGTGAAGAGCTGGGCATGTTGGCACACACCTTTAATACAAGCACTTGGGAGGCAGAGGTAGGAGGATCACCATGAGTTTGAGGCCACCCTGAGACTGCATAGTGAATTCTAGGTCAGCCTCAGAGTGAGACCCTACCTCAAAAAAAAAAAAAAAAAAAAAAACGAAACCAGACAGAGTAAAGAGAGAGACCCTACCTCAGGGTTAAAAAAAAAAAAAGAATGGCCTTTGTCAGAGCTCTAGAGGAGGTCCAGGAACCAGGGCTGCCTGCCCATTCCAGATGCTGGGTGACCCCAGAGAACATGCTGCCCCATTCTGGGCTCAACTTTCCCACCTGCAAAGCTGCCATTGGTTCACAAGGAAACTGGTCTTGTTGACAGGATTCTGGAAGCAGGAAGAGAGGCCAGAGACAAGGCAGCTTCATCCCCTCCAGACCTCCTGGGCCAGCTGACACCTGGGGCAGCCACCTCCACAGCCTCCCCTTCCTCCTCCTCCTCGACCCATTGTTCTGCCAGAAACTCCACATACAGGCAGCCAGGGTAAGACGGCCTTCCCGAAGGACCAGGCCAGAGACCAAAATAAATGTAGGTCTTCCTTCCTGCAGGGGCTGACGTGGTGGCCACGTGAGGCCTTCAGGCCGGGAACTTTACTAAGGACAAGGAGTCATGGCCCTGGTTGTTGATGATCGACTGCCAAACAGCCCACTCTACCATCAGGCTCATGGCCCCAACCTGCATTCAGTCACTCAGCAAGCATTTATGGAGCACCCACTATGGCCAAAGCACCCAGGATGCAGCGGTGACTTCCTGTGCGTGCCATCCCAGGGTCTCCAGACTCAATGCCACCTTCTGAATACAAGATAATTCAGGTGCTGCCTGTGACTGTGAGTGGAATCCACAGACCATGTCATGTCTTTCTGCACCCCAGTTTTGTTTTGTTTTGTTTTTTTGTTTTTTCGAGGTAGGGTCTCACTCTGGTCCAGGTTGACCTGGAATTAGCTATGTAGTCTCAGGGTGGCCTCGAACTCATGGCAATACTCCTACCTCTGCCTCCCGAGTGCTGGGATTAAAGGCGTGCGCCACCACGCCTGGCTTTGTTTTTGTTTTTGAGGTAGGGTCTCACTCTGGCTCAAGCTGACCTGGAATTCACTATGTCGTAGTCTCAGGCTAGCCTCAAACTCAAGCGATCCTCCTACTTCTGCCTCCCGAATGCTGGGATTAAAGGCGTGCACTACCACACCCAGCTTACACCTCAGTTTTTTTTTTAAATATATTTATTTGTGCACGCATGTGCATGTTTGTGTGTGTTCATGCCAGGGTGTCTTGGTGCTGCAGATGAACTTGGGACTCAGGTGCCACTTTGCATCTGTCTTTATGGGTGGCTAAGGAATCAGATCCACCCTGGCAAGCTTTGCAAGTAAGTGCCTTTAACCTCTGAGCCATCTCCTCGGCCCCCAATTTCCCCATCCCCCAGGTAGAGTCTCGCTCTAGCCCAGGCTGACCTGGAATTCAATCTGTACTCTCAGGCTGGCCTCAAACTCACAGTAATCATCTTTTCTCTGCCTCTGGAGTACTGGGATTAAAGGCATGTGCCACCATACCTGGCACAATTTTTAAATTTTATTTGTTTATTTAGCGACAGGGTCTCATGTAGCCCAAGCTGGTCTGGAACTCACTATGTAGCCAAGGCTGGCCTTGAACTCTTGATCCTCCTGCCTCTACCTCCTGAGCTCTAGGATAACAGTGTGCACCACTCAACTATTCTTTTTCAGACAGGGTCTCACTGTGCAGGCCACTGCCGTGGAACTTACCGGACACTGCCTCAGCCTCCCCAGTGCTGAGATGACATTTGTGGGGCCAACTGTGCCTGCCTGAAACACCATGTTGTTATGGCAACCAAAGCCAGAGAAACCCTCCAAGTTCAGAACAGGGCAGCCAATAAACCAAAAAAAAAAAAAAAGTCATTTCAGGCAGAGATGGGATTACTGGGATGAGATAGAGTCACCACTTTGCAGAGTGATCCTGGGGCTCTGGGGGGTAATGCCTGCAGAGGGGGCAGTATGGCAGGGTTCTGTCGGGTATATTGGAGACTGCAGAGTCCCATCCCTCTGAGGGTTCCTCCCTCAGCCTGAGCCCAGACTGGCCACATACCCAGGGCAAGGGACAACTTGCCCATGTATAAAACCTTCAGGGCTGGAAAGATGGCATAGTGGTTAAGACACTTGCCTACGAAGCCTAAGGACCCCAGTTAATTCCCCAGGACACATGTAAGCCAGATGCACAAAGTGGCACAATACATCTGGAGTTTGTTTGCAGTGGCTGGAGGCCTTTGCACACACATAGTCTCTCTCTCTCTTAAATAAATAAATGAATGAATTAATTAATTTAAAAAACCTTAAGCCATGCCTACTCTTATTTGTTTAGCCCCTTCCACCCCCACTTCCTGCCCAGGTCCTGGTCCAGCCTGTGCCTCACCCAATCCCAGCTTCATCTTTGCACTCTGAACTGTCCCTGTGTCACCATGTTGTCGGCTCCAAGGCACCCTGAAAAAGACCCTGAACACTTCCTGCGACCTCAAGGTCGCTGCTGGACAGCATATTTACCCGCAGGGTGCCAGCCTGGGAGCCAGCCGGGGCTGTGTCTGAGCTTCCCCAGGAAGCAGAGGCCACGTGCGCTGCCTTGTCACTGGCCCCAGACACCTTCTTTGCCCTCATCATTTCAGGCATGAAGTCTCCCCAGGACACACACACCCCATCCCTGGCTGCCAGGCTCACAGTCTTCTCGGTCCCTGCAGCACAATGGAAGCTCAGAATATGCTTGCTGCCTGCAGGCCATTCTCAGCATACAGGTCCCCTTTACCAGGTTCTCTCTTGAGACAGGCTCTCTGGTAGCCCTGGCTGAACTCAAACTTGCTATGTAGCCAAGATGGCCTAGCATGCACAAAGTCCTGGGTTCCATTTTCAGCGCTGCATAAACCAGGCAGTGGGGTACACCTGCCATCCCAGCACTCGGGATGTGGAGGCAGGAGGCTCAGGAGGGCAGAACCTGAGATCGGGGCTGAGGTGATGGCTTAGGGCATAAAGCACTTGCGGCACAACTCTCAGTATGTGAGTTCAGATCCCCAGGCCCTAGATAAAAGCCAGAAGCTCTGGCAGCCTTTTATGATCTAGGTGTCTGTGGTGAGAAGGAAGGTGGAGATGGGGTTTCCCAGAAGTTGGAGGACAGCTACCAGTGAACAAGGAAAGACAGATTCAGCCTCAAATGAGGGAGCCAGAAACTGATGGAAAAGTTAAGCATACACACACAAACACCATATAGGGGAAAAAAAATACTTGATGGGCTGGAGAGATGGTTTAGTGGTTAATGCACTTGCCTGCAAAAGCCAAAAGAACCAGGTTCGATTCCCCAGGACCCATGTAAGCCAAATGCACAAGGTGACACATGCGTCTTAAGTTCGTTTGTAGAGGCTGGAGGCCCTGGTGCACCCATTCTCTCTCTCTTTCTTTCTCTTTCTCAAATAAATAAATGAAGTATTTTGTTTAAATACTAGAGCCGGGCGTGGTGGCGCATGCCTTTAATCCCAGCACTCAGGAGGCAGAGATAGGTGGGTTGCTGTGAGTTCGAGGTCACCCTGAGACTACATAGTGAATTCCAGGTCAGCCTGAGCCAGAGTGAAGACCCTACCTCAAAAAACCAAAAAAAAAAAAAGGTTGTCAGGCTCAAGCACTGGTGTAGAGAATCAGCAAGCAATGATAAATCAAGGGCTGGTGTTGGCATGGGATGATTGCCAAGTGTGACTACAACTGTACCTGCCACCTTTGAGAAGAATGTGTAGCTGGGAAATACCCCAGAAGTTCCAGGACAAATTCCAAACCATAGAAATACTGGCCAGAGAACAGAGCCCAGCAAAGTAGTCAGTTCCTAAAATCATCTCCTCAGCCTGATCACCATTTCCTATTTCCTTCTGTGCAGGGCTGGGAATGATGCCAAAATCTCCAGCAAGGTAGGCAGGTGCTCCACTACTGATTACACCCCCGGCCCTCACTGTGGCTCTAGGCTGTCACCTGTCACTTCACTTCTTCTTCTTCTTCTTCTTTTTTTTTTTTTTTTTTTTTTTGGTATTTTTCAGGCTAGGGTCTTACTGTAGCCCAGGCTGACCTGGAATTCACTATGTAGTCTCAGGGTGGCCTCAAACTCACAATGATCCTCCTACCTCTGCCTCCTGAGTGCTGGGTTAAAGACATGTGTCACCACACCCGGCTCTGTCACTCTACTTCTGACCATGTCCCAGACCTCACTGTGGGTTCCTCAGCATATGCCAGCCTCCACCTTTATAATAACAATTTTTTTGTTTTGTTTTTTTCTACATAGATTCTCACTCCAGCCCAGGTTGACCTGTCATTAGTCTCAGGCTGGCCTCAAACTCATAGAAAGAACTCATATATAAAGAACTTCATTTTGTGTATGTGAATACTGTCTCAATACAATTGTTATTCTAGCTGGACATGGTAATGCACACCTTTAATCCCAGCACTCGGGAGGCTGAGGTAGGAGAATCACTGTGAGTTCAAGGCCAGCCTGAGACTACAGAGTGAATTCCAGGTCAGCTTGGGTTAGTGTGAGACCCTACCTTGAAAAACAACAAAAAAATTAATACAGCTCTTTCTTTTGGGGGGTTTGGGGTTTTGTATTTTTTAAGACAGCATCTTTTTTTTCTTTTTGAAACAGGGCTGGTCTCAAACTCACTATGTAACTGAGGATGACCTTGAACTGACCCTCTCTATTCTACCTCTAGAGTGCTGGAATGCCAGGCGAGCACCACTGTGTCTTGTATCCTCTTTATTTTAAACATGATTTACTTAGCTATGCACACACACTCTGTCCTGTTTAATTCCGGCTCTGTTGAAAAGCCAGATGGCAGAATTCCCGACAGCACAGGCATGTTTTTCACGAGCTGTAGCTTGCTACCAGCCCCCAGGCTACCCCACCCCTGTCCCATGAATTCTTCATGTCCCACACAAAAGGCTTCAATAATTGATAGGTCACTGGGCAGCGGGAAGCCACCACCCATCTCTGCTCTTACGTCCTGGCTGCAGTGTCCTGGCGAGGGAGGCTTGGCAGCTGGTATCCATGAGTCCTTGTCCACCACCCCCTCAGGATCTCTCACAGCTCCAGCCCTTTAGTCCATCAACTCGGGCATCACCAGCCAGTACCCATTGGCATTCTGGGACACTAGAGAGAAGGGACTCTGCTGGCCCAAGTTGGGGCAGGCAACAGTGGTTCTCAAACTGGGTTCCCCTAAGAACCCTAAGGTACCATTCCAAGGATGGCCAGGGTCCAACTGCCTGCTCTGGGCTGTGCTATGAGGCCGGACAGTGGACACTGTGGTCAGGCTTCCATGGAATGACTGGGGACAAGCGTAAGCATTGGGAAGCCCCCAGCCAGTGACCTGCTGAGGGCAAAGCCACAACTCAGCCTCCTCCTATGAAGTACTTGTTTGGTCATTGGGTGTTTTGAGGCAGAGCCTCTCTCTAGCCCAGGCTGGCCTCGAACTCACGGCGATTTTACTGTTTCAGCCTCTCTAGTGCTAGGATTAGACATACACCACCACATCTGGCTTTTCATTGGAGGTTTTTAACAGCAAGGGAAGAGTATCACAGACCTGAGTATGCAGGTCCTCTAGACGTCCATTAGGGTCATCAATACCTGGGCCTCCATGACCCCCATAGTCCATCCTCCACACAGTCGTCACAGGGCGCCACGTCCCCAAGTCCAAACCCTTCCTCCTGTACTCATAGCCCTCCATGGCTACCACCTCCCTGGGCCCCAGTCATCCAGCAGCCACCAGGCCCTGCCCCGTCCTCCCTCCTCCCTGTCACCCTCCCCTGCTGCTGCAGACACCAGGTTTCCTTGCTACTCCTCCAGCACCCAGGCTCGTCCTGCCCCAGGGCCTTTGCATAGGCTGTGCCTTCTCCTTACAATGCTCCCCGCCCCCCAAGGTCCCCTTGGCTGTTTCTTCCCAGATCTCCTGTCTCTAGACCACCCGCATTCTTCAGCCCTGTCATGGTCTTCATGCATTACAACGCCACAGAACTGTTGTAGGGATGACTGCATCCAGCTGTGCCAACCACAGTATGAGACAGGGGAGGGTGGGCATCACATTGGTTGTGCATTTTTGAGGCACCTATGCACCAGGCCTGCTCAGGAGCCGGTTGTTGAATGACTGAATAACCTCCCCGCAAGCCCCCGCAGGCTATGATGGCTGGAACCACAGTCAGAGGAGGCCACAGCTTCCTTATGTGCCTAGAGCAACCGTGTGACACAGTCTAGGTCCAAACCCAGCCCTCAGCCAGAGCGCGCCTCTCCTCACTGCAGCCCATTGCCAATTTGGGGTTCAAACCTCCCCTCTCCCAGAGCCTGGGACCCCCAAAGTGGAGGATCCTGAGAACTCTTTTATGAAGCTTCTAGAAGCCGAATGCCCTGTTCCACAGTGTCTTCGGGAGGCCTTTGATACTAAGTACCCTTATTTTCCCCAGCCTGTGTCTACATTAGGAAACTGAGGCCTGGATGATGAGGGATGATGAGGGGATGGGCCCACAGGGAACTGCACCAAGCCCTGCCCCTCTGTAACTGCCCTGTAGTGACATCCACTTGCAACAGGGCCATTTCCATGACAACCATAGATACACTGGCTTCAAGGTACCTTTTGCTGTGGCCCCATTTCACAGGGACACTGAGCCCCCCTCACCAGTGTTGAATCATCTAGAAGCCTCTCACCCTATTGGACTGAGCCTTGGCTTACCTAGGAGGCAGATGGAAAACTGAGGCACCCCTCCACACACACCCAGGGTACAGCACTCGCCCAGGAGGACACTCCTAGCTCAGACTGCATGTGATCAGCCAGGCGAGGGAGTGGCCCTGCCAGGTGTGCAGGTGGCTGAGATGCCTTGCTCTGGTTTCCATGGGGACAGCGTCCCTGGCCAGCCACTCCTCCATCCCCTCCCACCGCCCATGTCCTAGGTGCGCCCCAGACAGGCACCTTGTTATGTTTTAAAATTGGCGCCTAGTGAACCTACCTTAGCGGTAGAGGGCACAGCATGTGCAAAGGTCCCAAGGCTGGACCTTGCCACACCTAAGCGGAGGCGGGCACTGGGGACCACCATGATCCCAGCAGAGGGCAGGGAGCCCATGGTCCTGCCTTCTTCTCTCTTCTTTCTCTCTCCCTCCCTTTATTATTATTATTATTTGCATTTTTTGAAACAAGATCTAAGATCTCACTATATAGCCCAGACAGCGTGGCCTCAAACTCTCAGCTATCCTCCTGCCTCAGCCCCCAAGGGCAGCACATTAGAAGCGTTTAATTCCCCTTCCAGTTGCCATCAACCCCAGGGAGTCATGTCCCTTCCTGTCTTTCTCATGGGGAAAGCGAGGCTTATAATTAAATAACTTGTTCAAGGGAGCCAGGGCCTTTGCGCAGTCCAGATGGGCCCTGGCCAGCTTCAGGCCATCGGCTGCCCCCTGCGAGCTCGGGAAGTGACCTCAGGTCCTTTCCTCAGCTGCGCTGTTTATAGCTGGGCTGTCCCTCCTGCAAGTCCTTCCAGAGATATCAAGGCATGTGGGAATCCTGTCTTTGTGTCCACTACCCTGGCCATCTCCTTACCTCAGTTTATCCTTCAGGCCAGCACAGAAAGGGCCAGGAAGCAACAGACCCGGGTCAAGTCACCTGCTAATTATCTTGGCGGCGACTGTCCCAGCTCAGAGCTTGTAAAACTGTGCCCAAAGCCTGGGGCCACGGACAGCTTGCTCAGGGGACCATTTGGGGGGAGGGGTCCTGTCCCTGCCGGATCCCTGGACCAGCCACATTCGAGTCCCACTTCCACGCTTTCGGCCACGCTTGGAATATTCAGGACTTTGGAATCAGGCACCTGTGTCCTGTTAAAGGGGTGAAGTCCATCAAAGTCCCCTTTGAGTGTGGACGTTCACACCAGGGTAGGGTGAGCCATACACATCTAATCTGCCTGCCCCCCACTACTGCACACAGCCCAGAGAGTGACAGGCACAGAGGGAAACTGAGGCAGGAGCAAGAGCGTGACAGAGATACAGAGGAACCTGAACAAGAAATACAAACAGGCAGACAGGGAGGTCTGGGGACAGAAGGGGTCGGGAGGGTCACAGGGCAAACCAGGTGGAGGGCTGGGTCGTCTCACCTGCTCTCGAGGATCAGGATCCGTCCCACGACCGACTTGTGCACTAGCCGCCAGAGCCTCTGCAGCCGCGGGGGCAACAGCGCGGGGGCCCAGGCTCGGCCCCGCCCTCGTGTGACCACGCCCCTCAGGGCCACGCCCCGATCTGGCTCTGCCCCGCCCTCCCTGGGAGCTCACGGATTTAGCCAATGGCAGAACAGGCGATGTACGAAGGAGCCAATGGGAGCAGTCTCTGTGTGCAGCAGGGAGTGGGCGGGGCTAGAGGCGCGGCGGTGGGCGTGGCCTGGAGCTAAGGGGGATTCCTCCGGAATCGCAAAGGCGCCGGATGCGAGGGCGTGGAGGCGGCGGAGTGTGATGGGGTGGGCACGGGGAAAGGACGGAAGGAGAGAAAGGTTGGGGGACACACCCGAGAGCCCACAGGAAACAAAGGGGCCCCCGCGTGGACCCCCCACAGGCCCCTGCTTTCCTCAGGCCTCAGTTTACCACTGGGCAGTGGGGGTTGTTTCTCAGTTTCCTTGGGTTCCCTTGCATATCAGAGCCCCAAGGCGCCCGGGAGCAGGTGCAGTCTTTTCCCCGCTGACGTTTGACGGAGTCTGACCCCTCCCCCCCAACAGGGTGGGGGTCTGAGGAGGATTTTGGGGGCTCTGAGGGCACAGGCCAGGGTCAGAGACCCTGTCGGTGGGTTTCCGTGGGAATGACGGGGACATACAGAACTGGTCAGGCTGCCCGAGGGCGGGACGCAGGGCCAGCTGGGTCCCCAAGAGGACGCAGCTGTGAGTCCTGGGAACTGAGCCCTGGAGCGGCTCCCAGCTCTTCGGGTCTGGATTTCCTCTGGCTGCCTGGGCTGAGCTCTTGGGGCCTGGGGAGGTTCTTGCAGCCAGCGCCTCCTTCAGGAAGCCAGCGAGAACAGCCCCTGACACAGGCCTCTACATCGGAAAATAAAATACAATGTCCATACCAAGAGGGAGATAAAAACCAAGGCCCAGACAGATCCAAGGAACAGAGGCAAGATTTGAATTCAGGATGTCTCAGCCTGCTACTTCACGCTGAGCCTTTCCCATCTCACCCCACCCACTACTAGATTCTGCCTCCCTTCTTCTCAGGTTTCTCCTCCCAACATTTGGGGCCAGTATTTTTTAGTGTATTAACTACCCTGGGCTCTGCAGGGCGCTAAGCAGCAGTCCTGGCCTTCCCCCATTCCTGCCAGAGCGCCTGCAGTCGCTGCATCTACACATGTCCCCGCCCCTTACAAAGGGCCCAATGTCCCCTGGATGAAAATTGTTGTTCTAGATTGATTTTTTTTTTTTTTTGCCTTAGACCTCAGACTATGGACCAGGATAGCTCACACCAATCACTAGCAAAGGTGGGTTGCTTTGGACACCTAGTCACCAAAGCAACTTGATTCAAAAAATCTGGAATAGGGTTGGAGAGATGGCTTGGCGGTTAAGGCGCTGGCCTGCAAAGCCTAACGACTGTGGTTCAATTCCCCCCACCCACATAAAGCCAGATGCACAGTGGCACACGTGTCTGGAGTTCATTTGCAGTGGCTAAAGGCCCTGGTGCACCCATTCTGTGTGTGTGTGTGCTCTTCTCTTTCTGCTTGCAAATAAATAAAATAAAATATTTAAAAAAAATTTTAGGGGCTGGAGGAATGGCTTAGCAGTTAAGGCATTTGCCTGCAAAGGCAAAGAACCCACAATCGATTCCCCAGAACCCACATTAGCCAGATGCACAAGGGGGCACACGTGTCTGGAGTTAGTTTGCAGTGGCTAGAGGTCCTGGCATGCCCATTCTCTCTCCCTCTTTCTCTATTAAATAAATAAATAAAATATTTTTTAAAATAAAAGAAAAAGCCAGGCGTGGTGACGCACGCCTTTAATCCCAGCATTCGGGAGACAGAGGTAGGAGGATCGCCGAAGAGTTCGAGGCCACCCTGAGACTACATAGTGAATTCCAGGTCAGCCTGAGCCAGAGTGAGACCCTACCTCGAAAAACCAAAATAAATAAATAAGTAAATAAATAAATAAAAAAAAAAACTTAAATCTACAGTAAACATAAGAAGGAATAGTGTGACAAAGGGGGGTGTTCAACCCAGCCTGGCTCATTGGAGCATGGCTTAGCTGTAGAGCTCCTGCCTAAAATCCAGTGAGCGCTGAGGACATGGTCAGCGGTAAAGTGACAACCTAGAACCCACAGTAAGGGCTGGGGGCGTGGTCAGCGATAGAGGGACAACCTAGAACCCACAGTGAGGGCTGGGGGCGTGGTCAGCGATAGAGGGACAACCTAGAACCCACAGGGAGGGTCCTGGGGTTGTCAGTAGAGCTGTCCGTCCAGCATGCATGATGCCCTGGGTTCCACTTCCAGCACTAAAATAATAATGGTGGTGAATTTGGAAAGTGCCAGTGAGAATGGGGAGAAACCGAAGCCCTTGCACACTCCGGGGGTGATGTAAGATTGTGCAATTCCTAGGAAAAGAGCACTCACAATCTAAGCATGAGATAAGCACTCCTAGATATGGCCTCAGAGACTGAAGGGAAGGACTCCGGCAGTGTTGACAGCATGGTTCACAGGAGCTTAGCAGTGGAAAGACCACCCTTGGGGGAATGAAGATACAAGATGTCTTCCTCCATCCATATAAAGGAATATTACTCAGCCAGGTAAAGGACACCTGTTCTTATTTATTTATTTATTTATTTATTTATTTATTTATTTATTTATTTATTTATTTGAGACAGAGAGAGTGAGAATGGACGCACCAGGGCCTCTAGCCACTGCAAATGAACTCCAGATGCATGCGCCCCCTTATGCATCTGGCTAACGTGGGTCCTGGAGAATTGAACCCTGGTCCTTAGGCTTTGCAGGCAAGCGCCTTAACCGCTAACCCATCTCTCCAGCCCAGGACACCTGTTCTTGAAGACGTGATGCTCATTGACATGAGCCAGATACTGAAGGGTAAGCCGCCTCAGGATCGCACTGCCACAAAGACCCACAGAGACAGGAAGTGGATTGTGGGGGCTGGGGAGGGGGTGGGAGTTTGTGTTGGATGGGGACAGAGCGTCAGTATGGGGAGCTGAAGCGTTCTGGAGATGGTCTGCCAGGATCAGGGCTCATCTTGGAATTGGGAGCTCCATGGATCCGGGGAGCTGGGATCTTGACCACCGCTGTCCCCACCTCTGGCTCCTGGTTCCTGGGTCGCTTCTGCGCTGACCGCTGCTTCCGGGAGTGCCCGGCAGGGGGCGCGCTGTGCCCGCGGTGGCGCCGCTTTGCAAACAGGTCAGTGTGCAGTGAAGTCCCCCAGGGCCTGTCATCCCAAACCATGGAGACCCAGGCCTTGCACCCCACGGTGCTGTGTAAGCAACCACCTTCTCCTCTCTGGGACTCCGTGTCATGTCTGCCTGATGTGGCCAGGATTTGGGGACAAAGATGGCATGGGGGAGAGTGCTTATTCTACGAGGGTCTCAGAGCCGCCCATTTCAGTTTGGGCACAGGCCTTGGTGCTCTCTTCCCCACCCACTGCATACCTCATTCCCAGGGTAACACCCACACACAAGGACCCATCTGTCCCCATCCATATGTCCATCAGGGATGGACCCTCCCAGCACATTAGGTGAGTGGGCCCCAAAGGAGAACAGCAGAACAGAAACCATGTTTGAGTCCCCAAAGGCTGGCCCAAGCCAGGGGGTCCCAAAGGCGCCAGGGTGGGAGGGAGTACCTTCCCCTCCCTAAGGTCAAGGGCTCTGCGTTGGGTCTGAGGCTCCTCTGTAGACAGTCCCACGACACTCCATGTTCCTGTGCTGCCAGCTGGAGGGACTATAACAAGAGTCACCACAGTCGCTAGCCAGCCACTTGCGTGTGGGAGGCGAAGTCTGGAAGATAGAATGGCATGTGTGTGAAGTTTGGATGCATTGCCTAGGGGAGTCAAGGGTAGAGATTTCTAGAACATTAAGGACAGGGGCTGCAGCTCAGTGGGTAGAGCTTTGCCCAGCAGGGTCCATCCCCAGCACCTCATAAGCAGGGTGAGTGGCCCATGTCTGTCATCTCAGAACATGGGAGGTGGAGGCAGGAGGATTAGGCGTTCAAGCTCATTTTCACCTAAATAGTGAGTTAGAGGCCAGCTTGCACTACATGAGACCCTGTCTCAAAAAATAATAAATACGATGGGCTGGATAGATGGCTTAGCGGTTAAGGCATTTGCCTGCAAAGCCAAAGGATCCCGGTTTGACTCTCCAGGACCCATGTAAGCCAGATGCACAAGGGGGTGCATGCATCTGGAGTTTGTTTGAAGAGGCTGGAGGACCTGAAGCGCCCATTCTCTCTCTGTCCCTCTGTCTCTCTCTGTCTCTCTCTCTCTGCCTCTCTCTCTCAAATAAAATATTTTTTAAATATTTAAAAAAATAATAGTAAATACGAGCCATGTGTGGTGACACACTCCTTTAGTGCCACCTCTAGGGAGACTGAGGTAGGAAGATTGTTGTGATGTGACTTTGAGGCCAGCCTAGGCTACAGAGTGAGTTCCAGGTCAGCCTGGCTAGTGTGAGACTTTATAAATACATCAATAAATAATGGGATTGGAGAGATGCCTCAGTGGTTAAAGGTGCTTGCTTGCAAAGACTACTGGCCTAGGGTTCAATTCCCCAGCACCCACATAAAGCCAGATCAGAAAAGTACTGTGTGCATCTGGCATTTGCTGTAGCAGCAAAAGACCCTGGGGGGCACACACAC
Source organism: Orientallactaga sibirica (assembly GCA_036365145.1). NCBI lineage: Eukaryota > Metazoa > Chordata > Mammalia > Rodentia > Dipodidae > Orientallactaga > Orientallactaga sibirica. The sequence goes on along the minus strand of JAEOAD010000049.1, from coordinate 15,627,841 downwards.
ACACGTGCAAATAAATGAATATTTTAAAAATAAAAATAGGGGGATGGAGAGATGGCTTAGTGGTTAAGGTGTTTGCCTGCAAAGCCAAAGGATCCTGGTTCAATTCTCCAGGACCCATGTAAGCCTGATGCACAAGGGGGCACATGCATCTGGAGTTCATTTGCAGTGGGTAGAGGCCCTGGCGTACCCATTCTCTCCCTCCCTCTCTCTCTCTCTCTCTCTGTCTCTTTATCTTTCTCAAATAAATAAATAAATAAAATATATTTTAAAAAATAAACACAAATTGGGCTGGAGACATGACTCAGCAGTTAAGGTCCTTGTCTGTAAAGCCTAATGACCTGAGTTTGATTCCCCAGTACCCACAAAAAAGCCATATGCACAAAGTAGTACATGCTCTCTTCATGCAGCTGGAAGCCCTGGCATGCCCATTTTCTCTCTCTCTCTTTGTTGGCCCGCCTTTAATCCCAGCACTCATGAGGCAGAGGTAGGAGGATCACTGTGAGTTCCAGGCCAGCCTGAGACTACATAGTAACTTCCAGGCCAGCCTAGAAGGGCTAGAGGAAGACCCTATCTCAAAAAAAGGGTGGGGTGGAGAAATGGCTTAGCAGTTAAGTGCTTGCCTGTGAAGCCTAAGGACTCCCGTTCAAGGCTTGATTCCCCAGGACCCATGTAAGCCAGATGCACAAGGAGGCGCATGCATCTGGTGTTCATGTGCAGTGGCTGGAGGCCCTGACGCGCTCATTCTCTCCCTCTCTCTCTCTCTCCCTCTCTCTCTCTCTCTCCATGCCTATTTCTGTATCTCTCTCTTAGATAAATAAATTTAAAAAAAAAAAAAAAAAAGGCGTGGGGCGTGGATCCCACCGGTAAGAGGATCACCCTGAGAGACTACATAGTGAATTTCAGGTCAGCCTGAGCTGGAGTGAGACCTTACCTCGAAAAACCAAAATAATAACAACAATAATAATAAGCAAGTAAATAAATGTTTAAGGACATATGCAAGGCTGTCACCAAGCCACTCTGGAAGATGTCATGGAATGTTGTCCACCTGGGAAATAGGAGAGAGAGAGAGTGCCAAAGAACGACCCCCTGGGGCCTTCAGAAGAACCGGTGAGATGAAGAAGCATCAGCGGAAGGTGACAGGTGGGTCCTCTGAACACGGACCCAGAGGAAGGTGTCCACGCTGAGTCCTGAAAGGAGGTGGAATTTGGAGGCGCCTCGATTTCTGCGCAGGGGTCCCTGGACTCCATGTGTTCTGCAGTCTCAGGGTCCAGTCGAGGCGAGTCAGGAGCACCGTAGCCTTTCTTTCTGGTGGGCAGTCCATCTAGGGACTGGCCCACTGACACGAGGACAACACCTTGCACGCCCAGGCAGGACTAGAACCCGCATCTGACCCAGACTAAACCAAAGTGGCCGCAAATATCAATCCCTGCTTCTTCAGAGTCAATGTACCTCGGGCCCAACAACCAATCAGGTCCCTGACCCAGCCGAGCCTGTGACGAAGCTCTTTCCTATTGGTTGCCGGTTCCAATAAAGGGCCTGAGCCGGGGTTGGCCATTCCCTTTCCCATCCTCACTTCTTTCCCTGGGGGTCTTCTCGGGCTCCTGTGCCTACCTGGGGACCAGGACGGTTTCTTTTGGCTTGTACTTTTCTGCTTGCTTTCCCTCTTAATGCTAACTCTCCCCAAAACAGAATTTCTAATTTACCCTCCGAGTCTGCCTTCTCAATTCTTTGTTGATGTGGATGGCGTGGGAGCTCTGCATCGGAGCCCAGGCTGGCTCCCTCCCTCTCTCTCTCTCTCTCTCTCTCCCTCTCTGTGTGTGTGTGTGTGTGTGTGTGTGTGTGTGTGTGTGTGTGTGTGTCCCAAGAGTCTCATGTAGCCCAGGTTGGCCTTAAACTCACTGTGTAGCCAAGCATGAACTGCTGATCCTCCTACCTCCACCTCCCAAGTGCTGAGATGACAGGCGTGTGCCACCATACCCAGCTTTTTCGCTTGTATTTTTGTTGTTTGCTTTTAAAAATTATTTTTTTATTTTAACTTATTTATTGAGAGAGAGAATGGGCACACGAGGGCCTCTAGTCACTGCAAACGAACTCCAGACACAGGCGCCACTATATACATCTGGCTTACGTGGTTTCTGGGGAGTTGAACCTGGGTCCTTAGGCTTCTCAGGAAAGCGCCTTAACTGCTAAGCCATCTCTCCAGCCTGATGTTTGTTTCTTTGATGTAGGATCTCACTCTAGCCCAGCCTGACTTGGAATTCACTATGTAGTCTCAGGCTGACCTGGAATGTAAACAACAACCCTACCTTGGCCTCCCAAGTGCTGGGATTAAAGGTGTGCGCCACTACATCCAGCCATCTTTTGTGTTTTTAAACTTTTATTTATATATTTGAGAGGGGGGGGGAAGAGAGAAAGGAAGAGGCAGAGAGAAAGAGGGAGAGAGAATGGGTGAACCAGGACATCCATCTACCGCAAATGAACTCCAGACACATGTACCACTCTGGCTTACTGTGGGCCCTGGAGAATCGAACCTGGGTCCTTTGGCTTTGCAGGCAAGGGTCTTAACCACTAGCTATCTCTCCAGCCCCATCTCTCATATTTTTGAAACAGGGTCTTGCTATGTGATCCAAGCTGGCCTGAAATTTATCATCCTCCTGTCTCCACCTCTGGAAGCACCCTGTATGTTAGCAGAATGGGGAGGTGTCTATGTCTTCCTGGAGGCCAGGCTGGAGACATGCCTGGGTCCCCCTTGAGGACAGAACTGGCCTGGCTCTGGGTCCCTGGTGCTCTGAGCAAGGTTTGGCATACAGCAGGCACTCTAAATGTTCACTGAACAACTGGATGAGATTTCAGTCACCAAGTGAACCTAGGTAAGACAATGGGGTTTTGTCCACACCGCAGGCACTAATACGACCTGGGGTTCAAATCCAGGGCTAAATGTGCATCCACCAACACCCTCACTCTGGAGTTTCTGCCATCCCTTCTGTTCCCAGTTTGTCTAGGTCTGAACAAGCTCTCTGTCACCAAGTCCCCAAGGTCTCCCAATACCTCAGCACATCCCCAGGCTCTGGTAATTCCTGAGGTCTGCGTGGCAGAAGAGGCTGCCTCTCCCCACCTGGAGAAGCCCTGGATTTTCACTCACTGGGACCTCTCAGAAGGCCCAGGACACAAAATGTGGCACCTGTTTCCTGCTGCTGTCCCTATGGGTTACATCATCAGGGCTGTACTGGGACTGTCGCTGACTTCATCTTCCCACCTCGGAGGTGTGAGTGGAGTGATTAAAGAATAACATGGTGGGTCCACACTTCTTTGAATCAGGGTCAACACACGACACCTAATGTGTTCTGTATTCTGCCACAGCCCAGAGAGGGAGGAGCTGGGATGATCTCAGTCAACAGATAGGGAAACAGTGCAGAGAGGATGTCCTGACATGCACAGCATGGGAGGTAGAGCCGGGATTGGTCAACCCTCTAGCTCCCCACCTTGTGTCTTCTCCCTGGAGCCAACAAAGGGCACCTTATCCTTGCGTTCACACCTTCCCTTTTCTGCCCACAGCCCTCCATGGCTCCCACCTCCCTGGGTCAGAGCCCAAGTCCTCCTGCAGCCACCAGGCCCTAGCCCCATCCTCCCTCTTCCCTCTCTGCAGACACCGGGGCCTCCTCGCTGTCCCGCCATCACCTGGGCTTGTCCTGCCCAGAGCCTTTGCATGGGCCGTGTTCTCCACCTGGAACATCCCACATCATACCACACCACACCTCCATGGCCAGCTCCCTGTCTTGTTAAGGTCTCAACTGGAAAATGTCACTTTCTCCAAGAGGCCATCACTGGGTAAAATAACACTATGCCCATATCCTGCAATGACATCTTCCTGTTAAAATACTGACACTCAATGTCTATCTTATTCATTCTCTGACTCTCATGCCTCTTTAAAGTCTTCCTTCTGCACCAGTCTTGACCCTCCTGGTCAGTGTCCAGCTACCTACCCATCACCTCAGGGCACCTCTTGTACAAAAACAGAGCAGAGGCCTCTTTGGGCTCCAGTACTGTCTTGTTATTTATTTATTTAAGAGAGAGTGAAAGAGGCAGAGAGAGAGAATGGGTGTGCCAGGGCCTGTAGCCACTGCAAATGACCTCCAGATTTATATGCCACCTGTGCAACTGGCTTTATGTGTGTACTAGGGAATTTAACTCAAGTCCTTAGGCTCTGCAGGCAACTGCTTTAGCCATTGAGCCATCTCTCCAGCCCCTATGATTTTTTTTTGACATATTTGTGTGGGGGATTGAGAGATGGTTTAGCAGTTAAGGCACTTGCTTATGAAGTCTAAGGACGTGTGTTCAATTCCCCAGAACGCACATAAAGCTAGATGCACATGGTGGCTCATGCATCTGAAGTTCTTTTGCAGTGGTTAGAGGCCTTGGCATGCCCCTTCTGTCTCTTTCTCTCTAATAAATAAATAAATTAGGACTTCCAGGTAAGGTGGTGGCATACTAGCCACACCAAAGCAGCCTAGGGAGGGAAATAAAGAGAAACACAGCAAAATACACTCTTTTACCAAAAAGGGAAGGTGTATAAGTTATTATCAACCACAGCAGAGAAGCAGGAGAGACAAAGATCTTCCAGAAAGGAGGAAACCTGCCAGAATTCCACCGAGGAACCAGTGGCCCACACACCCACCTGCCTGGTGGGTCAAGCGGCAGGAGCAGAAACCAGGATAAGGGATTTTTCCACTCATATCTGCCTCCTTGCAAAGTCAAGAAACCTGAAGGAGAAGACAGCAGGGGCCAGCTGAGCAGCTACTGAAGGCAATACAAATGGGAGCAGCTGAGCAGCTCTGGAACAACTCCAGGCACCCTGCAAAGTCTCCATCCCCCAACCATCAGGCCATGAACATCCAGAGAACTCATTCATCCCTGGCCACCTGGCACTGAGAGAGTTCAAGGTGGGCACTCAGCATTGGTAAGATTGGAAGCCATCCCAAAAGGTAACAGGGCCTACTTATACAAAGCCAGATACATAGGCCTGCACTGGAAGTGCTAATCTCTCTTTCCATATCAGGAAAGGTTATGTATTACATTTGAATGATATATTCTTGGTTGGCTTTACCCTTCTCAAATAAGTTATATTTTGGTGCTGACTACTGTTGCCTTTGACATTTCCTGATTTTTAGGGCCTTTGTCTTTTTCTTTTGTCATTATTGGGGGCAGGGACTGACTGGCCCCAGGCTGACTTGGAACCCATTTCAGATTAGAAATCTCAGCCTCCTGTTGATAGGATTAAGGGTGTGGGGCAACACATACCCTTAGTGACTTTGGGTTTATTAGATTATCTGTTTATTTTAATCCCCATGCTTGTATAAATACTGTGTGCTGGTTGTGATTGAATGTCTATATTACTAGGTTGAATTTTAGAATTTTCCAGTAATTTGCTTCACCTAGTCTACTACAATACTTGAATAGCAGGCAAACTCAACACCTAGGCTCACTTCTGCTGTTTCTCTTGGAGTATAAGAGCTACACCTGGCACCTTCAACTCCTGCACTGAAGATGTATAGAGTTGTATTTACACAGCTAAGAACACTTCAGATAATTAGAAAACCCAAGCATCAAATTAACTCAAGATGCAAAAATCTCTACATTATAATACAAGAAACACAAGGAATCAAGACAGTACAATCCCACCAAAAATTAGAAATCCATCAGAAATGACCCCTGTGAGAGTGTTTTAGATGAAGTAGCTGACAAAGATTAAAAAAAAAAAAGATTTTATCTGTACTCAAAGTAATCAAAGTAGGAAAGAAACTCCTGAAGGAGAACACAGGAAAACAACTTAATGAAATAAGGAAGTCATTACACAACATGAATAAGGAAATAGAAATAATGATAAAATACCGATCAGAAATACTAGAAATTAAAAACAAGTCAAAAAGAAATAGAAAAACAGAAGTCAAATAGAAAATTCTATGGAAAGTCTCACAAGTAGGATGGATCAAGGAGAGGACAGAATATCTAAACTAGAAGACCAGGTGGCAGATCTAATACAGTCCAACAAAGAGAAAGACAAACTAATAGGAAGGCATGAATGGGAATTTCAAGATGTTTGGGACACTATGAAGAGATCAACCATAAGAATTCAGGGCATAGTAGAAGGAGAAGAATTTCCCTCCAAAGGCATAACAGGTATTTTCAACAAAATCATACAAGAAAACTTCCCCCAAGTAAGGAAAGTGATACCAGTACAGATACAGGAAGCCTATGGAATGCCAAACAGACAAAACCAGGAAAGAACCTCTCACCGTCATATTATAATTAAGCTACAAAGTACACAAACCAAAGAAAATATATTGAAGGGCTGGAGAGATGGCTTAGTGGTTAAGGTGCATGCCTGCGAAGCCTAAGGACCCTGGTTCAATTCACCAGGTCCCACATAAGCCAGATGCACATGGTGGCACATGCATCTGGAATTTGTTTGCAGTGGCTAGAGGCCCTGGCATGCCCATTCTCACTCTCTCTCCCTCTTTCTGTCTCAAATAAATAAATAAAAATAAAATCTTTTTTTTTAAAAGAAAATATATTGAAAACAGAGTGAAAAATCAAATCACATACAAAGGCAAGCCCATCAGGATCACAGCAGATTACTCAACACAAACATTAAAAGCCAAAAGGGCTTGGAATGATGTATTCCAAGTTCTGAAAGATAACAACTGTCAACCAAGATTACTTTATCCTGCAAAACTATCCATTCAAGTAGACAAAGAAATAAGGATATTCTACAACAAAAGCAAGATAAAGGAATATGTGAAGTCTAAACCAGCTCTACAGAAAATACTTGAAAGGCTCCTCCATGCTAAAGAGAAAGAAAAGCACACACATAAGGAATCTGGAAAAAACAAACCATACCCAAATACTAATTAATACAAGAGAGCAAATGTAAAATCAGAACTACAAAACAAGAAAAATGGCAAGAACAAATACACAACTTTCAACAATAACTCTTTTTTAATTTTAATTTTTTTTATTGACAACTTCCATAATTGTAGACAATATCCCATGGTAATTCCTTTCCTCCTCCCACTTTCCCCTTTGAAACTCCACTCTCTATCACATCCCCTCCCCCTCAATCAGTCTCTTTCATTTTGATGTCATCATCTTTTCCTCCTGTTATGATGGTCTTGTGTAGGTAGTATCAGGCACTGTGATGTCAGGATATCAGGCCATTTTGTGTCTGGAGGAGCACGTTGTAAGGAGTTCTACCCTTCCTTTGGCTCTGACATTCTTTCTGCCCCCTCTTCCACAATGGACCCTGAGCCTTGGAAGGTGTGTTAGAGATATTTCAGTACTGAGCACTCCTCTGTCACTTCTCTCAGCACCATTGTGCCTTCTGAGTCATCTCAAGGTCACTGCCATCTGAAAAGTGAAGCTTCTCACTGGGCATGGTGGTGCACGTCTTTAATCCCAGCACTCGGGAGGCAGAGGTAGGAGGATTACTGTGAGTTCAAGGCCACCCTGAGAATACATAGTGAATTTTAGCCTGGGATAGAGCAAAACCCTACCTTAAAAAACTAAATAAAAAAAAGAGAGAGGACTGGAGAGATGGCTTAGTAGTTAAGGCGCCTGCCTCCTAAGCCTAAGAACACCGGTTCCAATCTCCAGGTCCCACATTTGGCCAGATGCAAAGTGATGCAAGGACGCAATGCTGCACTTGACCACAAGGGGACACACACATCTGGATTTCATTTCCAGCAGCTGAGAGGCTGCTGGCATGCCCATCTCTATCTGTCTTCCTCTCCCTCTCTCTCTCTCTGTGCCTCTCTCCCCCGCAAAAGAGAGAGAGAGAGTAGCATTAATAATGTGTATGGACATTAAGAGAAGTGCCTACTGGGCTGGGCGTGGTGGCACATGCCTTTAATCCCAGCACTTGGGAGGCAGAGGTAGTAGGATTACCATGAGTTCAAGGCCACCCTGAGACTACATAGTGAATTCCAGGTCAGCCTGAGCTTCAGTGAGACCCTATCTCAAAGAAAATAAATAAATAAATAAATGAAAATAAAAGTAAAGAGAAGTGCCTACTGGTCAGCTTGATGAGCATAGTATATACATTTAGCCAGATACCAGCAGACATTACATCCCTAGGGGCTCATGACTACCCCTGTTGTAGGTTTTCAGTATCAGGGATGTATTCCCTCCCATGGAGTGGGTCTCCAGTCCAACTAGAGAGTGGTTGGTTTCTCCCACAACAGACATGCCATTATTGCACCCATTGGCTCATTTGACCTGGCTGGCCAAATTTAAGGCTTGCAGTGCCCACTGTTGAGTATCTTTACTGGTGATTTCTCTCTTTCCCATTGAATTACATGCAGTGTAGCTTTTTTCTAGCTTTCTGTCAGCTGGTCCACATGGAGGAGTCTTTCAGCTCAACTCCATCAGGAGTTCTCAGTGACCTTGCAGCCCAAGTATGTGGAGTCTTCAGCAATAGGGTCTTACCATCTCTTCCTGGTGGGAAACCAAGAGCTTCAGCAATGACCTGTAATGTTTTGGGGGTATCAGTGACCTCCTGGCCAACAACCCACTGGAAGGTATCCAATACCTGGCACTGAAAATTTTCTAGTAACAATCTATGGCTTCTAAGTGTAAAAATAACTCTTAAAGCCGGGTGTGGTGGCGCACGCCTTTAATCCCAGCACTCGGGAGGCAGAGGTAGGAGGATCGCCATGAGTTCAAGGCTACCCTGAGGATACATAGTTAATTCCAGGTCAGCCTGGACCAGAGTGGGACCCTACCTCGAAAATCAAAAAAAAAAAAAAAAAAAAAAAAAAAACTTAATATTAATGGCCTTAATGCACCAACAAAAGACACAGGTGGGCTGGAGGGATAGCTTAGTGGTTAAGGTGTTTTCCTGAAAGGCCAAAGGACCCAGGTTCGATTTTCCAGGACCCGAGTTAGCCAAAAGCACAAGAGGGTGCACACATCTGGAGTTCATTTACAGTGGCTGGAGGACCTGGCTCGCTCTCTATCTCTCTATCTCTATCTCTCTCTCTGTCAAATAAATAAATAATTTTTTTTTAAAAAAAACACACAGGTTTTCAAACTGGGTTAAAAAGCAGGATCCTTCAATTTGTTGCCTCCAAGAAACTCACCTTTCCACAAAAGATGGACACTATCTTAGAGTGAAAGGTTGGAAAATGGTGTTGCAAGCAAATGGGCCTAGAAAACAAGCAGGTGTCACTATCCTAATATCTGACAGGGTAACTTCAGACCAATATTATTTAGGAAAGATAAGGAAGGTCACTTTATATTGATTAAAGAAGCACTCCAAGACAGGCATGGTGGTGCACACCTTTAATCACAGCATTTGGGAGGCAGAGGTAGGAGGATCACCCAAAATTTGAGGTCACCCTGAGACTACATAGTGAATTCCAGGTCAGCCTGGGCTAGAGTGAGACCCTACCTCATAAAAAAAGAAAAGAAAAGAAAAGAAAAGACACTCCAACAGGAGGACATTACAATCCTAAACATATATGCACCTAACAAAGGGGCTCCCAATTTCATCAAACACAGTTGTAGTGGGTGACTTCAACACCCCACTCTCATCAATTGACAGGTCATCCTGGCAAAAAAACAAACAGAGATGCATCTGGATTAAATGAGGTCATAGAACAAATGGAGCTAACAGATATCTACAGGACATTTCACCCAAATGCTGCAGAATACACATTATTTTCAGCAGTACATGGAACATCTTCTAAAATAGACCATATATTAGGACACTACAAAGCAAATCTTAACAAATACAGGAAAATTGAAATAATTCCTTTCACTCTATTTGATCACAATGGGATCAAACCACAAGTCAATAGCAAGAAAAGCTAAAATCATGGAAACTAAACAATACACTACTAAATGATGAATGAGTCAATAAAGAAATCAAGAAGAAAATAAGAAAAATTAATAGATTCAAATAATAATGAGAACACAACATACCAAAACCTCGGGACACAATGAAGGCAGACCTAAGAGGGAAATTTATAGCTTTAAGTGCCTATGTTAAGAAATTAGAAAGGTCACAAGTAACAACTTAATGCTCCACCTTATGGCCTTGGAAAAACAAGAACAAGGCAAACAAAAAATCAGTAGATGGGAAGAAATAATAAAGATTAGGGCAGAAATTAATGAAATAGAAACCAAAAAAAAAAAAAAAAAAAAAGAATCAATGAAACAAAGAGTTGGTTCTTTGAAAGGATAAACAAGATTGATAAACCCATAGTAAATCTGACAAAAAGAAAGAGAGAAGAGAGCCTGGAGAGATGGCTTAGCGGTTAAGCACTTGCCTGTGAAGCCTAAGGACCCTGGTTCAAGGCTCAATTCCCGAGGACCCATGTAAGCCAGATGCACAAGGTGGTGCATGCATCTGGAGTTTGTTTGCAGTGGCTGGAGGCCCTGGCGTGCCCATTCTCTATCTGCCTCTTTCTTTGTCTGTCTGTTTCTCTCAAATAAATAAATAACTAAATAAATAAATAAACAAACAAAAAAGAAAGAGAAGATATAACAATTAATAAAATTAGAGAAGAAAAAGGCACCATAACAACAGATACCAGAGGAATTCAGAAAATCATAGGGTCATACTATAAGAACATGTACTCCACTAAGTTTGAAAATCTGAAAGAAATGGATGATTTCCTTGATTTATATGACCTACCAAAATTAAATCAAGATGTGATTAACCACTTGAATAGACCTATAACAAGCACAGAGATCCAAACTGTTATAAAAAAATCTCTCCCGCCCTTCCTTCCAATTGGCTGCCAGAGCTGCCTGCTGCCTTCCAGCGTGGACTGAAGACCCGCATGGGTTGAAGACCAGCAGCTCCTCAGGAAGCCTCCAGGTCTCAGTGCCGGATCAGGACTGCGGAGGCATCTGGCCACATGGACTGAGCAGCTACCAGGTTCCTTGATTCTTGGGCCTGCAACTGCTATTGGCCTAAATGAACAATGCACTATGTATACCTCATGTTTTCTGCTGAGTCTTCTGGCATTGGAGCAACAGTTTGTACAGCTGGAAGGTTTTTGCTGGTAGCACCACTCACAAAACTAGAAGAAGAGGAAGAGGAGGAGGATCCTGAATCCACGGCACTTGTTCCCAAAATAATAATTTTTAGTCTTAAATATAAATTTATTTAACAAATAAATTTAAAATGTATCACTGCTATTTGACTTTCAAACAATTAAATGCCTGAACTTCTAACAGAATCTGACAATCATAAATCACTGTTCATTAGCATACTAATAAATATATAATTTTAAATAAATGGATATTTCATTTAAAAAAAAAATCTCCCAACTAAAAAAGTCCAGGCCCAGATGGATTCACTGGTGAATTTTACCAGACCTTCATGGAAGAACTAATGCCAATGCTTCTCAAACCTTTCCATAAAATAGGAAAGGAAGAAATCCAACCAAACTCCTTCTACAAAGCCAGCATCACCCTGATATCCAAACCAGACAAAGATAAAACAAAGAAAAGAAAGTTACAGACCAATCTTCTTCATGAACATACATGCAAAGTCCTTAACAAAATATTGGCAAACAATACAAGAATACATCAGAAAGAGCATTCAGCCCCACCAAGTAGGCTTTACCCAAGAGATGCAGGGATGGTTCAACACACAATAAATATAATACATTATATAAATGAACTGAAGGACAAAAATCACATGATCATCTGATTAGATGCAGAAAAAGCATTTAACAAAATCCAACATCCCTTCATGATAAAAGTCCTACAGAAATTGGGAATAGAAGGAACATCTCAGCCGGGTGTTGTGGCACACACCTTTAATCTCAGCACTTGGGAGGCAGAGGTAGGAGGATCACCATGAGTTAGAGGGCACCCTGAAACTACATAGTGAATTCCAGGTCAGCCTGAGCTAGAGTGAGACCCTATCTTGGAAAAAAAAAGAAGAGGAAGGAGGAGGAGGAGGAGGAGGAGAAGGAGGAGGAGAAGAAAGATATCTCAAAGTAATAAAGGCTATTCATGATAAACCTACAGCCAACATAATACTAAATGGAGAAAAACTTGAAGCTTTTCCACTAAAATCAGGAACAAGACAAGGGTGTCCACTGTCCCCACTTTTATTTAATATAATACTGGAAGTCTTAGCTATAGCAAGAAGGCAAGAGACACAAACCACTGGGACCTCATGAAATTACAAAGCTTTTGTACAGCAAAGGGCACGGTGAATAGAGCAAAGAGGCAACCTACAGAATGGGAGAAAATCTTTGCCAGCTATACATCTGACAGAGGATTATTATCCAAGATAAACAAAGAACTCAAAAAACTAAATACGAAATCAACCCAATTAAAAATGGGCTATGGCTCCTTACAATGCAACTGTCCAGACAGAAATTGGCCTTGATATCCATGACCTTGCAGTGCCTAGCAATACCTTTGCAAGACCCTCATAGAAGAAAATGGTGATGACATCAAGTTAAAAGAAAGACTAATGGAGAGAGGGAGGGGATATGATGGAGATTGGAGTTCTAAAGGGGAATGGGGGGAGGGGAGGGAAATATCATGCATTTTTTGTATGTAAGTATAGAAGTTGTCAATTAAAAAAAACAAGGGAAGCCGGGCGTGGTGGTGCACGCCTTTAATCCCAGCACTCGGGAGGCAGAGGTAGGAGGATCGCTGAGAGTTCGAGGCCACCCTGAGACTACATAGTGAATTCCAGGTCAGCCTGGACCAGAGTGAAACCCTACCTCGAAAAACCAAAAAAAATAAAATAAAAAATAAATAAAATAAAATAAAATAAATTTTAAAAAGCTGGAGGGCTGGAGAGATGGCTTAGTGGTTAAACGCTTGCCTATGAGGCCTAAGGACCCCGGTTCGAGGCTCGATTCTCCAGGACCCACGTAAGCCAGATGCACAAGGGGGTGCATGCATCTGGAGTTCGTTTGCAGTAGCTGGAGGCCCTGGCACACCCATTCTCTCTCTCTCTCTACCTGCCTATTTCTGTATCTCTCTCTCTCAAATAAATAAATAAATAAAATAAAAAAATTAAAAAAAGCTGGATGTGGTGACGCACTCCTTTAATCCCCCCAGCACTTGGGAGGCAGAGATAAAAGGATTGCCATGTGTTCAAGGCCATTCTGAGACTGCATAGTGAGTTCCAGGTCACCCTGGACCAGAGTGAGACCCTACCTCAAAGAACTAAAAAAAAAAAATCTAAAAAAATGTTCTACATCCTTAGCCATCAGGGAAATGCAGATTAAAACCACTTTGATATTCCATCTCACTCCTGTCAGAATGGCTACCATCATGAAAACAAATGACAATAAATGCTGGCAAGAATACAGAAAAAAAAAAAGGAACCCTTCTACACTGTTGGTGGGAATGTAATCTGGTCCAGCCATTGTGGAAATCAGTATGGAGGTTCCTGAGACAGCTAAAAATAGATTTACCATATGACCCAGCTATACCACTTCTAGGCATATGTCCTAAGGACTCATCTCACTACCTTAGAGATACTTGCTCAACCATGTTTATTGCCATTTATATGCTTGTTATAATAATAAAATATATATAATATAATAGCATGTTTATATGCTATTCACAATAGCTAGGAAATGGAACCACCCTAGATGTCCCTCAACTGATGAGTGGATAATGAAGATGTGGCACATTTATACAATGGAGTTCTACTCAGCGGTAAAGAAAAATGAAATTATGAAATTTGCAGGAAAATGGATGGCTCTGGGAAGGATTATACTTAGTGAGGTAACCCAGGCCCAGAAAGCCAAATGTCACATGTTCTCTCTCATAGGTAGATCCTAGCTACAAATGATTGGACTTCTATGTGAATAGGAATAAAACTCAGTAGCAGAGGCCAGTAAGATAGAAAGCTGATATAAAGAGAATAGAAAGAGAGGGAGGGGGTACTTAATAGGATGGTATTTTATACATATAAGTAGAAGAACAGATTAATGGGGGTGGAAAGACCTAAGTGAGGTCAGGGGAAGAGACTGAGTAAAGGAAAGGTGGGAGAGGGCTAATCAAAATCTGAGGGTATGAATAAGTCATATGGAAACCTACTTTTTTGGACAATGGTGCACCCAGAAGACATAGATTGCTACTAGAAAATTTTCAGTGCCAGGTATGGAATACCTTCCAGTAAGTTGTTGGCCATGGAGGTTCCTGATGCCCCAAAACATTACAGGTTATTGCCAAGGCTCTTGGTTTCCCACCAGGAATATAAGGTAAGACTCTATTACTGAAGACTCCACATACTTGGGCTGCAAGGTCACTGAGAAATCCTGCTGGAGCTGAGCTGAAAACCTCCTTTCTGTAAACCAGCTGACAGAAAGCTGGAGAAAGCTATGCTACATGCAGTTCCATGGGAGAGAGAGAAATCACCAGTGGAGATAAACAACAGTGGTCACTGCAAGCCTTAAATTAGGCCAGCCAGGCCAAATGAGTCAATAGGTGCAATAGTGGCATGTCTGTTATGGGGAAAACCAACTGCTCTCTAATTGGACTACAAGCTCACCCCCAGGCAGGAGTACATTCCTGATACTAAAAACCTATGACCAGGGAAGTCATGAGCCCTAGGGGTGTAACATCTGCTGGTATCTGGCTAAATGTATATAGTATGCTCACCAAACTGCCTAGTGAGTACTTCTCTTAATGTTCATACCCATGTATTAATGCTACTCTCACTTTTGGTCAGAGTAGCTTCTCTTTTCAGATGGCGGTGACCTGGAGATGACTCAGAAGGCATCATGGTGCTGAGATGAAGTGACAGAGGAGTGTTCAACACGGAAATATCTCTACACACCTTCCAGCACTCAGAATCCATTGTGGGAGAGATAGCAGAAAGAGTGTAAAAGCCAAAGGAAGGGTAGGACTGCTTACAATGCAGTCTTCCAGACACAAAATGGCCTGGATATTCATGACCTCACAGTGCCTGACACTACCTACATAAGACCATCATAATACGAGGAAAAGATGATGACATCAAAATAAAAGAGAGACTGATTGAGAAGGAGAGGGGATATGATGGAGAATGGAGTTGTGAAGGCAAAGTGACAGGGGGAGGGAATTACCATGGTTTGTTGTCTATATTATGGAAGTTGTCAATAAAATAAATCAAATAAAGCCAGGCGTGATGGCGCACGCCTTTAATTCCAGAATTTGGGAGGCAGAGGTAGGAGGATTGCCTTGAGTTCAAGGCCACCCTGAGACTACATAGTCAATTCCAGGTCAGCCTGGGCTAGAGACCCTTCCTTAATATAAATAAGTAAATAAATAAACCAAAAAAAAAAATCAAATAAGCTGGGCATAGTGGCATACGCCTTTAATCCCAGCACTCGGGAGGCAGAGGAAGGAGGATTACCATGAGTTTGAGGCCATCCTGAGACTATTCCAGGTCAGCCTGGACTAGAATAAAACTCTACCTCAAAAAAAAAAAAAATCAGAAGGGCCTGGAGAGATGGCTTAGCAGTTAAGCGCTTGCCTGTGAAGCCTAAGGACCCCGGTTCAAGGGTCAATTCCCCAGGACCCACGTAAGCCAGATGCACAAGGTGGTGCATGCATCTGGAGTTCATTTGCAGTGGCTGGAGGCCCTGGCACGCCCATTCTCTATCTGCCTCTTTCTCTCTCTGTCTGTTGTTCTCAAATAAACAACAAAAAAACTTTAAAAAAATCAGAAAGAAAGAAGAAAGAAAGAAAGAAAGAAAGAAAGAAAGAGGCCAGTTTTTTTTTTTTTAACGCACTGGAGAGATGGCTTATCATTTAAGGAGCTTGCCTGTGAAGCCTAAGGACCCATGGTGACAAAACTGCACAAGGTCGCACATGCACACAAGGTGGTGCACATGTCTGGAGATAAATTGCAGTGGCTGGAGGCTCTGGTGTGCCAATTCATTCTCTCTCTCTCATAAAATAAAGAAACTGGGCGTGGTGGTGCATGCCTTTAATCCCAGTACTTGGGAGGCAGAGATAGAAGGATCACTGAGAGTTCAAGGACAGCCTGAGACTACATACTGAATTTCAGGTCAGCTTGGGCTAGAGACCCTACCTCAAAAAAAAAGAAAGAAAGAAGAAAAAGAAAGAAAGAAAGAAAGAAAGAAAGAAAGAAAGAAAGAAAGAAGGAAGGAAGGAAGGAAGGAAGGAAGGAAGGAAGGAAGGGAGAAAGAAGGGAAAGAAAGATTTGTGTAGGGGCTGGAGACACGGCTCAGCAGTTAAGGTGCTTGCTTACAAAGCCTAATAACTCCAGTTTGATTCCCCAATACCCACATAAAGCCAGATGCAACAAGTGGCACATATGTTTGGAGTTTGTTTGCAATAGCAGGAGGCCCTGGTGTGCCCATTCTGTGTGTGTGTGTGTGTGTGTGTGTGTGTGTGTCTGTCTGTCTGTCTGTCTGTCTGTCTCTCTACTTGCTGCCCTTCTTAGAGGCTCTGGACACCCTCCCCCAGGTCGCCTGACTCTGGGCCCCTTATTGACCACGGTAACCTTCCCTTCCCCTGAGAAAGAGAGAGAGAATGGTTGGGGTGATTTGTTTTGCTGTTGCAAAGACCCAGCACAACCTTAGGACTTCTTCCTACACATGACTTCAAGGAGCAATGGAGGAAGGGAGGCTGGAGGCTGGGACGGGGGACCAAGATCTCTCTTGCTGGGGACATGGGTACTTTGAGGCAGCCAGGAGGCAGGCCATGGATTTTTTTTGGTTTTTCGAGGTAGGGTCTCACTCTAGCTCAGGCTGACCTGAAATTCACTATGTAGTCTCAGGGTGGCCTCAAACTCACGGCGATCCTCCTACCTCTGCCTCCCAAGTGCTGGGATTAAAGGTGTGCGCCACCACACCGGCTTTATTTATTTATTTTTTTATTTTTATTTTTTAGAGAGACAGACAGAGAAAGAGGGAGAGGGAGACAGATAGAGAATGGGCACGCCAGCAGTCTCTCAGCTGCTGTGAACGAAATCCAGATGTGTGCGCCCCCTTGTGGGCAAGTGTGGCATTGTGCCCTTGCATCACTTTGCATCTGGCTAAACGTGGGACCTGGAGATTGGAACTGCTGGAAATTGGAACCAGCGTTCTTAGGCTTAGGAGGCAGGCACCTTAACCACTTAACCCCTCCAGCCTTTTTTTTTTTTTTTATGTGGGTCTAGCTCTATCCTGGGCTGACTTGGAATTCACTATTAGGTCTCAGGGTGGCCTTGAACTCATGGTGATCCTCCTACCTCTGCCTCTCAAGTACTGGGATCAAAAGCATGTACCACCACAACCAGCCAGGCCATGGATTAAGGGGTGTCAGTATAGACAGAGGAGAAAGAAAAGCTGAGGTCCCCTTGGGCTGAAAGGAAGGGGACGTAGGGGCCAATGAAGGCAAGAGGGGAGCCTGACACGCCAAGTCTGGGGCCCTGGAGCCCGCGGGATCTACAGCTTCGTCTCCTTGTCTTTCCAGGCCCCAGACCCTCCACTGCCCATGACACAGAATAGAATTATATTTTTATAACTTCTTTTTCCCCCATACTGAGTTCCATGTGTGCAGGGCTATATTTAAAAAGTGTTCATCATGGTCGTGGCCGAGCCCCTTGGAAAAATGCAAAAAAAAAAAAAAAAAGAAAAGAAAAGAAAAGAGAAGAAAAGAAAAGAAAAGAAAAATCACGAAATCCCTCTTCCCTTGGGAAGCTGGGAGGTGGAAAGATCACATTTGGCTCCTAGTGACGGGCCTGATGTGTGGGTCACTGACATGTGGCTTCTAGCTGCCTCTGTCCCCACCCCCAGCTAGAGGCAAGCAGACCTGGGGGCAGTAGGTCCACCATTCATTGCAATAGTCCCTTACAATAATCTTGCTGAAAGAAACATGGAGGGACAGTGCCAATCACTCTGTCCCTGAGCCATATTCTCAGCTCAGGGGTTCTACCTGGAGGAGGCTTCCACTGTGCCTTGCCCCCACCCCACCCCCAGGTCTGATCACCTGGGCTGGAACCATCCTCTGTATATGATTGTCACCTCCCCAGGGGCTTTTAAAATTTTATTTATTTATTTATGAGAGAGAGAATGGGCATGCCAGGGCCTCTAGCCACTGCAAACAAACTCCATATGCATACACCATTTTGTGCATCTGGCTTTACATGAATAATGGGGAATTGAACCCTGGTCCTTAGGCTCTGTAAGCAGGCGCCTTAACCACTGAGCCATCTCTCCAGCTTCCCAGCACCTTTTTGCTCCCTTTGCCTGGCACACATCTTCTGCACATATTTAGGGTTCACATTATGTCCTAGCTGGTCATGGTGGTTCATGCCTATCACTCCAGCACACAGGAGGATGAGACAAAAGGATTAGGAGTTCAAGGTCAGCCTAGGCTGCATAAAGAAACCCCTGTCTCATAAAAGAAATCACCTCTGGGGTGCCCTCCCTTATTTCATACCATAAAGACACTACCCAGGGTTGAAGGCATGGCTCCATGGTAGAGTAACTTCCTAGCATAGCCAAGGCCCTGAGATCAATTCCCAGAACAGAAAGGAAGGAAGGGGCCTGGTGGTGGCACACACCTTTCGTCCCAGCACTCGGGAGACTGAGGTAGGCAGATAGCTTGAACTAGAGTTAAAAAAAAAAAAAAAAAAAAAAAAAAGCCGGGCATGGTGGCGCACACCTTTAATCCCAGCACTCGGGAGGCAGAGGTAGGAGGATCGCCGTGAGTTCAAGGCCACCCTGAGATTGCATAGTTAATTCCAAGTCAGCCTAGGCCAGAGTGAGACCCTACCTCGAAAAAAAAAAAAAAAAAAAAAAAAAAGGCCAGACGTGGTGGCACATGACTTTGATCCCAGCACTTGGGAGGCAGAGGTAGGAGAGGATCACCATGAGCTCGAGGCCAGCCTGAGACTACATAGTGAATTCCAGGTTAGCCGAGCTAGAGTGAGACCCTACCTGGAAAAAACAAAACAAAATTAATTTAATTTATTTATTTGCATGTGTGTATATGTACGTGTGTAAGGGCACACCAGAGTCTCTTGATGCTACAAACACTAGACACTTTCACCACTGTTGCTTTACATGGTTACTGGGGAATTGAACTTGGACCAGAAGTTTTTACAAGCAAGTGCCTTTAAACACTGAGCCATTCCCCCAGTGCTGACTCCCCTCAATTTTAAAAAATTTATTTGCGGCCTGGAGAGATGGCTTAGGGGTTAAGGCGCCTGCCTCCTAAGCCTAAGAACGCTGGTTCCAATCTCCAGGTCCTACGTTTAGCCAGATGCAAAGTGACGCAAGGGCACAATGCCACACTTGACCACAAGGGGGCATATGCATCTGGATTTCGTTCTCAGCAGCTGAGACACTGCTGGCACGCCCATCTCTGTCTTCCTTTCCCTCTCTCTCTCTCTCTGTCTCTCTCCAAAAATAAAAATAAAATAAAAAATAAATGTCTCTCTCCTTTATTTCTCTCCCTCTTTCTATCTTTAAAAAAATTTTAAAAAATTTATTTGCAAAGAGAGAGAGAGAGAGAGTGTGTTTCCAGCTGCTACAAATGGACTGCAGATACTTGTGCCACTTTGTGCATTTGGCCTTACGTGGATACTGGAGAATTGAACTCTGGTTGTTAGTTTTTGCAGGGAAGCACTTTAGCCACTGAGCCATATCTCCAGCCCTCTCCCTCCCCTCTACTTGTTTTGAGTCAGAGTCTCACTCTAGCCCAGGCTGGCCTCAAACCCACAGCCTGCCAAGTATTAGGATTAAAGGTGTGTACAACCACACCCACTTTTATTATCATTATTACTTTGAGATAGGGTCTCATGCAGCTCAGGTTGACCTCAAACTCCCTATGTAGTTGAGGATAACTTTCAACTCCTGATCCTCCTGCCTCCACAGATATCTGCTACCATGCCTGGTTTATGTGGTACTGGGGATGAACCCAGGGTCCATGTGCCAGGCCATTGATCTCAGTCCCAGCCCCAGCCTGGCTCTGGACATCAAGGCCCAGGAGGACATATCTGGACCTATCTTGCCCTAGGCTGCACATACTGCATATAGTCGGTGCTCAATAAGTGTGCACTGCTCAAGTGACTTGAAGCTGCTCAGGTTTGACCCACAGAGACTCGACTCGACGGGCAGGTGGCACCAATGATCACAGACTCCACAGCTCTGGGCCAGCCTGACAGCCTGAGGCCGCTCTTCCCAGCGGCTGTGCCAAGGCTAATTGATTGGTGGCCTCCCAGGGGACTCGCAGTCCAGCTCAGCACCTGGGTTTGGGCCAACCCCAGACTGGGAGAGAATCAGGTTGCAAGATGGAGAAATGGGCCAGAGGCTATCCCTGCCACCTGCTGGCTCACCCCTTCCCATCCTACAGATGGGGGTCCCCATGACGGTCCCATCGGGACTACCCAAAGTCGGTCTCGTGTCAGTGGATGGCCACACACCTGCTGCCACAGATACACACACACAAGCCCTGAGCCCACATGTCACACCGAGGGACTGTGTCCCATAGTGTGGTTAGGATCAGGAGCTCAAACACCCACCATTGCTCCATGTCTGCCTCAATTTCCCCAACTGTAAGATGGATTGAGACACAGCCAGGCATGGCATAAAGATGTTTCTGTCTGGAGCTGGAGAGATGGCTTAGTGGTTAGGCATTTGCCTGAGAAGCCAAAGGATCCCGGTTCGATTCTCCAGGACCCATGTAAGCCAGATGTACGAGGGGCACATGTGTCTGGAGTTCGTTTGCAGTGGCTAGAGGCCCTGGCGTGCCCATTCTCTCTCTGTCTGCCTCTCTTCTATCTCTCTATCTCTCTGCTTGCAAATAAATAAATAAATATTAAATTTTAAAAATATATGTTTCTGTCAATAATGAGTCACCCATTGTCAGAGATGCTGTGATGTCATAACTACTGTGACATCATAATGTGTTACATCACTCATGTTTGTGGAAAACCTAATGGGTACAAATACCTGCACAGACAGAAGCTTCTAGAAGCCATGATATGACCCTGGGTCCCAAGAGCAAGCACTTCTGTTTTTTTTTGTTGTTGTTGTTGTTTGTTTTTGTTTTTTGTTTTTCAAGGTAGGGTTTCACTCTAGTCCAGGCTGACCTGGAATTCACTATGTAGTCTCAGGGTGGCCTCGAACTCACAATGATCCTCCTTCCTCTGCCTCCCTAGTGCTGGGATTAAAGGCATGTGCCACCATGCCTGGCTCATTTCTGGTTTAAAAAAAATATATTTCTATTTATTTATTTATTCATGTGAGAGAGACAGACAGAAAGAAAGACACAGCATGGGACGCCAAGGGCTTCCTGCCCCTGTGAACAAAAACCAGATACATGCACCACTCTTTGTGCATCTGGCTTTATGTGGGTGCTGGGGTATTGAACCTGGGCCAGCAGGCTTTGCAAGCAAGTGCCTTTAACTGCTGAGCCATCTCCCCAGCCCACTTCTGGGGTTTTAAATGAACCTGTGGAAACCCAAGCTTTATATTTCCCAGAGACTCATGATTATAAAACCCAGCGCTGCTCCTAGCACACAAGCAATGCACACATATTGAGCACCAACTGTATGCAGTGTGCACAGCCCAGGCACATGGTCTAGACCTTGTGCTATGAGCCCTCTTGCTGTGAACAGAGGTGACCAGCTCAGCAAGCATCTGAGATTCACCCAACGCATCTGGAACTGGTAATGACCATAATTATGATAATGATTTTAATTATTATCTAATAAAAGTATATTCAGCAGCCTCTATTTCGTGAGTGTGTACACTGTTCAAGAGTTTCCCATTTCTTCCTTCCTTTTCTTGTGTGTGTGCTTGTGTGTCTATGTTGAGGCCAGAGGACATACCCAGGCCTCATTCTCCAGGTGTTTTGTGATGGGGTCTCACTGGCCTGGAGCTCACTCATTCAGCTATACCAGCTGGCCAGTGAGCTCCAGGTATCCTCCTGCCTCCACCTCCCCAGTGCTGGGGTCACAGTGGTTGGGCATTCTGTGGGTGCCAGGGATTCAAGCTCAGGCCCTCATACCTGTGAGGTAAGGCCTTGACTCACACTGAAGTATGCATCTTCTGAGCACCCACTTCCCATTTCTTTAAACCCCTCTATGGACCCCACAGTACTTTATGGTGAACACCAGATTATTGTACTTCAATTTATAGCAAAATCCCAAGAGCTAGGCTGGAAAGATGGCTTAGTGGTTAAGGTGCTTGCCTTCGAAGCCTAAGGCCCCATGTTCAACTCTCCAGATCCTATGTAAGCCAGATGCACAAAGGTGAGGCAAGTGCAAGGTAGGTCATATATCCACTAGGTGGCACAAACGTCTGGAATTTGATTCCAGTGGCTGAGTCCCGGGGTGTGCCAATTCCCTGTCTCTCTCTCTCTCGCGCGCGCTCTTTCTAAAATAAAAATAAAAACTCCGGAGAGCCATCAGTCCTCACTCACTGTCTGCATGTCCCCTTATCTTGCCTCTGTGATCTGCTCTGATGGGGCTCTCACCTGACTCCAAGTAGGAAACGTCCTTTATCACAGTCACCTCTGAGTCTAAGCACAGTGGTCATTTACAGCGACCTGATCTATGCCAGCCTTTGGCAATGCAGCTGGTGAGCCCACATGCATGGCATTCATGCCACTCACCATAGCTCTCCATGGTGTCAGCCACAGGGAGAAGGATCACAGCTACTCTGGGACTGGCCAGGCCCCCAGTGCCTAGGGTGGCACCTGGCAGGCATACCTGAATCAGCAATGCTCGCTGAGGGAGCCATGAACACCACCCTGAACCAATCCAGAAGCCCTCCACATGTGGAGGGTAGAACAATCCAGAGCCTCAACCATTTCCATACCAACATTGGAGTGGGTGGAGCTGAGCTTAGAGGGGAACAAAACCCACTGGTACACTCACCTATGGACACACATATGCACTCACAAGGTCACCTAAACACCTAAAACCCATGTATCTATCCACACACAAATTCATCCATCCATCCACCCATCCATGCAACCCTCCATCCACCCATCCATCCATCCAAACACACACGCATCTGTCCACACCCATTAATAACCCACCCATACATACATACACCCATCCATGCACCAATCCACACATCTACTCACCTACCTGTCCAACCATCCACCCAACCACACACTCATCAACCCCCACTCATCCACCCACCACCCATACACCTATCCATCCACCAATGCATTCATCCATCCATCCACGCATCCACCCAAAAATTCATCCATCCACACAACCACCCATCCATCCAACCAACCACACACACACATACACCCATCCACCCATCCATCTACGCATACATCCACTAACCCAATATCCTTCCACCCATCCATCCATCCACCAACACATCCATACACATATCCATTGACACAAACACCCAACTATCAATCCAAAAACCCATCTAGCCAGCCAGCCATCCATCCACTCATCTGCCAACCCACCCACCCACCAAAACCATCCACCCACCCATCCAACCATCCATCCACACAAAAAACCCAACCCTCAATTTAAAAAAAAAATGCACTCGGGCTGGAGAGATGGCTTAGGGGTTAAGGCGCCTGCCTCCTAAGCCTAAGAACACTGGTTCCAATCTCCAGCGGTTCCAATCTCCAGGTCCCACGTTTAGCCAGATGCAAAGTGACACAAGGGCGCAATGCTGCACTTGACCACAAGGGGGCGAACACATCTGGATTTCGTTCGCAGCAGCTGAGACACTGCTAGCGCGCCCATCTCTGTCTTCCTCTCCCCCTCTCTCTCTGTCTCTCTCTCTCTGTGTCTCTCTCCAAAAAAAAATAATAGAAAATAAAAAATAAAAAGTTTAAAAAATAGGGCTGGAGAGATGGCTTAGCGGTTAAACGCTTGCCTATGGAGCCTAAGGACCCCGGTTCGAGGCTCGATTCTCCAGGACCCACGTAAGCCAGATGCACAAGGGGGTGCATGCATCTGGAGTTCGTTTGCAGTGGCTGGAGGCCCTGGCGCACCCATTCTCTCTCTATCTATCTGCCTATTTCTGTATCTCTCTCTCAAATAAATAAATAAATAAATAAATAAATAATAGAATATTTTTTTTTAAAGTTTAAAAAATAAAAACGCAGCCGGGCGTGGTGGCGCACGCCTTTAATCCCAGCACTCGGGAGGCAGAGGTAGGAGGATCGCCGAGAGTTCGAGGCCACCCTGAGACTACATAGTTAATTCCAGGTCAGCCTGGACCAGAGTGAGACCCTACCTCGCAAAACCAAAAAATAAATAAATAAATAAATAAAAATAAAAACGCACTCCTCTATACACATATCAGCCAGCCACCAACTCATCTACCAAAAAAAACCCACCCATTCATCCAGTCACATCAACAAACCCACCCATCAACAAAAACCATTCCCCACCAGCCATTCACCCACTAAACCATCCATCCATCCATCCATCCACCCACCCATCCACCCAGGCATACCTCCATCCACCATTCCATCCATCTGTGGGTCCTCACCATCCTTGGGGGTCATTGGCCACCGATGTCCAGGGCACAGGAGAAGTTGGGGGGAAGCAGGGTCCTGGAGCAGGTGAGTGCGGCAACAGGCAATGAACATCCAGGAAGGCAGAAGTGCAAGGGAGATAGTGGCGAGAAAAGCTACGTGACTTCAGAGTTGCGAGGGAGGAGCTGTAAGAGAGATAACAGAAGTGGCGGGAAAGCTACATGACTTCAGCCACATAAGGGTCTCTTGGGCAGCTAGCCACAAGGTCAGGAACTGTGGAGGTTGGGTAAAGCCTGACTTATGGAATGGTCAGATGCTTTTGGGATCGAAAAGGGGGGAGGTAGCCGGGCGTGGTGGTGCATGCCTTTAATCCCAGCACTCGGGAGGCAGAGGTAGGAGGATCGCCATGAGTTCAAGGCTACCCTGAGATTACATAGTTAATTCCAGGTCAGCCTGGGCCAGAGTGAGACCCTACCTCAGGGAAAAAAATAATAATACATACATACATACACACACCCATCCACCCCCATTCACCCACCCATCCATCCATCCACTAACCCATACATCAACTCACCCACCCATCCAACCATCCAGCCATCCATTCATCCATCCACACATGCATGCATGCATGCATGCATACATACATTGATTCACCAATCCATCCATCCACCCACCAATCCATTCACCCATCCATGCATCCACCCACCCACCACTCATCCATCCACTCACCCACCCATACACCCATCCATCCATCATCCATGCAACCACACATCCACCTACCCACTTATCCATTTAGCCATCCAGTCATCCATCCAATTATCCATTGATTCACCCTTCTATCCATTGGCCCATTCATCCATCCATCCAACCACCCATCCAGTCACACATCCACTCATCCATCCATCCATCCATCCACCCATTCATGAACCCCACAAGTCCCCCATCTACCAATCCTCCCATCCATCTACCCACCCATCTATCCACAAATCCATCCCTCCACTCATCCACTTTTTCACACATCTACACATTCATCCACTCCCACCCATCCACCCATTCACATATCCATCCATTCATCCACCCATGCATCCATGCAACACCCACTCATACACCCACTCTCAAATCCACCCGTCCATTCACCCACCCATCCACTCACCAATATATTCATCCATACTTATGCACTCATTCACCCACCCATTTGTCCACTCATCCATCTACCAATCCACTCAACCACCTATCTTATCCATCCACCAATATGCCCACCCATCAATCCATCCACCCATTCATCCACCTACTCATTTATACATCCACCAATCCATTCATCCACTCACACACGCATACAACCATCCATCCATCCACCCAACCATCCATCCATCCATCCATTAATGTATACAACCCACCAATCCATCCATCCAAACATCCATCCACCCGTCCACCCATCATCCACCATTCTCTGATCCATCCAATAATCCACCCACACACCCATCCAACCACTCATACACCCACTCATCAATCTATCCACCCATCAACCCATTGACCCACTGATCCATCTACCAAACCATTCATCCACCACCAATTCATCCATATATCCATCCATCCAACCATTCATCCACCACCAATTCATCCATATATCCATCCATCCAACCATTCATCCACCCACCCATCCGTACATACATACACCAACCATCCATTCACCCACACATACATACATACATACATACATACATACATACATACATACATACATACATACACCAACCACCCACCCACCCACCTATCCATCCATCCATTCACCCATCAATCCAAACATTCACCCAACCACCTATCCAACCATGCATCCATCCATGCATGCATGCATCCATCCATCAATTGATACATCCACGGATACACACACACACACACCCAAGCACCAATACACCCAACCATCAATTCATCCATCTTTCCATCCACAATCCATCCATCCACTCACCCATCCATCCATCTACCCACCCAACAACTCACCCACACATGCACCCATTATTCACCATCCAATCCATCTATCCATCAATCCACCCGCCCATCCATCACCCACCATTTCAACGAATAACCCATCCACCCATGAACCCATTCATTCACCCATCCATCCATCCATTAAGCCATCCATCCACCAATCCATACATCCACTCACCCATCAAACCATCCACCCATCCACCCATTCATCCACCCACCCATCTATCCATCCACCCAACTATCCATCCACTCACCCACTCATCAATCCATCTATCCACACATCAACCCAACCATCCACCCACGCATCCATTAACCCACCCATCCATTCACCAATCCTTCCATCCATCCACCCACCCATCCATCCAACCAGCCAGCAATCTATCCATCCAAACATCCACCCCCCCCATCCATACACTCCTCCATCCATCGATCCACCTCCTGGTACACACACACACACACATCCAACCACCCGTACACCCACCCATCAGTCCACCCACCATCCATCCACACTTCCACAAATGCATCCATCCAACAACCCACCCAGCCATCCATCCAATCATTCAACCATCCAAACACTCATACATTAACCATCCATCCATCCATCTGCCAACACATCCACCTACCCATTTATCCACCCACCCATCCATCCACCCACCCAGTAATCCACACAATCATCTATTCATCCATCCATCCATCCACCCATTCAGTCATCCACCTATCCATCCATATACGAACCCATCCATCCATTCACCCATCCACCTAACCACCCTCCACTCCACCCAACCACACATCAAATCACCCATCCATCCATGAACCCATTCAATCACCCATCCATATATCCATACATCCACCCACTCATCCATCCATTGACCCACCGATTCATCAACTGATCCACCCACACACCCATCCATCCACCCATACACCAATCCAGCCAGCCATCCACCAGTCCGTCCAACAATCCATCCATCTTATCGCCCATCCATTCACCCATCCATTCATCCACTTTCCACCCATACATCCATACACCCAACCACCCATTCATCAATCCACCCATCTACCCATTCATCCATCCATACGTACATCCATCCATACAACCACCCATCTATCCATCAATCCACTGATCCATCCAACAATCCACCCACACATGTGTGCATCCACCCATAAAACCACCAATCAATCCAAAACCCATAAGTAAAGCCATCCACCACATACATACATACATACATACATACATACATACTTACATACATACAGCCATTCATTGAAAAAGCCATCTATCCACCCACTCATACACCCACAAATCCATATATCCACTCACCCACCCATCTACCCTCCATATACTCATCCACCCATATACCCATCCATCAAGCCAACCACCCATCCACCCATCTATCCATCCATCTATCCATCCATCCATCCATATCTATCAATCCATTGATTCACCCAGCCATCCATCCACCCAGCCATACATCCACCAATCCATACATTCACTCATCCTCCTATCTAACCATCCACCCATCCAAGTATTAATCCACCCCCATCCAACCACCTATACACCCATCCATTGATCCAATCATTCATACATACATACATACATACATACATACATACATACATACATTGATTCATCCATCCATCCATCCACCCACTAATCCTTCCATTATTCACCCATCCAACCATACATCCACCAACCCATCTGTTGCAGTCAGGTTCATATTGCTGACAGAAAACACCTGACCAAGAGCAGCTTGTGGGGAAAAAAGGGCTTATTTTGGCTTACGGACTCAAGAGGAAGCTCCATGATGGCAGGGGAAAGTGATGGCATGAGGAGAGGGTGGACATCACCTCCTGGCCAACATCAGGTGGACAAAAGCAACAGGAGAGTGTGCCAAACACTGGCAAGGGGAAACTGGCTATAATACCCATAACCCCACCCCAATAATAATGACCTCCAAGAGGCTTTAATTCTCAAATTGCCATCAGCTGGGGATCAAGCATTCAGAATACCTAAGTTTATGGGGTACACCTGAATCAAACCACCACATTCTGCTCCTGACCCCCATAAACTGATATCCATACGTGATATAAAATACAATGCATTCAGTCCAACTTTAAAAGTCCCCATAGTTTTGTTTTTTTTTTTTTTGGTTTTTTTTTTTTGCGAGGTAGGGTCTCACTCTGGTCCAGGCTGACCTGGAATTAACTATGTAGTCTCAGGGTGGCCTCGAACTCTCGGCGATTCTCTTACCTCTGCCTCCCAAGTGCTGGGATTAAAGGCGTGCACCACCATGCCCAGCTGTCCCCATAGTTTTTATCAATCCTAATGATGTTCAAACATTTCCATAGTCCGAGATCTTTTAACTGAGCCATAATACCAAAAAAAAAAAAATCTCCAAAAACCCTATAATGGCACAGAATAAACATTTACACTGCAAAAGATGGCATTAGGCATAGCAAAGAATTATTCAACCAATACAAGATTTAAATAGAGTAAACATAAAACTCTGTAACTCCAAATCCAACAACTCTAGTCAGTGACAAATTTCCAAATCCAATAATTCTAACCAGCAACACATCTCTGGAGTTCCAATTTTGCCCCTCCAGCTAGGCTACTCACAGTCCTGGAAAACTTCATCCGGGCCTGGCAGCTCTCCTTAGCAGCCATCTTGTGGTCCCAGCATCTCCACTGGGTCTCCACCACAACCCACGATCCATCTTTACAGCTCCATCAGGTCTCCATGCAGGCAACCAGAAAACCTGCTTCACACTGCCCATGGCCATTTCCAAAACACAAGACAGTGTTGCAAATTCAACGACCCTCTCTTTCCTGCATTTCTTATAGTCCATAATATGAGGGGGGTGCCAATTTGTTAATTGGGGGGGATAAAGCTGACTTTGAAGAACAGGACACTCCTTAAGCATTCAGACCCCTTCAAAAGACTCTGCATTCTTTTTTAAAAAAAAAAGATTTTATTTTATTTATTTATTAGAGACAGAGAGAGGGAGAGGAGAGAGTGTGAGAATGGGCATGCCAGTGACTCTAGCCCCTGCAAATGAGCTCCAGATGCATGTGCCACCATGTGCATCTGGCTAAGGTGGGCCCTGGAGAATCAAACCTGGGTCCTTAGGTTTTGCAGGCATGCACCTTAACCCCTAAGTCATTTCTCCAGCCTGACTCTGCATCTTTATGTTGTCCCAGTGCAGGTCAGCTGGCCCAATCTCAATGGTTGTAATCTCTCATACAATTGCAGCTGAACAGGCAGCAGTTTTGGCCCAAATATTTCATTTTTTCTGGGCCATATCCCTCTGCTCACACCAGTCCATTTCTACGCAATGTAACCCAGCACAAGTTCTCAGGACATGGGCATAACAGCAAGCCTTTCACACAAACTGCCCAATCTAGGCAAAGCTTTCTCATCCTCATAAGCCAAACCTCACAGTCCATAGTTCTTACTGCATTTCTTTCAGAGTCTTTCAACTCTGACCAGCACTGCAAGGCATCTCTTAGGCCACAACTTCAAATTCATCCACATCCTCCTACAAAGCAGTTCCAAAAGGCCAAAGCCACAAAGTCAGGTTTCTAGCAGCAACAATCCCACCCCTCTGGTACCAGCTTTACTGTTGCAGTCAGGCTCACATTGCTGGCAGAAAACACCTGACCGAGAGCAGCTCGTGGGAAAAAAGGGTTTTATTTTGGCTTACAGACTCGAGGGGAAGTTCCATGATGGCAGGGGGAAATGATGGCATAAGCAGAGGGTGTACATCATCTCCTGGCCAACATCAAGTGGACAACAGCAACAGGAGAGTGTGCCAAACACTGGCAAGGGGAAACTGGTTATAACACCCATAAGCCCACCCCCAACAATACACTGCCTCTAGGAGACATTATTTCCCAAATCTCTATCAGCTGGGAACCTAGCATTCAGAACGCCTAAGTTTATGGGGGACACCTGAATCAAACCACCACACCATCCATTTGCCCATATATTCACTCACCCATCCATCCAACCACCCATCCACTCATCACTCATCCATCCATCCACCCATTCATCCACCCACACCCAACCACCCATACACCCATCCATCCATCTATTCATTGATTCACCCATATATCCATCCACCTGTATACTCAAAAACAATCCATCCATCCCAGCACTCGGGAGGCAGAGGTAGGAGGATCGACCATCCAGGTCAGATCCATTAACCAACCCCAATCCATCCACCCGACCATCCATAGATCCATTAACCAATCCCTCCATCCATACACAGAGCCATCCATCCACCAATCCATTCATCTACTCATCCACCCATCCAAACATCCACCCATTCACCCAAGCACCTAACAAACCATCCACCCACCCATGTATTTGTCAACCCATCCACCCTCCCACCCATCCATTTAAAGATTCAACCATCCACCCACCCATCCATCCACCCATCCACCCATTGACTCATCTATCACCCATCCACAAAACCCACCCACCCATCCACTCTTCCATCCACCTACCTACTTATCCATCCATCCACCCATCCATCAACCCACCCATCCAGCCTCCCACCAAACCCATCCATCCACCTAACATAGCACCCATCCATCCACCCACCCATTCACCTATCTATCCATTCACCAATCCATCCACCTAGCCACCCACCCACCCATCCACCCACTCATCCATCCCCTATCCACCCTCTAATCCATGTATCCATCCATCCACACATCCCTTCATCCCACCACCCATCCATCCATCAACCCACTATTCCATCCACCAATCCACCTACACATGCATCCATCCACCAATTCATCCATTCATCCACCCCATCCTTCCACCCTCCACACTTCCACCCACTCACCCATCCATCCACCAACCCACTCACCCATCCATCCACGCATCCATCCACCCCTTTGACCACCAACTCACCCATCCATCCATCTATCCAACAATACATACATGCATGCACCCACCCACCCATCCATACATTGACCCATTCATTCATCCCCCCACACATCCACCCATACACCCAATAATCCACCTGCCCATCCATCCATCCACCCATCCATCCATCAGCCCATCCATTCATCTGCCCACACTTCCACCTACCCTTTAATCCACCCACCCATCCATATATTCATCAACCCACCACCCATCCACCCATCCAACCTCCAGCCCATCTATCGTCCATCCACCCATCCATAAACGTCCATCCATCCATTCATTTATCCATCCATCCATCCATCCACCACTGATTCATCAACCAATCCACCCACACAAACATTCACCCACCAATTCATCCATTCACCCATCCATACACCCATTCATCCACCCCCATCCACCCAGCCATCCATCCACCAATCCATCCATTCTATCACCCATCCATTTACCTATCCACACATCAATCCATTCATCCAACCCCCACCCATACAGCTATCCATCTATCCATCCATCCACCACCCCTCCATACATCCACCCACCCACTTATCTGCCAGCCACACATCTACCCACCCTTCCAACCACCCATTCATGCTCCCATCCATCTATCCAATCATCTATCCACCAAACCACCCATTCATCCAGCCCCACCCAACCACCCACACACCCATAGACCAATTCATCCATCCAACCATTCATCCACCCATGTACCCATCCAACCATCCACCAATCCACCCATTCATCCACCCACTCATCCACCCACCCACCTATCCTTCCATTCACCCATCTCTTCATCCATCTACCCATTCATCCACCCAATCACCCACCCACCCCTCATCCAACCTCCCACACTACACCCATCCATCCTCCCATCCACCCAACCATCCAGCCAGCCAGTCACCCTCCAAGCCATCTATCCATCCATCCATCTACCCATCCTCACACTCATTCTCCCATCCATCCACATACACATCCATCCACTCATCCGTCCAACCCACACACTCATTCATCCACCAGTCCGTCCATCCATCCCATGCCTTCACTTGGCAGTGACATGCCTGGCGAAGCACAGGAGTAGGTACAGCACCCAGGCCATACTCCCCTGGTCATTTATTCCCACAGGCACCATGGTCACGATGAATGGTGCAGCCTGCCATTCAAATTTCTGCTGCTCTGTCACTCACTGCTATGTGACCTTGAATAAGTGACAGGCCCACTCTGAGTCTCCTTGGGTGCATTTGAATATACAAGGTGATTATTGGTAGTGTTTGTCTGTGGTGACCCCTGGAGGGGACCGAGAGACAGATTGTCCCCACTACTGGAGACTGGATGGTCTACACTGTACCAGTAAAAGATGATGTGGGTGTTAGCCAGGTCCATCTCAGTCCAGGGGCAGTTCCAAATAGTCTTATTTCAGCAACCCACACAGCCAGTGCCCACCTCCAAGCCTGGAGGCCTGGGAAACCTGGAACATAGCCCCCACTGTCAGAATCTCATAATGAGGTCCCATCTGGTGGCAAGATGGGACAGTGGCTTAGAAGCCAATCGGCCCACAATCTTGTCTTTCCACTGTCACCCTGGCTAGCCAAATGGGGATCTTCTTGTGGGAATTTCACTCACTGGGAAACTGAGGCACGTGGGCCTAAGGGCCTGGCCAGCTGCACAGCTGGAACACTTGATCCTCCAGGCCAGCCTGTGCAAAGCTGAGACACCACCCATCAGCTTGGGCCATGACACCATGGTGGCTCACACAGGGGCAAGTCTCAGAGCTGGAGGATTCCTGCCAGAGCCCATAGATCCCAAAATATGGCTTCTTAGTTCATTCTGTCCACAAACTGCCCAGGCTGGCCTCAGACTCAACCCTATCTCAGCCTCCAGAGGGCTGGGACGACAGATGCCACACCTGCCCCACCAGCCCTGCAAGGCTCAGTTGCAAATCTATGGAATGGGTTTAGTGGGGATCCCTCCCTTCCAGCAAGTGTGGCTGTCCTCCTGCAGGCTTGAGGAGGAAGGGAGGGTGGTGACCAAGTTGGGGACACAATGAGGACAGCTGGGGTGGGGGAGGTTTCCCATGGCCTCTTCACCCACCGTTCAGCAACCTGGGGTGCTCAGATCTGCTTCTGACACTCCCATGCATGAGACCTCCCCTCCAGGGCGGCCACCCCCAGTTTCTCAGAGCCCTGTCCCCTCCCGGGAACAGCATCCCTTCTGTGTCCCAGCTCGTCGCCTGCCAGCGTTGCCCAGAGACTGGGCAGCAGGCCGTCCCCACCCCCAAGCTGCAGAACTCAGCTGGGACCCCGGGTTAGGGACAATATACAGCCAGAGGGGGAGGGGGACAGGCGACACTGGGGAAACCTCGGGGTCCTGGGAAAGAGGATGGGGCTGGGGCACAGGGAGGAGGGGCTGGAGGCCCCAGGCTTGCCCCTCCTCCACCAAGGAGGCCCAGGCCTCCCCTCCCCCGACTGCTGGGGGACAGGTGTGGCAGCTCCTGGGGACAAGAATAATGGTCGATCCCTTTCGGAAGTGAGAGTCCCGTTATAAATCCGGGCACAGCTGACCCATAGTGTATGTGTGAGGGGGGAGACACGGAGGAAGGAGGGAAGGGGACTGGATGAGGCGACCCTGAGCCCTGGGGTCGTGGTCAGGTTTCTGTAGGGACACTAGTGACATGATGCATTAGGACAGCGGTGTCCTGGTCCTCAGGAGACACGAGGTGATGACACACTTCTCAAACCTGACCCCTTGAAGAAACTTTGATGAGCAAGTGTCCTGCTCATCAAAGGCCCCGCCCTCAAGGAACCCCTCCGCTAGTAGTTCCCCATCCCTGACAAGCCCCTCCCACTTTTCACCTCACCCAATCCACGACCCAGTGGAGCCCCTCCCCACACCATCTCCCCCTCATCTCCTCTTGCTCAGTCCCTTCCCTTGTCACCCCTTCGAAAGGGACCTATGGCCTGTGGGGCTTTTGGGGTATTCTCACATATCCGCTTCCAGTCAGGTGTGGGCACGGGCCAGCCCACCTCAGCCGAGACCCCTGACCACGGACACTAGCAGAAATCCTATGACACGCCCCCTCCAGCCACTCCCCAGCGGAGACTCCAGCTCTAGCTCTCCTGGAGGGAAACTGGGACTTGATTTCTAGTCATTTCTAGTCACAAGCATTGAATAAGCTCCTACTGTATACAGAGCTGCGGTGGGGGATGAGGGTGGGGGGTGAGGTAGAAGAAACAGGCAGAGAGAGCCCACCCGATGGGCCTCATAGGGTGTTGGTGGGAGACAGCCAGAACCATCATGGGGTGACATCAGGGACACAGCATGGGGGGACATGCCCAAGCAGGTCCCATCTCACCTGAGAGCTTATAGAACCAGCGACCAGCCCAGTCCAGTCCAGGGCGTGTGTAGATGCACAGAACAGGGTGTTCAAAGGCCCTGGGGCAGGAGCAGGAGTCCCTCCGCCCCAGAGTCCCACCTCTGCTGTTTTCATTTTTCTGGGCCTGAGTTTATCTGTAAAGGCGACCCAACAGCACAGTGCTCAAGAAAAGGACTCTGCCAGGCACCACGCATAAACTAAGCACTCCATAAATGTCTCCGGAATGTTGGTGACAGAACAGAGTTTCCGTGGAGTGATGGAGAATGGAAGGCTAGGGCGCCTGTCTGGGGATGGGTGGTTGGGTGGGAGGGGGTTGACCTGTTTTTCTGGCCAACAGTTTCTCCTCCCTGGGGCACCTCCCTCCCCCCCCCCATATCTTCTTGGACAGCTGTCCCTCCATGTGCAGCGGCCTGTTCCGGAACACCTGACTCTGCTTCCCAGGGATTCCAGGGCTCCAGGTCCACGGAAGTTCAGCTGCCACACCGGCTTAACCCTGGAGCCTGGCGCCAGGTCCTCAGAGGCCCGACGTGGCCCTCCTGACCCTCAGATGTTGCTCTCGACAAAAGCTGCCAAGAGCTCCAAACTCTGGTCTCGCCTGGCTGTGTGGCCCTGGACAAATGGCCCAACTTCTCTGGTTGAACATAATACTCACAGCTAACACTTCATCTGCGCTTATGAGGATGGGCGGGGGCGCATGCTGACTTTCTCTACAAAGTTCTTTGTTCAATTTTAATTAATTTATTTATTTATTTTGGTTTTTGCAGGTAGAGTCTCACTCTAGCCCAAGTTGACCTGGAATTCACTATGTAGTCTCAGGCTGGCTTCAAACTCACAGTGATCCTCCTACCTCTGCCTCCCATGTGCTGGTATTAAAGTCATGCGCCACCATGCCCGGCTACAAAATTCTTTTCACATGACAACTCTGGTTGAAATCGTGACAGGGCCTGGGTCAAAGTCCTACCTCCACGTCCTGAGAGCTGCGGGGATGTAGTGGCTTCTCCATATTGGGCTTGACTCAACTCATTGAATTTCCAACCTAGAGCCAAGTGAGCCAGGGGACCCCAGCACTGAGAGGCAGAGGCAGGAGGATGATGGATGCCCACCTAGCTTGGGCTACAGACAGAGACCCTGTCTCCAAACTCCATCAAGCAAAGAAAGCAAGCAGAGAGACTTCCCAGGATTGATAACTTCTGGCTGTGACAGGTTTCTAATTCTGAGGTTTGACATTGTCATTTAGCCAAGGTGGAAACTGAGGCCTGCTCCCCGTTCCTCCCCTCCACCCCAGCATGAGGTTTGCACCTAGCTTCCCTCCTCAGCTTCCCCATCGCAGCTCCCCACAGCGGCTTCCAGAACCTTCCTCCTTCCTGCAGCTGCTAAGAACCAGGTCAGCCTCCGAAAGAACGTTGGGGACATCAAACAGAATCTATAAATACAGCCGCAGAGGAAAAATAGACACCTCCTGGCTTCCTTCCCTCTGCTCATCTCTCCTGGTCCAGCTGCCACTCCATGCCCCGGTCTTAGGGACCCCCTGCTAGAAACAGACAAAGCCTCAGTTTCCCCCTAAAGCACAACCTCCCTGCTCTCCCCTCCCCCAAAGGCATCCATGATATCTTTGGGGCCATTGGAACCTGGCTGGCCAGGGAGCCCCAGGGATCTTCCTATCTGCCTGCTTGCTTTCTTTGCTTGATGGAGTTTGGAGACAGGATCTCCATCTGTAGCCCAAGCTGGATGGGCATCCATCATCCTCCTGCCTCTGCATCTCAGTGCTGGGGTGATAAGCGTGTACCACCCCACCCAGATTTTCCACGGGCGCTGGGGATGGAACTCAGGTCCTCATGCTTGCATGACAAGTACTTCACCCACTGAGCCAGCTCTCCAGACCCCCAGCAGGCCCCTTTCATCCATGCTGAGGTCTGGTGGATGAGGTGGGGGTGCTGAATACATGGTTTAGATGCAGGCAAGATAGTCAGACTTCCTGGAGGAAGAGAAGAGAAGGTGAGCCCAAAGAAAATGGTAGGGGTGTGAAGAGCCAGGCTGGGGAAAGGTCTGTTTGGAAGGGGTTACAATCTCCTTTCTCCTGTCATTGCATCTAGAACTTCTCCCAGTCCATGTGTTTCTTTCTTTTTAAAAAATATATATGTCTTTTTTTTATGGGCTGAAGGGATGGCTTAGCGGTTAAGGTACTTCCCAGCAAAGCCAAAGGACCCAGGTTCAATTCCCCAGTCTTCACTTAAAGCCAGATGCACAAGGTGGCACATGGTTGCTAGAGTTTGTTTGCAGTGGCTGGAAGCCCTGGCATGCCCATTATCACTCTCTCTGTTACTCTCTAGAACATATAAAATATTTATATTTTTACTCTCACTTTCTCTCTCTGTCTCTTTCTCTCTCTCAAATAAATAAATTAATTTAATTAAATATTAAAAAATGTTTTAAAAGGGGACATTGGAGAGATGGTTTAGCGGTTAAGGCATTTGCCTGCAAAGCCAAAGGATCCCAGTTCAACTCTCCAGGACCCACAAAAGCCAGATGCACAAGGGGGTGCATGCATCTGGAGTTCATTTGCAGTGGCTGGAGGCCCTGGCACCCCCCTTCTCTCTCTCTCTCTCTCTCTCTCTCTCTCTCTGTCTCTTTCTCTCTCTCTCAAATAACTAAATAAATAAAGTATGAAAAAATGTTAAAAATTTATATTTTTAGCCAGGCATGGCAGTACACACCTTTAATTCCAGCACTTGGAAGGCAGAGGTAAGAGGCTCTCTGTGAGTTCAAGGCCAGACTGACATTGTATAGTGAATTCCAAATCAGCCTGAGCTAGAGTGAGACCCTGCCTCAAAAAATCAAAATAAATAAATAAATAAACAAATATTTTTATTGCGCTGGGGAAATGGCTCAGTGGTTTAAGACACTTGCTTGCGAAGCCTGATGGCCCGTCTTCGATTTCCCAGCATCCTTGTAAAGCCAGATGCACAAAATGACACATGCATCTGGAGTTCATTTGCACTGGCAAGAGGCCCTGGCACGCCCATTCTCTCTCTTCCCCTTCTTTCTCAAATAAATAAATATTAAAAACTAGCCGGGCGTGGTGGCGCACGCGTTTAATCCCAGCACTTGGGAGGCAGAGATAGGAGGATCGCCGAGAGTTCCAGGCCACCCTGAGACTACATAGTTAATTCCAGGTCAGCCTGGACCAGAGTAAGACCCTACCTTGCAAAAAAAACCAAAAAAACAAAAAAAAAAACAACTAGTCTCTCCTAATGGAGAGAGGGAAGGGATATGATGGAGATTGGAGTTCTAAAGGGGTATGGGGGCAGGGGAGGAAAATATCGTGCATTTTTTTTGTATGTAAGTATAGAAGTTGTCAATAAAAAAAAATAAAATAAATAAACTAGCCCCCCCCCCCTCCTTTTCAAGAAGAGAGAGATCAAGAACCTCTTGCTACTGCAAACAAACTCCAAACTCATGACCACTTTGTGCATCTGGCCCCAGTCCACACATTTCTTTGCACTGCTGTGTCCCTTCCCTGGTCCGGGTTCTCATGTCACTTCCCATCTGTCCCTCCTCCTAGCAGACTTCTGGACAGGACAACCAAAGTGACCTTCATAAAAAGTTATATCAATGGGGCTGGAGAAATGGCTTAGAGGCTAAGGTGCTTGCCTGCGAAGCCTAAGAACCTAGGCTTAATTCCCACATAAGCCAGATCCACAAGGTGGTGCATGCGCTCATTTGCAGTGGCTAGATGTCCTGGCAGGCCCATTGTCTCTCTCTCACACGCACACAAATAAAGGAATAAATATATTTTTTAAAATCAAGGCTGGAGAGATGGCTTAGCAGTTAAAGTGCTTGCCAAAAAAGCCTAATGACCAGGGTTCAATTCCCCAGTGCCCACATAATGCCAGATGCACAAGGTGGTGCATGCATCTGGAGTTCCTTTGCAGTGGCTGGAGGCCCTGGTGTGCCCACTTTCTCTCCCTCTCTC
Source organism: Orientallactaga sibirica (assembly GCA_036365145.1). NCBI lineage: Eukaryota > Metazoa > Chordata > Mammalia > Rodentia > Dipodidae > Orientallactaga > Orientallactaga sibirica. The sequence goes on along the minus strand of JAEOAD010000049.1, from coordinate 15,589,131 downwards.
CCCTTCCTCCCTCCACCCTCTCTGCCCCTACCCCCTGCTCCTGGCAACAGGCCTCTGGCTTCTCAAATAAGCCAGGCTCTGTCCAGCTCCAGGTTCCCTACAGGGCTGTGTCCTCTGCCCCAGGTCCTTTGCATGGGGACTTGGGGATCGAACTCAAATCCCCATGCTTGCATGACAAGTGCTTTCCCCTCTGCATGGAATAGCCCATTGCCCTGCATAGGTGAAAAATCATTTAGGTCTCTCCAAAGTCCCCTCCACAGGGAATTTCCACCTGATTATCCGAGACAGTCCTGTCCTTGAAGACTAGGGAAGGGTAGACACACTTTTCTTTTCTTTTCCCCTTCTTTTTCTTTTTCTTTTTCTTTTTTTCTTTTTTTCTTTTTTTTTTTTTTTTAGGTAGAGTCTCACTCCAGCCCGGGCTGACCTGCAACTCACTCTGCAGTCTCAGGCTGGCCTTGAACTCACAGCAAACCTCCTACCTCTACCTCCCGAGTGCTGGGCTTAAAGGCTTGTGCAGCTTTGCGGCAGCCTTTTCTGTCATCAGTTACCATTTCCTTCCAGCTTCCCTGGGTCTGGGGACTCTTGGTGATGGATATGCTAATTGATGCAGATTTTATGTAAATGACACGTGTGTTTATTTCTCCTTAGTAACTCACTGCCTGGAGGAGTTGGGCTGGGAGGCGTGGGCCTGGGGCATGTCCAGGGCTTCAGGATACACCTGGGACCCCTCTCATCATACTAGAGACTCCCCCCATCTGTCCCAGAAAGGCTAACCTCTGAGCTTGGGGGGAAAGGGAGAGTGAAAACCTGGGGGTCCAGGGAAAATGGAGGCAGAGGAGCAAGATGGGCAAAGAGAGAGAGAAAAAATGGTGAGAAAGTGGGGGATCGCATAGAGGGTGAGGCTGCAGTCAGGGGCGGGGCCTGTAGTCTGGAGTGAGGCCTGTAGCCAGGGGCGGGGCCTGTAGGGGGGGGTCTACAATCTGGGGCTGGCCTGCCCCCGCCACACACTTGTGCATAGGAGTGACCTCACACACCCATTCTAGCCATGGCCTGTTGAAACCTTCTGGAAGGGGAACAGGCCAAAAAAGGACAGCTGCTGGTCGGGGCTTCCTCCGTGGTGTCCTGAACCTTACCCACTACCTCAAGTTTCCTGTCCTCCATTGAGACAGACAAGGGTCTCATGTGGCCCAGGCGGGCCTTTAACTTGCAGTGGCCAACTAGTTCAAATCTCCCTGATCCCATCTCCTTCTCTGGCTTCTTCATCTCTCTCCCCCACTGGAACATAAAGTTCTCAAAACCAGACTTGTATGAACTGTTTTCGCTGCTGGGTCTCCAGTGACTAAGAAAAGCAGGGCACCCAGTAGGTGTTCAATAATGACTGAGGGCTGGAGAGGTGGCTCAGTGGTTAAGGTGCTTGCCTGCAAAGCTGACAGCTTGGGTTCGATTCCCCAGCACCCACAGATAGCCAGATGCACAAAGTGGTGCATGGTATCTGGAGTTCGTTTGCAGTGGTAGGAGGCCCTCATGCACTCAATTCTCTTTCCCTCTCCCCTCTCTCTCTGTTTGCAAATAAATAAATAAAATATTTTAAAAATAAATTCTGGCCGGGCATGGTGGCGCACGCCTTTAATCCCAGCACTTGGGAGGCAGAGGTAGGAGGATCGCTGAGAGTTCGAGGCCACCCTGAGACTACATAGTTAATTCCAGGTCATCCTGGATCACAGTGAGACCCTACCTCGAAAAACCAAAAAAAAAAATAAATAAATAAATAAATAAATAAATCTGGGCTGGAGAGATGGCTTAGGGGTTAAGGCGCCTGCCTCCTAAGCCTAAGAACACTGGTTCCAATCTCCAGCGGTTCCAGTCTCCAGGTCCCACGTTTAGCCAGATGCAAAGTGACGCAAGGGCGCAATGCTGCACTTGACCACAAGGGGGCGCACACATCTAGATTTCGTTCACAGCAGCTGAGACATTGCTGGCGCGCCCATCTCTGTCTTCCTCTCCCTCTCCCTCTCTTTCTCTGTCTCTCTCTCCAAAAAAATAATAAAAAATAAAAATAAATAAATTCTGCCAGACCTGGTGACACATGCCTTTAATCCCAGCACTCGGGAGGCAGAGGTGGGAGAATCGCCATGAGACTACATAGTGAATTCCAGGTTAGCCTTGGCTAGTGTGAGACCCTGCCTCAGAAAAACAAAAATGAATGAATGAATGAATAAATAAATAAAATTAAAAATAAATTCTGAATGCCAGGTGTGGTGGTGCACACCTTTAATCCCAGCACTCGGGAGGCAGAGGTAGGAGGATCGCCGTGAGTTCAAGGCCACCCTGAGACTACATAGTTAATTCCAGGTCAGCCTGGGCCAGAGTGAGACCCTACCTCGAAAAACCAAAATAATAATAAATAAATAAATAAATTCTGAGAAATAAGCAACTTCTCCCCTGCTGGTCTCTGAACCCTACCAGGATAGACAGGAGCTGGCTCTGTCTTGGTCACCAGGGAAGCAGCTCACACAGTAGGTACTCCATCAAGATAGCTGAAAAAATAGGGCAGGAAGGTTTGCAGCCAGGCAGAGTTGGGTCCTGGTGAGCTGGAAGGGTGTGAACATGAGCTCAGAGCTGCCAGCATTTTCTGCACACACTGACATCAGTGTGTGGCACCAGCTGAGGTCATCCACACCTGAGCCACCACCCCTGCCCACCGCCTACATCCTTGTTCTTTCTCTATCGCAATTTTCCAATCTCCGTCCTTTTTAATATTTTTAGGTTTTTTTTAATGTAAAGTCTCACTCTAGCCCAGGCTGACTAGGAATTCACTATGTAGTCTCAGGGTGGCCTTGAACTCATGGTGATCCACCTACCTCTGCTGGGATGAAGGCCCCAGTATTTATTTATTTATTTATTTGCAAGCAGAGGGAGATAGAAAGAAGAGAGAGTATGGGCATGCCAGGGTCTGCAGCCTCTGCAAACAAACTCAAGATACATGCACCATTATGCATCCATCTGGCTTTACGTGGGTTCTGGGGAATTGAACTCTGGTTTTTATTTTTATTTATTTATTTATTTATTTATTTATTTGCAAGCAGAGAGAGGGAGGGAGGGAGAGAGAGAAAGAATGGCTGCCTCCAGTCACTGCAAACTCCAGACCCATGCACCACTTTGTGCATCTGGTTTATGTGGGTACTAGGTAATCAAACCCAGGTCACAGGCGTTGCAGAAGCACCTTAACCACTGAGCTATCTCTCCAGCCCTGTTTGTCCTTTTTAAATAGTGGGAAAATACACGTGGCATAAAGTTCAGCCACTTGCCAGGTGTGGTTGTGAACACCTTTAACCCCAGCACTCAGGAGGCAGAGGTATAAGAATCGCCATGAGTTCAAGGCCAGATTGAAACTACATAGTGAATTCCAGGTCAGTCTGGGCTAGAGTGAGACCCTACCTAAAAAAAGAGAGAACGGGCCGGGCGTGGTGGCACATGGCTTTAATCCCAGCACTTGGGAGGCAGAGGTAGGAGGATTGCCATGAGTTCGAGGCCACCCTGAGATTACATAGAGAATTCCAGGTCAGCCTGGGCTAGAGTGAGACCCTACCTCGAAAAACCAAAGAAAATAAAAAAGAGAGAGAGAGAACGAAATGATTTCGGGCAGGGGGGGAAGAGGTAGAAAAGTGGTTCCCTCCACCCTGGGTGGGTCTAAAAGGGTCTCAGGAGCATGGGAATGGCACCTGCCAAGGCCCTGAGGCTCTGGACATGCAGGGAGCTCACAGCCCAGAGCAGGAGCCAGGGATCCATCCTGACCCGGTCCCTGATCACCTTCCCTAGCCCCTATAATTCTCATCCCTGCTCTCTTGCCTCAGTTTCCCATCTCTGCACATGGACAGACCCCAGAGCTCACTCCTTACTTCCCAGAGGTGGAGACAGGATCCAGCTGTCCTCGTTTGCATATGCAGATGACAGCTGAGGGGATGTGAGGACAGTGCAAAGCATCTGTGACACACACAGTAGGTACTCAGTAGATGCTCCTGAGGTTATCCAGACTGTGCAAGGCACCTGTGTTGCACATAGTAGGTGCTCAATAATTGCTTTCCAAGTTTATGCAAATGTGCAAAGCACACAACTGTACATAGTAGGGGCTCTGGAGGTCCTTATATCATTGGATATCCCTCCTCATTCCTGGACATTTGACCCATGCTGATGAGGAAGGCACGTGACCCCAGGCTTGCCCTAGGCTGACTGGGCCTCAGTTTCCATCTCTTTATAATGCAGGCACACCCTGGTGAGCTCTCAGACCCTCAATTATCATTCATTCACTCCTTTGACATATTCATGAGGTACCTACTGTATACCAGGGGCTGTTCTAGCCCCAAGAGCCACAGCAGAGGTGAGGCCAGACCTGGGCCATGTCCTCAGGAGGAATCAGAAGAGACTCCAGGTGGCTGTAGAGGGACAGAAGAGGGAAATGAGAGTTGAGGTCTGGGGTCACTTCTGCTCCAGGGACAAAGGGCAGGGTTGTGGCAGGAACAAACCCAGACCCCCAGGTCCCCACAGCGTTGTCCTTAAAAGTTATGGTTCAAATCCAGGTAGAATCATTTCCAGAACTAACTCTCTCCTTCTCTGTGTGCCTCAGTTTCCACCCTTGAAGAAGAGCCAGAAGTAGCTGTGTTCTAGAGGTGCAGGGGTTGCATATAGCAGGTGTCCAATGTGTGTCTCTTCCTTATTATCAGGAATGCACCCCAGAGGGGCTGTATGGCCTCTGGAGATGGCTGTGCCCTCTCTGGGAACCAGTTCCTCTAATCCTCTCAGTAGCTACAGGAAAGAGAATTGGGGTTTAAGGGGGGATCCCTGAGAGGACCCTTCCCACATAGAGGGAGGTGGAGGTCAAAGGTGGAACAGGGAAGGGTCAGGGACCCTGATCAGCCCTCCTGGCCCCAGAGGCAGCGGGCAGCAGGCGGTTAGCTCTGAGCCGGACCAGCTGGGCAGACTGAGCCGCATCTGTCACAGGGACAGCTGTCGTTCTGGGGGGGCCGGAGGGGGACTGGGGACAGCAGAATCGCGTCTGCGCCACTCAGCTGCCATCTCGTGTGGTGGTGGGGGAGCATCGTGAATCCACCCGGACCCCTGGTCCCCTCCTCACCATCTCTTGGGGAGTGGGCCCCAGAGAGTTCCCTGGTCACAACCTGGTGGCTCTGATCCTCCCACACCCACCTCACACTTGTGGGCTCCAAGCATGGCCCCTGAGCCTGAGCGGGGAAACTGAGGCTAGAGTCTACAGGGAGGGGACCCTGGTGACCCCTCCAAGACTCTGTCCACCCTGGCGACTCCAACTGGGCCCAGAGAGGGTCAGGGCAGTGTGGGCGTCACACAGCGAGCGGGGGAGCCTCGGGGCCTGTAGGGTGCAGCAGGGCTTTACGTTGTTGCCTGTGTCTGGATCTCCTCCTTCGGGGGTCCCCAAAGATCACCTATCCCTCTCGGAGTCTCTCTAGGCCCCCTCGGACCCAGGGCCGCATCAGCCGTCAGCTCTGGAAAGAAGGTGTCACCAGCCACGGGTGTCCCCAAAACCCGAACCGGAATATTTGTGCTTGGAGCAGGCTGGCGGCTTGGCACTGTCCAGGCTGGGGGAAACAGGTCGAAGGGACGGGGCTTTCCCAGGGTCTCGCAGCTGACCTCGGGTGAGGTCCCCCCTTCCCTGGCTCCCTTGAGGCCAGCCATGAACTTCCGCAGGGGGAAGGGACGGCCACCCGGCCTGACCTTGCCCGGGTCCAAGGCATGAAAGGCCCATTCATGGCCACCGATGCCTGGGTGGCAGCTGAGCTGGTGAGGGGCCTCCCTGGGGGCCTTTGTCACAAGCAGGTCTCTCTGGGGACAAGGTCCTTCCCTACACCCTCACCCTGTCCCTGTGTCCTCTGCCACATCCATCCATGTCCCTCCAAAGTCCCCAATCACATCTTCCTGGCCTGCTGGATCCCCTAGGGGTCAAGGTGGCCACTGGCATCCTTGGTCAGCAAGACTGTCCTGGTCACACTGTGGCTCACGGGTAGCACTCAGTAATTGTCTGTTGTATGATGGGATGGCCTGCGAGAAGCTGGAAAACTGACCCTGGTAACAACCTCACCAGCCGTGCCTCAGTCTACCCACAGGATGACCGCAGGCACTTTGGCTAATTTGCCTGGGACACCAAAATGAAGTCCCATGGTTGCTCCTGTCACCTGGATCCCAGGGACCTGCACAGTGGCCACAGGATGTCCAGGACACAGTGTGATCTAAGATCAGTGTTCAAATCCCAACACCCACATCCTTGCCTTTCTCATCAGCTTTGTCAAAGTCTGAGCCTCCTGGGTTCTGGGGCATCCTCGATGGGACATGCTGTACCCCCAGCACGCAGCAGCAGCGGCAGGAGGTCATTAAATAGGCAACAGCAAAGCATTTATAGAGTGCCTACTGTATACCAGAGATGCCTACTGTATACCAGAGATGCCGACTGTCAAGCAGTCCACAGACCAGCAGAGAACATGGTCCCATTCAGGGTCACGTCCATGGGAGAGGTGCTTTGGACAGAGAGGTAAATTGAGGCCCAGAGAGAGGTTCTCTCAGGTCAGGGAGGTCTCTGCACCCTGGATGCTGTGTCTTGGGGACTCTATGTTTGAGAAAGCCTCTCTGTACACGAGGCCGCATTGAACTGATGGTGATCCTCCGGCCTCAGAGTCTCAAGTGCGGGGAGGGGGTCACAGGCATGGGCCATCATGCTGGGCCTTGTCCTGGGTCGCAGAGGTAGAGGAACAGCTTCAGGAATGGTGTCCAGTGTCCCCTTCCCAGTTTCTTCCCAGGTTACCCCGGACAGCGCTGGGGGTTCAGTCGGTCACCTCCATGCGCCACAGCGGAGCATCTATGGAGCACCTGCTGTATACAGGCTACGCGGAGCGCCAGAGTAGCACCCCCCCCCCCGTCCCGTCCCCGGCGGGGAGACTCTCCTTTGAGGGTGACATCCGTGGGGACTGCGGACCAAAGATGAAGCGGAGGCAGGGCTAGGGGGTGTGACATCCGTGGGGACCGCGAACCGAAGTGGAAGCGGAGGCAGGGCTGGGACCCGCCCCACGCGAGCTCCGCTCCGCCCCACCGCGCGGTTCCGCGCCGGGTTTTGCGGGGTCCCCGGCTGGCTGGGGGGGACCGCGGGGGGCGGAGGTGGCGGAGCCGCGAGTCGCCGCGGCGGCGGGCGGAGGAGATGCGGCCCCGGCTCGGCCCGGGCCCGGCCACGGCGCAGCGGCCCCGCGGGAGAAGGAGCGGGCGCGCGGGGACCCGGGGCTGAGCGGCGGGGCCGGGGCCGGGGATAGCGGCGGGGACCGGGGCGCCACCGGGCCCAGCGAGGTGAGGGGGACTTGGGGGGGGCGACGCTGTGGCGAGGGAGTCGCTTGGGTCCGCGGGGACCCCCTCCCTTCCTCCCTCCCGTCCGTCCGTCTGTCCATCCGTCCATCAGTCCGTCTGTCCGTCCGTCCCTTTCCCGCCGGTACTCTGGGTGCCGCGGAGGTGGGCGCACCCCGAGGCGTCTGTGGATCGGGGCCGGGCTCGGGTGTCTGCTGTCCCCGCGGCCCGTGGACCCGACTGTCCCCCGCGGCTGCGCTCATGGGGCTGCGCACTGGGCGGGGATTCGACCCCCGCGGAGCCGCCAGGCCCGGGTGGGGGGACTTGGGGGCGACGGGGAGCGGGTGACGGGGGCGGGGGGATGCCGGTGGGCCCGAGCCTAGAGGACGGGGGCGGGGCCGGACCAGGCCGGGGTGACTGCACGGGGTCCCCACCTCTGGACCCCCGAGGCCTCCGCACCTGCGGGTTCCCTTGCCGGCTGCCACCCGCGGTCACGCGCGTCCCACGGCTGCGGGCGTGGGGGGAACCAGGCCTCGGTCGTCCCGACGCCCCCGCTGCAGTGCGGCCTGGAAAGCGGGGTGTTCTAAATGGACGTGTCCCCCACCCCAGGAGCTGACAAAGAGACAAAGAGAGTGTGTCTCTCCCAGCGCAGCGCCCGGACGGGCTGGGGGCTTCCACGCGGCCCCCCACCATCCGTGATGGCTGATTGGGCCCCAGGGTGGGGATCACGTGCCCCCTATCCTACCCTCCGCCTCCGGGTGTTTGAGGGGTCCCTCCCCGAGGGTTGCCGTCGCTTCGGCCTCCACCTTAGCCACAAAGCTGTCCTGAGGCCCCAGCGCTTGCCAGAGTCCTGGGTTTCCGGATGGATGGGGACCCGGCTCCTCTACGTCCAACCCGGAGGTGGAGTCTCTTTACTGAAGTTGAAGTCTTTGATCCCGACCCCCACCCAGGCTGGGGGGATAGAGTTGGGGACCTGAAACCTCGGCAGGTCTGGGGTTGAAGGGAGGGGACAGGCCAGATCCCCCAAGCGCCTCATTTGAAAATCGTATTTCTTTATATTTTCGGGTTACTCTCAACTTCTGACTATGCCTTGGAAATAAAACGTCAACACGCTTGAGTGTCCCCAGCCTGGTCACCTGTGCCCCCAGCCCCTTCCCAGCATGGGTCAGCCACCTGACTTTCCAGCTGAGGCTGGTGAGGGACAGGAGGGGGGGTGCCTGGGTTTCAGGCAGAGTGGGGACCCATCCCAGAAAGGCACCCTGTGGACACTGGGAGGTTACAGGGGTGTACTGGATAGATGGCTGCCTGAGGCCTCCTAACTGTACTGGGTCCAATCAGGAAAAATTCCATGGCCAAGAGCAGGTGAGGAAACTGAGACCCAGGGGCTCAGCTCCATGTGAGCTGTGAGCACAGCTGGGCTAGCATGCATGAGGCCCTGGGTCCATCCCCTGTGCTGACCAAAAAAAAAAAAAGTAATACTGAGTAAAAAGAGGGACAGGAACACCCTCCTTCCATCCACTGAACACCACCAGGGCTTAGTCTTTGTCCCTGAGCAAGGATGGTCCTGGATGTCCCCATCCCATTTCCCTGCCTGACTCACTTAACAGGAACTAGATCTGGACTTGTGCTGTGTGGCTTCAGATGATTGCCCTCTCTGGTCTCCCCAGGACACACACTGGGGTTGGAGGACTTGATTGAATCTATCTGCTTCACCTGTCACCTGCCTGGGTCCAAAGGAGCACCCAGGAGTCCACAGTTAGGGTCCATTGTCACCTCCCAGTTTTGAAGGTGGCTCTTGTGGGGTGTGGGGAAGAAGTGCTGTCTGAGTTTCTGGGTTACCTGGGGCTGGGCCTGGAAGATAGAAATCAAATTGCCCTTGGAAAAGGTGACCCTGACGTCAGCCTGCCTGCCGGGACAGGTGAGCTGGGTCCCCGCGGGACTGCCCATCTCCAGGGAAGGACAGTGTCCTGAGCCGAACTTAGGGTATGTGTCCCTGTCCAGGGTTGCTGCCCCCCCCACAGACTCTAGTGAGGATGGGAGGTCACAGGGAAATGATGCTGGCTGTGGGCTTGAAGAAGGACAGGGTTCTGCCAGGAGAGCCAGAGAGGGAGCTGGTGGTGGCACTCAGGTTGGAGACAGTGGAAGGTGGGCAGAGGCCTTGAAGGCCAACATGCAAAGTGACCTTCATAGCCAGGGCCGTAGGGAGTGGGGACGCTGTGGCCACGCTCCTGAGGAGGGTGTCTGCCCTGGGACAAGATGCAGGAAGCTGAGTCCTGCTCAGGAGGTACTGAACAGCTCAGCTGGGGATGGGGGGTGAGCAAGTGAGACCCGCAGTGCTGGAACCCCGGGGGACTCTCAAGCCTCTGGCCTGCTGTCACTTGCTCTGGCTGTGGCTCTCCTGTGGCCACAGTGAGGACCCTTAGCTAAAGTCCCGGCTGTCCAGGACTCTGTTTCCCCCAAGATACACATGGCTGAGCTTCAAGGTCCCACGGAAAAGGGAACTTGCTTGTGCTGAGTGCTCCTGAGTGGAACGTCACAAGAATTATGGGTTTCTGGCAGCGTCAGAGAGGTCAGGCAGTCAGTGAGCAAACATGTCCAGTGGCCTCTGTGTTGGATGATGCTGGGACCACAGCGAACAAGCCACAGAATGTCTAGTTGGTCCTCAGAGGGCCTCCAGGAGGACAGGAGGGGAACCTGGACAGACACCGGCTCACGCTCCTGAGTGGGGCCAGGGATGGGGCGGAGGGAGCAACTGAGTCTGAGGAAAGCTGAACTGAGCCTCATGGGTCATATGAGAAGGGGGACTACATGCAGCTAGGGCAGGGTGGGGTGGAAGGAGTTGGACGGGAAGCAGTCATGTTTTCTTGTTTGAAAAAAAATTTTATTTCTTTGCAAGCAGAGAGGTGGGGGGGACGTGGGTGGGAAATGGGTCTCCAGCCATTGTGAACAAACTCAACACATGCGCCACTTTGTGCATCTACCTTTATGTGGGTACTGGGGAATCAAACTAGGGTTGTCAGGCTTTGCAAGCAAGCACCCTAACCACTGAGCCATTTCTCCAGCCCCAGCCATATGTCTTCTGACAACTGCAGAAAAGACAGCAGACACAGCTCAGAGCCCTGTGTCCACAGCAGAGAGAGGAGGGGGCAGCGCCTGCTGGTTTTGGGGTGGGAACCCTGGGGGGCTGTGGGCAGAGGAAGAGGGTTCGTGTGTGCCCCCCCACCGTGGCCGTGGAAGGAAGGACAGGATGAGGATGATGCTGGGGTCACAGGTGAAGGGCTAGACAATTCCTGGCTGTGGGCCTTTGGGCTTGTCATTGGCCTGCACTGGACCTCAGTGAAATGTCAGGAATACCTCTCTGACGCCATGTTACATGAGATCACCCTCTAAGGCCCAAACACCAGGTCTGCATGCAGTAGGTGTTCCAGGAATACAGGCTGGGAACCCAGTAGATAGTCCATCTGGTTGGAGAGAAGCCAGTAGGCACTGTATTCATGTTTGCTGTGGGTCGCTCCGAAGGGAGCTGGGTAGGATGCAACAATTTGAAACAATGACAGGTTCGCCAAGGTGCCTGCAGCCTAGGGGCCCCACACCTCAGCCCTATGTCACTGTCACTGGCCAGCGCCTCCTCCATTCCCAGGTCCTGACTCGTAGGTCCCTGTGGACCACGCTGAACGCTGACTGAGGTCTTCCTGGCCCGAAGGCCCCGGCCTCCTGTCCTCAGCATCAGGGCTGTCCCCTCCACCCAGGCTTTTCTCTGTCCCTGTGATCCTCGGGAGCCACCGCTGGGGCTGATGGCTGGAAGAGCTCGCAGACCTCTGGCTTTGGGGGACAGGGAAACTATTTTAACCTTTTCCATCAAGACCCCCAAGGACAGGACCACTTCCTAACGTGAAGATCACTAAACCAGCTTTCTGCCCTTCTCTTCTCCCAAACTACCACATGGGGACCCCCGGTGTGCCTGGGCCCTCCCCTGGATTCTCTGTCGCTCATCACACAGGGTCTAAATGGCACTTTAATTTCCCCAGTGGTTGCCACGGCCTCCTCCTGTCCCCAGATTCTAATCACAAATGTAACTTCAGCTCACTTCCCTCTGGCCACCAGATTTCCAAACAGTGATTGAAATTAATCACCCTAGGCCAGGCATAGTGGCGCACACCTTTCATCCTAGCACTTGGGAAGCAGAGATTAGGAGGATCGCCGTGAATTCAAGGCCAGCCTGAGATTCCATAGTGAATTCCAGGTCATCCTGGGCTAGAGTGAGACCCTACCTCAAAAAAATCAAAAATAAAAAAATAATAAAAAAATCATCACCATCATCACCCTGACATCCATTCAGGTACATCTGTGTCCTCACTTCATGCCGGCCTCTGTCACCTGGTCTCCCCTCCCTGCACACTTAAGTGACTAGAGACCCAGGGAAGACCTTTTTCTGGGTCCCCGAGGCTGTGTCTCCCTCATAGAATGATTGATGGCAGATCTCAGCTGTGCTGTGTGACCTCTGCCAAGCGGCCCAACCTCTCTGAGCTCTGTGTTTGCCTTAGGCACAGCGAAGGCAGTGCTGCCCCCCCCAAGAGCTGGTGTGGGCATGAAGTTGGTTCAGACCTGCAAGGAGCTTTGCATGGGATTTAATGAGCACTTACTGTATGTAACTCAATGTCAAGGCCTTGACTTGTATGACGGTCCCAATCACAGCCGTGTCGTTTTTGTTATCTGTGTTGGCACACAGTTGATGCTCAAAAAGTCTAGAAAGAACAGATCCTCACAGCAGCTCTTCTGGGGATATTCCTTCAGTGAGTTATTTATTGGGCATCTACTGTATGCCAGCTTCATGCTGGGCATGGGTGGTGACCAGGACAGATATACCCACCCCCTCCCGCGTGTCATCCTCATTACCCACAGGAGGAACCAAGCTCAGAGAGGGGAAGGGTCTAACCCAAGGCTACACAGCAATGCATGTGATTGATTTAGCACCAGTTAGACACCACTCACATACGTGCTCTGAAAACTTAATGGGAATGAATGTTCTGCTTGGCACATGGATGGGGAAACTGAGGCTTTGAGGGGTGAGGAAGAAGGATGAGTTAACCCAGCAGGTGTTGGGGACCCCCTGTGAAGCTGGGCCCTTCCCCCTGGTCTATGCCAAGTTCCTAGACAGCTCAGGAGCCCGGCTGGCCACAAGAGGAACGAGGGGACAGCCGGCAGCTGGAGGGGCAGCTGTAAGTGGAGCCGTAACCGGACCTAGAGGCACAGTCATCCGATCCCCCCAGGGATGCGGGCCCCACAGCCGGAACCTGGGGCAGCCAGGCCTGTGGGGAGAACTCAAGACAGACCCCCTTGCTGTGGCAGATGGAGACGCGGAGGCTCCCAGCCAGGCGAGGGTCTCAGAGTTCCCGAGCACGCTGCAGGGAGGCCCAGAGAGGGCGAGCGGCTGGCCTCAGGTCACACAGCCAGGTTGGGGCTCACAGGGCACCAGGGAGCCATGGCCAACCTTTGAGCAGAAAATGGCCAGGACCTTGGGATGGGAGGCACTGGGCTGCTTGGTGGTGGGGGGAGGGGGAGGGGGGAGCAAAGAGATGAGGGGACAGGAGAGAGGCCCAGAAGTATCGCTGAGAGTATCGCTGACCAGACCTCCAGTCCCACTCCCAGCAGCATTCAGCTTTGGTGGCCTTAGGAAGCAAGAAGGATTCAAGGTAGATTGAAAGTAGAACCTTCCTGTAGCGCAGCGCAGAGAGGGTGGGGCAGCCTTCCCTGGCATAGGTCTGTTTCAGAGGAGCAGGGCTGAGACTTCTTTCCAAGCAGCCATAGCAGGGTTGTTTGTTGTTGTTGTTTGGTTTGTTTGTTTGTTTTGTTTTTCGAGGCAAGGTCCCACTCTAGCTCAGGCTGGCCTGGAATTCACTCTGTAGTCTCAGGGTGGCCTTGAACTCTCCTACCTCTGCCTCCTACCTCTGCCTCCTGATTGCTGGGATTAAAGGCTTGTGCCACCACGCCTGGCTGTTTTTTAAAAACATATTTTTATTTAGTTGCAAGGAGAGAGAGAAAGAGGCAGAGAGAGCGAGGGAGGGAGAATGGGTGGGCCAGGGCTCCAGCTGCTGCAAATGAACAAGAGCCACTTGTGCATCTGGCTTATGTGGATACTGGGGAATTGAACCCTGGTGGTCAGGCTGCAGGCAAGGGCCTTAACCGTTGAGTGATGTCTCCGGTCCCACAGCAGGGTTTTAAAGAGTGCCTGTTAAGTTAGTTAGGGTGGGGGGGGGGTCTGGCCCTTAGGAGAATCTGTGATTTCTAGGGTCATTTGTACCTGTCACATGGTCAGGACATGGAGTTGGTGGAGGGCAGGGATACTGCTCAGTTCATTTGTGACCATTTGGGTCACAAGGTTGGCAGGATACGGCAGAGGACACGGCCTGTGCAAAGGTCCCAAGCCAGAATGAGCTTGGGTGATGGAGGAACAGCGAGGATGCCTTGGTATCTGCAGGGAGGGAGGAGGAGGACCAACAGGGCCTGGTGACTGCGGGGAGGGAGGGACTCTGGCTCTGACAGGAGAGGCAGGAGCTGCTGGTAATCTTGGGCTTCTGGCACCCTCTGGTGTACAGAGACTTAAGCAAGTGTGTCAGAGACTGAATTGGTCCCTGCCAGGCTTGACCAGTGGGCCCGTGTGGACTGGCCAGGGGGAGAATTCTGGACCCTTCCAGAAGTGGAGCTGCAGGACACGGGGGTAGCGGATGACAGAGGGAGGCAGGGAGGAGATGAAGGTAGGACTTGGTCACTTCTGCTATTGGCTGTCCCCGTGACACCACCCAGAGATGTCCCCACAGGCAGGCCTGGACTTTGTGTTGACCCCAAAATTTACAGCAACAGCAGACCAAGCCGGGGCTGGGTGGGGCGCAGTCCTTTGGGGAAGGACGAGCCAATCCATGGGCCTTGTAGGGATGTCAAGAGCCAGTGTGACCCCAGTACAGCTTGGGGCTAATATATTTGAGGGTATCACTGTGTAAATAAGGATTAGAGCCCCAGATTGGATGGCGAGGTAGTGAGGACACAGATCTGCACCTGTGATGGTGGTGAGGACAGGGAGAGGAGCCAGGAGGCCACACAGGGTCTGGGGACCACGTGGGGACAGAGGTCACAGGAAGAGGTGAATGGGAGGGTCTCTGTTTCCACATCTGACACATGCCTTTAATCCCAGCACTTGGGAGGCGAAGATCGGAGGATTGCCATGAGTTTAAGGCTAACCTGAGACTACATAGGGAATTCCAGGTCAGCCTGGGCTAGAGCAAGACCCTACCTCAAGAAAACAAAAATAAAGCCAGGTGTGGTGGCGCATGCCTTTAATTCCAGCACTCAGGAGGCAGAGGTAGTGGGGTTGAAGGGACAGCTGTTTTCTGACTCTGTCCCATGGGCATGAGTTTCCTCAGGACTGAGAGCAGCCACACAGGAACATGGGCATCCCCAGCCTGGTCCTGTGGCCAGGATTTTGGGGCAGCACCCCATGACAGGTGAGGAGAGTATTTGGAGGTCACCATCCGGTGCAGGGTGATCACTGGCAGAAGACCCTTGAGTTTTGTGGAGAGAAATGAATGAACTTGAGGGAGGCACAGAAGCCTCCAGAAACCCCAAGTGTTGGGGTAAACTAAGACAAGGTGCAGTGATTTGGCACCAAAGCAGTTCAAAATTCCCTCAAGGTATTTGGGTCTCAATTCTGCATGACTTATCATAACTCTTTTTAATATTTTATTTTGATTTAATTAGTTATCAGAGAGAGAATGGGAATGCAAATGAACTGCAGATGCGCTCCACCTTGAGCATCTGGCTTGCATGAGTTCTGGAGACTCAAACCTGGGTCCTTAGGTGTTTCAAGCAAGCACCTTAACAGCAAAGCTGTCTCCCAAGCCCCATAACTTTTTAAAACATATTTTAAGCCAGGTGTGGTTACACATGCCTTTAATCCCAGCACTTGGGAGGCCAAGATAGGAGGATTGCCATGAGTTTAAGGCTAACCTGAGACTACATAGGGAATTCCAGGTCAGCCTGGGCTAGAGCAAGACCCTCCCTCAAAAAAAAAAAAAAAAAAAAATAAAAAATAAAGCCAGGTGTGGTGGCGCATGCCTTTAATTCTAGCACTCAAGAGGCAGAGGTAGGAGATCGCCTTGAGTTCAAGGCCACCCTGGCCACCCTGAGAATACAGAGTGCATTCCAGGTCAGCCTGGATTAGAGTGAAACCTTACCTGGAAAAAACAACAAAAAAAAAAAAGTAAAATTGAGAGCTGTGGGCATGGTCAGAGGTAGAGTGACAGCCTAGAACCCACAGTGAGGGCTGGGGGTGTGGTCAGCGTGGAGCTCCTGTCTATCTTGGGCTACCCTAGGTCCCAAAAATGTAAAATGAAGTTGGGGCACAGCTGGGCCAGGCTTCAGCAGTCAGGGTAGAAGGTCGTCTTGTGCACTGTGGGGATAGAGGTGGCCTCCCACAGGGAGGAGCCAGGAGGAAACTCCAAGCAGAGCCGATCCCAGCGTCCTCTGAGTCACAAATACTGGAAGCTGGGGTCACAAGGAGGAAGCGGGAGCCAGGCTGCTCCACCACGCAAGGGCTTCCTGTTTTTGTGGCCCTTCATGCTGGAAGCAGACATTCCCGACAATGTCCGAGTCACCCTCACCTGCTGGGGTTCAGGATCCCCAGGCCACCAGGCCAGGCAACGGCCGGGAGACAGCGGGGAAACTGAGGCCTCGGTGTCGAGAGAGCTACGGGGTCTTGGGGATTCTCGCTGGTGCGTGGGACCCGAACGCCCCTCTCTGGTAGGGGGTCTTATCCCCACTGGGTCCACAGGTTTGGGGGTTGCATCTATGTGTGGATCTGCCACTGTCACAGGTGGAAGGAGCAGATAGTGACTCTCCTGTCACATGGGGACAGAAGGTCAGGGAAGGAAGCCAGCGCCACTGAGACCCTGGGCTTGCTGGAATATTCTATAATTCTACATTCTGTCATTGCCTAAGTTGTGGTTTATATACAATCCTAAGTTTTTGGTGCTTTACAAATATTTTACTTTTTAACATTAATTTTACCAGGCGTAGTGGCACACACTTTTAATCTCAGCACTCGGAAGGCAGAGGTAAGAGGATCACTGTGAGTTCAAGGCCATCCTGAGACTTCATAGTGAATTCCAGGTCAGCCTGGGCTAGAGTGAGACCCTAACTGGAAAAACAAACAAACAAAATAGTTTTAATTAATTTATGTGGTAGTTTGAATGGATGTCCCTCAATTGATTCAGGAGTTTATTAAAGCTTGTAATTTAGATCTCCAGCCACCTGGCTAGAGGAGGTGTCACTGGAGGCAGATTTGAATTCCAGTCTAAGATAACACAAAGTGCTGGAGTCTCTAAAGTGTGCCTCCATGTGCTGGTGATGATGGCTTTTGGCTTTTCTCTCTGCATGGGCCTTTGAAAGGGGGACAACTTCTTCTGCCATTATGGAACTTCCCCTCTATCTGTAAGCTTCAAATAAATTCCCTTCTTCCATAACTGTGCCTGGTTTGGAAACTCATCCCAGCAACCTGAGGCTGTCTACTACAATTAATTAATTAATGTGTTTGTTTGAGAGGGAGAGACACAGAGAGAGAACGGGCATACCAAGGTCTCCAGCCACTGTAAACGAACTTCATGCTTCTGACTTTACATGGGTACTGGGGAATCGAACCCTGTCTGGCAGATTTTACAAGCAGGTGCCTTTAACCACTGTACCATTTCCTCAGCCTCTTTTTTTTTTTTTTTTTTTTGAGCCTTTCAGTTTCAAATCTTAGGATGGTTTGTCTTATTTTTTACTCCTTGTTGGGTTTCAATTTTAAGAGTCTTTTGTTGTTGTTATTGTTTTGTTTTTCCAAGGTAGGCTCTCACTGTAACCCAGGCTGACCTAGAATTCACTCTAGTCCCAGGCTGGCCTTGAACTCACAGACATCCTCCTACCTCAGTCTCCTAAGTGCTGGGATCAAAATTGTGCACCACCACCTCTGGCTAATTTTAAGAGTTTTTAAGTTTTGTATTCATCTATCGGCATGTATGTGTGTACGGGTGCATAGGGTCTCTTGCTGCTACAAAGGACCATTAGATATTTGTGCTCCTTTTTGTGTTTAGCTTAGGTGGGTAGCTTGGGGATTTGAACCTATGCAGTGGGGCTGTGCAAGCAAGCTCCCTTAACCGCCAAGGCATCTTCTCGGCCCCAATTTTAAGAATTAAAAAAATACACACTTGGAGACTGAATTTTTAAAGGAATGTTTTAAGAAGTTATATCTATTATTATCGTGATTAATTTTTAATTACCTAATGCACTTTCACTTGCAGTCATTTCCTGGGCTTTTATTCACATGCGGTCGTAAACTCGTTCTGTTAATTAAATGAGCTCTGGGTGTTATTATCGACATTATATTGGTTTTTTTCCCCCTTCTGGGCGGGAAGGCTGAGGTGGGCGCGCCCTCTGCCTGCCTCCGGCGGTACTGCATGCCGCGCCGCTCACCCGTTCCTGCCTGCAGGTGACCCCCAAGGCCACCTGGCCCTCGCCATGCGGACCCCGCGAGCGCCCCCTCCCGGCCCGGCCCTGCTGCTGCTCCTGCCGCTACTCCTGGGGGGCGCACACGGCCTGTTCCCTGAGGAACTTCCGCCGCTCAGCGTGGCCCCCAGGGACTGTGAGTTGGGGTCCAGGAGGGAGGTTGAGGCACAAGGGGAGGAATTTGATTCCAAGCTACATCTGCTCTGTCCATAAGGGGGAAGCTCACCAGGCCGCGCCCCTCCCCCCCAACGACTCATCTCCTATCTCACCTGCTCCCCCAGACCTGAGCCACTATCCGGTGTTCGTGGGCAGCGGGCCTGGGCGCTTGACCCCGGCCGACGGGGCTGAAGACCTCAATATCCAGCGCGTGCTGCGTGTCAACCGGACACTGTTCATCGGGGACAGGTATGGAGGAGGTGTCGGGGAGCTGTGACAGAATTTTGGAGTGGGTTGCAAATGTGACCCTGCAGTGCTGAATCCTAAGAGTGTTGAACACCGAGAATTTTCTCTGTCTTTTTTTTTGGGGGGGGAGTGGTTTTGAGGTAGGGTCTCACTCTTGCCCAGGTTGACCTGGAATTCACTATGTAGTCTCAGGGTGGCCTCGAACTCATGGTAATCCTCCTACCTTTGCCTCCCGAGTTCTGGGATTAAAGGTGTGTGCCACCACGCCCAGCTATTTTTTTTTTTTGTTTTAGCTTTTATTGGCAACCTCCGTACATGTGAACACTGAGTTCTAAGAGTGCTGAATGCTGGGGTTTTTTAATTTATTATTTATTTATTTATGAGAGAGAGGAACATAGAGAAAGAGAAAATGGGTGCACTAGGGCCTCCAGCCACTGCAAGCAAACTCCAGACTCATGTGCCACCTTGTGCATCTGGCTTACAGGGGTCCTGGGGAATCGAACCTGGGTCCTTTAGCTTTGCAGGCTAGCGCCTTAACCACTGAGCCATCTCTCCAACCCTAGATGCTGAGTTTTAAGAGTGCTGAATGCTAAAACCAGCTCAGGTGTAGAGTTGGAGACAATGCTTGGGATACAACTTGCTGTACCCAGATAGAGGGTGATGGAAAGGTTCCCAAGAGGGGATACTCAATCGTCCATGAAATTACACACGTGAAGGCATGAACGTGAACTTGGGCTGGTTGGGAGGACTTCTCTGAGGAGGTGACACTGGACTTGGACCTAAATCTGGGGAATGATATTCCAGACAGAGGATGCAGGCTGTGAAGAAGCCCTGGGGCAGAGGATACAGCCTGGGCATTGGAGGAGCAGCAAAGGGACCCGTGTGTCTAAGAGCAGAGGGAGCGAGGGGTACAGTGGGAGGAAGGAAGATGGGCAGGGCCTGGTAGCTGCAGAAGGACTTGAGCTCGGCTGTGGGCAAAGGAGGGAGGGTGCGGACTGGGTGCTCACAGTCTCCTCTGGTCAGAGCTGGGGACCCAGAGCCCGAGGCCAGACAAGGAGAAAGCAGGGAGGGAAAAGCAGGCCCTCTGGGGATAGACATTGAAGGCAGAAGGCAGTTCCGCACAGGATGGTGTGGATGGAAGAAGTGAGGACAGAGGAGAGACAGAAGGGCTCTAAGAGCCAGTGTGAAGTCAGGCCAGGTGGACTGAGGGAGCTTCAGGAAGGGGTGGCCAGCAGTCACAGGTGCTGGAAATGATGAGGAAGAAGGAGAAGCAGGGGCGTGTGCTGGCCCTGAAGTTGGACTGGGGCTGGCTGGCCATCGTGCCGGCTGTTCATCCCTGGCCATAGTGTCAGGACGTGGTGGCTGAAGGTGAGAGGTTGTCCCAGTGTGGTGTTGGCACATCCACACGTATTGCCACTGTACATGTGCAGTGGGGGGAAAGGATGGTGGCAAAGGTCTCCCAATACCATGTCTACTGCAGAGACAACCTGTACCGGGTGGAGCTGGAACCCCCCACGACCCTGGAGCTGCGCTACCAGCGGGTGAGGAGGAAGGGCACAGCCTGGTGGGAGGCGGCACCTGGGCTTTCATGGTGGGAACTGGGAATGCCATTCCTCACCATCTCTCTACTGCCAGAAGCTGACATGGCGTTCCAACCCCAGTGACATTGATGTGTGCCGCATGAAGGGCAAACAGGAGGTGAGTGAGTGGGTTTCCCCCCCACACATGCAGACTGCTCACTCCATATAAAGCCCCTCCCTCCCAACATGACCACGCCCCTATCTGAATCCCACCACATCCCTCCCTGGTCATACCCCAGGTGATTCCTCTCTGTCTCACCAAGTGGCCATGTTAATGCCCAGAGCCTTCCCAGCTTACCCAGGCCAGGTCTAATGTCATTCCTCCAGAGCTAGTAGCCTGGTGTTGCCATGGCCCCACCACACCCACACAGGCCACGCCCACATTAATTCCATCTTCTACATTCTAGGATTTTAAGGTGATGTTACCATGGTTATGCCTAGCGCTAGGCCCTACCCATATAGCCATGCCCCATCCTGCCCAGGCCACACCCATAATGAATCCTCCATCTCTTAGTAGCTCCTGGTTACCAAGGTTATGCATGAGGTTGGCCACGCCCCCAATGCACCTCAGCCATGACCATGCCCCCAGGGCTCCCCAATCATGACCATGCACCCAATGCATCATGGCAATGCCCCCAGGGCTCCCTGGTCATGACCTCATCCCCAGTGCTGACCAGGCTTCTGTCACTGTTACAAAGTACTTGCTCACCTCGGCGCCTCCCTTGGCCTCTACTGTCAACTCCGGCAGTGGCCACACCCGCATTGTCCCTGCCCATATCCCAGCCCCTTCTCTCCCAAGGTCCTAGATTTGACCTGGCTGCCCTCTCCACTGGCCACGCCCACCACAAGTCACACTGGCTCCCCTTGTCGCCTGTCCCCACCACAGGCCGAGTGCCGGAACTTTGTGAAGGTGCTGTTGCTTCGTGACGATTCCACACTGTTCGTGTGTGGCTCCAACGCCTTCAATCCAGTGTGTGCCAATTACAGTGTGAGTGTCCGTCCTCCGAGCCTCCCTCAGGCCTCACCAGCCACTGCTTCCTTCCTGACACAGCACCTCCTCCAGGAAGCCCTATTCGCCTCTGTCCCTGTCCAAGCTTACAGAGTCCCTGTGTCCCAAAGGAGTCCTGTGCAGTGCTGGTTAAGCCATAAGCAAGCCCATAATATGGCTAACTAGCTAGGATCAATGCTTAGGCCCAATTACAGATGGACAAACTGTGGTCCAGGGAGGTTAGTGACTGGCTGAGGTCACACAGTGATCCAGGGTGAATCTAAGATTCTGCCTGCAGTGTAGGGCTGGGAGACCCAGGGGCTGCCAGGTAGGGCCAGAGGAGATCTGTCGCTCAGACTGTGTCCCCCTTTGCAGATGGACACACTGCAGCCCCTTGGGGACAACATAAGTGGCATGGCCCGTTGCCCATATGACCCCAAGCATGCTAATGTTGCCCTCTTTTCAGGTGAGTGCTCCCCCCACCCCCGTGTCAGCTGTGGGGTGTGCAGAATCTCTGCCTGTGTGAATGGAGTTGGGGCTTGGATGGGGCTGGCTTCAGCAGGGGGCAGCTCAGGGTGCCTTCTCTGGGTGTCTGCAGTCTAATGTCTCCCCTACACATCCTCATACCCCTCCCTGTATCCAGACGGGATGCTTTTCACAGCCACTGTGACAGACTTCTTAGCCATCGACGCTGTCATCTACCGCAGCCTCGGGGACAGGCCTACTCTGCGCACCGTAAAACACGACTCCAAATGGTTTAAAGGTGAGGTCTGCCCGGGTGGTGCGCTGGATCACCTGGGGCTGATATTTACCCAACCCTCCCCCACCAGAATAAGAATCCCAGAGGAGCTAAAGAGCTAAAGTCTGCTGGCTTTTAAAGGATAAAGGTTTGGATCTAAAGTAGAACATGCTGGGAGTGGGAGGCTTAGAAACCTGAGGTGGAAGTATATAGCACAGGAATGGCAGTCTCTCAGCTCTACACCACGTGATGGAGGGAGGTGACCAAAAATAGCAAATATAGCGGCTGGAGAGATGGCTTAGTGGGTAAGGCATTTGCCTGCTAAAACCTAAGTATCCAGGTTCAATTCCCAGTACCCATGTGAGCCAGATGAGCAAGGTGGTGCATGTATCTGAGGTTCATTTGCAGTGGCTAGAGGCCCCAACACACTCATTCTCTCAAATAAATGAGTAAAAACTAGAAAAAATTTTAAATAGCAAAAATATCCGGGCTTGGTGGTGCATGCCTTTAATCCCAGCACTCAGGAGGCAAAGGTAGGAGGAACACCATGAGTTCAAGGCCACCCTGAGACTACAGAGTGAATTCCAGGTCAGCCTGGGCTAGAGCGAGACCCTATCTCAAAAAACCAAAATTAATTAATTAATTAATTAATTAAATAGCAAAAACAGGGCTGGAGAGATGGCTTAGCAGTTAAGGTGCTTGCCTGTGAAGCCTAAAGACCCATATTCAACTCTTCAGATCCCACGTAAGCCAGATGCACAAGGGTGAGGCAAGCACAAGGTCGCACATGCCCATTAAGTGGCGCAAGTTTCTGGATTTTGATGGCAGTGGCTGAGGTCCTAGCATGCCAGTTCTCTCTCTGTTTCTCTCTAAAATAAAACTATATAAAAAATAGCAAAGATAGCCTTGGAGAATGGAGGCAGGAATTTCGGGTTTATGATCCCCTCTAAAAACCACCCTTGGAACTCAGTTCATTTGGACCAAGTACCCAGCCATTGTCCCTCTACACCGTAAGAGTCACCACCCAGGCTGTGGTCTGTGCATTCAGCCATGGACACTCCCATGTGATGACCAGGGCTGAGCTCCAACCCCTTCTCTCCCTTAGAGCCCTACTTTGTCCATGCGGTGGAATGGGGAAGCCACGTCTACTTCTTCTTCCGGGAGATCGCAATGGAGTTCAATTACCTAGAGAAGGTGAGCTGCTGTCACCCTGGGAGGGCTGTGCAATGGGCACAGAGCCCACAGTCTGCTCAGGCTACATGGGCAGCAAGAGTGGATCCTGGATCTCTAGATGGGACCAGAGGGACCTGGCTGAGGCCCCAGCTCTCCCCGTCAGGATAAGATGCCTGAGGAGAGAGGACATGGGAAGCCACAGAGCGCAGAACCTTGGGCAAGACCATTGGTGGAGGTCACCACAGACCACAACTGCCCTAGTGCTGAGGCCACTCATTTGTCTGCTGAGCTCCTGTCATCCATTCATCCATCCACCTACTCACCCATGCATCAATCCATCTATCAGTACATCCATCCATCCACCCATCCACCTTTTCTTTTTTTTCTTTTTTCTTTTTGGTTTTTCGAGGTAGGGTCTCACTCTGGCCCAGGCTGACCTGGAATTAACTATGTAGTCTCAGGGTGGCCTTGAACTCACGGCGATCCTCCTACCTCTGCCTCCCGAGTGCTGGGATTAAAGGCATGCACCACCACGCCCGGCTTATCCCATCCACCTTTTCATCCATCAATCCATCCACTGATTCACCCACCCATCAATCTGTCCGCCCATTCATCCATGCATCCACCCACCCACTCATTCATTTATTCATCCACCTATTCACCCAATCATTCATCCACCCACCCACCCATGCATCCATCCATCTATCTATCAACCCACCCACCCATCCATCTATCCTTCCATCCATTCACTGACCCACCCACCCATCCATCTGTCCTTCCATCTACCCAAACACCCATCCATCAACTCATCTATCAATGTATGCACTATGCACCCATTCATACATTGACCTGCCCACCCATCAACCCATCCATCCACCAATCCATCCATCCATTCTTCCACCCACTCACACAAATCAATCCATCCATCCACCCACCTCTCCATCCATCCACTCACCCATCCATCAATCTACCTATACATCTACCCACCCACCCATACATCCATCCTCTGTCCATCCATCTGTCCACCCACATTGGCTGCCACGTGTGCAGCCGCCCCATAGTCTCACCCTGAGACCTCTGGTCACAGACCCCCTGGTCTGGTTGGTGGGCAGTTTGGCTATTGCTGACCCTGCCCGTGTCCCAGGGCTGAGCTACACATGTCCTCTGGCTCTGCAGGTCGTGGTGTCCCGTGTGGCTCGAGTGTGCAAAAATGACGTGGGTGGTTCCCCGCGCGTGCTGGAGAAGCAGTGGACGTCGTTCCTGAAGGCGCGGCTCAACTGCTCAGTGCCGGGCGATTCTCACTTCTACTTCAATGTGCTGCAGGCTGTGACAGGGGTGGTGAGCCTGGGTGGGCGGCCCACGGTCCTCGCTGTCTTCTCCACCCCCAGCAACAGGTCAGCCAACACCCATGGGTGCAACCTGGGGGTATTGGTTGGACAAAGTCCAACAGGGTCTTACATCCACTCCTAAAATATTATCAGATAGCTGGGCATGGTGGCGCACGCCTTTAATTCCAGCACTCGGGAGGCAGAAGTAGGAGGATCGCTGTGAGTTCAAGGCCACCCTGAGACTACATAGTTAATTCCAGGTCAACCTGGACCAGAGTGAGACCCTACCTTGAAAAAATATATATATAAAATCAGAGTCCTGCGTTGGGCAAAATTGGTTCTAAGAGGCCTCAGTGCCATGCTGGGGTGGGACAAAGCAGGAACAAGTGGCTAGCTGGAGGACAACCTCATCCTCTTGTCTTTGGGAAGAGGTGGGGCGGGCTTCCTAGAAGAAGAGACAGTGGGGTATGGCTGCTGGTATGAGAGGTCAAAGTGGTTTTCCAAGTGGGAGGAACAGCATGTGCAAAAGTCCTGAGGCTTTAGTGAGTTTCGCATGTTCATGTCACAGTGTCAAGGCCCATGGGATGGGAGCTCAGCAGCCAGTGGGAACGAAGAGGGTTCACAGTACCACAGGAGGCCTAGGGAATTGGCCCTGTGGGTAAAACACTTGTCACGTAAGCATAGGACCTGAGTTCATATCCCCCCAGCATCCCTGTAAATGCCAGATGGGCCCCTGCAATTCTAAGTGCTCAGGAGATGGAGATAGGAGGAGGGGAAAGCTGGCTAGATGGACCAGCGGAATCGGCACCGGCAAGCTCTGGGTTTGAGTTCTCAGTAAACCAGGTGGAAGGCAATCGAGGAAGACGCTGACACACGCACGGGCACGTACCACATGCATGCACCAGCAGAAATGAAAAGAAGAAAAGATGCCCTTTGGGCATGGTGAGACGCTCAGTGGGTAAAACACTTGCCACACAGAGCTCAGCTAAAGCCATGGGCAGTGGTGGTGATGCAGGATTTCGGTGTCGTTGGAACAAGGCAGAAATTTAAGTGGAAGCTTGGCAAAGAAAATCAGGATCAATATCTACTGGGAGACTTATTTGCTTGTTTGAAAGGGATTTTAAGTTTTTGTCACATAAGAACCTCTTGATAGGAACCTGAGTCTTATGATGAACCTGTGTAGGCTTGGCTGTCTTAGCTGGATTGATTGTTCCCTCAGTGGCCCAGACTTTAGAATTAATATTTACTTCCATTAGAAGTAAGCATAACATTGGCACGGGGGTGGGGGGCAGGAGAATGGAAGTCTCTGATTTGGCTAATAGTGGGGAGATTTTGTTATAATTAAAAAGGCATGGGAAAGTCGGGCGTTCTGGCGCACATCTTTAATCCCAGCACTCAGGAGGCAGAGGTAGGAACCATGAGTTCGAGGCCACCGTGAGTTTAAGGCCACCCTGAGACTACATAGTTAATTCCAGGTCAGCCTGGGACAGAGTGAGACTCGACCTCAAAAAAACAAAACAACAACAAAAAAACATGGGAGAAAAGTAATCCTCTCTAGTTAAACTGAGGCATGAAGAAGTGTCTGCTCACGGGCTTTGCCAGAAATGCCTGCAACAGTCATTGTTTGGGAAGAGAGCTGGCTAGGGTTAGAGATTTAGACTGATATTGAGGTTCTAGCAGCTGGGAGGAGGTATCGGGATCTCCCTCTATCCTTGGAATTATCTGGGACTCCTGGAAGGTGATGGAGGCTTGAGTTGTGGGAGCCAGAGGAAGCTTTGTGCAGTGGCCTCTGGCCTCAGAGGTTTTTGCCTTCAGGGACAGTTGGCCTTCCAATGGTCTTCTTGGCATAAAGGGCAGGACCCAGGCGGAGGTCTCCAGGGACAGTTTCTGTTGAAATGTGCCGGCTGTCCACACTGGTTAGCAGGCCCCAGGAGCCCTGCTTTTGGGGTGGCTTTCTTGTAAAGCGGTCTTTAGAGCCAGAGTCCCTCTCCTCCTCCAGTCAGCCTCTAGATCCTACTATAGAAGATTGGTGTCTGCCTCAATCAGACTATCTAGAGTGCTTTCAGGATTTACAGCCACTGATTACAGTCTGTTTGTTTGTTTGTTTGTTTGTTTGTTTTTTTTTTTCCCCTGGTATTTGGGGTCAACTGAGTTAAAATTTGGCTTTTTTTTTTTTTTTTTTTTTTTATTTTTTGAGAAAGAAAGAGGCAGAGAGAGAGAGGCAGATACAGAGAGAATGGGTGCACCAGGACCTTCAGCCACTGCAAACAAACTCCAGAAGCATGTGCCACCTTGTGCATGTGGCTTACGTGGGTCCTGGGTAATCGGACCTGGGTCCTTTAGCTTTGCAGGCTAGTGCCTTAACAGCTAAGCCATCCCTCCAACCCAGCTTATTATTATTATTTATTTATTTATTTTGTTTTTTTGAGGTAGGATCTTGCTGTAGCTCAGGCTGACCTGGAATTCACTATGTAGTCTCAGGGTGGCCTTGAACTCATGGTAATCCTCCTACCTGTGCATCCCAAGTGCTAGGATTAAAGGCTTGAGCCACCAAGCCCTGCTCGGCCTTTTTATTTTTTTATATATTTTTTATTGACAACTTCTTTAGTGGTAGGCAATATCCCATGGTTATTTTTATTTTATTTTATTTTATTTTATTTATTTATTTATTTATTTTTATTTTTTATTTTTTTGGTTTTTCGAGGTAGGGTTTCACTCTGGTCCAGGCTGACCTGGAATTAACTATGCAGTCTCAGGGTGGCCTCGAACTCTCGGCGATCCTCCTACTACCTCTGCCTCCCGAGTTCTGGGATTAAAGGCGTGCACCACCACGCCCAGCTTGGTTATTTTTTATTTTTAAAATATTTTATTTTTATTTATTTGAGAGAGAGAGAGAGATACAGAAATAGGCAAGTAGAGAGAGAGAGAATGGGAACACCAGGGCCTCCAGTCACAGCAAACAAACTCCAGATGTGTGCATACCCTTGCGCAACAAGGAATCAAACCTGGGTCCTTTGGCTTTGCAGGCAAGCCCCTCAACCACTAAGCCATCTCTCCAGTCCTTGGCCTTTTTATTTTTATGCAAGAGAGAGAGTATTGGCACGCCAGGGCCTTCGGCCACTGGAATCAAACTCCAGATGCATGAGCCACCTAGTGTGTATGTGCGATCTTGTGCGTTTGTATCACTTGTATGTGTGGCTTACCTGAGACCTGGAGAGTCAAACATGAATCCTTAGGCTTGGCAGGCAAGCGCCTTAACTGTTAAGCCATCTCTCCAGCCCCTAAATTTTTTTTTTTTTTTTTTTTTGGTTTTGCAAGGTAGGGTCTCACTCTGGTCCAGGCTAACCTGGAATTAACTATGCAGTCTCAGGGTGGCCTCGAACTCTCGGCAATCCTCCTACCTCTGCCTCCTGAGTGCTGGGATTAAAGGCGTGCGCCACCACACCCGGCTCCCTAAATATTTTTTAATATTTTATTTTTATTTATTTATTTGAGAGAGAAAAAAAGAGAGAGAATGAGCATGCCCTCTAGTCACTGCAAACAAACTCCAGCTGCATGTGCCACCTTGTGCATCTGGCTTTATGTGGGTTCTGGGGAATCAAACCTGGGTCCTTAGGCTTTGCTAAGCCATCTCTCCAGCCCCCAAATCAGCTTTTAATTACTATTTCTCCAGCTGGAGAATCAGGAAAAAGGCTGGTATGTTCTGTTAGAGCAGTTCGTTGTCATTTAACAAATTCTGTGGGAGATTCATTTGGCTCATGTATGATTAATGACAGTTTGGAATATTCGAGGGGCTTGGAGTGGGGTTTGTATAGCCCTTCTTCACTCATAGCTGTAAACAAGGCAAGGTCTATTCTGCAGGTCTGAAATGGTTTTGAATTTTCCCTTAATACAAAGAAAATTCACGCATAAGAAATCTCTGACCACTTGTCATTTTCACAACAGTATTGGTCTAATAGTAAAACTGTTGGAGGGCCGTGTGTGGTGGTGCATGCCTTTAATCCCAGCACTCGGGAGGCAGAGGTAGGAGGATCGCCATGAGTTCAAGGGCACCCTGAGACTGCATAGTGATTTCCAGGTCAGCCTGGGCTAGAGTGAGACCTTACCTCGAAAAAAAAAAACTGTTGGTAGTACTTCCCTCAGGAGGCCATTTTTCTATTTTTCTCCATCTTTTTTTTTCTTTTTTTTTTTTTTTTTTTTTTTGGTTTTCTCAGGGTGGCCTCGAACTCATGGTGATCCTCCTACCTCTGCCTCCTGAGTGCTGGGATTAAAGGCATGTGCCACCACACCCAGCTTCCATCTTTTAAAATATATATTTTTAAGTTTTTTATTTTTTATTTTTAGAGAGAGACACAGAGAGAGACAGAGGGAGAGGGAGACAGATAGAGAATGGGCACGCCAGCAGTCTCTCAGCTGCTGTGAACGAAATCCAGATGTGTGTGCGCCCCCTTGTGGGCAACTGCGGCATTGCGCCCTTGTGTCACTTTGCATCTGGCTAAACGTGGGACCTGGAGATTGGAACCGCTGGAGAGTGGAACCAGCGTTCTTAGGCTTAGGAGGCAGGCACCTTAACCGTTAAGCCATCTCTCCAGCCCTTAAAATATATTTCATGTATGTATGTATGTATGTATGTATGTATGTATGTATGTATGTATGTATGTATTTAAGAAAGAGAGATAATGGGCACACCAGGAACTCCAGCCACTGCAAATGAACTCCAGATGCACACGTCCCCTTGTGCATCTGGCTTACGTGGGTCCTGGAGAATCAAACCGGAATCCTTTGGCTTTGCAGGCAAATACCTTATACTAAGCCATCCCTCCAGCCCCAGCTACCATGTTTTAGATTGTAGGAGGGCTGGACCAGACAGTACACAGAGGAGTTTTAGTCGGTTTTCTTTAGGCTCCATGGGTCAAGAGAATCCCAGTTTTCAGGACACTTTTTAAAAAAAAGATTTAATTTAATTTTTAAATTTTATTTTATTTTATTTATTAGCGACAGAGAGAGAAAGAGAATGTGAATGGGCGCACCAGGGCCTCTAGCCACTGCAAATGAACTCCAGACATATGCCACCATGGGCATCTGGCTTACATGGGACCTGGAGAATTGAACCGGGGGTCCTTAGGCTTTGCAGGCATGCACCTTAACCACTAAGAAATCTCTCCAACCCTCAGGACACTTTTAAAAAATATTTTATTTATTTATTAGAGAGAGAGAGGCAGATAGAGAGAATGAGAATAGGCATACCAGGACCTCTAGCCACTGCAGACAAACTCCGGATGCATGTGCCACCTTGTTCATCTGGCTTACGTGGGTACTGGGGAATCAAACATGGGTCCTTAGACTTGGCAGGCAAGTGCCTTAACCGCTAAGCCCTCTCTCCAGCCCACTGATCTTTGATCTCTTTGTTTTGTTTTGTTTTGCTTTGCTTTGCTTTGCTTTGTTTTATTGAGGTAGGGTCTCGCTCTAGCTCAGGCTGACCTGAAATTCACTCTGTATTCTCAGGGTGGCCTCGAACTCACAGCAATCCTCCTACCTCAGCCTCCCAAGTGCTGGGATTAAAGGTATGCACTAGCATACCTGGCTTCATGACACATTAAAAAATTTTTTTATTATTTTATTTATTATTTTTGGAGAGAGACACAGAGAGAAACAGATAGAGAGGGAGAGGAAGACAGACAGAGATGGGCGCGCCAGCAGTCTCTCAGCTGCTGTGAACGAAATCCAGATGTGTGCGCCCCCTTGTGGGCAAGTGCAGCCTTGCGCCCTTGCGACACTTTGCATCTGGCTAAACGTGGGACCTGGAGATTGGAACCAGCGTTCTTAGGCTTAGCAGGCAGGTGCCTTAACCGCTAAGCCATCTCTCCAGCCCTCATGACACATTTTAATGCACCTACACACGTGTGCTCATGGGCCCACCACCATGCACATGGAAACACTCGCACACATACATGCATATGGACACATACATACACAGACACATGCACACGGGCCCACAATACATGGACACATGCACACAGACACACATGTGCATATACACAGACACATGCACAGACACCAGAGTGATGGAGGCTGAGGCAGAGGGAGGACCTGGCTGGTCCTGGGAGCATTGGTGGCCTCAGGAGGATGAGGCCAGGTGGCAGGTTCAGATGGGTGGACAGAGCAGATGTGGCCTCCAGAGGGTACAGCCTGGTGGACAGGGCCTCCTCCTCCATGGGATGCTGCACCCCAGGCTCAAGTGTGTCCTTCGTCCCCAGCATCCCCGGCTCGGCTGTGTGTGCCTTCGACATGACCCAAGTGTCCGCTGTGTTTGAAGGCCGCTTTCGTGAGCAGAAGTCCCCCGAGGCCATCTGGACACCGGTGCCCGAGGAGCAGGTGCCACGGCCCCGGTGAGGACCCTCGGTTCTTAGACTGGTGTCCAGGGCAGGGTTTGGTCGTGGTCCCCAGGGTGGCATAGTGGGGACATATGACCCTGTGACCTCGGTGTGACCGAGGAGACGCCTGGGGGAGGAGGGAAGTGCTCAAAGAGGAAGAGCAGTGCTTGTGCAGGTCCTGAGGCCTGAGGCAGATGAGAGTTTGGTGGGTGGAAGTAGAGCAAGGAGGCCCTTGTGGGAAGACATCTGAAGGGACAGCAGGTGTCTGGTGAATCAGGACCCCTTTGTGGGGTCCTCCCCCTTCCCTAATGCCCCTTCTCCTACCCACAGGCCCGGGTGCTGCGCGGCCCCTGGCTCGCAGTACAATGCGTCTAGCGCCCTGCCCGACGAAATTCTAAACTTTGTCAAGACCCATCCACTGATGGATGAGGCAGTGCCCTCCCTGGGCCATGCACCCTGGATCGTGAAAACCCTGATGCGGTCAGCGCTGGGCGGGGCAGGGCCAAGGGAGGGACAGAAGCCTAGACCTGGGGTGGGGCGGGTGGAGGAAGGACAGGGCTCCTGGGCAGACGGGGGTCCCACCACAGCTCAGTGCACCACCGAGTGTCTGGGTGTCTTCTTGCTGGCACGTGTCCCCGTGAGCCCACGTGGGAAGCTAGGAGGGCACACAGAAGGAAGAAAACCAGGTGTCAATCAAGGGTCTTGAGTCTTTGAGGGATCAATCAGAGTGCATGCAAAGGTCCTGGGGCAGAATACATGGCCCATGTAAAGATCCTCTGACAGGACCACATCTGGCTCCTTGCGGTCACAGGCATCAGTGTAGAAGTGTCAGGGTGGGCTCTGTTGCACAATGGATAGCGCATTGGACTTCTAGCTGGGAAGTGTCAGGGTGTCCCTGTGCAACAACACATGTCATGATAGCTAGGTGGTTCATGATAGCCAGGGAGCCTCTGGGAGCTGCAGGGTCAACCTTATCCCAACCCTATCTCATCTAACAGGCACCAGCTGACCAGAGTGGCTGTGGATGTGGGCGCTGGCCCCTGGGGTAACCAGACTGTGGTCTTCCTGGCTTCTGAGATGGGCACCGTCCTCAAGTTCCTCGTGCGGCCCAACGCCAGCGTCTCAGGGACCACTGGGCCTAGTGTCTTCCTGGAGGAGTTTGAGACCTACCGGCCCGACAGGTGCCTGTGGGAGGAAGCCGGGGTGTGGGGCCAGCAGGCGGAAGGATGGCATCCCAGCCTCACCAACCACTGTACATGCCTCCAGGTGTGGACCATCCGGCGGTTCTGGTGAGCCGGGGCAGCGGCTGCTGAGCCTGGAACTGGACACTGCTTCAGGAGGCCTGCTGGCGGCCTTCCCCCGCTGTGTGGTGCGCGTGCCTGTTGCCCGCTGTCAACAGTATTCCGGGTGCATGAAGTGAGTGGTCTTCCTGGAAGGCAAGGGCAAGCAGCATGGAAGGATTAGCAGGTGGCAGTCCAGGGCCTTGGTTCATGGAGGAATAAGATAGACAGAGGGCTATGCAAAGGCCCTGGGGTGAGAAGGAGCCTAGCAGGAGTGAGGGGCCTAGAGGACAGGGCAGGGTGGCCAAGGCTGGCAGGACCTTGTAGTCCAAATCCTTTGGACTTTCACCCCCCAGGGAGGAGGCAGTCAAGGAAGGTTGTGGGCAGAGGAGGGAATGTGCTGGCTGAGGTGACAGGCACCCTCTTGGTGGACAGTGTAGGGGTGACTCTAGAGGCAGCCAGGCCCAGCTACTTCCCTCTCTAGATTGGGGAGAAGGATGGAAGCTCACTGGTAGCCATGCCACTGTCATTGCAGCCCTGACCCCGCAGCTCAGATAGTGAATCAGATCCCAGGGCCTGCCAGCCCAGGGCCATGCTTGACTTTAGCCCCCACTTCAAAGCCAGCCTGAGTAGCCTGGCCCTGCTGTGACAGAAGGGCTCAGCCCCCTGCGTCATCCTTACTTTTTTCATGCCAGGAACTGCATTGGCAGCCAGGATCCCTACTGTGGATGGGCCCCAGACGGTTCCTGCATCTTCCTCAGCCCCGGGACCAGGTACAGGGAGGGAACAGGTAGGGGAGGTTCATCCGAAACCTTGATCCCTACTCCTCCCGTCCGTGCTGAATCTAGTTCTGTCCCCTTTTAGAGCCACATTTGAGCAGGACGTGTCCGGGGCCAGTACCTCAGGCTTAGGGGACTGTACAGGTAAGTTGGGAGCAGGGACTTCTTCGCCTGGGATGCTCAGCGCTGCAGGGTGAGCTGAGAGGGATCGTCGCCATCTGGTGGCGAGTGTGGGGAGCACACTCAGAGAGAGGCGAAGTGGGAGCACTCTGTTGGGACAGATAGATTGTTCCAGAAAACGACAGGGTGTCAACACACAGGTGGACAGGGTTTGAAATGATCAGAAAGCTGAATATGGTAGGGCATGACTGATCCTAGCACTTGGGAGACTGAGGCAGGAGGATTACAAATTAAAGTACAGCCTGGCCTACAAGACCTTGTCTCAAAAAGAGCTTGGGGCATGGTCAGCAGTAGAGCGACAGCCTAGAACCCACAGTGAGGGCTGGGGGCGTGGTCCAGCAATAGAGTGACAGCCTAGAACCCACAGGGGCGTGGCTTCACTGTCCAACTGTCCTGAAATCTTCGATGTAGTTCTAAAACAAGACACAGCACTCAGCTGGGCTGTCTGGAGGGCGGGGACCGGATGGCCACAGCGTCCCCCTCTCCACGCCCAGGACTCCTGAGGGCCAGCCTGTCGGACGAGCGAGCAGGGTTGGTGTCCGTGAACCTGCTGGTGACGTCGTCGGTGGCCGCCTTCGTGGTGGGCGCGGTGGTGTCGGGCTTCAGCGTGGGCTGGTTCGTGGGCGTGCGCGAGCGGCGCGAGCTGGCCCGGCGCAAGGACAAGGAGGCCATCCTGGCCCACGGCGGCGGCGAGGCGGTGCTGAGCGTGAGCCGCCTGGGCGAGCGCCGCGCGGGGCCGGGAGGTCGCGGGGGAGCCGGCGGAGGGGGACCCCCGGAGGCCCTGCTGGCTCCCCTCATGCAGAATGGCTGGACCAAGGCCACGCTGCTCCAGGGCGGCCCCCACGACCTGGACGCCGGGCTGCTGCCCACGCCGGAGCAGACGCCGCTACCACAGAAGCGCCTGCCCACGCCGCACCCGCACGCGCACGGCCTGGGGCCCCGCGCCTGGGACCTCGGCCACCCGCACCCGCTGACCCCGGCCTCCTCCTCGGCCTCCGCCTCGCTGCTGCTGCTGGCCCCGGCTCGCGCCCCCGAGCCCCCCGCGGCCCCCGCAGAACCGGGTCTGGACGGTCGCCACCACCACGGCGCCCCCAGGCCCGGCCGGGCGTCGCATCCCGGGGACTTCCCGCTGACCCCCCACGCCAGCCCAGACCGCCGGCGGGTGGTGTCGGCGCCCACGGGCCCCTTGGACCCCTGCTCGGCCGGGGACAGCCTGCCCAGACCCTGGAGTCCACCCCCGACGGGCAGCCTCCGGAGACCGGGTCCCCACGGGCCACCGGCCGCCGCCCTGCGCCGCACGCACACGTTCAACAGCGGCGAGGGCCGGCCCGGGGACCGTCACCGCAGCCGCCACTCCAGGCCCGGCCCGGACTTGGCCCACCTCCTCCCCTATGGGGCGGCGGACAGGACTGCGCCCCCTCCGGTGCCCTAGGCGTGGGGGGGGGGACCCGGACGCCTTGGCGGTGCCAACCGTGGGAACCTGGAACCGGGCCTGGCGCGAGATCGCCAGGGCCCGCCGGTTCCGAGTGGGGGCAT
Organism: Orientallactaga sibirica; assembly: GCA_036365145.1. Lineage (NCBI taxonomy): Eukaryota > Metazoa > Chordata > Mammalia > Rodentia > Dipodidae > Orientallactaga > Orientallactaga sibirica. Next base: position 15,554,883 of record JAEOAD010000049.1, on the reverse strand, counting down.
CAAGCCCCGTGTGTCCACGCGGGGTCCCCTTGCCACAGGGAAGCACAACAGGCCCTGGACCCCCGGGGGGGACAGGACATGGACTCGAGGTGCCCCCGGGTGGGCGGAGGAAACAGCTGTGAATTGGAGGTGGACCTTCTGCTCATCCACTCTGGTTTCTTTGGCAGATTTATCTTTTTTTTTTTTTTCTAACGAATTGCACATCCGTTCTCGGGGTGGCGGCCGGGGTGGGGGCTTCGGCGTGGGGATGGGGACGTGGGGGGGGGCAGAGCTGCAGACACGAGCCCCCCCTCCGCCCTTTTGCAAACGTCCCTTCTTTTCGCCCCGGGTCCCTGCGTGTGTGGGTGTGTATGCGTGTGCATGCCGTGTTCGTGTGCAAGGGCCCGGGAGGGAGGCGTGCGTGTGCGTGCCTGAGAGGGCTGCCGTGGGTGTGTGTGTGACTCAAGTGTGAGCGTGGTGACATCCCCTGGCGGTGGCGGCCATAGTCTTGGCTGAGCCAATGCTGAGGCCTCCAGAAGGAAGGAAGGCCAGGGGCTTCCAAGGTGCCGGTTGTGAGTTCGAATTCTGCTTCTGTAGAGAGGATGGGGGGACAGGCGGGGTTCAGGCCGGGAAACCGTGGTGGGGGGAAGCCTGAAGTGGCTTTTAAAGGGCTTGTGGGGGCCTGGGGGCGGTGGAGGCAGGAAGGCCCCCTGTAAATATGGCCCAGGGTGGTCTGAGAGTCCCACCACCCGTCCCCTTGTGACCTCCCCCCTTATGACCGCCAGCTGACCGTGCATGCCACGTGGCCAGCTGAGTCCAGGACCCTCTGATATTTGCCTCCCAGGCCCCCTCCCCGTCAATAAAACTGTTTACAACCACCGGCCCTCACGTCTCCAGGCCTGCTGTGTTTCCTGGGGGTGGCAGGGGACCTTTGGAGGAAGTGCTCTGAGCCTGTGTGTTCTAAACTAAAATAATCAGGGACTGGAGAAATGGCTTAGTGGTTAAGGCATTTGCCTGCAAAGCCTAAGAACTCAGGTCTGATTCCCCAGTACCCACATAAGCCAGATGCACAAGGTGGCACATGTGTCTGGAATTCGTTTGCAGTGGCTGGAGGCCCTGATTCACCCATTCTCTCTTTTTCTCTCAAAATGGATAAATAAAAACAAATTTTTGTGTGTTTGTTTTTTTTAGGTAGGATTTCACTCTAGCTCAGGCTGACCTGGAATTCACTATGTAGTCTCAGGGTGTCCTTGAACTCACAGTGATCCTCCTACCTTTACCTCCTGAATGCTGGGATTAAGGGTGTGCGCCACCACACCTGGCTCAGTTTAACTTTTTGTTGTTGTTGTTGTTTTCCTGAGGTAGAGTCTCACTGTAGCCCAGGCTGACCTAGAACTCACTCCATAGCCTCAGAGCAGCCTCCAATTCACAGCACTCCTCTACCTCTGCCTCTCAAATGTGCCACCATGCCTGGCTCTTAGTTGAATTCTTTTAAAAAGATAAATTTTAATTTTATTATTTATTTATTTAAGAGAGAGAAATAGGCAGGGAGAGACAGGGAAGGGGGAAGAGAATGGACGCACCAGGGCCTTCAGCCACTGCAAACAAACACCAGATGCATGTGCTCCCTTGAGTATATGGTTTAAATGGGTCCTGGGGAATCGAACCTGGATCCTCTGGCATTGCAGGCAAGTACCTTAACCTCTAAGTCATCTCTCCAGCCACCAGTTGAATTCTTAAAGAAAAAAATCTATTTCATTATGAAATAAGAAAGCATCATGTGTTCTGGGCATGGTGGCGCACACCTTTAATCCCAGCACTTGGGAGGCAGAAGTAGGAGGATCACCAAGAGTTTGAAGCCACCCTGAGACTACCTAGTGAATCAGGTTAGCCTGAGCGAGAGTGAGATCCTACCTCAAAAAAACAAAAGAAAAAGAAAAAAAAAACATCATGTGTGCCTTCAAGACAACAGGTGTTTTTATAAATTTTCAGTGAACTTCCTGGCTGTCCGCAGGCTCGCTGAGTAGTCCCATTCCCTTCAGCCCTGCCATGGGGGTAGGTGGGGACTCCAGCTGAGATGGCCCCCTAAAAACAGGAATGAACAACTGGGTTTAGAGGCCAGGAAGGGTTGGGCAGAAAATTGCCCAAACAGCCATTACCAGGAAACAGTTTTGCAATCCTGACCTGTTCCCTCCCTGCTGGGCTCAGGTTCTGCCCCTATGGGAACAGAGTAAAGAGGGGAGACTTCCCCTCATTGGTCCACACAATGCATTCCTCCCTCCCCAGTCCACTTGTGTATAAGGCAACCTGCCCCAGACCAGGGGAGACACCCAGAAAAGAAGGAGGAGAGCCACCATGTCATCTTGGAAGGGACATCAACAACAGAGGTAGGTCCCCACCTCGTCTATGCTGGGTACAGGGCCATGCAGAACTGAAGGGATGTTTCATCCAGTCCACGGAAGCCACAGAGGACAGACGCAGGCCTGCAGGCTGGATGGTAGCAGCTATAGCTGAGGATAGACAGACTGATACACACCTAGAGAGCAGGAAAAGGCTCCTGTCCAAGCCCTGGGCCAAAGTGACATCCATTCACACCACGACCCAGACCTTTACGGTTCTGGTAGCAACCTAACCATCACTTCCAAAGCCAAATGTCTACCCTCCATCTGCCCACACAGGGACATGGTTCCTATCCCCAGCCCCTCTGCACCTGAACACTGGGTGGCCCTGAGTGACAGACAACCCAACCCTGTTTGCTGAGAACTGGGCAGAGACAGGAAGAAGGAGAGTGGGCACTTCCTCCTTCTTGAGACTGGAAGAGAGACTTTCAAGAAAAAAAAAAAAAGTCAGCATTGTGGGCTTTGCAGGATGAACAGGAGTTCACTGGGTCTGTCATCCAAACACACAATTAGAGAGAAAACCTGACCTCGGAAATCAACCTGATCAGATAAAGTAACTGGGCATAATTAATACCCACTATTGCTGGAGGCAGAGAAGGGGCAGTATGTCAGGGTTAGACTCAGAAGCTTAAGAGTGCCAGAAGGAAGATTTGCCCTGGTAGCAGCTGGGATGGGGGTGTGGTCAAGAATAGAAGCCAGCTGGGTGTGGTAGCGTATGCCTTTAATCCCAGCACTCAGGATTCGGAGGTAGGAGGATCACTGTGAGATCGAGGTCACCCTGAGAATACAGAGTGAAATCCAGGTTAGCTTGAGCAAGAAAAAGAAAAAGAAAGAAGATAAGAAAGAAAGAATAGAAGCCAGGGGACAGAAGGAGGTGCAGTCCAGGGTGGTGGTGATAGAGGAAGGGGGTAGGGCATGGGTATGTCTTCAGTGTGGTTCACTAAACACTCTGTCATCACCCACAGCCTGGGAGGCCTTGCCCCCCATCTCTACCGAGTCCTGTTTCTCCTGGGGCTCTTTGTGGCTTCAGCCTGGGGCGTCACCCCAAGCCCCCAAGATTGCCTGATACTAAGACCTCCCAACAGTAATGGCAGTTCCGTGTCCTGCTTCTCAGCCCCTAAGTTCCCCAGCTGGCTCCCAGGTGACACCATCCACCTGGCAGTGGAGTTCTCCAACCTGACCCAGCTGCCAGCAGCTGCCCTACATGGCTGCCCGGGCCTGCAAGAGCTGCATCTCTCCAGCAACCGCCTGGAGACGCTGCCCGCTGGCCTCCTGCTGCCTGTGCCCAACCTGCTGGTCCTGGATCTGACCCGCAATGCCCTGGCTGACCTGCCCCAGGGCCTCTTTGGGTCCTCGGCTGCCCTCCACACCCTGGTGCTGAAGGAGAACCAGCTCCAGACCCTGCAGGCCTCCTGGCTGCATGGCCTCCGGGCACTGGTTCACCTGGATCTGTCCGGGAACTGCCTGCACACGCTGCCTGCTGGGCTCCTGGCCAACCTCACTGCCCTCAGCACTCTTGACCTTGGGGACAACCAGCTGGAGACTTTGCCACCTGGCTTTTTGCGGGGTCCACTGCGTTTGGAGCGTTTGCATCTGGAAGGAAACCAGCTGCGGGTTCTCGGAGATGACCTGCTGGCACCGCAGCCTTTCCTGCGCTATCTTTTTCTTAATGACAACAAGCTGAACTCAGTGGCCGCCGGGGCCTTCCAGGGTCTGAAGCAGCTGGACATGTTAGACCTGTCCAATAATTCGCTGACCACTACCCCTGAAGGGCTATGGGCATCCCTAGGGAAGCCAGCCAGAGACATGGAGGAAGGGTTCGACCTCTCCCACAACCCCTGGATCTGCGACCAGAAGCTGAGCCACCTGTGTCACTGGCTGGTTGCCAACAGACACAAAATGTTTTCAAAGAATGAGACGCGTTGTGTAGGGCCCAAAGGCTTGGAGGGCCAGCTGCTCCTGGCAGTGGTGGGGTCCTAGTGGGAGGAACAGAACCCCACTGAACTAACAAGGTCACAGTGAAGCTCAGACTCCTCTGGCTTCCCCATGTTTTTGCTTTATCTGATGCTGTTCCCTCTTTCAAAAATGTTGTTCCTGGGCCGGGGGTGGTGGCGCACGCCTTTAATACCAGCACTCGGGAGGCAGAGGTAGGAGGATCACTGAGAGTTTGAGGCCACCCTGAGACTACATAGTTAATTCCAGGTCAGCCTGGATCAGAGTGAGACCCTACCTCGCAAAACCAAAAAAAAACAAAAAAAAAAAATGTTGTCCTGACTGGGAAAACAACTCAGCATTAAAGGCACTTGCTGGCAAAGTATCGGCATGGGTTCAATTCCCTAGCACCCACGTAAAGCCAGATGCACAAAGTGGCACATGAGTTTGGAGTTCATTTGCAGCAGCAAGAGGCCCTGGCACATCATTCTCATTCACTTTTTCTCTCTCCTCACAATAAATAAATAAATAAATAAATAAATAAATAAATAAGTAAGTAAATAAATAAATAAGTAAATAAATTTTATTTTTCTTCTAAAGAACTCCAGATACATGTGCCACCTTGTGCATCTGGCTTACATGGGAACTGGGGAATCAAACTCGTGTCCTTCTGTTTTGCAGGCATATGCCTTAACTGTTATACCATCCCTCAAGTCCTAAAAGCCCTAAAAATATTTTTTACTTATTATTTTATTTTATTTTATTTTATTTATTTTATTTTATTTTATTTTATTTTTGGTTTTTCAAGGTAGGGTCTCAGTCTGGTCCAGGCTGACCTGGAATTCACTATGTAGTCTCAGGGTGGCCTCGAACTCTCGGTGATCCTCCTACCTCTGCCTCCCAAGTGCTGGGATTAAAGGCATGCGCCACCACACCCGGCTCTTTTTTAATTATTTTTATTTATTTATTTATTTTTTTTTATGGTTTTTTTCGAGGTAGGGTTTCACTCTAGTCCAGGCTGACCTGGAATTAACTATGTAGTCTCAGGGTGGCCTCGAACTCTTGGCGATCCTACTACCTCTGCCTCCTGAGTGCTGGGATTAAAGGCGTGCGCCACCACGCCCGGCTCTCTTTTTTAATTATTTTTAATGAAAGTGAGAGAGAGAGAGAGAGAGAGAGAGAATTGGCGTGCCAGGGCCTCCAGCCACTGCACTCGAACTACAGACACATACACCACCTTGTGCTCATGTGCAACCTTGTGCTTGCATCACCTTTGTGTGTCTGGCTTATGTGAGATCGAAGAGTTGAACATGGGTCCTTAGGCTTTTCAGGCAAGCACCTTAACCACTGAACCATCTCTCCAGGCTCAAAATACTTAAAAAGGTTTTTCTTGCATTTGTTATGACTCTTGTTTGCTTGGGCTCTCCCACCCCAAGTCCCTTGTCTCTTCCTCGAATGGAGTCCTGGCCACACCAGGAGTGTCTTTACCTGGCTTTATATGGTTTGCTTTAAGGGACTCTCTGAGTGCTGGGCCTGGGGTCAGAATCACCCAAGGACTAATAAAATCTTCTGAACTGATTAAAAGGACGAAATATTTATGCATTTATTTATTTATTTGGTTTTTTTTTTTTTTTTTTTCTTTTTTTGGTTTTTCGAGGTAGGGTCTCACTCTGGCCGAGGCTGACCTGGAATTAACTATGTAGTCTCAGGGTGGCCTTGAACTCACGGCAATCCTCCTACCTCTGCCTCCCGAATGCTGGGATTAAAGGCGTGTGCCACCACGCCTGGCTGGTTTTTCGGTTTTTCAAGGTAGGATCTCACTCTAGTCCATACTTACCTGGAATTCACTATGTAGTCTCAGACTGGCCTTGAACTCATAGTGATCCTCCTACCTCTGCCTCCCGAGTGCTGGGATTAAAGACATGTACCACCATGCTCTGTTGCATTTATTTTTGTTTTAAGATAAGGTCTCATGTAACCCAGGCTGGCTTCAAACTCTATGAGGGGCTGGCAGGCTGGCACCACATACCCAGTTTCTGTTAGAGGTGAACCCAGGGCTTCTTGTGTGTTAAGTGAGTGCTCTACCCACTGAGACAAGTCTGACCCAACTGTTTTCTGGTTTGTTGGGTATTTCTTTTCTTTTCTTTTCTCTTTTCTTTTTTTCTTTTCTTTTTTCTTTTTCTTTTTTTCTTTTCTTTTTTTTTTTTGGTGGTGGGGGGTTCAAGGTGTGTCCTGTTGGCCTGTGACAACTCAAGGAGATACCTGCCCATGGCAAGCCAGGGGCTGTGGCAGGCATGACCTACTTGCTGGGCTGTCATTTAAACTTTGGAGCCTCCATTTGCTGATTTGTAAAATGGGTGTCTGAGGAGATAGATGACTACTTCTTGGCTTAGTTAAATGATAGATGCAAGCAAGTTGGAGGGTGAAAGGATGGCTTAGTGGTTAAAGCGCTTGCCTGCAAAGCCAAAGAACCCACGTTTGATTCCCCAGGACCCACATAATCCAGATGCACAAGGTGGCCCCTGCATCTGGAGATTGTTTGCAGCTGCTGGAGGCCCTGGCACGCCCATTCTCTCTCTCTCTGTCAAAATAAATTTTCTTTGTTTGTTTTGCGAGGTAGGGTCTCACCCTGGTCCAATGTAGTCTCAGACTGGCCTTGAACTCATAGTGATCCTCCTACCTCTGCCTCCCGAGTGCTGGGATTAAAGACATGTACCACCATGCTCTGTTGCATTTATTTTTGTTTTAAGATAAGGTCTCATGTAACCCAGGCTGGCTTCAAACTCTATGAGGGGCTGGCAGGCTGGCACCACATACCCAGTTTCTGTTAGAGGTGAACCCAGGGCTTCTTGTGTGTTAAGTGAGTGCTCTACCCACTGAGACAAGTCTGACCCAACTGTTTTCCTGGTTTGTTGGGTATTTCTTTTCTTTTTCTTTTCTCTTTTCTTTTCTTTTCTTTTTCTTTTCTTTTTTTCTTTTCTTTTTTTTTTTTTTTTTTTGGTGGTGGGGTTCAAGGTGTGTCCTGTTGGCCTGTGACAACTCAAGGAGATACCTGCCCATGGCAAGCCAGGGGCTGTGGCAGGCATGACCTACTTGCTGGGCTGTCATTTAAACTTTGGAGCCTCCATTTGCTGATTGTACCACCATGCTCTGTTGCATTTATTTTTGTTTTAAGATAAGGTCTCATGTAACCCAGGCTGGCTTCAAACTCTATGAGGGGCTGGCAGGCTGGCACCACATACCCAGTTTCTGTTAGAGGTGAACCCAGGGCTTCTTGTGTGTTAAGTGAGTGCTCTACCCACTGAGACAAGTCTGACCCAACTGTTTTCTGGTTTGTTGGGTATTTCTTTTCTTTTCTTTTCTCTTTTCTTTTTTTCTTTTCTTTTTTCTTTTTCTTTTTTTCTTTTCTTTTTTTTTTTGGTGGTGGGGGGTTCAAGGTGTGTCCTGTTGGCCTGTGACAACTCAAGGAGATACCTGCCCATGGCAAGCCAGGGGCTGTGGCAGGCATGACCTACTTGCTGGGCTGTCATTTAAACTTTGGAGCCTCCATTTGCTGATTTGTAAAATGGGTGTCTGAGGAGATAGATGACTACTTCTTGGCTTAGTTAAATGATAGATGCAAGCAAGTTGGAGGGTGAAAGGATGGCTTAGTGGTTAAAGCGCTTGCCTGCAAAGCCAAAGAACCCACGTTTGATTCCCCAGGACCCACATAATCCAGATGCACAAGGTGGCCCCTGCATCTGGAGATTGTTTGCAGCTGCTGGAGGCCCTGGCACGCCCATTCTCTCTCTCTCTCTGTCAAAATAAATTTTCTTTGTTTGTTTTGCGAGGTAGGGTCTCACCCTGGTCCAAGCTGACCTGGAATTAACTCAGGGTAGTCTCAGGGTGGCCTCGAACTCTCGGCGATCCTCCTGCCTCTGCCTCCCCAGTGCTGGGATTAAAGGCGTGCACCACCACACCCGGCAAAATAAAATATTTTTTTAAAAGAAAGCAACTAAGTTAGAAATTAAAAAGAAAAAAGGGGATTGGGGGGCTGGAGAGATGGCTTATCAGTTAAGGCGCCTGCTTGCTAAGCCTAAGAACCTGGTTCCAATCTCCAGGTCCCACGTTTAGCCAGATGCAAAGTGACGCAAGGGCGCAATGCTGCACTTGCCCACAAGGGGGCTCATGCATCTGGATTACGTTCACAGTAGCATACCCATTCTCTATCTGTCTCCCTCTCCCTCTCTCTCTCTGTCTGTCTCTCTCTGTGTCTCTCTCCAAAAATAAAAAAGGGGGGGATTGGGAAAATGGCTTAGTGGTTAAGGTGCTTGCTGCAATGCCAAAGGACCTTGGTTCAATTCCCCAGGACCCACGTAAACCAGATGCACAAAGTGGCACATGTGTCTGGATTTCATTTGCAGTGGCTGGAGGCTCTGGTGTGCCCATTCTCTCTTTCTCTCTATCTGCCTCTTCCACCTCTTCCCCCCCCCTCAAATAAATAAAATATTTTTAAAAGAAAAAAGGGCGGAAGGGATGGCTTAGTGGTTAAGGCATTTGCCTGCGAAGCCACAGGACCCAGGTTAAATTCCCCAGGACCCATGTAATCCGGATGTACATGTGTCTGGAGTGCAAGTGCAGCAGCTGAAGGCACACCCATTTCTCTCTCTCTCTCAAATAAATAAAAAATAAAATATTTAAAATATATAAATAAAAAGAAAAAAATAAGTCCGAAAGGGCTAGGGAGATGGCTCGGCCATTAAGTGTGCTTGCTTGCAAAACCTGACAATCTGGATTCAATTCCCTAGTCCCCACATAAAGCCAGATGCATAACCAGGTGTGGTGATCACGCCTTTAATCCCAGTACTCAGGAGCCTGAGTTATAGGCCATATAGGTAGAGTGAGATCCTGCATCAATAAACCAAAAATACAAAAACACAAACAAGAGGCTGAGGTAGGAGGATCACTGTGAATTCGAGGCCACCCTGAGACTACATAGTGAATTCCAGGTCAGCCTGGGCTACTGAGCTCCTACCTCGAAAAACCAAACATAAATAAATAAATAAGTGAGCAAAAATAAGAAAGTCACTGGCTTGCCTAAGGTCATGGTCACTCTGAGAGGCCTTGGGGGCTGCAGTTGCCCTCTGTAACAGTGGCAGGTGACCACCCAGCTCAAGGCCTGGGCAGCCAGAGTCCTTGGATTGCTATGGCAATGTCTAAATTTGGGGAATCTGGACACACCCCATGCTGGTCTCATCTCATTGGTCCATTCCCGGATGTCCCGCCCCTGAGCTGCTATAAGCTGGTGGACAGAAGGAGTGGACACTTGGTCCTGGATGTGTGGAGGCACCTGGCTGAGATTGGTGCTGTGTGCCCCAGGTGAGTGTGTGGTGGGTGGGAGCGTCCCGACCTCAGGAATCTCCCCATCGGGTGTCCTGGATAGGGAGAGGGTCTGGTGGTGTGGGAAGCATGTGACAGGCCTGAGCAGGTGGCCCGGGACCCTTGTCCCAGTTGGCTCCAACTCGGGACCTAGTTGGGCGGGGACCAGAGCTCAGAGGACAGCAGGGTGGCCACAGGACAACACACAGGGGAGAAGTCTGAGGCCTGAGCTCCTGCTCTCGGCTGTCACCCTGGCTCACTGAGCAACTTTGGGGTGGGATATGGACCTGTTTGTGCCTCAGTTTCCCTGTCTGTCACAGGGTCTGTGGGCTGTTCCAGATTCTGTGGCCACCATATCCACAGTTGTGAGGCAGTCTTTCCTCCACCAAACAGACTTCTGGAAGCAGCCCAGATAGGTGAAGGCACCAGCTCAAAGTCACACAGCAGGTAATGGAGGGACTCAAACCCGGACCAGCCCCAGCCCAGGACCCATGCTTGGAGTCCTCACAGCATCCCACAGTGCCACATTTTATTTGATTTGGGTTGTTTTGTTTTGTTTTGGTTTTTGGTTTTCTGAGGTAGGGTCTCGATCTAGTTCAGGCTGATGAAAGGTGTGCACCAACACACCCGGCTGTTGTTTTGTTTTTTTATTTTATTTATTTATTTTTTAAAATATATTTTATTTATTTGTAAGCAGAGAGAGAGAGAAAGAAAGAGATAGAAGAGAGGCAGACACAGAGAGAATGGGCACACCAGGGCCTCTAGCCACTGCAAACAAACTCCAGATGCATGTGCCCCTTGTGCATCTGGCTTACGTGGGTCCTGGAGAGTCGAACCGGGATCCTGTGGCTTGGCAGGCAAACGCCTTAACCGCTAAGCCATTTCTCCATCCCTGTTTTGTTTTTTTAAAGCATGGTCTCACTCTAGCCCAGGCTAACCTGGAACTCACAGCAATCCTTCTGCCTCTGCCTCCTGAGTGTTGGGATTAAAGGCATGACCATCTTTGTTGTTCCTTTTTTAAAAAAATATTTATTTAACAAAGAAAGAGGAAGAGAGAGAGAGAGAGGGAGGGAGACAATAGGCACGCCAGGGCCTCTAGCCACTGCAAACAAACTCCAGACACAAGTGCCTCCTTGTGGGTCCTGGGGAATCGAACCTGGGGCCTTTGGATTTGTAGGCAAACACCTTAACCGCTAAGCCATCCCTCCAGCCCTGTTTTTCCTTTTTGAAAAAATATTTTTCCCTCTACTTACAAGCAGAGAGAGAATGTGTGTGAATATTGGTGCACCAGGGCTTCCTGCCACTACAAATGAACTTCAGATGCATGCGCCACTTTTGTGCATGTGCACGTGCTGGGCAATTGAACCCAGGCCAGCAGACTTGGCAAGCAAGTGCCTTTAACCTCTGAACCATCTTGACAGGGTCTCACTCTAGCTCATGCTGACCTGGAACTCACTCTGTAACCTAGGCTGTCTTTGAACTCATGGCGTTCCTCCTGCCTCAGCTTTCCAAGTGTTGGGATTAAAGGTGTGCACCACCATGCTCAGCTCTGAAGTTCCTTATTATGCACCTATTATTTAGAGCCCTGGGTGCACCTTGTCTGGACCTTGCATGCCACCCCACCCCACCTCTTTTTTGTTTGTTTGTTTGTTTGTGTAGTTTTGTTTTTCAAGGTAGGGTTTCACTCTAGCCCAGGCTGACTTGGAATTTACTATATAGTCTCAGGGTGGCCTTGAACTCACAGCAATCCTCCTACCTCTGCTTCCTGAGTACTGGGATTAAAGGCGTACACCACCATGCCTGTCTGACAGGATTTTTTTGAGAGAGAGAGAATGGGCATGCCAGGGCCTTTCAGCTGCTATAACCAGAACTCCAGACGTGTACACCCCCTTGTGCGCATGTGTGACATTGCATGTTTGTGTCACTTTTGTATCTGGCTATGTGAGACCTGGAAATTCGAACAAGTGTTCTCTGGCTTCACAGGCAAACGCCTTAACTACTAAGCCATCTCTCCAGCCTTTTTTTTTTTTTTTTTTTTTTTTTTCCGAGGTAGGGTTTTGCTCTAGTCCAAACTGATCTGAAATTCACTGTGTAGTCTCAAGCTGGTTTTGAACTCATAGTGATTCTCCTATATCTGCCTCCCAAGTGCTGGGATTAAAGACATGCATCACCATGCCTGGCCAACACTCCATTTTACAGAGGGAAAAACTGAGATCCCAAAGGGAGCAAAACTCATTCATGTCACACAACCCAAGCTGGCTGGGACACAAGGTTTGGGCAGGCACCGGGAGGACTGGTGCTCAGGCTGGGACACTCTCATTGTGTCCTGCCCTACAGTATGGACAACGATGATGAGGTGGCCCAGGACCCCAACCCCAGCCTGGAGGAACAGGACCAGGCCCGGCAGGTGAGGGACTGCCTTTCCCATGGAACGGGAGCTGGGAGGAACGGTAGGTGCATGGCAGATGGTCACATGTCCTCACACATCCTTGTGAGGTCATCTGGCCCACTTTCCTGCCCAATGTGTCCCTGCTTCTCTGCACAATATGAGCAACAGTGTATTATATCTATCTCAGTTCCCAGCGCTTCACATATCCTCTCAATCACCCCATAGCAGTCTTAGAAAGCCTGGGTAAACTGAGGCATGGAGCACTCAAAAACTTTCCCAAGCTTGTGTGTGCAGCTGGAAAATGGTCCAAGCAGACCAGAGGGCTGAGAGAGTCCACGGGACTCGTGGGGCATATTGTGAACTGGTACTATTCAGTGCCCATTCCTGACAGCCATCCAGTGCGCACAGGGCCACCAACACTCTGTCCCTCAGCCTGGGATGGGGTGCAGGTGAAGTTCTCCCATGTCACCTGTTCCCACAGAGTGTGGTGCAGCGGGTGGCGGCCTTGCCCCTGGTCAGGGCCACATGCAGTGCCGTCTCAGATGTTTACAATGTAGCCAAGGACAGACATCCACTGCTGGGCTCCGCCTGCCGTCTTGCTGAGCGCTGCGTGTGCGACTTGAGCATCCGGGCCCAGCCGCTGCTACAGCACCTGCAGCCCCAGCGTGAGTCCCCAGCCCAGGTCCCCAGCCTCAGCCCCGCCACCCATACTCTCTAGTCCATTTTCATGATTGTCCCCTGAATTGGGTGTCCATCCTTGGCCCGTCCACCTGGCCTATCATGTTTTCTGTTTTTTTTTTTTTTGACCCAGGGTCTCATGTACCCCAGGCTGGCCCCAAACTCACCATGTAGCCAAGGATGACCTCAAACTCCTGATCCTCCTGCCTTCACCTGCCAAGTGCTGGGATGAAAGGCATGTGCCACTATGCCCAGCTTGGGTCTCTGTTTCTGGAGACAGGGTCTTGCCAGAGTCCAGGCTGGCCACACCCTTGTAGCAATCCTCTTGCCTTACCCCTACTGAGGGAACAGGTGTGAGCCCCAAGCCCACCCACCTTCCTCTTTCTGTATTATTCTGCTCAGTTGCTCACCCATTCGCTGGGGTTCCCTTCTCTGGTGCAGACATTATTGAACGTCATTGTGCCTTTACTCCAGTGCTCACCCATGTTTGTCCCCTGTCCCTCCCCCACCTGTCCTGAGTCAAGCACCATCTTCCCCATTTCCAAAGACCCCTGTCACCACCCAGCGAGGGGAGTCAGACCTTGGCCGACCATCTGAATGGAGAAGAGAGTTCCCTGAAAGGCCCAGGTCGGGGTCTCCTCAGCCTCTCTCAGTGACTACCACGACTTTGAGCTACCCACTGGGCAATCCACTCTGGGCAGAGCTGAGGAACCCCCCTCAGTACTTGGGTGGCAGGACCCAGATGGGGGACAGGGAGGCAGCACTCAGCTGGTGGCCCAGGGAGCCTGCAATGAGATGGAACTGGGGAAGGAGCTCAGGGCTACAGGGTCATCTAGCCTCTTGTGGCCTTGGTGGTCTGGGGAGAGCAGCTTGCCTCCATGGACCACTGTCCCCAGCTGAGTGGCATCTTGTCTCTCTTCTCCCCTCCTCTCCCTATTGCTTTCAGGCAGTCTGTCCCTCTCTCACGCTAATGCTGTCCTCCCCTCTTTTCAGTGGCCACCGTGAACGACCTTGCCTGCAGGGGACTGGATAAGTTGGAAGAGAAACTGCCGTTTCTCCAGCAACCTTCGGATACGGTACCAGAGACACAGACCGCAGAGACCTCCAGTGGAGCAGGAGGGAGGAGAAGGGATATCCCTAGAGCACAGCCAAGCTTTTGTTAGCCTAGGGGAGAAAAAAAAAAGCACTAGCTAAAGTCATCAGTACCAGTAAGTGCCATTGACCTTCATGGAGCCCTGTGGGGGAGGGTTTCATGAGTCACCATTTAATAAAGGGGAAACTGAGGCATGGAGTCAGGAAGGGGCCCAGAGGTCTCCGTGTCTCAGCTCCAGAAAATGGAGTAGGAGAAAGAGAGTCTCCAGCCTGTCTGAGGTGTCTAGAGCAAGGCCCTTCCCTACAGGTGGTGACATCGGCCAAGGACGCAGTGGCTGGCAGTGTCACAGGCATGGTGGAGCTGGCGCAGCGAGGCCGGCGTTGGAGTGTGGAGCTGAAGCGGTCCATGAGCCATGCGGTGGATGTCGTGTTGGGCAAGTCTGAAGAGCTGGCCGACCACTTTCTGCCCTTGACAGAGGAGGAACTTGGTGAGGCTGACATCAGATCTCCTGTTGGGCCTCCTGCCATTTGGATGGTACCCATCAGAGAGGGTGTGGGCTTTGCCCAAGGCTGGACAGTGCACGAATGCAAAACAGAGCTCAAACTCAGGCTCATCTCCCACTCTACTTCCAGGGCGTCATATCCCGCCAGAAGTCAGACTCTCAGTCCCGAGGGACATAGAGGGCCCTTACATGTGACAAGCAGGCTCTCAAACTGGTGGCCATCCCAACTGCTTTATTCACTTAGGAGATGGCTTTTAAACAGTGGTCCTGAGCGGGTGTGGTGGCGCACACCTTTAATCCCAGTACTCAGGAGGCAGACGTAGGAGGATCACCATGAGTTCAAGGCCACCCTGAGACCACATAGTTGATTCCAGGCTAGCCTGGGCTGGAGTGAGACCCTACCTAAAAAAAAAAAAAAAAAAACAAAAACCAGTGATGTTTAGACTTTGCAGGCAAGCACCTTAACTGCTAAGCCATCTCTCCATCTCCTTTTTGTTATTTTGAAACAGGGTGTCATTTTGTAGTCCAAGCTGGCCTTAAACTTGTGGCAATCCTCCTGTCTCAGCTTTCAAATGGTGTCTGGATGATATGTCTATACTGCTACTTCTGCCTAGCTGTGATATTCCCTGTCTCCAGGCTCTCATGTCATGTAGCCCAGCTGGCCTTGAACTCACTGTGTAGCTGATCATGAACTCCTGACTCCAAGTGCTGGGATGATAGGCACGAGCCATTACCCCGAGCTATGTTATATTATATTTTAAAAATATTTTTGGGCGTGGTGGTGCATGCCTTTAATCCCAGCAGTTGGGAGGCAGAGGTAGGAGGATCGCCATGAGTTCGAGGCCATCCTGAGAATACAGAGTGAATTCCAGGTCAGCTTGGGCTAGAGTGAGACCCTACCTCAAAACAAACAAACAAAAAAAAACAACAAAAAAACATTTTTATTTACTTATTTGCATGGAGAGTGGGAAGAGAGAATGGGTGTGCCACTGCAAACTACAGAAGCATGCACTACTTTGTGCATCTGGCATTACATAGGCACTGCGGAAGCGAACCCAGGCCATCAGGCTTTGCAAGCAAGCACCTTTAACCACTGAGCCCTCTCTCCAGCCTTGTGCTATGTTCTATAAGAGGAATAACTGCAGCCCAGAGCCAGCATACCTGGGTTCAAATCCTAACTCTTGCACACTGCAGGATTTCAACTCTCTCTGCCTCAGATCCCCCAGTCTGTAAACCAGAGCCCACGTCACAGGGTCTGGGGCAGGTTGAGTTGGCATTGCCATGGGAAGCGGCACGCTTGAGCCTAGAAGCTGGCTCTGCAGAAGAGCAGCATGGTGGCCACGCTGACCCGCTGCCTGTCCCTCCCTTCAGCGGCACTGGCAGCCAAGGCCGAGGGCCCAGAAGTGGGCTCGGTGGAGGACCAGAGGCGAGGGCAAGGCTACTTTGTGCGTCTGGGTTCCCTGTCGGCCCGGCTCCGCCACCTGGCCTACGAACACTCTATAGGGAAACTGAGGCAGAAAAAACACCACATCCAGGACACGCTGGCCCAGCTGCAGGAGACCCTAGAGCTGGTGAGCATCATGGGCTGGGGTGCCCCACCAAGCCCCTGGCCTGGGCTAGTCTGAAGGGGGAGGCAGAGCCTAGCTGCAGGTGTGGAGGTGGAGGCTGGGCTCCAGGACGGGACCTGAGGTGGCAGAATGGGGAGGAAGAGGAGATGACTGTCCTGGTCCCCAGCCATAAACCCATCCTAGGTCCCTGCCCTTTTCTGGTCAAAAGACAAAGAACAGGATTTTGTTCATTTGTTTGTTTTTGGAGGTAAGGTCTGGCTCTAGCCCAGGCTGACCTGGAATTCACTATGTAGTCTCAGGTTGGCCTCGAACTCACAGCGATTCTCCTACCTCTGCCTCCCGAGTACTGAGACTAAAGGTGTGTGCCACCACGCTGCTAAATCACAGCTATTTTCTAAAAAACAAAACAAAACAAAAAACCCATTTTATTTATTTAGAGAGAGTGGGCACACCAGGGCCTCCTAGCCACTACAAACAAACTCCAGATGCATGTGCCACCTTGTACTGGGGTCCTGGGGAATCAAACCTGGGTCCTTTGGCTTTACATGCAAATACCTTAACCACTAAGCCTCTAAACTACAGTTCTTGATTACTGATGCCCAAACCAGTTCCTCCCACACGTTCTGCTTCCTCCTCTCCCCCACCCAGCTGAGAGACTCACGTAGGAGGGAGCCTGGCCCCCTGATGTCTTTCCCCTCTCTGGTCTTATCCAATCCCATAGGCTCAGCCTTCAAAGCCCATCACAAATGTCACGCTCACCTTGGCATCTACCTGGTTCAGCCCCATCTTTATTCCCCTGGTTTTGGGCGCCATCCTCACCTCCCCTGCCTTGCCTCCCCGCTGTTGCCACCAGAGGGCGCCATGAGTCTGAGTCCACACCCTCTCTCCTCTGCTCACACCCCCTTGACTCCCACCTCTCTAGGGCAGAGCCCAAGTCCTTCCAGCAACCACCAGACCCTGCCCCATCCTCCTCTCTTCTCTCTCTGTCCCTCGCTCCCTCTGCTGCACCACACAGCCTCTTTGCTGCTCCTCCATCATCCAGGCTGGTCCTGCACCAGGGCCTTTGCACAGGACATGGCCTCTGCCTGGACACTGTGGCACATCTTCCCTGTGAAATGCTTCTTTATGTTTTGGTTTGTTGTATATATCCTCTACATTCTGGGGGAGATCCAGGGCTTCGAGTGCTGGGCAGGTACTCTACCTCTGAGCCACACCCCCAGGCTCTGTCCTCAAAGACAGCCCAGCCCTATTCATTCTACAAGTATTTGCTGAGCACCTACTGCATACCAGGCCTCGCGCCAGGTACTGGCCTGTTTTGGCCTCTTCTATAGCAGCTGCTGGGACTTCTCACACACAGTAGGGAGTCACTAGACATTTCCTTTTTGAATTTATTATTTTTGGTTTTTTGAGGTAGGGTCTCGCCCAGGCTGACCTGGATGTAGTCTCAGGCTGGCCTCGAATTCCTACCCAAGCGATGGGATTAAAAGCGTGTGCCATCACACCTGGTTTACTAACTCCTGTCTGAGCAAATGCAGTGCATGGCCAGTGTGGTCTCAGCAGTAACTGAGCGCCTTCTTAGCCACATGGGCCATGGGTTGGTTATTATTATTATTAACCTTATTATCATTGGACACCTGCTTTTGTGTGTTGTCAACCTGCGGGGGTGGCAGCACACACCTGTCACCCAGCACTGAGGAGGCTGAGGCTGAGGCAGAAACATGAGGAGCTCGAGGTCCTCCTCAGCTACAGAACAGGCAGCGGGCCAGTCAGGGCTGCACGGTGAGGCCCTGACTCAGAACAACGAAAACAAGAAGAGCCCAACCCTAGTGTGTCTGGCTCATGTTACAGCCTGGTGATCTCAGGGGTTATCCATGTTCCCTCCTTTTCCCAGCTGAATACTATTCCGCTGTATAGCTATACCACGATTTCTGTTCATTCACCTTGTGCGGGAGCGAGGAGGGAAGAGGGAGAAGTGGACGCTGAGGCTTAGAGGGATGAAGGGAAGAATGGCTCTGGGGTCCACTGGTGTGGACAAAGGCCAGGCCAGTGTCCCTAGAGGGCAGGGAAGGAGCAGGTTGGACAGCAGGGGTGTGAGGCTACATTCAGATGGTGCTCACTAACTGCTGGTGGAGGCCAGGTGCAGGCCAGAGTGTGTCCTGGGTCCTCCAGCCTGACTCCCACCTTCCCCATCCCTGGTCCCCTGCAGATCCACCGTATTCAGAGTGAAGCAAATGTCACCCATCCCTCCCAGCCTGCCTCAGAAGAGGAAGAGGAGGAGGAGGAACTGGGGGAGGACTGGGGTCAGTGGCAGGAGACCCGACTCAGCCGCAGCCAGGTGAGAGGCACCGTGAACCCAGGCTGGGTAGGGGAATGGGAAGGGTGAGGACAAGTGTGCTGGGACCCTGGCTCAATTCCTGTGCTCACGTTAGGTTGGGTGTCCTTGGGGAAACTAAAGTAAGACATTGTCTTGTGTAGCCATGAAGGTTTCCATGGGAGAAACTGAGGCAGAGCAAAGTCTGGTGTTTGTCCTTTAAGGAGATTGATACAGGTCCATGGCTCTGTGTGCCTATAGGGAAACTGAGGCAGTTGATGATCTTATTAGGTGTCCGTGGGGAAACTGAGGCAGGGCTATAGTCTCATTGTGTTTCCAGGGGGGTGAAACAGGCAGAATGCCAGATTCATGGACGTATCTGTGGGGGAAATTGAGGCAGGTCAAGGATCCCATCAAATGTCCACAGAGAAACTGAGGCAGGGCTACATTGTGTGTCCTGGGGGAAACTGACACAGATTCTGTTAGATGTCTATGGTAAAAGTGAAGCAAAGCTAGTCTCAGTTTATCGGGGGAAACTGAGGCAGGTGAGAAGTCCCGTCTCCGGTCAGTGTTCACATGAACAGGCTGTGTGGAGAAACTGAGGCAGGTGGTAAGTCCCCTCTCCTGTCAGCACTGAGGGGAGCAGGCTGCGTGGGTAGACCGAGGCCCCGAGGGTAGACTGAGGCCGGAAGGGTAGACCGAGGCTCCGAGGGTAAACTGAGGCCGTGCCCGCAGGCGGAGCTGCAGATGCTGGCGCGGTCGCGCGGGCTGGCGCGGGAGCTGCAGGGCGCAGCGGCGGCGCTGGCGGCGGACGTGCGGGGACTGTCCCCTGCCGTGCAGGACCGCGTGGCCGAGGTGCGGCGCAGCGGCGATGTCCTGGGGGCCGCGCTGGCCGGCGCGCGCCGCTTCGGGGACGTCCCTGCCGCCGCGCTGGCCGAGGGCCGCGGCCGCGTGAGCCGCGCGCGCGCGTGCGCAGACGAGCTGCTGGAGCTGGTGCTGCGCGCGCCGCTGCCTTGGCTCGTGGGGCCGTTCGCGCCTGCGCTGCTCGAGACGTCGGGGCCGCGGCCGTGCTTGGATCTTGTGGATGAGGTGGTGGGCGTCGACCCTCGCTGGGCGCATCTGGACTGGCCAGGCCAGCAGCGGGCCTGGGCCGCCCTGCATGGGGACATCGTCCACGGGGACGGGGACATGCATGGGGACATCATCCACGGGGACACGGACATTCACAGGGACCCCGAGCCCCCCAGACACACACTCATGCCCGAGCTGGACTTCTGACCCCAGGCCAGACCTTCCTCCTCTTCCTCCATCAGATCCCCCTCTGGACCCCAGTCCCCTCCCCGCGTCCTTGGACACCCGCAACCCCACTCGGGCCACCTTCAGTCCCCACAGCTGGCCCCGAAACCCCCAGGTCGAGCCGGGCGGGGTGGCTCCTACCTGACATCCCAGCACTAGAGAGGCTGAGGCAGGAGGATGGCTGTTCGAGGCCAACCTGTGCTAAGAGGGAGATCCTCCCACCTCAAAAACGGAACAAGCCGGGCGTGATGGTGCACGCCTTTGATCCCAGCACTCAGGAGACAGAGGTAGGAGGATTGCCATGAGTTCAAGGCCACCCTGAGACTACATAGTGAATTCCAGACCAGAAAACAACAACAAAACAAACAAACAAACAAAAAAAAACAGAACAAATAAATGAATTGAAGCCTCCCTCAAGGAAGACAGGGCTCCTGTGTGGCTTGGAATCCCTCAAGGCAGATGTGGCCTAAACCCCGAAGTTCCCAAAATGTCCAGCCAGCCCAGCAGCTTTGACACTTGTCCTTCCTGAATAAACATGCTCCGAGTTGTTGTTCCTGACCCGGCCTCAGTTCCATTCGGATGGGCTTGATGACATGTGACCGTGGGATCTGCTGACATCCTGTCATGCATTAAGCCTTGCCACCTCCTCAGTGTGCCCAAGCCCACATTCTCCCTCTAGTATAAAGGAACCTCTGAGACAGGGTGGGAAAGAAGGGAGATGGGGGGAGGGGTAGCCCCTCTTACAAGCACCTCCCCAAATCTATCCGAGCTGATGGGAGTGAGATTTCCAGAGCCTGGCAAGGGCCATGGCCGGTCTCACAGGGATCCTCTGCCCTCTCACCACATTCTTGGCCCCATATTCTCAGACTCCTCTGTGGTCAGGCAGAGGATTAAGAAATCCTTGTCCAGTGTAGTGAGGTCAGGATGGCCTCTGGTTATCCTGGGACCGCATCCAGTGGGTGGCTCTGGGCCTCTGGTTATCCTGGGACCGCATCCAGTGGGTGGCTCTGGGCCTCTGGTTATCCTGGGACCGCATCCAGTGGGTGGCTCTGGGGTCTTTTCCCACCAGTCAGTTTTCCCTCTCTGTTCCTGCTCTGCCGCCCCCCCCCCCATAGCACCCTCGGGTCCTCAGCTCCACACAAAGCCCATGCCTTCCACTTCCACACCAGACCCAGCTGTATACCTCCTCCTCCAGGAAGCATTGTGGTTGGGGGGGGCTGCAGGAAGGACTCGGTGGGAGCCGCGGAGGGCAATGGACAGAGGAGGGAGAGAGGGAGGGAAACAAGTCGCATCATTTTGCACTACTATCTTTTCTGGGTTTGTTCCCCCACCCCACCGCCATGGCCACTTTTTAGGAATGGAAGGGGCCATGACCCCCCTCTTGAGAAGCAATGGCTAGGAGAGAGCTGAGGGACACTCCCGCCCCCTGAATGTTTGCTAAACACAGAGATGGCTCCAAGGAGATGCCCCGAGGGTCACTAGGCCCAAGGCTGGACCCCTCCCCAGCTCAGCCCCAGAACCGATTGGATCTGCCACATCATGCGAGGCTGGGATCTCTGTCCTAGAGAGGTGTGTGTGTGTGGGGGGGGGGAATATTGGCCCAGGGCAGGCGTGGCCACCACTCCTACCAGACCACATGTGTTCCAAGTCTGTGTTTGAATCCCGTGCATTCCTTCCTTCCTGGCTGTGTACACCTTCTCTGGGGAGCCTCCCTGTGTTGGGTCAGGCCCACCAGGCTGGGTCCCTATTTCTATGGAGCCCCAGTTATGTAAAGTCCCACCTCAGGAAATACCCTTCTCCTCTTGGAGACCCTGTTTCTGCCTGGGCCATGCGAAGGTAATGTTTGTTGAGTGACTTCCTGTGACTTTGACCTCTTCTCACCCAGGCCCATTTAGCCAAACTTTTCTTAAGGGTCAGGTATGTGTCAGCTGCTGTTCCAGACCTGAGTTGGGAGAGCTGCGTGGGAATCTAGGGGAAAGTGTATCAGCCTGGGATGAGCTTGTGCCAAGGCCCTGAGGCAGAGCACATAGCCTGTGCAAAGGACCTGGGGCAGGACGGGGCCTGACCTGTTGGAGGAGCAATGTTGAGGCCTGTGGAGCTGGAACAGAGAGAGCAAGGGGCAGAGAGGGAGGACAGGGAGACAGAAGGGGAAACTGAGGCACAAAGATGGTATGTAACCCGGCGTCTCAGCAGAGCAGAGCTGACAGTCCCTCAGGAACCCAGCTGGCTTGTGAGTCATGAGGTCCATGTGCTGGCAGGCGGGTGGGTGCTGTGGGCAAAGGCGGCCCAGCCCACTGCTGAGAACAGGGGAAAGGTGCTGGGTCTGGGCCCATGCCGGGCAGGGCAAGCAAGCACGTGACAGCCCCAGCCTCCCCCCCCACCAGCACCCTGGCTGCCTGCCTCAGCCTGCTGGGCCAGTGTCTCCCCAGACCCTATAAGGCCTGAGAGCGGAGAGCAGAGCCGCCTGCCAGGCACTGCCGGAGCGAAGCTGAGGGGCCCCATGCAGCCCAGGTGAGCAGAGCCTGCTGACTCAGGACCTGTCTTCCGGTGAGTGTAGGGGCTCCGTGGGGGCCAGGGTCCCCCCTCTCTGCTGCCTTCTTCCTCCTTCTAGCTATTCAGACACCCATCATGTCTGCTTCAGAAGATGGAAGCCGGGGTCCCCCCAAATCCAAGGGCAAGGTAAGGGAGGGGAAAGGACACCTCTGCTCTGGGATCCCTGGTAGGGTGACCCCACAGTCTCACTCACACCCTCCCATCACCCGGCAGACCCTGAGTAGTTTCTTTGGGTCGCTGCCTGGCTTCAGCTCTGCCCGGAACCTAGTGACTCAAGCCCACAGCTCCTCGAAGGAGGCCCGGTCAGCTGCAGACCCCACAAGGACCTCCATTCCCGAGGCCACCCAGACTCAGTGTCCTGGTGAGTGGGTGAGGTGGGGGGGGACAAGGAGGGACTTCCAGCTGTTGGGGACACTGTGTATGCCTACATCAATTCATTAGGTAATGTGTACATATAGAGTACCAGATGGGAAAACTGAGGCACAGATCTTGGGTGAAACAGACCAGCAAAGAGGCCATTTGAACCCTGCAAAGTCTCTTCCCCATTCTTTGGGGACACAGAGGAACAAGGCAAGGTGTAGTAGCACACTTTTAATCCCAGTACTGGGGAGGCAGAGGTAGGAGGATTGCTGTGAGTTCGAGGCCAGCCCAAGACTACATAGTGAATTCTAGGTCAGCCTGGGCCAGAGTGAGACCCTACCTCAAAAAACGTAAAAGAAAGAAACGTTGTCAAGGATCACTCAGAGAGAGACAGCAGTTCTGTGGGGTCACCCAGTTTCTTGGGAACTTGGCCTTTCTCTGCAGAACAGCTACTTCAGGGAGCTGGGGCTGGCGGGGGTGGGCAGCACTACTTCACCCATCCCAAGCTAAGTAGGTTCCTCTGGGGACATAGGGTGGGGGTCCAGCAGTCCCATAGGCCCTGGCTGTCACAGGGACCAGGAAGGGCCCCTGAAGGGCTGAGGAGGCAAGCCTGGCTCAGAAGCTGTGGAAATCACCTCCTGCTGTCCCTGGCTGGGCGGCTGGGACATTCCTGACCTTTTGGGCTGTGCCCAGCCGTTACACAACAGGCCTCAGGGCAGCTGAGCCCAGCCCATGTCCCTCACCCATTCTGACTGGCTCTGTCTCTACAGGGGGCACCGAGGGGCAGAGGACGGGGACGGAGAGGCCAGGACAGCCTTCAGAGAAGGTAGAAGGGCTGGGAGGGCTGGCTGGAAACCTGGGCCTGGGGGGGGGAGAACATCTCCTCTATGGATGTTCCAGTTCCTTCCATGGGTAGGGAAGCTGTCACATTCTAGGGGCCTCAGTTTCCACATATGGAAAATGGGTGCTGGCTCATCTAACATGAGGCTCTGGGCTGGCCACTTACCAATGAGCTTACCACCCACCCCAGGAAAAGGTGGCAATTGTGCCCCACAGAGGAGGCACAGTGTTGTCATGCCTCACCTTCCATGATTCCCCTGTGCCCTAAGCATTAGCCAGACCCAACATCTCAGAGGGTCAGCAATGGGTCAGGGTCACATACCTGCTCCTCCTCATTGGCGTTAATGGAGCATTTACTGAATTTGATGAGGTGCAGACCTTGGTCCATCTTGCCCACCACCCCTGTCCTTGAGCAAGGTGCCATTTTCAGTACCAGCTTTCAAGTGGGTGCACAGGCTCAGAGACGGGATGTGGCTTACTTGATATCACACAGCAAGTGCAGGAAAGGGCTGGACATTCAAACCTGGATCATTCCAGAGCCCTTAGTGGTCACTCAAGCCAAGTTTGGACAGGAGTCAGGTGATGGGGAGAGAGTTCCAGAGCCTCTGGACCTGTCACCATGGACATGGCTGGGCAATCTCTGTGAGATGTCTTGGGCCTTGCAGTGTTCCCAGTCTCCATCCAATAGATGTCAGGGGCTCCCCAGTTCTGACAAATACACATCCCAGACGTGGCCCAGTTTCCCCTGGGACAGAATCACCCATGTTGTGACACCTTGAATTTATAACAGTACACACTGTCCATAGCACCAGAGCAGAGCTAACCACTTGGCAATTGCTAACCACTTGTCAAGTGTCCTGGACTAACCAAAACAAACCATCCTTTGGAAGCCAAAACCCAAAAAGTACTGGGTGTGGTGGCGCACACCTGTCATCCCAGTACTGAGGAGATGGGGACCGGAGGGTCCCTGGGGTCACTGACCAGCCAGTCTACCCTGACTGGTGAGCTCCAGGCCAGTGGGACACAGTCTCAAAAGATGACAGTGCCTGAGAATGACACCTGATATTGTCCTCTGGCCTCCACACACATGTGCACATGCATGAACACACGCACACAAAAGCAATTTTCTTTTTTTTTTTAATTTTTATTTATTTATTTATTAGAGACAGAGAGAGGGAGGGGGAGAGGGAACTGCAAACGAACTCCAGATGCACGCACCCCTTGTGTATGTGGCTTACGTGGGACCTGAAGAATTGAACTGGGGTCTTTAGGCTTTGCAGGCATACACCTTAACCACTGAGCCATCTCTCCAGCCCCCAAAGCAACTTTCTAATCTGGGCATCGTGGTGCAGACCTGGCACCTCAGCACTTGGGAGGTGGAGGTAAGAGGATCAGGAGTATGAGGTCAGCCTGGGCTACATGAGATTCTGTCTCAAAATGAACAACAAAGAACAAACCAAGAGAAGTCTTCATAGAGAATGGGTCAAATTGGCAGAAATATGCAACTCTACAACTTGGTGGGAAACCTAGGGGGGCGTGGGGATTTTAGCAAGGATTTTGAGATGTGTCAAAGGCCTGGGGTCATCAGTGGGGTCCCTGTCACATGACGGCTGTTATAAGAGAATCATTTTGTTTTGTGGTGGTTTACTCGAGACAGGGTATCACTCTGTGGCCCAGGTTTCAACTCACAGTGATCCTCCTGCCTTAGCCTCCTGAGTGTTGGAATCACAGGCACATATCACCACACCTGGCTAGCTAGGATGGCTTTGGCAGGCTGGGACGCCTGGCATCACCCTGCACCTGGACAGAAGTCTGGGAGTGACAGGCAGGGGTGGGTACGGAGGAAGCAGCTGGGTCCCAGGAAGCAGGGGAGCTAGGGTCGTAGAAGTCTGGGGCAGAGGGCACCTCTCTGATCTGCTTATGGCCTGTGTCCTTCCTTATCAGACAACGGCAGGAACCACTGACCTGGAAGGCTCTAATATGACCAGGACCAAAGATGCCTTCTCCTCCGGGGTGACCAGCATGATGGGTGCAGCAAAGGGGATGGTCCAAGGGGGCCTGGGTGCCACCCAGTCAGCCCTCATGGGCACCAAGGAGGCTGTGTCTGGGGGTGTCGTGGGGGCAGTGGGCCTGGCCAAAGAACTTGTCCAAGGAGGTCTAGACACCTCAAAGGCTGTTGTCACCAGCACAAAGGACACCATGGCCACAGGATTGACTGGGGCAGTGAACGTGGCCAAGGGGACAGTCCAGACAGGCTTGGACACCACAAAGTCTGTGGTCATGGGCACCAAGGACACGGTGGCCACAGGTCTCATGGGGGCAGTGAACGTAGCCAAAGGCGCTGTCCAGGGGGGAGTGGACACTACAAAAGCTGTCCTCACAGGCACCCAAAACACAGTGGCCACGGGTCTCACAGGAGCAGTAAATGTGGCCAAGGGGACAGTCCAGATGGGCCTGGACACCAGCAAGAATGTGCTGATGGGCACCAAGGACACGGTGGCCACAGGACTCACAGGGGCAGTGAACGTGGCCAAGGGGACAGTCCAGACAGGCTTGGACACCACAAAGTCTGTGGTCATGGGCACCAAGGACACAGTGGCCACAGGACTCACAGGGGCAGTGAACGTGGCCAAGGGGACAGTCCAGACAGGCTTGGACACCACGAAGTCTGTGGTCATGGGCACCAAGGACACGGTGGCCACAGGACTCACAGGGGCAGTGAACATGGCCAAGGGGACAGTCCAGACAGGCTTGGACACCACGAAGTCTGTGGTCATGGGCACCAAGGACACAGTGGCCACAGGACTCACAGGGGCAGTGAACGTGGCCAAGGGGACAGTCCAGACAGGCTTGGACACCACAAAGTCTGTGGTCATGGGCACCAAGGACACGGTGGCCACAGGTCTCATGGGGGCAGTGAACGTAGCCAAAGGCGCTGTCCAGGGGGGAGTGGACACTACAAAAGCTGTCCTCACAGGCACGCAAAACACAGTGGCCACGGGTCTCACAGGAGCAGTAAATGTGGCCAAGGGGACAGTCCAGACAGGCTTGGACACCACAAAGTCTGTGGTCATGGGCACCAAGGACACGGTGGCCACAGGACTCACAGGGGCAGTGAACGTGGCCAAGGGGACAGTCCAGACAGGCTTGGACACCACGAAGTCTGTGGTCATGGGTACCAAGGATATGGTGGCCACAGGACTCACAGGGGCAGTGAACGTGGCCAAGGGGACAGTCCAGACAGGCTTGGACACCACGAAGTCTGTGGTCATGGGCACCAAGGACACAGTGGCCACAGGACTCACAGGGGCAGTGAACGTGGCCAAGGGGACAGTCCAGACAGGCTTGGACACCACAAAGTCTGTGGTCATGGGCACCAAGGACACGGTGACCACAGGACTCACAGGGGCAGTGAACGTGGCCAAAGGGACAGTCCAGACAGGCTTGGACACCACGAAGTCTGTGGTCATGGGCACCAAGGACACAGTGGCCACAGGACTCACAGGGGCAGTGAACGTGGCCAAAGGGACAGTCCAGACAGGCTTGGACACCACGAAGTCTGTGGTCATGGGTACCAAGGATATGGTGGCCACAGGACTCACAGGGGCAGTGAATGTGGCCAAGGGGACAGTCCAGACAGGCTTGGACACCACAAAGTCTGTGGTCATGGGCACCAAGGACACGGTGGCCACTGGTCTCACAGGGGCAGTGAACGTAGCCAAAGGCGCTGTCCAGGGGGGAATGGACACTACAAAAGCTGTCCTCACAGGCACGCAAAACACAGTGGCCACGGGTCTCACAGGAGCAGTGAATGTGGCCAAGGGGACAGTCCAGATGGGCCTGGACACCAGCAAGAATGTGCTGACGGGCACTAAAGACACTGTGTGTACTGGGATCACTGGTGCTGTGAGCACAGCCAAAGGCGCCGTCCAAACTGGATTGAGCACCACCCAGAATATTGCCATGGGCACCAAGGACCTGATGGCCACGGGACTTACTGGAGCAATGAACATCACCAAGGGGACAGTCCAGACAGGCTTGGACACCACAAAGTCTGTGGTCATGGGCACCAAGGACACGGTGGCCACAGGACTCACAGGGGCAGTGAATGTGGCCAAGGGAACAGTCCAGACAGGCTTGGACACCACGAAGTCTGTGGTCATGGGCACCAAGGACAAGGTGGCCACTGGTCTCACAGGGGCAGTGAACGTGGCCAAAGGCGCTGTCCAGGGGGGAATGGACACTACAAAAGCTGTCCTCACAGGCACTCAAAACACAGTGGCCACGGGTCTCACAGGAGCAGTGAATGTGGCCAAGGGGACAGTCCAGATGGGCCTGGACACCAGCAAGAATGTGCTGACGGGCACTAAAGACACTGTATGTACTGGGATCACTGGTGCTGTGAGCACAGCCAAAGGCGCCGTCCAAACTGGATTGAGCACCACCCAGAATATTGCCATGGGCACCAAGGACCTGATGGCCACGGGACTTACTGGAGCAATGAACATCACCAAGGGGACAGTCCAGACAGGCTTGGACACCACAAAGTCTGTGGTCATGGGCACCAAGGACACGGTGGCCACAGGACTCACAGGGGCAGTGAATGTGGCCAAGGGAACAGTCCAGACAGGCTTGGACACCACGAAGTCTGTGGTCATGGGCACCAAGGACAAGGTGGCCACTGGTCTCACAGGGGCAGTGAACGTGGCCAAAGGCGCTGTCCAGGGGGGAATGGACACTACAAAAGCTGTCCTCACAGGCACGCAAAACACAGTGGCCACGGGTCTCACAGGAGCAGTGAATGTGGCCAAGGGGACAGTCCAGATGGGCCTGGACACCAGCAAGAATGTGCTGACGGGCACTAAAGACACTGTATGTACTGGGATCACTGGTGCTGTGAGCACAGCCAAAGGCGCCGTCCAAACTGGATTGAGCACCACCCAGAATATTGCCATGGGCACCAAGGACCTGATGGCCACGGGACTTACTGGAGCAATGAACATCACCAAGGGGACAGTCCAGATAGGCTTGGACACCACGAAGTCTGTGGTCATGGGCACCAAGGACAAGGTGGCCACTGGTCTCACAGGGGCAGTGAACGTGGCCAAAGGTGCTGTCCAGGGGGGAATGGACACTACAAAAGCTGTCCTCACAGGCACCCAAAACACAGTGGCCACGAGTCTTACAGGAGCAGTGAATGTTGCCAAAGGGACAGTTCAGATGGGCCTGGACACCAGCAAAAACGTGCTGATGGGCACCAAGGACACTGTTTGTACTGGGGTCACTGGTGCTCTGAGCACAGCCAAAGGTGTCACCCAAACTGGATTGAGCACCACCCAGAATATTGCCATGGGCACCAAGGACCTGATGGCCACGGGACTCAGTGGGACAGTGAATGTGGCCAAGGGAACAGTCCAGACAGGCTTGGATACCACAAAGTCTGTGGTCATGGGCACCAAGGACACAGTGGCCACTGGTCTCACAGGGGCAGTGAACATGGCCAAAGGCGCTGTCCAGGGGGGAATGGACACTACAAAAGCTGTCCTCACAGGCACTCAAAATACAGTGGCCACAGGTCTTACAAACACAGTGAATGTGGCCAAGGGGACAGTCCAGATGGGCCTGGACACCAGCAAAAACGTGCTGATGGGCACCAAGGACACTGTGTGTACTGGGGTCAGTGGTGCTGTGAACATGGCTAAAGACATTGTCCAAACTGGACTCAGCACCACGCAGAATATCACGAGTGCTAAGGACACAGTAGACATGGGATTTACTGAGGCAACAAATGTGATCAAAGGGACAGGTCAGAAGGGCCTGGACAACACAAGGTCTGAGCTCATGAGCACCAAGGACACAGTGGCCTCAGGACTCACAGGGGCAGTGAACATAGACAAAGGCATAGTCCAGCGGGATGTGGGCACATCAAAAGCTGTCTTCACAGGCGCCCAAAACACCATGCCCCCTGGTCTCCCAGAGGTGGTGAATGTGGCAACTGCCATTCAGAGTTGGCTACCTGGCCAGGATGGGAAGCTGACCACCCTGGGTTCTCAGGAGTCCCCATCTTTTGGGGTCATCAGCACCCCAGACATGTGTGCTCCAGACCTGCAGCCTGTTGCAGAAGCCCCAGCCACAAGATGCTATGGGGCTATTTCAAGTGAGGGTGTCCAAGTGGCCAGTACAGGCTTTGTGACACCTCTGGATGAGCTGGAGGGGCTCGGTGAGATCTTCTACCCCATGACAGCCCAGGAACAAGGTGAGCAGGATGTCGGGGAGGCACATCTCTCATCACAGTGGGTCCCCAGGGCAGGTGGCACTCAGCAGGGGCTGGGCCTTGGAACAACCCAGTGTGGGTACCTTAAAGGACCTCTAGGACTCAGATGCATCATTATCTCTTCAGCTCAACTGGCAGCCTCAGAACCAGGGCCCAAGGTGCTGGTGGCCAACCACGGGAGCTACTTTGTCCGTTTGGGTGATCTGGCCCCTACCTTCCGCCAGCGAGCTTTTGAACATGCCTTGAGCCACGTGCAGCACAGTCAGTTCCAAGCCAGGGACGCACTGGCCCAGCTGCAGGACGCCTTCCTAGTGGTAAGAACATCCCTACTCCTTGTCTCCAAGGCCTCTCCATGGAGACCTGGGATTTGAGTGTACCCAACTCACATGCGGGATGGGGATGGTAGCCATATCACCCTGGCCAGCAAGGCCCGAGAATGAGTTAGGCCACGTGTTTGGTAGGGATCATTGGGTATGGCTGGAGTTGGCACGTCTAGAGTCCACAGAAGAGGGTGCCTCAGGTGACAGATGCGTTGGGACCTCCAGCCTGGGTGGTCTCCTCCTGCTGTTGTTTCTCTTGCCCTGGCCCAATGTCTGACCTGGGCATGATGGACACCAGGGCTGAGCACTCTGAGCTGGGCATCCTCCCTCTACCCCTTTCCTTCTCAGTTATAGGATCTACTCCTCCATCCTCAGTCAGCATTCTGGGGATGAATGAACATGATATTCAGAACAAGCCAGCTCTGCTGTGGCCACAGGGAGAAAGTTCTAGACTTGATACCAGGACAGCACCAAGTGCTCACAGTCCCTGCCAGGGACACCCACCTGCCCTGCTGGCTCTCTTTCCAGGTTGACCAGGGCCCCAAGGCATTGGGAGGACGGCCATGTCCGGACCAGAGGTCACATGACACACTGGAGGATGCTGGTAACCCTGAGGTGCGTGTGTTCCCTCCTCTTGTTCCTGTCTGGGGCCTGGGCCCATACCTCACCCCAGCTCAGCATCTCGCCCCAGTCTCCATTACCTCACTTTTGTCCCCCAGGCCCAAGAAGCCATGGCTCTGGAAAGGGTGCGTGCCCTCATCCTCCAGCTCCACACGGCCTACAGTGGCCTGGCCACAGGCCTTCAGGGCCTGCCTGGGGAACTCCAGCGACAGGTGGGACAGGCACGGCACAGCCTCTGCGAGCTCTATGGCCTGGTGTCCTCAGCCAATACTATCAGGGAGCTGCCAACAGAGCGCCTTGTCCACAGTCGTGCAGGTGTCAACCAGGCATGGCAAGGGCTAGAGGCGCAGCTGGATGGCCTGCAGCACAGACCCCCGCTCAGCTGGCTGGTGGGGCCCTTCACTGAGCCCAGTGGGCAGTGTCTGTAGGTGGCCATGGACCAGAGACAGTGTCTCCCTGTTACTCTGAGCTGCCTGATGACCTTCCTCTGTCCAATGCTTCAGCCCTGCACATGGGAGATGAACCACAGCAGCCGCTGATCTGGCCCTGTCAAGCACCTGCTATCCTCTCCCAAGAACCCCCAGCCCTTCCCCAAGTAGGGCTGGGCTCACTGCCGGGCCTAGAGGACAGAGAAATATGCTCAAGTCTTGACGTCCTCTGTTGGCTCCCACTGAGAACCTTCTCACCTTGGGGGCTCTGTACCCCACCTTTAGGGTCCACACTATCAGCTTATCAGTGGTTCTGCTCTGGGCAGCACGTCCTCAGTCCTTAGCCAACACATCTCAGAACCTCAATCTATTGCACTACAATGTACAAGAACACTACTGCCATGCTAACTTCTGCTCCTCCAGCCTCTGCTGACACCCTGTGAGAGCAAAGCCACCCACAGCCACAAGAGCCACCTCCTGTCTGTAAGGCCTGACTTAAGACTGTTCTGTTCCCAGAGGGGGCCCTGTACAGGCAGCCTGCTCTGCAGGGTGGGCTAAGTGGCCTGGGTGGTAGCCCTGAAGCACTTCCTCATAGGCTCTGAGTCCTAGGGAAGCCAGCAGGTGACAGCCCCCTTGTCTGCTCTACACGCCCAGAGGTGCAAGCATGCAGGATGCCCAAGTGCTGCTGGCCACACCCCATTCATCCTCTCAGAAAATAACTGGGTCCCCTAAACTCTAGAACACGAAGGCTGGCTATTGCTATGATGGGCACAGCTTCAGAGCCATCCATGATGGGAAGGTTAGGAGCCTTCCCTTCCTTGGCCTGCTACACCTAGCACCAGTCATGGCAGAGACCAAGCTGGGGCCAGGTTCAAGTCTTCCAGTCAGCTGAGGCTCCAGGCACCCCATCCATCATACCACACCTAGCTCTGGGAACTCATACCAGAGCCAAATCCCAGGACAGCCCAGGGTGGGAGTGGACCCTCATAGGGGGAGGACAGAAGTACAGAGTAGGAAGGCCATGTATGTAGTGATAGTACCAGAGCTGGGTCAGGAACAGAGGCTGCCCCATGCTGCATACCCTGGCCCTCTCGGCTAGAATGCTGGGCTGGCACCAGATTCTGAGTCCTGCTTGGGGACCTGAAGCCACCTATGGCTGGGTGGGACGGGAAGGCAGTTAGTTCAGGGTCTGCAAGGTCTTCACACTGGGCCACAGCAGTCTGTTCCCACTTATGCTGGTAGGACAGCTGTGCCCAGAAAGGGCCCAGACAAACCTTGTGAGCACAGCTCAGAGGCAAACAGTTCCCCTTCCCCATGTGCCTGGCTCCCGGCTCAACCCTCTGTCCTCTCAGGCCATGTGATGGCTGCTCACTTCCCTAGCTCTGGCCACAGCAGCGCTCCTAACACTAGGAAATCAAACCAATAAAAATGATGTCTTTTTCATTAAAAAAACCCTTTATAGCCATTTCATGTTGCTCAGAAATCAAGCAGAAAAAATCCAAGGGGACAGATACAAACAGCACAGCACTTCCCCAAGTCTCTGCTCGGAGGAAGGCTAGGGACAGACACAGGTGCCCGTGAAGTTCCTGCTCAGCTTAGCTCAGCTCAGCTGTCCTCATCTGGGGACCCGGAGGCCAGCCGTGCTCTCTCGTGCTCCTGAAGTTCACCCCCAGGCCTGGCAGGCTCAGAGACCTCCCGTGGGCTGCTGGGGACACAATACCATAAAATGTAGTGAGGATGCACTCCCTGATGCCACCTTGGGACCATCCCATTGTGCGGTGAGGAAGAAACAGGCCCTTGCTCCTGGGGCCTGCGATTGGCACAGTCTTCCTCTTCTGAGACCAAGCCACTGAACACAAGGGCCCCAACAGCAAAGCCTGCAGCTGAGGGCAAACCTTGCTGGTAGTTGAGCTGGGAACCAAGACCCTCCACAAATGGCCTAGTTGGTGGCTGATGCTATGAACAGTGCTGACCTGAGTCACTCCTCACTTAGATGGTCAACAAGATACCCCAGCCTTGGACAGCTTGACCATGTGACAAAGGTGGGGCAAGGGTGAAAGGCACAGCATGGAGGAAGGTCCTCCAGGACCGCATACTCACTCAGGCA
Source organism: Orientallactaga sibirica (assembly GCA_036365145.1). NCBI lineage: Eukaryota > Metazoa > Chordata > Mammalia > Rodentia > Dipodidae > Orientallactaga > Orientallactaga sibirica. The sequence continues at coordinate 15,521,875 of JAEOAD010000049.1, read as the reverse complement.
GGCCTTCCTCTGAGTCCTGCTCCTTGTCCTCGGTGCTCTCCCCCTGCTGGGACATGGCCTCACCATTCACAGGAGCTGAGAGATGGGGAGACAGGGGGACAGAGGGATCATGGTACATAGCTGGCCTCTCATCAGGAACCCTTCCTCTTCCCATTCAGAGTGGCCAGCTTTGGGATCCTGAGCCTCCTTGAACCGTGACCTGCCTGAGGGGCTGGTGTGACACAAACTACGTCATCTGTTAGCACTGAGGGGCAGGGAATGAGGAAAAAACGCCTTGGGCCCTGGGGGCTCCTGCCCTGCACTGGGAGACACTGTCTCCTCTCAGCTCTTCTGAGGCTAAGCCTTAAGACCTTGGCCACATGAAATCCTTGTTGATTGGCAGACTGGGCACACCCTGCCAGCTATGCCAGCTTGAGTCCTCTGGGCCACCTGCACCCTACTGCAGGCACTCAATAGGGTCAGGACACCTTGTGGCTCCCCAGAGCAGGACAAGTTCTGCGGAATGCATCCCTCCAGTGCACCGGGGGAGACCAGGGCTGTTCCTCCCGCTGTCCAGCCCCAGTAAGAAGGGGTTATGGCACTCACCAGTGGCAGGCTTGTCCTCAGCAGGCTCCTTGGGGGCCTGCTCCCCGGCTGGCTGCTCTTCTGCCTTTTCCCCCTCAGCCTGCTCCTTCTCCACACCAGTCTTGTTTGTCTTCTGGACCGCCTCCATCTTCGGTCCCAAGACCCGCGACTTGAGCCGAGTGTAGACTTCTGCTGCCTTCTCCATCACATCCTTGTTGGCTTTGTACCGACGGATCTGGCCAAGAGGCCTGAGTCACTGAGGGCAGTCCTCTACAAGCCCCTCCCACCTATAGGTGCCACCACCTGCCAGAACCTGGCTCCACACCCTGGGCCCACCTTCTTTAGAGTGGCTACCACGTCCGTGTTCCTCTGCAGGATTTGAGAGGTCACCCGCAGTGTCCCCAGCTCTTCCAGCGCACCCAGACACCTCTTGATGTCCTGCAGGGTGGGATGAGTGGGGTGGCCTGCTGCTGCCTGACAGACTCAGCACAAGCACGTGTGGGCCACCCAGACTGCCAGCTGATAAAATGCCTCCCCAGGAGACCCTGTATCTGCCTTAGTTTCTAGACTTCTGAGGGAGCCTGGCCAGGAGGTGGCAGAGGGGACACTGGGGCAGAAGGGCTGCGCTGTGCTCCATGGAGGGTCTTACCGGGTTGTCAACCTTCAAGGCGAACTTGATCTCACTGTGCAGCTTCTGGAGCTTCTCCTCCACGGAAAGTTCTGCACAAGACCATGGCCTGAGCAGGCCGCAAACCCCGGGACCTCACACCTGAAACCTTGCCCCGCACCTCCCCTCCTTCACCTTTCTTCTTCTCCACCTTCCTGTCCAGCGAGAAGCCCTCAGAACGCTTCCGGGTTCTTTCCACCTTTGCCGGCCTGTAGAGAGATGCCCCTTCAGCCAGCCACTCAAGAGAGGGCAGAGCAGATAAACACCCTTCCCTGGTTCTTTGGCCAGGACAGGCACCTGCCTATACATCATTAGAAGCCACTCATCAATGACAAGCAGGTCCCACAGCACTGGGTGGCCCTATGCCAAACTGCCTGGCCCTTGGCTCTGCTCACTAGAGGCTGGAAAGCCGATCAGAAGGGGGCCAGGGATGGGCTGTCTCATGGGTTCTGGGGCAGGATGTCCCAGCACTGTGTACACAGCACTAGGTTGTGTCCTGTGGGGTGTCCTGGGCCCTGAGGGTGCCCAGCAGATTCTCTAGCCTGCACCCATTGCAGGCTGGAACTCCTTCACTTAGGACAGTCACCCCTGGAGGCAGAACTGTCCATGGTCCTGAAGTAGTGTTGCTGGCTCCACCCATCAGGCCAGGAACCACAGAACCACAAGCCCCAGCTGGATCTGGCAGGAGGACAGAGTTCAGAAGCCTGGCAGAACAAAGGGCAGTAGGATGGACGCAGACCTGGCTCGTGGCTTCTCCTCGGGCCGCCCTCTCTTCTCCTTCTGGCTCGACTTCCTCACAGGTTCCGTGCTTGACAGAGGTGACTTCTTGGCTGACTTCTTCCCCTATGGCAGCAAGGCACAGGGTTGCAGCCTGCTGGCAGGGGACTGTCCCAACAGGGACCCACCTACCCAGAGCCACCCACATGGCTGGTTCAGGTGGCAGGCAAGACAGGAGACCCACATGTCCAAGGCAACCCACCCCCTCCACAGGAGGCAAGAGCCACTGCACTTTTGAAGACCGCTGGTGAGTAACTGTCCCCATCTTCCACAGCACACCTCCAGATCAGGGGATCTGGACTGTCTGTGGCACTGCCACATGCAATTTCCAGAATGGTGCCAATTACCCAGCAGGAGCTCACAAAGGGGTATCCCCCCACGGGAGCCTGCATACCTCTCTCTCCAGGTCAGCCTCAGAGTCAGAGGAGGACGCTGGCCGTCCCCGGGCCTTGCGACCCCGCTTCTTGATGGGCTCCTCATCCTCGCGGAGTTCATCCCCACTGCTGCCGCCACTGCCCCCGCGCTCTGCCCGCTCCCGTCGCCTCTCTTTCTCCTCCTTTTCCTGCTCACGCAGCCGCCGCAGTTCCTCCTCCTGCTGCCGCCGCCTCCGTGCCTCCAGCTCCCGCCGCCGCTCCTCATCCCTCCGCTTCCATTCACTGATACGGTCCACCTCTTCACTGTCACTGTGGAGGTACACCATGAGCCTGGGACACCACCCACAAGTCTGCCAAGGCACCTGACACTGACCACAACACCCACCTGTCACTGCTGGAAGAGGATGGAGGCCGTTCAGGCTTTGGTTTACGCCCTCGGGGCTTAGGGGGAGGCTTCTCAGCTAGGGAAAAAGAGGGGTGACCACCTCACTCTCGGGGCTTCAGAGGTGAGGAGAGCAAAGGGGCTGTGGGGTGTGGCAGCTGCACAGATGGGTATCGGTTCAAACCTACCTGGCTTTCGGCCGCGTGGAAGTTTCTTGACGGACATGTCTGAGTCAGAGGATGAGGAAGAGGAAGAAGAGGGGGACAGGGACTGGGCCACAGGCATAGGCTCTCCCTTGGCCCCATCTGAATCTACTTTAGAGTCCGAATCCGAGGCTGAAGGTACCTTCTGGGGAGAGCCCAAGAAGGACAGCCACCATTAGCCCAGGATCCCAAGGATATCCAACCATCCCAATGCTGGCAGCCTTAACCAGCCAGAGGACTTGGGGAGCATGGAGGGCAGGGGAGCAGTAGCTGCCTCCTAGCCTTGCTCTGCAGCACTATGTTAGAAAAGCAACTCTGCACTTAATACCCACCCAACAAAGTCAAGCCCGTCCCACAGTAGAAAGCGGGGTCCTAATCAGCATGGGAACTCTCCTCTATGGGGAGTGGGAGCAGAACTACTGAGCACAGGATTTCCAAAGGAGGGGTCTTCCTGGAAACCTGCTCTGTCCTGCACTACCTTTAGCCCTGCTATGCAGTATGGACACACAGCCCACACGGACATGTGTATATATGCACACAATACACTACCACACAGATACTTTTCTTTTTGCTTTTTTTTGTTTGTTTGTTTTGTTTTTCAAGGTAGGGTCTTACTCTAGCTCAGGCTGATCTGCAATTCACTATGCAGTCTCAGGGTGGTCTTGAACTCACAGTGATCCTCCTACCTCTGCCTCCCCCACGCTAAAGGCGTGGGCCACCACAGCCGGCCAATTGTGTGTGTGTGTGTGTATGTGTGTGTTTTCTTCTTCGAGGTAGGGTCTCACTCTGGCCCAGGCTAACCTGGAATTAACTATGTAGTCTCAGGGTGGCCTCAAACTCATGGAGATCCTCCTATCTCTGCCTCCCAAGTGCTGGGATTAAAGGTGTGTGCCACCACACCCGGCTCCTGTTGTGTTTTTTAACACCAGATTCTTGTGCCACTTTGTGCTTCCAGCTCATGTAGACGGCTTGGGAATTTAATAACTCAGGTGGCAAGCTTCATAAGTAAGCATCACTAACCAATGAGCAATGTTCTCAGCTCCTACAGATACTTGTGACACACGTGCACATATGTACACACTACACACTCATAACATGGGTCCTTCCAGGCTATGGCATTCCAGTACCCAGAATCCAATTTTCCAATCCCAACGATAGGGTCTCTGGGGTGGCACCAGCTATGCACACAATCTTGGGGTGCCACTGTACCCACGTGAGCACCCATAATCAGAACCCACCACTCCTTGTGCCTGACCCTTGCCACAAAGGGCCCAAACTATGCTGTCACTGGAGGCCACAAACAGGCTCTCAGTGAGCTCAGAAAACACACAGGCGGCACCCTACCTTTTTCCGTCCTCCTAGGGGGCGAGGGCCCCGCCGCGGTGGGCGGATGACAGCCTTCTCTGGGGTGAAGTCCTAGATGGAGAGACAGGTGATTCAAGGGTACTGGCTAACTCTACTGTGTGTTCCCCAACACATGCCCTCTGTAGGACAGAGCTCTGCTCACCTGGTCACTGGTCTTTTCCGACTCAGATGAGCTCTCTGAGTTCTCCTCTTCCGATGGGGAAATGCTGGCCTGATCTAAGTCACTGGAGGCCTTTCGAGATCGTTTTGAGACAGACATCTGAAAGGGAATGATTGGTGGATCAGCTAGTGGGACAGCACATGCTTTGGGCATGACCCTCTTGACTCAGCCTCTCAAATCCTGCAATTACAGGTAGGAGCCACCATGAGCACGACAAGGGACCCACTCCCAGGAGGTCCCTAGAGACATCAGACACAGAAAGTGAGATGATGGGGATGACGGGCAGGGGGTTAGTATTGCATGGAAAAGAACTTCAGTGGGGAGAGATGGAACATTCTGGACATGGATATGGAGGGATGCTTATTACACTTTAGAATTTTTTTTTTTTTTAGGTAAGGTTTCACTCTAGCCCAGGCTGATCTGGAACCCACTATGTAGTAGTCTTGGTGGCCTCGATCTTGGTGATCCTCCTACCTCTACCTCCCAGGTACTGAGATTAAAGGCATGAGCCACCACGCCCAGCAGAAATCCTTAGTTTTAACTGAGTTTTGTGCCAATAAAAATCTACATACAAGGGCCAGGTGTGGTAGCACACACCTTTAATCCCAGCACTTGGGAGGCAGAGGTAGGAGGATCACCATGAATTCAAGGCCACACTGAGACTACATAGTAAATTCCAGGACAGCATGGGCTAAAGAGAGATCCTACCTCGAAAAAAACCAACACAGGGCTGGACAGATTGCACAGTGGTTAAGGTGCTTGCCTACAAAGCCAAAGGACCACGTGCAATTCCCCAGGAGCCACGTAAAGCCAGATGCTGTGGGGCATGTGTCTGGAGTTTGTTTGCAGTGGCTAGAGGCCCTGGCGCCCCCATATTCTCTATCTTTCGCAAATTAAAAAAAAATATTTTTAGAAGTCTATATATAAAACTGGTACTGAAGCCAGGTGTAATGGTGCACACCTTTAATCGCAGCACTTGGGAAGAAGTAGGAGGATCACCATGAGTTCGAGGCCACCCTGAGACTACATAGTGAGTTCCAGGTCAGCCTGGGCCAGAGTGAGACCCTACCTCAGAAAATAAACAAACAAACAAACAAACAAACAAACTGGGACTGGAAGATAGTTCAATCAGTAAAGTATTTCCTCACAAACATGAAGGACGGAGCTTGATCCCTAGAACCCATATACAAAGGTTGGTGCTGGGGGATGGGGCACAGGCTCAGTGGTTAAAGGTACTTGCTTGCAAAACCTTCCAGCCTGGGTTCAATTCCTCAGCAACCACATAAGCTAGATGTACAGTGATGGCACATACACACACATGCACGTGCCCCTATTTTTTTAAATAAAGAAGCTGGAAAGATGGCTTAGCGAGACAAAGATAGGAGGAACACCATGAGTTCGAGGCCATCCTGAGACTACATAACAAACTCCAGGTCAGCCTGGGCTACAGTGAGACTCTACCTCGAAAAAAAAAAAAAAAAAAAAAAAAAAAAATAATAATAATAATAATAATAATAAAATAAAAATAAAAACCCAGGCATGGTGGCATATACCTTTAATTCAGTACTTGGGAGGCAGAGGTAGGAAGATTTGCCTTGAGTTCAAGGCCACCCTAAGACTACATAGTGAATTCCAGGTCAGCCTGGGCTAGAGTGAAGCCCTACCTTGAAAAACCAAATTAAATTAAATTAAATTAGGGCTGGAGAGATGGCTTAGCGGTTAAGGCACTTGTCCTTGAAGCCCAAAGACCCAGGTTTGATTCTCTAGGTCTCAAGTAAGCACATGTGTCTGGAGTTCATTTGCCATGGCTAGACTAGAGGCCCTGCCATGCCCATTCTCTCCCTCCCCCCAAATAAATAAATAAAAATTAAATTTAAAAAATAATAAAATAAGGCAGGAATCCAGGAGTGGTGGCATTTGGGAAGCAGAAGTAGGAAGATCACCATGAGTTTGAGGCCAGCCTGAGACTACATAGTGAATTCCAGGTCTGCCTGAGCTAGAGTGAAACCCTACCTCGAAAAAAATAATAATAATAAAAAGAAAAAAGAGGGCTGGAGAAATGGCTTAGTGGTTAAGGCACTTGCTTGCAAAGCCAAAGGCCCCGGTTTGATTTCCCAAGACACATGTAAGCCAGATATGCACAAGGAGGAGCATGCGTCTGGAGTTCGTCTACAGCAGCTGTTGGCCCTGGCACGCCCATTCTCTCTCTCTCCCTGCTTATTTCTCTCTCTCTCTCTCTCTCTCAAATGAATAAAGAAAAATGAAATATTTTTTTAAAAAGACAAAAGGCAATAAAGGGAAAGGGAGGAAAGTGGGAAGCAGCATGCTAAGAAAGGGCTTCAGCACACAAGGATGGTTGGTGAGGGGCCCTGTGCAGGCTGCCCTGTCCAACCCACCTTCAGTGCAGGCGTTTTCCTCTTCAGACTGTGGCCACTGCTCTTCTCAGAGTCCGAGTCACTCTCCATCCTGTCACTGGCAGCTGTGGCGGTCACAGCCGTGACAGCCATGACGCCCCGATCTTCCTCGTCTGCGTCACTCCCACCTGCTGGTTCAGCTTCAGGGGCCTCACTGTCAGAGGAACTCACCGGCTAGTTAGGGGGTGGGGAAAGAAGACACATGGCTGGAGTGTACTTCCCAACCAGGGTGGTGACGCAGTGTGGACAGCACCCATGAGGGGGAAATGGAGATGTATTTGGTGGGCACTAAGGTCAGGCCATGGAGTGTAAAGTTCAAACTTGGGTGAAGGAGATGGCTCACTTGCTTAAAAAGTCTACTGGCCCAAGTTTGAGATGCAGAAAGTGACACATATGTCTAGAGTTTGCCCTGACCCATACTCTCTCTTTCTCTCCTTACAAATAAATTTTCTTTTAGTCTGTTTTTGTTGAGATAGGGTCTCACCATAGTGCAGGCTGACCTGGCCCTCACACTGTAGTTACAGTGCTGGATTAAAGATGTACACCACCATGGCCAGCTCTTTTTACTATATATACACACACACACATATATTTGAAGTGGAGGGCAGATAGAGAAGAGAGAATGGGCACGCCAGGACCTTTAGCCACAGCAAACAAACTCCAGACACATCTATGCATCTGGCTTTATGACGGTACTAGGGGATCAAACCTGGGATCTTTGGCTTTGCAAGCAAGTGCCTTAAGCACTAACCCATCTCTCCAGCCCCCTCCCCACTTTTTTAATCCCCAAATTACATGTCTAGGCTGGGTGTGGTAGCACACGCCTTTAATCCCAGAACTCAGGAGGCAGAGGTAGGAGGATTGCTATGAGTTCAAGGTCGCCCTGAGACTACATAGTGAATTCCAGGTCAACCTGAGCAAGAGTGAAACCCTACCTCGAAAAAAAAAATTACATGTCTGGAAGCAACACAATGTCCATCAATTTATGAGTAAGCAAGCTGTGGTATAACTATGGGATGGAGTATTATTCAATCATCAATCAAAAAGGTATAGCTTGGGGCTGGGGCGATGGTTCAGCAGTTAATGACACTTGCTTGCAAAGCCTGCTTACCCAGGTTCAATTTCCCAGCCATCCACATAAAGCCAAAGGCAAAAGGTAGTACAAATGTCTAGTTCCATATGCAGTGGCAAGAGACTCTGGTGCACCCATACACACACGTGCAAATTCTTTTTTAAAAAAGGGGAGAAGCAGCTTCTTGGTGTGTTGGTACACACCCTAACTCCCAGAACTCAGAAGTAGAGATGGGTTGGAAGGCCAAAGTTATCCTCAGCTACTTAAGGCATTAGAAACCAGCCTGCAATATGAGACTTTCTCTCCCCTCCTAGAAAGAAAAGAAAAGAGAGAGAGGGAGAACGAAATGCAGGCACAGTGACACACGCCTTTAATCCCAACACTGGGAGGGCAGAGCTAGGAGGATCAATATGAATTCAAGGCCAGCTGAGGCTACAGAGTGAATTCCAGGTGAGCCTGGCCTAGTACAAGACTCTACCTTGAAAAAAAAAAAAAAAAAGGCACAGGGAGGCAGAAGTAGGAGGATCAATGTGAGTTTGAGGTCACCCTGAGATTACAGTGAATAGCAGGAAACTCCAGACTAGAGTGAGACCCTGCCTGGCCTCCAAAAAATAAAACAAGGCCTGGTGTGGTGGCACACGCCTTTAATCCCAGCACTTACAAGGCAGAGAAGGAGGATCGCCATGAGTTCGAGGCTACCCTGAATTCCAGGTCAGGCTGAGATAGAGTGAGACCCTACCTGGAAAAAACAAAACAAAACAAAACAAAACAAAACAAAAAAAAAAAAAAGGCTGGAGGTAGCTCAGATGGTAGAGTGCTTCCCTAGCATGAACAAAGACCCTGGGTTCTATCATGCACAAATAAAACTGGGTGTGGTGACACACACCTATCCCAGCACAGGGAGGTAAAGGCAAGATGATCAGGAGTTCGAGGTCATCCTCTGCTACAAAGAGAGTTCAAGGCAAATCTGAGGAACATGAGTCCTATCTCAACAACAACTGAGCTGGACAGACAGCTCAGCAGTAAGGCACTTGCCTGCAAAGCCTAACAAACCAGATTTAATTCCCTAGTACCCAGGTAAAGCCTGATACACAAAGTGGCACATTTATCTGGAGCTTGTCTGTAGTGGCTGGAGGCCCTGGTGCACCCATATTCTCTCTCTCTCTCCTTACAAATACATATCAAAATTTTAAAAATAAAAAAATAGGGCTGGAGAGATGGCTTAGTGGTTAAGGCGCCTGCCTCCTAAGCCTAAGAACACTGATTCCAATCTCCAACAGTTCCAATCTCCAGGTCCCACGTTTAGCCAGATGCAAAGTGATGCAAGGGCGCAATGCCGCACTTGACCACAAGGGGGCGCACACACATCTGGATTTCGTTCGCAGCAGCTGAGACTGCTGGCGCGCCCATTCTCTGTCTCCTCCTCCCTCTGTCTCTCTCTCTGTCTCTCTCCAAAAATAAATAAAATAATTTTAAAAATAATAATAAAATAAAATTAAAAAATAATAATTTGGGGTTGGGAAGGTGGATCTGTGGTAGAATCCTTGCCCAACACAAAAGCCTGGGTTAAACTCCAGCACCAAACAAGAAAAGATAGAAGAAAGAAGAGGGCTGGAGAGATGGCTTGGTGGTTAAGGCACTTGCCTGCAAAGCCTAAGAACTGGAGTTCAATTTCCCAGTATCCATGTAAAGCCAGATGTATAAAGTGGCACATGTGAGCTGGGCATGGTGGCGCACGCCTTTAATCCCATCACTTGGGAGGCAGAGGTAGGAGGATCGCTGAGAGTTCAAGGCCACCCTGAGAATAGTTAATTCCAGGTCAGCCTGGACCAGAGTGAGACCCTACCTTGCAAAACCAAAAAAAAAAAAAAAAAAAAAAAAAAAAAGTGGCACATGTGTCTGTAGTTCATTTTTTAAAAAATATATTTTATTTATTTATTTGAGAGAGAGAGAAAGAGAGGGAGGGAGAGTATGAGCACACTAGGCCCTCCAGCCACTGCAAACGAACTCCAGATGCATGCACCCCCTTGTGCATCTGGCTTATGTGGGTCCTGGACAATCAAACCAAGATCCTTTGGCTTTGCAGGCAAATGCTAAGCCATCTCTGCAGCCCATGTGTACTTTTTTTAAAGTAGGGTCTCACTGGAGCCCAGGCTGATCTGGAATTAACTATGTAGTTTCAGGCTGACATCAATGTAACATAGATCCTCCTACCTCTGCCTCCTGAGTGCTAGAATTAAAGGCATGCAACATACCCCACCAAAAAAAAAAAGCCAGGTATGGTGGTGCACACCTTTAATCCCAGCACTCCAGAGGCAGAGGTAGGAGGATCATGGTGAGTTCAAGGCCACCTTGAGACTACACAGTGAATTCCAGGTCAGCCTGAACTAGAGTGAAACCCTACCTTGAAAAAAACAAAAAAAGGGGCTGGAGTGATGGCTTGGTGGTTAACGCACTTGCTTGTAAAGCCAAAGGACCCTGGTTCAATTCCCCAGGACCCATGTAAACCAGATGAAAAACCAAAAAAGGGCTGGAGAGATGGCTTAGCAGTTAAGGTGCCTGCCTGCTAAGCCTAAGAACACCCGTTCTCCAGGTCCCACGTTTACCCAGATGGAAAGTGACACAAGGGCACAATGCTGCACTTGCCCACAAGGGGACGCCTGTGTCTGGAGTTCATTCACAGCAGCTGAAAGGCCACTGGCATGCCCATTCTCTGTCTCTCTGACTCTCTCCAGGAAAAAAAAGGGCTGGAGAGATGGCTGAGCGGTTAAGGTGCTTGCCTGTGAAGTCTAAGGACTCAGGTTCAATTCCCCAGTACCACGTAAGCCAGATGCACAAAGAGGTACATGACGGTGGAGTTTGTTTGCAGTGGCTGAGGCCCTGGCACACCCATTCTTTTTCTCTGGCTGCCTCTCTCTCTCTCTCTCTCTCAAATAAATAAATTTTTTTTTTTAATGAAGAAGAGAAGGGGCGCTGGGTGGTGGATACATGACCATTTCAAACTGAACTTCTATTGAGTAGCAGATTCCTCTGAATTGAAATATTCTCTCCAAAAGAGAGGAAGGTGCTAGGTGTGGCGGCACACACCTTTAATCCCAGCTCTTGGCAGGCAAAGGTAGGAGGATCATCTTGAGTTTGAGGCCATCCTGAGACTACACAGTGAATTCCAGGTCAGCCTGGGCTAGAGCAAGACCCTACCTCGAAAAAACAAAAACAAAAACAAAAGCCAGGCGTGATGACGCACGTCTTTAATCCCAGCACTGGGGAGGCAGATGTAGGAGGATTGCTGAGTTCTAGGCCACCCTGAGACTACATAGTGAATTCCAGGTCAGCCTGGGCTAGACCAAGACCCTCAAAAAAAAAAAAATAAAAAAAAAGGGGGGGGCGGGTCTGGAGAGATGGCTTAGCGGTTAAGGTGCCTGCCTGCTAAGCCTAAGAACCCAGTTCCAATCTCCAGGTCCCACGTTTAGCCAGATGCAGTGACACAAGGACGCAAGGGCGCAATGCCACACTTGCCCACAAGGGGGCGCACACATCTGGATTTTGTTCACAGCAGCTGAGAGACTGCTGGCGTGCCCATTCTGTCTCCCTCTCCCTCTTTCTCTGTCTGTCTCTCTGTGTCTCTCTCCAAAAAGAGAGACACAGAGAGAGAGAGAGAGAGAGAGAGAGGAAGGAGGCTCTGGAGATTCAAGAAATCAAGTTTGGGACGCCGGGCGAGGTGGTGCACGCCTTTAATCCCAGCACTCGGGAGGCAGAGGTAGGAGGATCGCTGAGAGTTCGAAGCCACCCTGAGACTACATAGTTAATTCCAGGTCAGCCTGGACCAGAGTGAGACCCTACCTTGAAAAACCAAAAAAAAAAAATCAAGTTTGGGAGACCAGAAACTTAAAGAGCACACAACCACTCCCCAAAGTTTTGTTAACTATAAACTGAAACATTCCTTCATGGGGGTGGGACAGGAAGGAAGTTCCAGAGACTCAGGAAGTCAACAAGTCTAGCAAAGTGTTTCAAGACCCCACCCCTAAAGCTATATAAAGGGGAGACAAGTGCTTGGGGAGAGACTGCCTGGCTGAGTTGCAGCAATGGTACAGGGAACTGGTTTTGAGTCACCCTAATAAACTCACTGGTTCACCAAAAAAAGAGAGAAAAAGGAAAAAGGATAGAAACGGGGATGAAAAATGCATGGCATAGCATCTGGAGGAAACGGGCCACAGGGAAGAAGGGAAACAACAACTCCCTCCCCTTTTGAGTAGGCCGGGCAGACACAGGCTAACAAACCCACTTAACACACAAGAAAAATGAGAACCAGGTGTTGAAATGACCCGGCTACTCCATACCAAACACATTGTCTCTCTTGTGCATTTCTGACTGTCAGGCCAGGGACTTTCTATGCCAGTGCTGCTTCTGACAAGATGAAAATGCACTATACTTAAGTAGGTCAGGCCCCAGACTGAACATGCCAACAGTGAACAGCAGCTAGATTTCGCTCCCACTTTCCTGCACAGTGCCTTTCTGGCACATTGCCCTTCCTGCACAGCATCCAAAGGGCTCCCACGCTTTTATTTCCCTGCAAGGGACAGTGCAGATCTGTGCACTCACAGCATGACTAAATGGCTGGACAGAGGGTCTGAGGTAGGAGTAGGTCAGATTCAGAACACTAAAAGCCACTGCCAGTGAAGTGACCCTGGGCATCCCTTGCTCTCTAACAGGTGATTGTCACCATGATTTTGCAAACAAGGTTCCAACTGGATAGTAAGTAATTGACAGAGTTGAAACATAAGCTGGGACATTGCCCTGCCCTTTAACTCTAAGCCTAGGCCACTGGTCAGATACTCATTAAAAACCATTCCTGCCGGGCGTGGTGGCGCACGCCTTTAATCCCAGCACTCGGGAGGCAGAGGTAGGAGGATCGCCGAGAGTTCAAGGCCACCCTGAGACTACGTAGTTAATTCTAGGTCAGCCTGGGCCAGAGTGAGACCCTACCTCGAAAAACCAAAAAAAAAAAAAAAAAAAAAAACCATTCCTGGTGCTGGAAAGATGTCTTAGCAGTTAAGGCACTTGCTTGTGAAGCCTAAGGAGCCAAGTTTGACTCTTCTCCAGGTCCCACATAAGCCAGACACAAGGTGATCCCAAGTGCGCAAGGTCGCACATGTGCACTAGGTGGTGCATGAGTCTGGAGCTCAATTACAGTGGCAGAAGGCCCTGGTGTACCAATTCTCTCTCTTACTTTTGCTCTCTTGCATTAAAAAAAAAAAAAAAAAAAAAAAGGACTGGAGAGGTGGCTTCACAGTTAAGAGAAGCCAAAGGACTGAAGTTTGATTCTCCAGTATCCACATAAGCCAGGTGCACAAGATGTGTCTGGAGTTCGTCTACAGTGGCTAAAGGCCCTGGCACATCCATTCCCTCTCTCTCCCTCTGCCTCAAACAATAAAAAATAAACAATAATAATAATAGCCAGTTTGTTGGACTTGCCTCAAAAAAAAAAAAAAAAAGCCAGGTGTGGTAGCTTTCACCTTTAATCCCAGCACTCAGAAGGCAGAGGTAGGAGGACTGCCTTGAGTTTGAGGCCATCCTGAGACCACATAGTGAATTCCAAGTCAGCCTGTGCTAGAGTGAGACCCTACCTCAAAAAAACAAAAACAATGGCCTTCAGTCCAATTAGAGAGCAGTTGGTTTCCCCCAGAGCAGACATGTCACTATTGCACTCTTTTGGTCATTTGGCCTGTCTGGCCAAACTTGAGGCTTCCAGTGTTCACTGTTTTCCCCTGCTGATGACTTCTGTCTCCCATAGGGCTGCATGCAGTGCAGCTTTTTCCAGCTTTCAGTTGGCTGGTCTATAGCGAGAAGGTTTTCTCGTCAGTGACCTTGCCGCCCAGGCATGTGAAGTCTTCAGCAATAGGGTCTTACCATCTGTTTCTCAAGGGAAACCAAGGGCCTTGGCAATAGCCTGTAATGTTTTGGAGGCAACAGGGACCTCCCTGGCCAACAGCTCACTGGAAGGTATCCCATCCCTGGCACTAAAAATTTTCTAGTAACAATCTATGGTTTCTGGATGTGCCAAAATTAGGCCTGGAGAGATGGCTCAAGGGTTAAGATGTTTGGCTGTGAAGCCTAAGGACCCAGGTTCAATTTCCCAGAAACCACATAAGCCACATGCACATGGTGGTGCATACAACTGGAGTTCATTTGCAGTGACTAGAAGTGCTGGTGAGCCCATTCTCCCCCCCGAAATAAATAAACAAACAAACAAACAAACAAACAAACCAGTAATAGTGAACATGGTGGCTCATACCTTTAATCCCAACACTTGAGAGGCAGAGGTAGGAGTATCACTGTGAATTCGAGGCCACCCTGAGAGTACATGGTGAACTCCAGGTCAGCCTGGGCTAGAGTGAGACCCTTGAAAAACCAAAAAAAACAGGGCTGGGGAGATGGCTCAGTGGTTAAAGGCACTTGTTTGCAAGCCTGCTGGCCTGAGTTTGATTCCCCGGTACTCACATAAAGCCAGATGCAAAAAGTGGAGCATTCATTTGCAGCAGCAAGAGACCATGGCATAAGCACATATACACACACATACAGGTACAAATAAATAAATTTTAAAAAATAAATTGAGCCGGGCGTGGTGGCACACGCCTTTAATCCCAGCTCTCGGGAGGCAGAGGTAGGAGGATCGCCATGAGTTCAAGGCCACCCTGAGACTACATAGTTAATTCCAGGTCAGCCTGGACCAGAGTGAGACCCTACCTTGCAAAACCAAAAAAAAAAAAAAAAAAAATCCCAAAACCCTGAGACTACATAGTTAATTCCAGGTCAGCCTGGACCGGAGAGTGAGACCGTGCCTCGCAAAAACCAAAAAAAAAAAAAAAAAAAAAAAGGTCAGCCGGGAGTGGTGGTGCACGCCTTTAATCCCAGCACTGGGGAGGCAGAGGTAGGAAGATCGTCATGAGTTCAAGGCCACCCTGAGAATACAGAGTGAACTCCAGGTCAGCCTAAACTACAGTGAGACCCTACCTCGAAAAACCAAAAAAGAAAAAAAAAAAGGTCAGGGACTTGGCTCAATGGTTAAGGCACTTGCCTGTAAAGCCTCATGACCTGGGTTTGATTTCCCAGTACCCACAAAAAGTGACACATGCATCTGGAATTTGTTTGCAATGGCTGGAAGTCCTGGCACTCCCATTCTCTCTGTATGTCTCTCTTCTATCTCTCTCTGCTTGCAAATAAGAAAATAAATAAAATATTAAACAAGTAACTTCAAAGCCCTAACAACAATAAAGCTGGTGTGGTAGTTTGTGCCTATCTACCTGGGTGCTCAGGACTAGACAGCAGTGTGTTGCTTTTGCATGGACGAGGAATCCTGGAAACACAAGAAACTGGAGAAAACAAAACCTACACTTGCAAAAGCCCAGACACTGTCCATGTCAAAGTACCCAAGACAACTCAAACCTACACTAGCAATCTCCACAGCTCAGGATTCTAGACAAGGTCTCACTGTGTAGCTCAGGCTGACCTTGAAATTACTCTTGAACTTTCCAGTCTCCTTTCTCAGCACCTCCCAGTGCTGAGATTACAGGCCTTTGTCACTGGGCTTTGCTGGGAATCTACAGCAACCAGCTGGCAACTAAGGATGCCTATAGGGTCTGTTTCAGGAGCACACTATTGTGGGGTTTCTTTCCTTGAGGGCAGGCTTCCACAAGGTACTTAGCAAGCCATTGGTGTCCAATAAATATTAAATGGTGGTGACTCACTGGGGAGGTAACCCAAGAGAACTTGAGCTGGGCCTGGAAGGAATCTCACGAAGCTGTGCAGTCTGAGGGGACCTTCAGTAGGCTGTGGCCAAGCAAGCCCTGTGTCTCCCATACATCATGCATGACAATGGCAAACTATCACATGCCACAAATGTGTTCCAGGCCCTCAGAAGTAGTGCCAAGCCATAAGCCTTCAAGAGCCAGTGTTGAATGAACCTCAAATTCTGGACTGTGAGCTCCCAAGAATCCATGTTTGTTTCTGCATAGTACCTGCCGTGTGCTATGTGCCGTGCTGGTCAGTAAAATTGTTTGTTTCAACTCAAAGTGCTAGTGTCCAGCACGGCACATGGCACACAGCCAGTGGATCCGCAGGCAAAGACAGTCCAGCACCTGCCAGCAGAGGAACGATGCACTGGCACTCTGAGCTCCCGCACAGGACAAACTCTCTGAAATGACTCCACCTTCCTCACAAAGCTATTAACTCCACAGCCAGGTTATCCCTCTCCCTGCCCCCTTAGCCTATCCCAAGCTCATACCCCACCCTTCCACAGAAACCTCCCAAGCACAGCTAACTCCAGAGCAAAGGACAGGCACAACTCCCCCATCCCCACCTTGCCACAGGCCCCCCCACTCCACCCTGCCATGGGGCCTTCTGTCAACTAATTTTCCTAAATGCCCCCTTCCCAGAACATTCCCAGACATGTCTGCCACGGAGATGCCACATGATTTTCTGTGATTTTTCCCACATGACCCAGAGCTCTCCTAGCTACAAGTTACTACCCACAACATGTGGCAGTGATGGGATAGAGGAGGTGCTATTTATTCTAAGTTTCTTATCTTCAAGGAAAGCACTCTCAGAACTGGTCTGAATTCAGGCTCATCCTAGGACAAGAAGTAACACAAGTGATTGGGGTCCCACACACTAGGGGCACTGGGAGTATATAGACATCTGTGGCTGTTAGGACATGGACAACTCTACTGTAGAGAATGATGCAACCCTAAATGTCCAGTGCTGACAGGGAGAGAACTTGACCTAGAAGCTTTTCCCATAAAACAAGGCTACTTGGCTGGGAGTGGTAGCTCATGCCTTTCATTCAACACTTGGGGGCTGAGTCAGGAGATCACTGTCTGAGACCGTGACTCAAAAAAAAAAAAAAAAAAAAAAAAAAAAAAGAGGGGGATACCTGTAAACAGTGGCCCTGACTGTGAGGAAGGGTCCTTCCACAGATCTGCAGACACCCCACCTCACCTGCCCACTCTACCCCAAGGTACTCACTGGAGGCGCACTGTAGCTGGCGTGTGGGTTGTTCTGGATCTCCCACAGTCCTTCATTGAAGCCTTTCCTCTTGTTGGGTTTCCCGTATTTATCTTTACATTTGTCGTAGGGAAATAAGTCCTTGGGTCCCAGGAAGGCTCTGGGGAGAGGAACCAGCAGCCAGTTGTTCCAGGTGAGGCAGGCAATGTTGGGAAGCACCAAGTGTGTGAGTGGGGGTGGGGGGAGGACAAGGCCTGGCTGGGGACACTTACGTTTCGTGTGTACCAAAAAAGAAGATAGGGTATTTGTTGGGTGGGGGCTTCACGGCACCATCGGCAATGTCATCAATCTGTAGTGAGAGACCAGTTGGATTGGTCAAGGGTGGCTCACGGTGAGGGATAGGAGCCATCATGTACTGACCCAGGGAATAGCCCATAAACTGGCCAGATATTTGGGGAAGAAAACACCCGCATTCCACTAGGGTATGCCTTCCCAACAAGAATCTGCATTTTTGTGTGTCCCACTAACCTGCACTCCCCCAGGAAGAAAGCTGGCTCCTGACAGGTGCTTCACCTGAACCAAGCCCAATAGGCCTTCTGAAGCTCCCAGGGGGTGGGCCCAAGCTCAGTTTCTCTGAACACCCAGGAACCTCCCAAGGGACCCCCTCCTGCAAAAATACCAGGCGGGCCCTTCCTTCCTTCTCCCAGAGATGCAGCTAGCAGCTCCAAGGATGCAGCGTGTGGGGGGTGGGCTGCAGGAGCCAGGCCCTGAGCATCCAGGAAGTCCCACCCTCTCCCTGCTGGCCCACGGGCTCCGGCAGCTGTCAGTCACTTCCCCACAGGAGGCTAGCAGCCCCTTCCCTTCCAATCAGGTGCTTGGAAATGTTCAGAGCTGGAGGAGGAGGGGCAGGGGGAGCGCAAAGCCAGTGCTCTGTGACGAGAGAACTGGGCAAGGTTGGGATGTCGGTAAAGTTACATCTCCCATCAAAGTGTGCATGTACACAGTATGCGCATCGGTTTACAGTGTGGAGCTCCGAAGACTAGATAATGCCATGCCCACCCAACTCTCTGACCCTTAGGGGACTGCTGGAATCTTCCTGGCTCCACAACAGCACTTCCTTCTCCCTCCTCAAGGACTTCAGTCATTGGACATTCGGCCCCCTGCAGAAGCATCTGCAACTCAGCCCGCCAACCTGAGGCCCACTGGCCACTCCTCTTTCCTGCCCAACACCTGCTCAGTATCCAAGCCCTCTCTTCTTTGATCCCAGGAGCCACCACCTCTACTGTTCCCAAGCCCTCCTCCTCACAGCCCCTCTTCCCCCACTGCCTGGTCTTCCACTCCCACCCCAAATTCTTCCAGTCCAACCAAGTACGACTAGAGGTGACAAAAGCCAGTTCTTGTGCAGTGACTTCCGTATCAGGGCCTAGAACTCCACCACCTGCACATCCCCCAAATTCCTTTACCACACAGATGCCACCAGCCTCTGACCTGGAGTGATCTGTGTGCTAAACCTGTGGGTGACAAAAACTTCTGTGTCCCTCTGCACGCAGGCCGTTCCCTGCCAGGGCCTGAATGCCAGCACCTGCACACCCCACCCAAGGCTCCCACCTCAGAATATCTGTGCCATCTGGACCCTGGTGGCCTCTGAACCCTAAGGTCTGCTTGGCTCTCTTCCTGCCTTGCCAAGCATAGCCTCAAGCTCCCCACTGATGGAGGTCTCCTCCTCGGGGTTTAACCTCAGCTTTCTCCGACCTCTGGTCCCAATTGCCATTCTCCATGACCCTGTGAATGGAGATGCTGTCCCCAGCTGTTTCTACAGGTCCCTTGGCCTTCTTCAGGAACACCCTGCACTGTCATATATGGTCTCTCTTGGCTTGACCTCTGTGGATTGCAGGAGGGCAGACCAGTCCATGAAATTTGGCCTCTTTGCTCAAATCCTAAGTTTCCCAGCTCCCCTCAGGAGTCGTGACAACTTATTTAAACTTGATCCTGACTCTACCAGGTTATTTATACATACTTCTCTGGCCTTGCAATTCCCTGAAGCCCATCCCTGATGCCCAAAGGACAGACTTCTCAGGCCCAGAACACCACCATACCCACCCTCGTGGGATAACAGTCTCTCTGGTCTAAGAGCCCAGATGTTGGAATAGAGGGATCTCAAGCCAGGAACCCTCAGAGTCCCCACTTCATGACATCAGGTACACAGGAACCACAGTAATGAGACCAATGCTTGCTAAGGCACTGGAACCCAAACAACACCCAGACTCTGGAAACTCAGGTACCTGAGGATGGTGACACTCCAGAGCACCGGTGCCTCAGCTTCAGACTCTCCACAGGGGGCCCTCATCCTCACCCCCAACACTAGAAAACCCACATCCTGACTCCCTCCTCATCCTTCTCTGAGCAGCCCTCATCCTCTCCTTCTCTCAGCACCATCCTCATCCTCACCATCTCCTCTCAGCACCTCCTCATCCTCACCCTCTCCTCTCAGCACCTCCTCATCCTCACCCTCTCCTCTCAGCACCTCCTCATGCTCACCCTCTCCTCTCAACACCTCCTCATGCTCACCCTCTCCTCTCAGCACCTCCTCATGCTCACCCTCTCCTCTCAGCACCTCCTCATGCTCACCCTCTCCTCTCAGCACCTCCTCATGCTCACCCTCTCCTCAACACCTCCTCATGCTCACCCTCTCCTCTCAGCACCTCCTCATGCTCACCCTCTCCTCTCAGCACCTCCTCATGCTCACCCTCTCCTCTCAGCACCTCCTCATGCTCACCCTCTCCTCTCAGCACCTCCTCATGCTCACCCTCTCCTCTCAACACCTCCTCATCCTCACCCTCTCCTCTCAGCACCTCCTCATCCTCACCCTCTCCTCTCAGCACCTCCTCATCCTCACCCTCTCCTCTCAGCACCTCCTCATGCTCTCCCTCCTCTCTGCACCTCCTCATGCTCACCCTCTCCTCCTCAGCACCTCCTCATCCTCACCCTCCCTCTCAGCACCTCCATCCTCATCCTCTCAGCACCTCCTCATCCTCTCCCTCTCCTCTCAGCACCTCCTCATCCTCTCCCTCTCCTCTCAGCACCTCCTCATCCTCTCCCTCTCCTCTCAGCACCTCCTCATCCTCACCCTCTCCTCTCAGCACCTCCTCATCCTCACCCTCTCCTCTCAGCACCTCCTCATCCTCACCCTCTCCTCTCAGCACCTCCTCATCCTCTCCCTCTCCTCTCAGCACCTCCTCATCCTCTCCCTCTCCTCTCAGCACCTCCTCATGCTCTCCCTCTCCTCTCAGCACCTCCTCATCCTCTCCCTCTCCTCTCAGCACCTCCTCATGCTCTCCCTCTCCTCTCAGCACCTCCTCATGCTCTCCCTCTCCTCTCAGCACCTCCTCATGCTCACCCTCTCCTCTCAGCACCTCCTCATCCTCTCCCTCTCCTCCTCTCCTCTCCTCTCAGCACCTCCTCATGCTCTCCCTCTCTCTCTCAGCACCTCCTCATCCTCACCCTCCTCCTCTCTCTCAGCACCTCCTCATGCTCTCCCTCTCCTCTCAGCACCTCCTCATGCTCACCCTCTCCTCTCAGCACCTCCTCATGCTCTCCCTCTCCTCTCAGCACCTCCTCATGCTCTCCCTCTCCTCTCAGCACCTCCTCATGCTCTCCCTCTCCTCTCAGCACCTCCTCATCCTCACCCTCTCCTCTCAGCACCTCCTCATCCTCTCCTCTCAGCACCTCCTCATCCTCTCCCTCTCCTCTCAGCACCTCCTCATCCTCTCCTCTCCCTCTCAGCACCTCCTCATGCTCTCCCTCCCTCTCAGCACCTCCTCATCCTCCCTCTCCTCTCAGCACCCTCCTCTCAGCACCTCCTCACCCCCTCTCCTCTCAGCACCTCCTCATCCTCACCCTCTCCTCTCAGCACCTCCTCATCCCTCCACCTCTCCCTCCTCTCAGCACCTCCTCATCCTCCTCCCTCCCTCTCAGCACCTCCTCATGCTCACCCTCTCCTCTCAGCACCTCCTCATCCTCACCCTCTCCTCTCAGCACCTCCTCATCCTCTCCCCTCTCCTCCTCTCAGCACCTCCTCATCCTCTCCCCTCCTCATCCTCAGCACCTCTCACCTCCTCATCCTCTCCCTCTCCTCTCAGCACCTCCTCATCCTCACCCTCCTCTCAGCACCTCCTCATCCTCACCCCTCTCCCTCAGCACCTCCTCATCCTCCTCACCCTCTCCTCTCAGCACCTCCTCATCCTCACCTCTCCTCTCTCATCACCCTCTCCTCAGCACCTCCTCATGCTCACCCTCTCCTCTCAGCACCTCCTCATCCTCTCCCTCTCCTCTCAGCACCTCCTCATCCTCACCCTCTCCTCTCAACACCTCCTCATCCTCTCCTCTCCTCTCCTCCTCAGTACCTCCTCATCCTCTCCCTCTCCTCTCAGCACCTCCTCATCCCTCTCCCCTCTCCTCTCAGCACCTCCTCACCCTCTCCTCTCAGCACCTCCTCACCCTCTCCCTCTCCTCTCAGCACCTCCTCATCCTCTCCCTCTCCTCTCAGCACCTCCTCATGCTCACCCTCTCCTCTCTCAGCACCTCCTCTCACCCTCTCCCCTCCTCTCAGCACCTCCTCACCTCTCCCTCTCCTCTCAGCACCTCCTCATCCTCTCCCCCTCTCCTCTCAGCACCTCCTCATCCCCTCACCCTCCTCTCAACACCTCCTCATCCTCTCCCTCCTCCTCCTCCTCAGCACCTCCTCCCTCCTCTCAGCACCTCCTCCTCTCCTCTCAGCACCTCCTCATCCTCACCCCTCTCCTCTCAGCACCTCCTCACCCTCTCCTCTCTCTCCTCAGCACCTCCCTCATCCCTCCTCTCAGCACCTCCTCATCCTCACCCTCTCTCCTCTCAGCACCTCCTCATCCTCTCCCTCTCCTCTCTCAGCACCTCCTCATCCTCACCCTCTCTCCTCTCAGCACCTCCTCACCCTCTCCTCTCTCAGCACCTCCTCATCCTCCTCCTCAGCACCTCCTCATCCTCCTCCTCTCAGCACCTCCCTCCTCACCCTCTCCTCTCAGCACCTCCTCATCCTCTCTCTCCTCTCAGCACCTCCTCATCCTCTCCCTCTCCTCTCAGCACCTCCTCATCCTCACCCTCCTCTCAACACCTCCTCATGCACCTCACCCTCTCTCCTCTCAGCACCTCCTCATCCTCTCCCTCTCCTCTCAGCACCTCCTCACCCTCCTCACCCTCTCAGCACCTCCTCACCCTCTCCCTCCTCTCAGCACCTCCTCATCCTCACCCTCTCATCCCTCTCAGCACCTCCTCATCCTCTCTCCTCTCTCCTCTCAGCACCTCCTCATCCTCTCCTCTCCCTCTCTCAGCACCTCCCTCCTCATGCTCTCTCCTCTCCTCTCAGCACCTCCTCATGCTCTCCCTCTCCTCTCAGCACCTCCTCATCCTCACCTCCCTCTCCTCTCAGCACCTCCTCATCCTCTCCCTCTCCTCTCAGCACCTCCTCATGCTCACCCTCTCCTCTCAGCACCTCCCTCATCCTCACCCTCTCCCTCTCCTCTCAGCACCTCCTCATCCTCTCCCCTCTCCTCTCAGCACCTCCTCACCTCCCTCTCATGCTCTCCCTCTCTCAGCACCTCCTCACCCTCTCTCTCAGCACCTCCTCACCCTCTCTCCTCTCCAGCACCTCCTCATCCTCCTCTCCTCTCTCTCTCAGCACCTCCTCATGCTCACCCTCTCCTCTCAGCACCTCCTCATGCTCACCCTCTCCTCTCAGCACCTCCTCATGCTCACCCTCTCCTCTCAGCACCTCCTCACCCTCTCCTCTCAGCACCTCCTCACCCTCTCCCTCTCCTCTCAGCACCTCCTCATCCTCTCCCTCTCCTCTCAGCACCTCCTCATCCTCACCCTCTCCTCTCAGCACCTCCTCATCCTCACCCTCTCCTCTCAGCACCTCCTCATCCTCACCCTCTCCTCTCAACACCTCCTCATCCTCTCCCTCTCCTCTCAGTACCTCCTCATCCTCTCCCTCTCCTCTCAGCACCTCCTCATCCTCTCCCTCTCCTCTCAGCACCTCCTCACCCTCTCCTCTCAGTACCTCCTCATCCTCTCCCTCTCCTCTCAGCACCTCCTCATCCTCACCCTCTCCTCTCAACACCTCCTCATCCTCACCCTCTCCTCTCAGCACCTCCTCACCCCCCTCTCCTCTCAGCACCTCCTCACCCTCCCTCCCTCTCTCCTCTCAGCACCTCCTCATCCTCCCTCTCCTCCTCATCCTCTCCCTCTCCTCTCAGCACCTCCTCATGCTCACCCTCTCCTCTCAGCACCTCCTCATGCTCACCCTCTCCTCTCAGCACCTCCTCATGCTCACCCTCTCCTCTCAACACCTCCTCATCCTCTCCCTCTCCTCTCAGTACCTCCTCATCCTCTCCCTCCTCTCTCTCATCACCTCCTCATCCTCTCCCTCTCCTCTCAGCACCTCCTCACCTCCTCCCTCTCCTCTCAGTACCTCCTCATCCTCCCTCTCTCTCTCAGCACCTCCTCATCCCTCACCCTCTCCTCTCAACACCTCCTCATCCTCACCCTCTCCTCTCAGCACCTCCTCACCCTCTCCCTCTCAGCACCTCCTCACCCTCTCTCCCTCTCTCTCTCAGCACCTCCCCTCATCCTCCCTCTCTCTCTCAGCACCTCCTCATCTCACCTCTCCTCTCAGCACCTCCTCATGCTCACCCTCTCCTCTCAGCACCTCCTCATGCTCACCCCTCTCCTCAGCACCTCCTCACCCTCTCCTCTCAGCACCTCCTCACCCTCTCCTCTCCTCTCAGCACCTCCTCATCCTCTCCCTCTCCTCTCAGCACCTCCTCATGCTCACCCTCTCCTCTCAGCACCTCCTCATGCTCACCCTCTCCTCTCAGCACCTCCTCATGCTCACCCTCCCTCTCTCACCTCCTCCCACCCTCTCTCTCTCAGCACCTCCTCACCCTCCCCTCTCCTCTCTCAGCACCTCCTCATCCTCTCCCTCTCTCTCTCAGCACCTCCTCATCCTCACCCTCCCTCTCCTCTCAGCACCTCCTCATCCTCACCCTCTCCTCTCAGCACCTCCTCATCCTCTCCCTCTCCTCTCAGCACCTCCTCATCCTCACCCTCTCCTCTCAACACCTCCTCATCCTCTCCCTCTCAGCACCTCCTCATCCTCTCCCTCTCCTCTCATCCTCTCCCTCTCCTCTCCTCCCTCTCCCTCACCTCTCTCATCCTCTCCCTCTCCTCTCAGCACCTCCTCACCCCTCCTCCTCTCCCTCTCCTCTCAGCACCTCCTCACCCTCTCCTCTCAGCACCTCCTCATCCTCTCCCTCTCCTCTCAGCACCTCCTCATCCTCTCCCTCTCCTCTCAGCACCTCCTCATCCTCTCCCTCTCCTCTCAGCACCTCCTCATCCTCTCCCTCTCCTCTCAGCACCCCTCATCCTCACTCTCCTCTCGGCGCCCTCGCCGCCCTCCCCGCAGCCTCACCCGCGCCGGCCAGTGCGGGTAGCCCTTCATCTTGGCAAACACCAGGTCCCCGGGCTTGAAGGCGTGCGGCATGCTGGCGGCGCGAGGCCCAGGCCGCGGGCGGCAGTGGGAGAGCGGGGCCGCAGGCGGGAGCGGGACGCCGGAGGGGCGGAGGCGTCCGCTCAGGCAGCCGGCCGGCGCCTACTTATTGGGTTGAGCGACAACGGAAGTCCCGCCCACGAAGCCGTCATTTGCCGGCGACCCCCGGGCTCACTGGATCACGTGCCGGCAGAAGAGCCCTAGCGGAGGCCAATGAGAAGAGGGGTTGGACCGGAGTAAGTTAACGGGATTGGATAACGGGCTGAAGCGAGGGGGCGTGACCCTGGCGAGGGGCTCAGGTCGCGGGGGTGAAAGGGGAAAGGTGTGAGGAGGGCGACCGCGACGGGGCGGGGATTCAGGAAAGGATGGGACATAGTCAACAGCCGGGGCCTACCAGTGGATAGTTCGGGAGCAACCACCCAACCAACAGAGGAGGCGGGTTATTGACCGCTCCCTGTCGGACATGTTAATGCAACGAAGTTGCCCACTGGATGCCACGAACAGCGGGGTTTAATTCGGCTTCTATTACTGGCCAATATAAGAGGAAAGGTTCAACTCAAAACAGGCACTAGCCAATGGGAATCCATGGGGCGGAGCTTCTGCGAGGGTGAGAGCCGTAGGGGATGATAAATTGTCACAAAATGTATTTCGAGTTGGGTCTATAAGTACAAAAACTTCACTGAGTAGTTACTGTGAGAGGTGGGTGCCACAGAATACACTCTATGAATACAATGCGGTTAAAAGGGTTGGGGAGCCCGGCGTGGTGGCGCAGGCCTTTAATCCCAGCATTTTAGAGGCACAGGTAGGAGGATTGCTATGAGTTCAAGGCCACCCTGAGACTAGATAGTGAATTCCAAATCAGCCTGGGTTAGAGCAAATCCTTACCTGGAACAAAACAAAACAAAAGGGTTGGGAGATAGCTCAGTGGTTAAAGGCGCTTGCTTTCAAAGTTGTGGACCTGGGTTCGATTCCCCAGCACTCAGGTGCACTGAATGGATGCAGAAAGGATCATGGGTGATACATGTGCACCGTCCCCAATATACACACACAAATGGTGGCACACGCCTGTAATACCAGAACAAAGGAAGGTGAGGATCCTCGTGAATTCGATGTCAGCCTGTGTTACAGAGCGAGCTCCAGGTCAGCTTGAACTACAGTGAACTACCTCATAAAAAAAGAATAAATAGCCGGGCGTGGTGGCGCACGCCTTTAATCCCAGCACTCGGGAGGCAGAGGTAGGAGGATCACCGAGAGTTCGAGGCCACCCTGAGACTACATAGTTAATTCCAGGTCAGCCTGGACCAGAGTGAGACCCTACCTTGCAAAACCAAAAAATAAAAATAAATAAATAAATAAATGGGGCTTAGCAGTTAAGCACTTGTCTGTGAAGCCTAAGGCCCTGGTTTGAGGCTCCATTCCCCAGTACCTGCGTAAGCCAGATGCACAAGGGGGTGCATGCATCTGGAATTCGTTTACAGTGGCTGGAGGCCCTGGTGTGCCCATTGTCTGTCTGTCTCTCTCTCTCTCATTCTGCCTCTTTCTCTCTTTCTCTGCCTCTTTCTCTCACTGACTGTCGCTCTCAAATAAAAATAATAATAAATAAGCCTGGTGTGGTGGCGCACACCTTTAATCCCACAAGTTTGAGGCCACCCTGGGACTACAGAGTGAATTCCAGGTCAGCCTGGTTCCATTCAAGAGTTCCTGCCTTAGGCCTTTTCTCAGTTTTGTCCACTGCCTGGAACACTCTTCTCCCAGAAGTCCCATGGCTTAATCCCTCATCTTCTTCAGAGATCTCCATTCAAATGTCTCATTTAACTAGCTTATTTGAAAGAATCTTGGAGTCGGGCAAGGTGGAGCACGCTTTTAATCCCAGCACTCTGGAGGCTGAGGTAGGAGGATCGCTGTTAGTTCGAGGTCACCCTGAGACTACATAGAGATTTCCAAGTCAGTCTGGGTTAGAGAGAGACCCTACCTTAAAAAATAAAAACAGGGGGCTGGACAGATGGCTTAGTGGTTAAGCGCTTGCCTGTGAAGCCTAAGAACCCCGGTTCTAGGCTTAATTCCCCAGTACCCACATAATCCAGATGTACATAGTGACACATGTATCTGGAGTTTGTTTGCAGTGTCTGGAGGCCCTGGTACGCCCATTCTCTCTCTCTGCCTCTTACTCTGTCACTCTCAAATAAATAAATAAAAATAAGCAAAACTTACAGGGCTGGAGAGATGGCTTAGCGGTTAAATGCTTGCCTATGAAGCCTAAGGACCCCGGTTCAAGGCTTGCTTCTTCAAGACCCACGTAAGCCAGATTCACAAGGGGGTGCATGCATCTGGAGTTCGTTTGCAGTGGCTGGAGGCCCTGGTGCACCCATTCTCTCTCTCTCTCTCTCTCCTGCCTATTTCTGTATCTCTCTCTCTCTCTCTCTCTCTCAAATAAATAAATAAATAATAAAATAAAGTGAAAAAAAAGACAAAACAATTACAAGTACAGCTATCAATTATTAAAAAAAAAAAAAAAGGGGCCAGAGGGATGGCTTAGTGGTTAAGGCATTTGCCTGAAAAGCCCCAGGACCCATATAAGCCAGATGCACAAGGTGGCATATGCATCTGGAGTTTGTTTACGGTGGCTAGAGGCCCTGGTGCACCCATTCTCTCTATCTCTGTCTGTCTGTCTCTCTCTCTCTCTGACTCTCTTAAATAAAAATAAAGCTTAAAAGAAAACTTAAAAAAAAAAAAAAAAAACGGCCAGGTGTGGTGGCTCACACCTTTAATCCCAGTACACAGGAGACAGAGGTAGGAGGATTGCCATGGATTCAAGGCTACCCTGATAATTCAAGATCAACCTGGGATAGAGCGAGACACTATTTTGACAAAAAGTATAAATAAATAAAAATAAAAGAATCTTGGGTTGGGAAGATGGCTCAGTAGTTAAAGTCAGTTGCTCTAAAAGTCAGCCAACCCCAGCTCAGTTCCCCAGTACCCACAAAGAGCCAGATGTACAATGTGGTGTGTGCATATGGAGTTTGTTTACAGCAGCAAGCAGCCCTGGCATGCCAGTATTCTGTCTGTTTGCCTGTCTCCCTTTATCAAATAAATAAATAGAAATGTTTTTAAAAATAGCCAAGTGTGGTGGCACACATCTTTAATCCTAGTACTCAGAAGGCAGAGGTAGGAAGATTGCTGTGAGTTCAAGGTCACCCTGAGACTACCTAGTGAATTCCAGGTCAGCCTGAGCTACAGTGAGACCTTACCTCAAACAACAACAACAACAACAACAACAATAATATTTGGGCTGGGGCTCAGCAGGTCATGCCCACTTGGCATGCATGAAGCCCTGGGTTCCATTCCCAGCACTGTATAAACCAGAGATAGTAGTCCACACTTGTCATCCCAGCCCTTAGTAAAAGCCAGCATGAAACCGGGCGTGGTGGCGCATGCCTTTAATCCCAGCACTCGGGAGGCAGAGGTGGGAGGATAGCCATGAGTTCGAGGCCACCCTGAGACTACATAGTGAATTCCAGATCAGCCCGGGCTAGAGTGAGACCCTACCTCGAAAAAAAAAAAAAAAAAAAAAAAAAAAAAAAAGCCAGCATGGTCTACATGAGACCCTGTGGCAAGTATATAAACAATGAAGCCCATTAATAGGAGATGTATACTATCTATCCTCTGATCCCTTTGTAGAAAGGAAAAAGGAGGTGAAGGTTGACTTTTGTGTTGCAATCTCTTCTCAAATTGTTTCAAGACCTCACACCTTCCCCCACTGTCCCAAGAGGATCAAAACCCTCCCCACAGTTCTCACCACTGCCCTCTCCTCCTTCAGCCGCATGGGCCCCTCTCATGTCCTAGGGAATCAGTATTGCCCCTCCTGGCTTGGCACAAGCTTTGTCTTTGCTACAGTCCTGCAGTCCTCTTAAGAACAGTCTGTCTTCACTCCAACTCCTTTGTTGAGGTTTATGATGGCTGTCAGTCTGCATGTCCAGTGTCTACTCTGAAACCTGTACAGATTCCTGTGGGGGCTTCTTTCTGTCTTGCCTGCCTCCAACTAGATCCAGGGCCCAGCAGGGTTCATCCATTCTCCTCAACTTCTCCCACAATATTTTTTTCAGTGGTGTGACTAGTTGGGAAGAAGTGGAAACGTATGGAGAGGAGTGACAAGAGAAGGTAATGGGGGCATTTTGAGCAAAATACATTTTAGGGGCTGGGAGATGGCTCAGTGATTAAAGGTACTTGCTTGCAACTCTTTTTTTTTTTTTTTTTTTTTGGTTTTCGAGGTAGCTCAGGCTGACCTGGAATTCACTCTGTCTTCTCAGGGTGGCCTTGAACTCACGGCAATCCTCCTACCTCTGCCTCCCGAGTGCTGGGATTAAAGGCGTGCGCCACCGCGCCCGGCATGCTTGCAACTCTTGCTGGCCTGGGTTTGATTCTCCAGTACCAACGTAAAGCCAGATGCTCAAAGTGGAGCATACATCTGGCGTTCTTTTGCAGGGCGTGAGGGCCTGGTGCTTTCATACCCTCTCTGCTCATTAATAAATAAAAGTATTTTAGAGTTGGAAAAGATGGCTTAGAGGTTAAAGTGTTTGCCTGCAAAGCCAAAGGATCCTGGTTCGATTCCCCAGGACCCATATAAGCCAGATGCACAAGATCACATGCATCTGGAGTTTGTTTGCAGTGGCTGGAGGCCCTGGCTTGTCAATTCTCTTTCTTTCTCTCTCTGCCTCTTTCCCTTTCTCAAAAAATTAATAAAATATTTAAAAATATTTTAAAAACACATTATATATTGGCCCGGAGAGATGGTTTAGCAGTTAAAGTGCTTGCCTGCAAAGCCAAAGGACCCAGGTTTGATACAAGACCCATTATAAGCCAGAGGCACAAGGTGGTGCATGTATATGGAGTTCATTTTACAGCGGCAGATAGCCTTGGCATGCCCATTTTCTATCTGCCTCTCTCTCAAATAAAAATACATTATATACATGTATAAAAATGTAAAAGCCGGGCGTGGTGGCGCACGCCTTTAATCCCAGCACTCGGGAGGCAGAGGTAGGAGGATTGCCGTGAGTTCAAGGCCACCCTGAGACGACATAGTGAATTCCAGGTCAGCCTGGGCTAGAGCAAGACCCTACCTCGGAAAATCAAAAAAAAAAAACCAAAAAAATGTAAAAGAAGGGCTGGAGAGATGGCTTAGTGGTTAAGGCGCCTGCCTGCTAAGCCTAAGAACGCTGGTTCCAATCTGCAGCGGTTCCAATCTACAGGTCCCACATTTAGCCAGATGCAAAGTGACACAAGGGCGCAATGCCGCACTTGCCCACAAGGGGGCGCACGCATCTGGATTTCGTTCACAGCAGCTGAGAGGCTGCTGGCGTGCCCGTCTCTATCTGTCGCCCTCTCCCTCTCTGTCTGTCTGTCTGTCTCTCTCTGTGTCTCTCTCCAAAAATAAATAATAAAAATAATTTTAAAAATGTGAAAAAAAAAAAAGCCAGGCATGGTGGCGCACGCCTTTAATTCTTGCACTTGGGAGGCAGAGGTAGGAGGATCACCATGAGTTCATGGCCACCCTGAGACTACATAGTGAATTCCAGGTCAGCCTGAGCTAGAGTGAGACCCTACCACAAAAACAAAAACAAAACAAAAAAAAAAAAAAGAAAGAAAGAAACTTTTGTTTTTGTGACAGTATCTGTAGCCTAGGCTATCACTAGGTCAACCATGCTGGTCTTGAACTCATAATGGTCCTTCTCCCTCAGCTTTCCCAGTATTGGGGTTATAGGCGTGAGTCACCACATTTGGGTTGGTACAGCTTTACAGAAGAAAAACTTGCATGTGAACACCACTAGGGTGTTAAAAAAAATTGAGAGAGAGAGAGGGAATGGCAAATAGAGAATGGGCGCACCAGAGCCTTCATCCACTGCAAACGGCATGCGCCACCTTGTGCAGCTGCCTTATGTGGGTCCTGGGGAATGAAACCTGGGTCCATTCGCTTCGCAGGCAAGCGCCTTAAGCGCTAAGCCATGTCTCCAGTAGAGATTTTTTTTTTTTTTTTTTTTTTTTTTTGGTTTTTCAAGGTAGGGTCTCACTCTAGCTCAGGCTGTCCTGGAATTCACTATGCAGTCTCAGGGTGGCCTCAAACTCACAGGGATCCTCATACCTCTGCCTCTCGAGTCCCGGGATTAAAAGCGTGCACTCCTGGTTTACTGTTTTGTTTTCTTTTGTCTTCTCTTTTCTTAAAAGATATTTTATTTGTGAAAGCAAGTGTCCCACAATAGAGTGTGCGGGGCACACTGGGGTCAAAGAACAATTGGACCCTGGGAAGTTGAAGTTCGGCCACTGAATTGTGACTTTGGGGTGTAGGTACCAGGAGCCAGTGAAAGTTGTGGGGCAGGAAGGGCGGAGCACAGCCCAACACAAATGCCACTTGCGAAAAGCCACGGAGGGCTTCAGGCACCGCCTCCAACGCGAAGCGCGCTCGTCGCCCCGGCAACGCAGACTGGAGGAACCACCGAGACGCGCGCCGGCGTACAGAGCGGTCACGCTAACGAGCTGAGGAGCGCTAGAGAGGAGCGTCAAACCGATTGTCACGTGGGCGCTCGAAGGCGGGACTTCCGATACAGTGGTATTTTCTTTCCGGTTGTGGGGTCTGCCGGCTCCTCCCCGCTCGGGCCCAGCGCCCCCCGCCCCCCGCGGCCCTCCGCCGCCGGGCCGCCGCCACCATGAAGAAATTCTTCCAGGACATCAAGGCGGACATCAAGTTCAAGAGCGCAGGGCCCGGTCAGAAGCTTACAGACACCACGGGGTGTGTGACGGGGCGGGAGCCGAGGCTGAGGGGTGTGGACAGGACGCAGGGAGGGGACTGCTCGGGCAGGGGAGTCGCCGTGGGATGGGTCCGAGGGGAGCCAGGTTTTGGCGAGGGGAGACCTCGGAGGCGGGGCCTGCAGTTTATGGGGGGAAGAAAGGGCGGGGCAGATGGGTGGGCGTGGTGTGAGAGGCCCAGCTAGATGGAGTATGAGCTGATGGGGCAGCGTGGGAGGGGCTTGAGTGATGGGAGGAGCTAGGGCGGGGCGTGGGAGGAGCAGGAGAGGAGGCAGAGGTGGAGGGGCGGGGCGTGGAAGGAGCAGGAGAGGAGGCCAAGGTGGAAGGAAGGGCGGGGTGTGGGAGAGACCCATTATATAAGCCAGAGTGCACAAGGTGGTGCATGTATATGGAGTTCATTTTACAGCGGCAGATAGCCTTGGCATGCCCATTTTCATCTGCCTCTCTCAAATAAAATACATTATATACATGTATAAAATGTAAAAGTCAAGGTAGGGAAAGACGCCTAATCCCAGCACTGGAGGAGGCAGAGGTAGAGGATTGTCGTGAGCTCAATACCTGATGACATAGTGAATTCCAGGTCAGCCTGGGCTAGAGCAAGACCCTACCTCGGAAAATAAAAAACCAAAAAAATGTAAAAGAAGGGCTGGAGAGATGGCTTAGTGGTTAAGGCCCGCCTGCTGCTTCTAAGAACGCTGGTTCCACCTGCAGCGGTTCCAATTTCCAGGTCCCACATTTAGCCAGATGCAAAGTGACACAAGGGCGTAATGCCGCACTTGCCCACAAGGGGGCGCACGCATCTGATTTCGTTTCACAGCAGCTGGGAGGCTGCCATGCCGTCCATCTCTATCTGTCGCCTTCTCCCTCTCTGTCTGTCTGTCTGTCTCTCTCTGTGTCCTCTCCAAAAATAAATAATAAAAATAATTTTAAAAATGTGAAAAGGCATGTGGTGGCGCACGCTTTAATTCTTGCACTTGGGAGGCAGAGGTAGAGGATCACCATGAGTCTGAGGCCACCCTGAGACTACATAGTGAATTCCAGTCAGCCTGAGCTAGAGGAGACCCTACCACAAAAACAAAAACAAAAAAACAAAAAAAAAAAAAGAAAGAAAGAAACTTTTGTTTTTGTGACAGTATCCTAGCCCTGGGCTATCACTTCCCTTCAACCATGCTGGTCTTGAACTCATAATGGTCCTTCTCCTCAGCCTCAAAGTATTGGAAGAGGCTATAGGCGTGAGTCACCCACATTTCCAATAAAGAACAGCTTTGCTGTTGAGGTCATATTTTTTTCTCTTTTTTTCTAGGCAGGGTCTCACTTGGCCCAGGCTGACCTGGAATTAACTATGTGTCTCAGGGTGGCCTTGAACTAATGGAATATGGTCCTGACTATCCTCCTGAGTGCTGGGATTTATTTATTGGAGCCACCATTTATTTTATTTATTTATTTATTTATTTATTTAAGAAAAATTTATGCATTTGAACACCACAAGGGTGAAAAAAATTGAGAGAGAGAGAGGAATGGCAAACAGAGAATGGCGCACCAGAGCCTTCATCCACTGCAAACGGCATGCCAGATATATGTGCAGCTGCCTTATGTGGTCCTGGGGAATGAAACCTGTCCATTTGCTTGGCAGGCAAGCGCCTTAAGCGCCAAGCCATGTCTCCAGTAGATTTTTTTTTGTTTTTTTGTTTTTTTGTTTTTGGTTTTTCAAGGTAGGGTCTCACTCTAGCTCAGGCTGTCCTGGAATCTACTATGCAGTCTCAGGGTGGCCTCAAACTACAGGGATCCTCATACCTCTGCCTCCTCGAGTCCTGGATTAAAAGCGTGCACTCCTGGTTTACATTGTTTTGTTTTCTTTTGTCTTCTTTCTTAAAAGATATTTTATTTGTGAAAGCAAGTGTCTATTAATAGAGTGTGTGAAGTACACTGGGGCCAAAGAACAATTGACCCTGGGAAGTTGGAAGTTCGGCCACTGAATTGACTTTGGGGTGTAGGTACCAGGAGCCAGTGAAAGTTGTGGGGCAGGAAGGCGGAGCACAGCCCAACACAAAATGCCACTTGCGAAAAAGCCACGGAGGGCTTGTGGCACTGCCTCCAACGCGAAGCGCGCTCGTCGCCCCGGCAACGCAGACTGGAGGAACCACCGAGACGCGCGCCGGCGTACAGAGCGGTCACGCTAACGAGCTGAGGAGCGCTAGAGAGGAGCGTCAAACCGATTGTCACGTGGGCGCTCGAAGGCGGGACTTCCGATACAGTGGTATTTTCTTTCCGGTTGTGGGGTTCGCCGGCTCCTCGCTCGGGCCCCCAGCGCCCTCGCCCCCGCGGCCCTCCGCCGCCGGGCCGCCACCATGAAGAAATCTCCCTTCCAGGACATCAAGGCGGACATCAAGTTCAAGAGCGCAGGGCCCGGTCAGAAGCTTACAGACACCACGGGTGTGTGGACGGGGCGGGGAGCCGAGGCTGAGGGGTGTGGACAGGATTTGCAGGAGGGGACTGCTCGGGCAGGGGAGTCGCCGGGGATGGGGTCCGAGGGGAGCCAGGTTTTGGCGAGGGAGACTCGGAGGCGGGCCTGCAGTTTATGGGGGGAAGAAAGGGCGGGGGCAGATGGGTGGGCGTGGTGAGAGGCCCAGCTAGATGGAGTATGAGCTGATGGGGCAGCGTGGGAGGGGCTTGAGTGATGGGAGGAGCTAGGCGGGGCGGAGGGAGCAGGAGGGGGTGCAGAGGTGGGGCGGGCGGGGCGGAGTGGAGCAGGAGAGGAGGCCAAGGTGGAAGGAAGGGGCGGGGTGTGGGAGGAGCAGAAGAGGAGGTAGAGGCGGGAGGGAGGGAGGGGTGGTATCTGTTTGGGGGTTCTTTTTGGTTTTTCGAGGTAGGGTCTCATTCTAGCTCAGGGCTGACCTGGAATTCACTGGTGTAGTCTCAGGGTGGCCTTGAACTCACAGCGATCCTCCTACCTCTGCCTCCTGAGTGCTGGGATTAAAGGCGTGACACCACACCCGGCTTTGTCTGGGGTTCTTTGACATGTGCTATGCCTGAGGCCTGGGAGAATTAGGCATGGTTGGGAGGGTTGCAGTCCACTTGGTTTATGACAGACCCTGGCTGGCAGGTGGAAAATGGGACACTGGGGGGTCTGGGGCACTTGCATGGAGCTGCCCAGGGTGGTGGGGACCCGAGATGGCTATTAGCACAGCAGGATGTGTGGGACTGAAAGGCTGTAAGAAGAGTGGTGAGGAAGAGGAAAGGGCCAGGGCTGAATGGGGGAGAAAGGCCTCCAGCCAAATGGGGAGGGCTGCAGATCCAGCCAGTGCATGTTCTCCCATGGAGCAAAACTGAGCCTCAGGTGGGATGGGGTAGTAGCCACCCAAAAGGCTACAGTGTCCTTGGTAACTTAGGGCACAATCACCCATGAGCCCAGGAGAAGCATACATCAGTGTACATGATGCCAGAGGAGGTGGCGCAAGGAGTAGGCCATGAGGAGAAAAAGGCCAGGCCTGGGCACCCTCTCAGAGAAGATGGTGCTTGAGTTGGGGACAGCTACATGTAGCTTGTAGCCCTCAGACCCATCTGCACCCCCAGACCAAACATGCTAGCAGGTGGTGTGGTGACAAGAGTTTTTCAGGGGTGCTGGCTGTAGCCATGGTGAGAACAGGGTCCCAGTGTCATCAACAAGGTGACTTGGATTTTGCATGTGCACCAATGGAGTGGTTCACATAGCAGTGACTGCCTAGGCTGAGGTACCCAGGGAAATGAAGACATTAGAGAAAGATTTGTCCAGGTCCTCTAGTGTGGGAAGGAGTAGGGATGGGAGGGAGGGGTGCCATGTGTCAGTGCACACAGTGCAGAAGTGAGGGGGATGAGGTCACAGACAAGTTTAGAAAGGTCTGTGGGCTTAGAGAGCAGAGGACAGATGGTATTTCCTGGCCGAGGTGTGGTGGAAGCCTCATGGCCATTTCTCGCTCAAAAGGATCACTTGAGACACAGTGATCTCAGCAGGCCAAAATGAAATGGGCTCTTTGAGATGTGCATGACCCAGAGCCTAGTGACACTGAGGAAACAGTGAGCCAATATCATCTGTCTCCAGATCCTGGCACAGTGGCTGCGCTTCCTGAACTCTCAGGAAACCCTTCAGATTATTAGAAGGGGACCCTGAGGTCCCAAGACCCCATGGGCCCAGCATATGCCCATATGACACCAACCATGGACCTCAGGAGGGAGGGGGAAGGCAGGCTGTGACCCCATGGTGATGTCAGGAGTCTACACAGGGGAAGATGCTGTCTCCATGTTACAGGTGGTGCTGAGGCCCTGCTGGGGCAAGATTTGTGTGACAGAACCCTTGCCTGTCTGGGTTCTGCCTGTGTCTGCACCACCTAGTGGCCAGGGACCTGGAAGGCCAGGTGAAAAGGCCTGATGGGGCAGGGACAGACAGTGAGACACTTTTCCATTTCTCTTCAACAACACACGGCTGCTTTAGGAGACCACTCACATCCCAGTCTGTGTCCAGGAGAAGGCCTCAAAGACAAGTCACCACCACAGTCAGCTCCCTCCAGCAGCCCCCGCCAGGACCCACCGAGGGCACAGATGGCAGCCGCAGCGTTCCTGGCCTGCTGGAGCAGAAACAGCCCAGGACCCGGGGCCCTACATCGCAGGGGATTCCTATCCGGGAACCAGGTGAGTTGGTGGCCTGACTTGGCTGAAGCAGGAGACCCTGCACTGAGCTCTGGGTGGACATGAGGCATGAGGAACACCTCTGAGAAGGTCTGCAGTGGGCTGGGCCAGAGCAGCAGCAGGTCCTGTGCATCAGTTGTATGTGTGAAAGTGACTTATTTAGAGAGGGACATGAGGCTCCAGGTGTGGGTGGAGTCTCACTAGGTCCTCTCTGCCTCTTCCCTCCATGCCACCCTTCAGTGAAGAAGGAACACCAGTCTGAAGCCACTGTCAGCAGCGAATGGAAGCCCCTGGGACCAACAAGGTGATGCACCTCTGGCAACAGCCTCACCCCTGGCATAGAGCAGCCAGACCCTGAAGGCCTTGTGCAGAGCAGCAGGGCTATGACGACCTGGGGGGGTACAGGTCACTGTCATCCTGCCATAGCACCGCCTGCTGGGCAAGGGGCAGAGCTGCTGTGAGATGCTCCCTGTGGCTGTGATGAGGAAATCTCTGGAGGAAGTGTTACCACCGGCCAGTGTTGCCCTGTGTGTCTGTGTGTGTGGTGGTCTCTGTCCCCAGCAGACTCCTCTTCATCCTCAGGTAGCTGAGCCCAGAGAGGACTTGCCCGCCCAGCTGGCTGTCACAGGCGTACTTCACCTGCCCACTCACTGCGCCACACCTGAGGCGAGCAGCCGGACGCCAGGCATCAGGTCCAGTAGAGATTTTTTTTTTTTTTTTTTGTTTTTGGTTTTTCAAGGTAGGGTCTCACTCTAGCTCAGGCTGTCCTGGAATTCACTATGCAGTCTCAGGGTGGCCTCAAACTCACAGGGATCCTCATACCTCTGCCTCTCGAGTCCCGGGATTAAAAGCGTGCACTCCTGGTTTACTGTTTTGTTTTCTTTTGTCTTCTCTTTTCTTAAAAGATATTTTATTTGTGAAAGCAAGTGTCCCACAATAGAGTGTGCGGGGCACACTGGGGTCAAAGAACAATTGGACCCTGGGGAAGTTGAAGTTCGGCCACTGAATTGTGACTTTGGGGTGTAGGTACCAGGGAGCCAGTGAAAGTTGTGGGGCAGGAAGGGCGGAGCACAGCCCAACACAAATGCCACTTGCGAAAAGCCACGGAGGGCTTCAGGCACCGCCTCCAACGCGAAGCGCGCTCGTCGCCCCGGCAACGCAGACTGGAGGAACCACCGAGACGCGCGCCGGCGTACAGAGCGGTCACGCTAACGAGCTGAGGAGCGCTAGAGAGGCGCGTCAAACCGATTGTCACGTGGGCGCTCGAAGGCGGGACTTCCGATACAGTGGTATTTTCTTTCCGGTTGTGGGGTCTGCCGGCTCCTCCCCGCTCGGGCCCAGCGCCCCCCGCCCCCCGCGGCCCTCCGCCGCCGGGCCGCCGCCACCATGAAGAAATTCTTCCAGGACATCAAGGCGGACATCAAGTTCAAGAGCGCAGGGCCCGGTCAGAAGCTTACAGACACCACGGGGTGTGTGACGGGGCGGGAGCCGAGGCTGAGGGGTGTGGACAGGACGCAGGGAGGGGACTGCTCGGGCAGGGGAGTCGCCGTGGGATGGGTCCGAGGGGAGCCAGGTTTTGGCGAGGGGAGACCTCGGAGGCGGGGCCTGCAGTTTATGGGGGGAAGAAAGGGCGGGGCAGATGGGTGGGCGTGGTGTGAGAGGCCCAGCTAGATGGAGTATGAGCTGATGGGGCAGCGTGGGAGGGGCTTGAGTGATGGGAGGAGCTAGGGCGGGGCGTGGGAGGAGCAGGAGAGGAGGCAGAGGTGGAGGGGCGGGGCGTGGAAGGAGCAGGAGAGGAGGCCAAGGTGGAAGGAAGGGCGGGGTGTGGGAGGAGCAGAAGAGGAGGTAGAGGCGGGAGTGAGGGAGGGGTGGTATCTGTTTGGGGTTCTTTTTTTTTGGTTTTTCGAGGTAGGGTCTCATTCTAGCTCAGGCTGACCTGGAATTCACTATGTAGTCTCAGGGTGGCCTTGAACTCACAGCGATCCTCCTACCTCTGCCTCCTGAGTGCTGGGATTAAAGGCGTGGGACACCACACCCGGCTTTGTCTGGGGTTCTTTGACATGTGCTACATGCCTGAGGCCTGGGAGAATTAGGCATGGTTGGGAGGGCGCAGTCCGGCTTGGCTTCTATGACAGACCCTGGCTGGCAGGTGGAAAATGGGACACTGGGGGGGGGGTCTGGGCACTTGCATGGAGCTGCCCAGGGTGGTGGGGACCCGAGATGGCTATTAGCACAGCAGGATGTGTGGGACTGTGGAAAGGCTGTAAGAAGAGTGGTGAGGAAGAGGACCAAGGGCCAGGGCTGAATGGGGAGAAAGGCCTCCAGCCAAATGGGGGAGGGCTGCAGATCCAGCCAGTGGCATGTTCTCCCATGGAGCAAAACTGGAGCCTCAGGTGGGATGGGGTAGTAGCCACCCAAAAGGCTACAGTGTCCTTGGTAACTTAGGGCACAATCACCCATGAGCCCAGAGTACATACATCAGTGTACATGATGCCAGAGGAGGTGGCGCAAGGAGTAGGCCATGAGGAGAAAAGGCCAGGTGGCCTGGGCACCCTCTCAGAGAAGATGGTGCTTGAGTTGGGACAGCTACATGTAGCTTGTAGCCCTCAGACCCATCTGCACCCCCAGACCGAACATGCTAGCAGGTGTGGTGTGACAAGAGTTTTTCAGGGGTGCTGGCCGTAGCCATGTGGTGAGAACAGTGGGTCCCAGTGTCATCAACAAGGGTGACTTCGGGATTTTGCATGTGCACCAATGGAGTGGTTCACATAGCAGTGACTGCCCAGGGCTGGAGGTACCCAGGGAAATGTGACATTAGAGAAAGATTTGTCCAGGTCCTCTAGTGTGTGGAAGGAGTAGGGATGGGAGGGAGGGGTGCCATGTGTCAGTGCACAGTGCAGAAGTGAGGGGATGAGGTCACAGACAAGCTTCTAGAAAGGTCTGTGGGCTTAGAGAGCAGAGGACAGATGGCATTTCCTGGGTCGAGGTGTGGTGGAAGCTTCTCATGGCCATTTCCCCCCGCCCCCCGTGCTGATCACTTGAGACACAGTGATCTCAGCAGGCCAAAATGAAATGGGCTCTTTGAGATGTGCATGACCCAGAGCCTAGTGACACTGAGGAAACAGTGGAGCCAATATCATCTGTCTCCAGATCCTGGCACAGTGGTCAGTGCTTCCTGAACTCTCAGGAACCCTTCAGATTATTAGGAAGGGGACCCTGAGGTCCCAAGACCCCATGGGCCCAGCATATGCCCATATGACACCAACCATGGACCTCAGGAGGGAGGGAAGGCAGGCTGTGACCCCATGGTGATGTCAGGGAGTCTACACAGGGGAAGATGCTGTTCCCATGTTACAGGTGGGGGTGCTGAGGCCCTGCTGGGGCAAGATTTGTGTGACAGAACCCCTGCCTATTCCGGGTTCTGCCTGTGTCTGCACCACCTAGTGGCCACAGGGACTCAGGAAGGCCAGGTGCTGCCTGATGGGGCAGGGACAGACAGTGAGACACTTTTCCATTTCTCTTCAACAACACACGGCTGCTTTAGGAGACCACTCACATCCCAGTCTGTGTCCAGGGAGAAGGCCCCAAAGGACAAGTCACCACCACAGTCAGCCCTCCAGCAGCCCCGCCAGGGACCCACCGATGAGGCACAGATGGCAGCCGCAGCTGCCCTGGCCCGGCTGGAGCAGAAACAGCCCAGGACCCGGGGCCCCACATCGCAGGACTCTATCCGGAACCAGGGTGAGTTGGTGGCCTGACTTGGCTGAAGCAGGAGACCCCTGCACTGAGCTCTGGGTGGACATGAGGCATGAGGAACACCTCTGAGAAGGTCTGCAGTGGGCTGGGCCAGAGCAGCAGCAGGTCCTGTGCATCAGTTGCATGTGTGAAAGTGACTTATTTAGAGGGACATGAGGCTCCAGGTGTGGTGGAGTCCTCACTAGGTCCCCTCTGCCTCTTCCTCCATGCCACCCTTCAGTGAAGAAGGAACACCAGTCTGAAGCCACTGTCAG
Organism: Orientallactaga sibirica; assembly: GCA_036365145.1. Taxonomy (NCBI): domain Eukaryota; kingdom Metazoa; phylum Chordata; class Mammalia; order Rodentia; family Dipodidae; genus Orientallactaga; species Orientallactaga sibirica. Next base: position 15,481,845 of record JAEOAD010000049.1, on the reverse strand, counting down.
CAGCGGAATGGAAGCCCCTGGGACCAACAAGGTGATGCACCTCCTGGCAACAGCCTCACCCCTGGGCAGCATAGAGGCAGCCAGACCCTTGGGAAGGCCTTGTGCAGAGCGCAGGGCTATGACGACCTGGGGGGGGGGGGTGCACAGGTCACTGTCATCCTGCCATAGCACCGCCCAAGGGCAAGGGGCAGAGCTGCTGTGAGATGCTCCCTGTGGCTGTGATGAGGAAATTCTGGAGGAAGTGTTGGCTCACCTGGCCAGTGTTGCCCCTGTGTGTCTGTGTGTGTGGTGGTCTCTGTCCCCAGCAGACTCCTTCATCCTCAGGTAGCTGAGCCCAGAGAGGACTTGCCCGCCCAGCTGGCTGTCACAGGCGTGTACTTCACCTGCCCACTCACTGGTGCCACCTTGAGGCGGGAGCAGCGGGATGCCAGTATCAGAGAGGCCATCCTGTCGGTGAGTGGCCTAGTGCCCCAGCACCAGCGTATGCCTCCTGAAGCTCGGCTACAGGCCCCATACAGTCTGGCAACTGCTTTGATGGCCTGTCATCTCAGTCTAGAGAGGGGGTGCTAATAGGTGGTATGGTCCAGAAGGCTGAAAAGAGAGCAGACAGGGAAGCCAGCCATGGTAGCACATGCCTGTGATCCTAGCTCTGGGGAGGGTGAGGCAAGAGGCTTACACATTTCAGGGCAGCCTGAGCTACAAGTGAAACCTCAGAACAAATGTACAAAATCAGGAAAGAAGGAAGGAAGGAGAGAACGAATCCACCCTCTGCCATGTGCAGTCTGTTTCCAGTACCCACTGGATGCTTGGCAGCTTAAAGCATATTTAAAAATATTTTACTTATTTATTTGAGTGAGAGAGAGAGAGAATAGGCACACCAGGGCCTTCAGCCATTCTAAACGAACTCAGATGCATGCACCACCTTGTGCATCTGGCTTACATGGGTACTGGGGAATTGAACCTAGGTCCTTAATCACTGAGCCATCTCTCCAATAAATTTTTATTTATTTATTTGTATACTTATTTATTTGACAGAGAGCAAGAGAATGGGCAAGCCAGGGCTTCTAGCCACTGCAAACGAACTCCAGACGCATGCGCCCCCTTGTGCATCTGGCTAAAGTGGGTCCTGGGGAATCAGACCTGGGTCCTTTGGCTTTGCAGGCCTTAACCGCTAAGCCATCCATCAAGTCCTTAAAGCACTTTTTTTTTTTCTTTTTTTGGTTTTGCAAGGTAGGGTCTCACTCTGACCCAGGCTGACCTGGAATTCACTATGTAGTCTCAGGGTGGCCTTGAACTCTCGGCAATCCTCCTACCTCTGCCTTCCGAGTGCTGGGATTAAAGGCGTGCGCCACCACACCCAGCATTAAAGCACATTTTTGCCTGCACACAGTCCTGGGATCAGGGCCAGACACAGGGCTCAGTGTACTCAATCCAGGTCAGGTAGGGCTGGGTCTTCCTGGAGGATCCACTCTGGTTTTTCTAGCCTCTAGGGCCTGCATCCCTTGGCTCATGGCCTCATCCTCCTCCTCCAGAGAAGCAGCCTGCTGCAGCTGCTTTCTGACTCTATTTCCCATCATGGGCCTCTGCTGATCAGTATCTGAGCCTGCTCATCAGCAGCCACCATCCCACCATCACGTGACTGCACAGCTTCTGAGCTTTCAGGGTGCAGATGTGGGTGTGCATGTGTCAGCCCTCCTATCTAGATTTGCTAGTGTTTGTCTCCATTGTTTGCTTGTTTTGGTTTTTCAAGGCTGACCTTGAATTTACTATGTAGTCTCAGGCTGACCTGGAACTCAGGGATCTTCCTACCTCTCCCTCCTGAGTGCTGGAATTAAAGGTGTGTGCCTCCATGCCTGGCTCGCCTTTTTGCCTCTGCTGTCTGACTTGTGTGTGGCCCCAGGAGGGATTTGCCAACTGGCTGTGGCTTCTCCCAGTCCATGAGGGATCAGGAAGACATCACGAAGCAACTGTTGGAGCCTTGCTGGGCTCAGCTGGTTAAAGCCAGCATGCTAGGCACAGCTGTCACACCTCATGGTGCTTTGGGCCAATGGATACACTTGCTATTCTCTGCTTGGGGTTTGGCTGACTCCCAAAAGTCCCAGAGGAAGGTGTGCTCTCATCTTCTGCTCCCTGCTCTGGCTTGGGCACTTGACGTCCAGTGTTACTATCTGTCCTGTCCCCGGAGTCCCATTTGGTCCTCAGTGTGCCTTCCCCCTGTCAGCACTTCTCCACTGACCCTGTGGGTGCTTCCATCATGAAGATCCACACCTTCAACCGAGACCATGACCGTGTGAAATTGGGTGTGGAGACCATCGCCAAGTGAGTGGCTTCAGGCCAGGCAAAGGGGCTGGGCTCTGGACTTTAGTGTTCCTGGGAGGCCTGGGGAGTTGGGGGCTTCCTATACTGCTTCTCTAAGGGCTGGTCTTCCAAGAACACAGGGAGGAGATAGCCTTAAGCCCATTCCTCCTTGTGCCTGGGCACCCACTCCTGCCCAGTGGTGTCTGTGGGGTGACCTCTGGCCTGAGTGCAGCTCACTGTGCCCTCACCCCTTTCTTGGCCAAGGGAGGCTCTGTGCTACCTTCACCTGGGGCAGAAGGTACAGAGCTTTCAGGTGGCCTTGGGATGGCTGTCCTGTTGCTCCTCTGCTCCCCAGGTACCTGGATAATATTCACCTGCACCCCACGGAGGAGAAGTACCAGAAGATTAAATTACAGAACAAGGTATTCCAGGTGAGCCTTGGCTACAGGCAGGGAACACCCACTATGGGGAGCCTGGCACAGAGTTGGGCGTTAGGGGAGAGCCAGGCCAAAGCACACATTTTGTGTCATGGATTTAGTGTGTCTGTGTGGTATTATGCATATATGTGCGTCCAGGCCAGAGGAAGATGTGAAGAGTCCTTCTCTATCTTTTACCTTATTTCCCTGAGTCATAGTCTGTTATTGGACCTGGAGCTCCCCATGTTTCGTTTATACTGGCTGACAGGGAGCCCCAAAGATCCTCCTGTCTCTGCCCCCTCAGCACTGGGGTCACGGGCACGAATGGCCATATCTGGCTTTTTGCATAGATGCTGGGGACGACACTCAGTTCCTCATGCTTGTGCAGTAAATGCTCTTACCCCTGAGCATCTCCTCAGCACTTGGGGGGGTCTTTGTGTGTGTATGTGTGTGTGTGTTTTGAGGTAGGATCTCACACTAGCCCAGGCTGACCTGGAATTCACTATGTAGACATAGGGTGGCCTCAAACTCATGATGATCCTCTTACCTCTGCCTCTCAAGTTCCCAAGTGCAGGGATGAAAAGCAAGCCCAACAGACTGGCCTTTTTTTTTTTTTTTTGAGAGTCAGAGAGAGAAAGATAGAGAATGGAACCAGCCGGGTGTGGTGGCGCACACCTTTAATCCCAGAACTTGGGAGGCAGAGGTAGGAGGATTGCCATGAGTTCGAGGCCACCCTGAGACTACATAGTGAATTCCAGGTCAGCTTGGGCCAGAGTGAGACCCTACCTCAAAAAAAAAAAAAAAAAAAAAAAAAAAGAATGGGTTTGCCAGCAGCCTCAGTTGTATGCGCCCCCTTGTGGGTATGTGCAACATTGCACCCTTCACTGCATCTGGTTAAATGTGGGACCTGGAGAATAGAACAGACGTTCTTAGGCTTAGCAGGCAGGTGCCTTAACTGCTAAGCCATCTCTCCAGCACCCCCCTTTTTTTCTTTTTTTTTGATGGGAGAATAAGAGCAGGAGATGGGGGAGAATTGGCATGCCAGGGCTTCCAGCCACAGTAATCGAACTCTCTAGGCATGTGCTCTACCTAGTGCGTGTGACCTTGCACACTTGTGTCACCTTGTGTCTGGTTAATGTGGGACCTGGAGAGTCAAACATGGGTCCTAGCCGGGCGTGGTGGCGCACGCCTTTAATCCCAGCACTCCAGAGGCAGAGGTAGGATCACCGTGAGTTCAAGGCCACCCTGAGACTACATAGTGAATTCCAGGTCAGCCTGGACTAGAGTGAAACCCTACCTCGGGGAAAAAAAAAAAAAAAAATGGGTCCTTAGGTTTCACAGGCAAGCATGTTAACCACTAAGCCATCTCTCCAGCCTGACATTTTTTTTTTTTTTTTTTTTTTTTTTTTTGGTTTTTCGAGGTAGGGTCTCACTCTGGTCCAGGCTGACCTGGAATTAACTATGTAGTCTCAGGGTGGCCTCGAACTCTCAGCGATCCTCCTACCTCTGCCTCCCAAGTGCTGGTATTAAAGGCGTGCGCCACCACGCCCGGCCCAGCCTGACATTTTTGAGACAGGTCTCTAGTCCAGGCTAGGCCTCAAACTCATGGTGATCCTCCTGATTTAGTCTCCTGTGTGCTGAAATTGTAGGCCACCCATGATTGGCTTCTTGTGTATTTTTATTTTTTGTTTCTTCGAGGTAGGGTCTCACTTTAGTCCAGGCTGACCCTGGAATTCACTATGTAGTTTCAGGCTGGCCTTGAACTCACAGTTCCTCCTACCTCTGCCTCCCAAGTGCTGGGATTAAAGATGTGCACCACCACACCTGGTGATTTTTTAAAAATGTTTTTATGTGCAAGCAGTTTCTGTGTGTGAATGAGTATGGGCATGCTAGGACCTCTAGCTGCTGCAAACAAACTCCAGCTGTATGTGCCACTTTGTGTATCCGGCTTTACATGGATATGGGGAATCAAACCCTGGTCGCTAGGCTCTGTAGGCAAGCACCTTAGCTGCTGAGGCATCTTTAAAAAATTTGTTGTTGTTTTGAGGTAGGGTATCACTCTAGCCTACACTGACCTGGAATTCACTGTGTAGTCTCAGGGTGGCCTTGAACTCACGGTGATCCTCCCAGTTCTGGGGTTAAAGGCGTGCACCACCACACCAGGCGCTTTTTTTAAAAAAAAAAGTTTGAGACAAGGTTTTACTACGTAGCTCAGGCTGGCCTGGCAATGGAAACGATCCTCTTGCCTTAACTTTCCAGTTGCTAAGGTTGTAAGCATGCAACCACCACATGAATATTTCTGTTGGGTCTTTGGAGCCCAAGATCTTGAATATCAAGGCCATAGAGATCTGAGGACCCGAGACCCAGTGGCTAGGAACAGGTACCCTGGTCGGCCTTTCCCAAGTGATTTCCCTTCTCTTCGGAGTTCTTTTGAAACATGGCCTGGAGAGATTTTGTTCCTATAAATGGAGGTGCTGAGGCTCCTAGCAGTGATGCTAGGAGGGTAAGGGGTGGGGGCTTGTGTTCCTAGCACTGCTGGGGTCTGACACTAAGGTTACAGATCCCGCCCAGCCCACTTCTTTCCTGATCTGTCTGTGCGTGGGTCCCCAGCTGCCTCCTTGGCCCCTTTTTGGAGTCCGAATGCACGTTTGGGAACTGCAGGGTCCTGGGAGAGTGCTTGCGAGGCCGCCCACGCAAGCGCGGCTCCACGGGACTGTGGTCTCTTGCTTACAGGAGCGCATCAGCTGCCTGGAGGGGACCCACGAATTCTTGGAGGCCATTGGATTCCAGAAGATGCTGCTGCCCGCCCCGGATCAGGGTGAGCCTTGGGCAGCCAGCCGGGGCGGCAGGGGTTTGCGGAGGACCCGCCCTGCCTGACCTCGCAGTCTGTGGCATTCTCAGAGGGCCCAGAAGAGTTCTACGTGCTGGGCGAGGCGGCGCGCGCGGAACCTGAGAGCCTGGAGCGCCACAAGGAGCAGCTGCTGCGCGCGAAGCCCGTGCGGGCTGAGCTGGACAGGCAGCGCCGCGTGTTCCGGCCGTCGGCACTGGCCTCGCGCTTCCAGCTGCCCGCGGACTTCTTCAACCTCACGGCCGACGAGCTGCGGCGCGAGCAGAAGCTCAGGTGTGTCCAAGGACCAGCGACCGTGAGCTCGCTGGGTGGTGGTGGGAGTTAGGGGGCTCCAGCGGGTCTGTCTGTTGTGTGGTGTCTGCAGGGCAGAGGCAGTGGAGCGGCTGAGCACGCTGCGGACCAAGGCGATGCGCGAGCGCGAGGAGCAGCGTGAGATGCGCAAGTATTCGTACACGCTACTGCGAGTGCGCCTGCCCGACGGCTGCCTGCTGCAAGGTGGGCAGCGCCCAGGACCTGGACCTGGATGGGACAGGGAGGGGTGCCTGCCGCTTATGCTTATGCCACTCCTTTTGCAGGTACCTTCTATGCTCGCGAGCGACTGCCCGCGCTTTTCCAGTTCGTGCGGGAGGCTTTGCAGAATGACTGGCTGCCCTTCGAACTGCTGGCCTCTGGTGGGCAGAAGCTGGCGCAGGACCAGGATGTGGCCTTGAACGAATGTGGGCTGGTGAGATCCGCGTGAGGCCCCTGGGCCAGCCGGCCGTGTGGACAGTACTTAGGCGTGGGATCCACTAAGGCGTCAGCATTTAAAGCCCCCCTTCCCACTGGCTGGGGTGGGTGGGTGACATTATCTTCAGTGAATTTCAAACTTCTTGGGGCCTCAGTTTTCCTCCTATAGGATTAGGAATGGTGGGTCCCTTCATGAATGGTTATGGGAAAAGGGAGCTCATGGGCTGGGGACAGGAGGCTCGGATGGAGCCATGGGGCTCTGCCACTGGTTGAGTATGTACAAGCCCAGGTCAGAGTGGACTCACCTTGCTGAAATCAGGTGACATTCTGATCTCACAGGTCCCTTCTGCCCTCCTGACCTTCTCTTGGGACACAGCAGTACTGGAGGACATGAGAGCCGCAGGAGTGGAGCCAGCCACGTCTGTCCTGAAGCCTGAGCTCCTGGCGGCCATGGAGCAGCTCTCCTGAAATAAAGCAGTCCTGCCCCCACAGCACTCGCTGTCTGTCTCCCATGTCCCTCGCCTGGGAGCTGCCAGCTGCTGTGGAAATAGTTGCCTCCACCTGAACCCTGGTAGCTGTGAAGCTGAGGAGAGTCCATCCGGGTACATCCATGAAGGTGCTGAGCCACTGAGGATAGTGTAGATAGAAACCTTCTGCAGGTCTCTTGGAGTCCAGGGCGATGGTTGTGGGCATCACCCAGTCAGTGTGGATCTGTCCCATGGTTCTGTGGGCTATGGACAGAGGTAACCTGTCTGGTACCCAGGCTAGTGACAGTGGCAGGAGGCGGGGACGGGGACATGCTAGCCTGGTGCTCGGTGGTAACGTAAGAACCTGAATAAATGGGCTGCTTTAAATCCAGCTACTTGGGGCTTCATGGAGGCAGTGCCACGATATCCACCATGGGGGGGGGACAGCTGTTGGAAGCACCCAGATGCCCAGGCCCACAGGGCCCATGTGAACAGCTATTCAGGTTTCTGCCCAGGTGGGTGCTCTGAACTCTGTGCCTGAAACCAAACACCCTAGGGCCTTTCAGCTCACCTGCAGAGCCCCCAGCATGGGCTTGGCTCTGAAGAGGGCCATTGAACATCATGTGATAATGGCCTGGAAGAGGCAGCAGTGGCAGACAGACAAGTCTTTTGTAATAGCTAAGGTCCCGGGAGGACAGTGTTAACAATGTAGTGTCCCCAGTGACCTCTCACTAGGCACAAGCCTCCCTTCTCAAACATCACGACACAGGGAACCTGGGAGACCCCACCCCACACTGTTCAGGTCTGACTTTCTTGCAGCTGGTAGAATCTTGTTCCCCAAAGACAGCCATATCCAAGTTCCCAGAACTTGTGACTGTCACTGCACCAAGGGACACCAGGCAGATGGGACTGTCACCAGTGTCACCACAGGGTCCTGAGAGGAGGCAGGGACCTGCTAGACAGGTGTCATTGAAGGACCATGTTTGACTTTGGCCTCTGCAGTTGTGAGGGTGAACCTGGCAGACTGGGTGCCAAGGGTGGGGGTGAGCTTCCTTCTCTGGTCCAGGTCTACAGCTGGGAGGCCTATGGCTTGGGGTGGGGGGCTGTGGTGGGTGGACCTTTTAGACTGCAAGGCCTCAAGTCCTCATGCAATGTGAGGCCTTCACCTGGGGCTAGCTGCACTACTCGTGAAAGGTCCCACTTAAGCCATTGGATCTGGCCTTGTGTGCCTGTGATCCCAGTCTCCAGGGGAGCAGAGGCCTGAGAATCCATGGAATCAGTAGACTCAGGCTCGGAATTTAAGTGTTCAATACAAACGCAGCCAGGCCCAATGGCCCAAGCCTGAGCTAGAGTGAGCTAAACCAGGGACTTGGGGAGCATAAGGGCCTGAGTTTAGATCCCCAGAACCCACATAAAGAGTTGGGCGGTACAGTGGGCATGGGAAGTTGACAGTTACCTGAAGCACTCAGGCCAGCCAGACCCTACTGCAAACAAGGTGGAAGGCCAGGATACCCAAAAGCTGTCCTTTGGGGCTGGGTGTGGTGGCACACACCTTTAATCCTAGCACTCGGGAGGCAGAGGTAGGAGGATTGATGTGAGTTCAAGGCCACCCTGAGACTACATGAATTCCAGGTCAGCCTGAGCTACAGTCAGTAGTCTCCCCACCCCCACCAAGCGGGAATGCCAGTGTAGGAACTGGGCTTTGCTCACTGCCCTCTCAGGAGCCAGCATTTTTGAGGACCAAGGCATCCTGATGCCTGCCCAACTGAAGGCTCACCTCTGAGGTTGTCAGGAATCCTATAATGCTTTGTTGAGGGGACAGCCAAGGGTGCTTCTCTGTCTCAGCCAGAGCAAGGCCCAGCACTGTACAGACCTAGAGTGTTTGCCAGCCCAGCTACCAAGCATCCAACAGTGGAAAATGAAGTTAGCAGAAAGCAGTGGGAATTAGGGTAGACATCACATAGTCACTAGACAGACAGCTGAGCACAAAGTGTCCAAACTGATTACTCCTCCACAGGGCTGCCTGACCTGACTGGGAGGACAAGGCTCCAGTGTGCAGGCAACCTCTTTTTCCACTCACTCTTCCCTGTGCCTTCTATAGAAGGGTCAGACCTAGGGTCCCCCCCCCCCAAACTCTTGTACCAGGCTGCATCCACAGAAGATATACAATGCGCACACAACAGAAAAGTTAGGCAGCGGCTCAGGGTGGAGTACATTTATACACTTACACATCTGGTCCAGGGGTGGAGAAAGTTTATACACTTTTGCATCTGTCCAGGGGCCCAGGGGTCGTGCCACAGCCATGGGTGCCCTGGTACTTCAAAATTCATTTACAGGTACCTGACCCCAGCACAAGCTTCCCTCCTGGGGTCATAACCTGTCAATAATGCTTTATTAAAGGGCAGGTTAATATGCAGCTTTTGTGGGGGGATTTACAAACGCATGAAGGAACTCATCAGCGTCCTACTCAAGCTCTGCAGACCCAGGCCCGCAAAGCAGGGCAAAGTGCTGTTTACACAGGAGGAGGCGTTCAAGTATGTGGCAGGTGCAAGGCCTGCAGTCAGGAGGCAGCCAGTGGGCTTGCAGGCAGTGGGATTGGGATCTCGTGGGTGCCCAGGTCTACTGTGCCCTCGGGTTCAGAGGAGGCTCCACAGGGTTCCAAGGTCACTGGGGAAGACAGGGAGTGGTCCTTGGCTAGCTGCACCCAATTGAACCCCCCCACAGCAGGTGTGGACACAGGCCACCATTTCCCAAGGCTGTGTCACTCCAGCTACTGTCCCAGCCCCCTCTACCTTGAGCTAAGTCCACCCCCAACCATATGCATGGATCTCCTTCCCAAGGTTCCCTGAGGCCTTTCAACTTGACCTGTCTGATGCAAAGCATGTATGCATGCATGTGTGTATGCTCCCAACTTTGCAGTTCTGAGCCAATGCAGGGGATTTGAACCCTTCTCACCCCCAATATCCGGCATGTCCACAATCATACAATCACCATCCTCTTCCTCCTCCTCTTCTTCTGTGTCTGCTTGGAAGCCATCCAAGTCCCCAGGGCCAACCTGCAGACAAGGCACTGTAAGCAGGGCAGGGAGCCAGGAGTCCAGCCTGTGGGGATCCTTCTCTCCTAGCCTGCGTGCCTGTAAACCCTGGTTGCCCATTTCAGAATTGTCACCTCAGAAAGAAGGAATTTGGAGTTTTTCTCTAGTTTGAAAGAGAAACTGACAGACCCAACTGTCCTTGAATCTGTTGTTTTTAGTAAGTGTTGGGAGAACCTGGCAAGTCCCATTTCCTCTGGGCCTCAACAGCTCTTCCAGTCGCCAGGACTGTAGCCAGTGAGAGTGACATTACATGGGCGATTGCAAGGCACTCACAGCAATGAACAAAAACCACAGTGTGTAGGTAGGGGGAGGGGCTGCTAAACTGGGCATGAGGACTCAGGCCTGTAGTACAGGGGGGCGGGAAGCAGAGGCTGGAAGATGGTGTTTAAAGCCACCCTGGGCTATATATATAGTGAGAACCTATCATGACATACACTATACTGAGATTACACAGTGAATTCCAGGTCAGCCAGGGCTAGAGAGAGAGAGAGGCAGGCAGGCAGGCAGGCAGGCAGGCAGGCAAAACAGACAGACAGACAGACAAAATTGTTCATGTGCAAACTGGTTTCCCTCCCAGGCAGGCTGCTGGAGGCCTGGCCACACATGGAAATAATGCTTTCCTCAGATTTGAGACCCACAGACATTACCAGCCTGGCTGCCTAGGTGGCCTCAACTCCTACACACAAGTGACCCTCTTGCCCCGCCTCCAATGTAGCTGAGAAGGTAGGCAGTCCGCACAGTCCCTTATTATTATTTTTGCTTTTTTGAGGTAGTGTCTCACTCTAGCTCAGGCTGACCTAGAACTCACTATGTTGTCTCAGGGTGGCCTCGAACTCGTGGTGATCCCCCTACCTCTGCCTCCTGAGTGTCCCTGAACTCATTGCAATATAAAATATAAAATCAACCCTGTTTTCATGCCAAGCATGGTGGCTCCTCAGGTAGAAGGATCACTTTGAGTTCAAGGGCAGCCTAGAGTGCTTACTGCATACTGCAGGGTGACCCTCACTACACAGTGAGCTGGGTTTGCAAGGTCATGGTCTTACTTCCCACACTGGCAGCTACAACTTGAGGCAGGAGGCCCCAAATGTTCAGTGTCCTTCAGACCAGCCACAGGATGGCTTCCAGGACACTGACACCCATGGGGTCAACTTGGTGCTTGCTGGCTGGAAATGCTCGACATGGATAGGCTGGGTGTATGGGGCTGCTAAAGCCCCAGCTGTGGCTGAAGGCAGGGCACTGTGTGCAAGGCCCTTCAGGGGAAAGGCAAGAGTCCCTGACCACTGCCCCGAGTACATGTGTAGGCAGGTGAGATGCTGCATACCACTGAGCCAGTGGCTCAGCACATGGGGATTTAAACAACTGTTTTCCACCAAAGCAAAGTAGAGCAGCCACACTAAGCAAGATGGCCACAGGGGTAGGGTGGGGTGCAGATAGCCACCATGGCCCAACATGTGTTGAGCTGGAAGGGCTGGGGACCACCATGATGGATCACAGGATACCAGGCTGGCAGAGGCAGGGCCTCCAGCCTCAGTCACTCACACCCTAAGGCACTCTGGTCCCCAGCCTGTGCCACCAGAGATAGCCACACCTGAGCTCCTTCTAAGATCTTTGGCAATACCAAGCCAGGCGTGGTGCACGCCTTTAATCCCAGCACTTGGGAGGCAGAAGTAGGAGGATCGCCATGAGTTCGAGGCCACTCTGAGACTACATAGTGAATTCCAGATCAGCCTGGACAATACAGCAAGACCCTACCTCGAAAAAACAAAAACAAGAAAAAAAAGAGCCGGGTGTGGTGGCGCACGCCTTTAATCCCAGCACTCAGAAGGCAGAGGTAGGAGGATTGCCATGAGTTCAAGGCCAACCTGAGACAACATAGTTAATTCCAGGTCAGCCTGAGACCCTACCTCTAAAAACCAAACACACACACACACACACACAAGATCTTGGTGACACCAAGAAGATCCTAGTGCTTGGTGCAGCCTAAGTAGCCGCAGACCTGCCAAGCCTGGCACCAGGGACCAGTGTGTGCCACACACTGTGATTCCCACCAAAGTGGGATTCGCACCAAAGGCAAGGGAGCTGTGCACATGAAGACATGGATGCCAGATGTTCTGAATCCCTCTTGCTCTGAGGCTCAGTTACAAGTCCTCACCAACAGGGCAGTGCAAGGAATCACCAGGGAGCCAATTTCCTAACCTCAGCCCTTTAATTCTGCAGAAGGGGAAGCAAGTTGGGGACAATGGCCACTGCTTTATTACCACCTGACCTTCAAGCACAAGGTTGCCATGGGATCAAGGTGTGTGTGTGTGTGGGGGGGGGGTTGAGACCTTCACCCTGTCCTCCTGCAAAGTGTAGTGAGTCTTGGACAAAAAAAAAAATCTGCATATTGTTAGGCTGTGGCTTCTGTAGGGATGGTGGGGTCAACAACAGCAGGCTGGGTTCCAGTGAGTAAAGGAGGGGTGACCACTGCTCCACAGGGACAAGCCCTAACACTGCTGCCAGAAGAGGGACCAGGTGCCTCCTAAGCAGGACAGGTCCTGAACTATCCAGTGATTTACACATGACTCCACTTTTTGGATTTTTTTTTTTTTTTTGGTTTTTCGAGATAGGGTCTTGCTCTAGCCCAGGCTGACCTGGAATTCACTATGTAGTCTAAGGGTGGCCTTAAATTTACAATAATCCTCCAATCTCTGACTCCCAAGAACTGGGATTGAAGGCATGTGCCACCACACCCAACCTTTTTTATTTTTTTTACTTTAAAATTTTTTTTTTAGTTTTTCAAGGTAGGGTCTCACTCTAGCTCAGGCTGACCTGGAATTCACTCTGTGTTCTCAGGTTGGCCTTGAACTCACAGCAATCCTCCTACCTCTGCCTCCTGAATGCCTGGCTTATTTTATTTTTATTTTTTGGTTTTTTGAGGTAGGGTTTCACTTTGGTCCAGGCTGACCTGGAATTAACTATGTAGTCTCAGGGTGGCCTTGAACTCACGGCAATCCTCCTACCTCTGCCTCCCAAGTGCTGGGATTAAAGGTGTGCGCCACCATGCCCGGCTTTTAAAATTTTTTTGAAAGAGAGAACTGGCGTGCCAGGGCCTCAACTACTGTAATTGAACTCCAGATGCTTGCACCACCTAATGGGAATGTGCAAGCTTGCACTTGCCTCACCTTTCTGCATCTGGCTTATATGGGATCTAGAGAGAGATCAAAGATGGGTCCATAGGCTTCACAGGCAAGCGTCTTAAACGCTAAACCATCTCTTGAGCTCCCTTTTTTTTTTTGTTTTATCAGGGTAGGATCCAACACTAAACCATCTCTCGAGCTCCCTTTTTTTTCAGTTTTATCAGGATAGGGTCCAACTCTAGCTCAGGATGACCTAGAAATCACCCTGTAGTCTTGGGCTCAAATTCATAGCGATCCTCCTACCTCATCCTCCTGAGTGCTGAGATTAAAGGTGTGCATTATCATGCCAGGCCACATGCTATGCTTTTGCAGCACCCACCAAGTTTGCTGTTACTTTGCCACTTTCCTTGCTAAGTTCCTGTCCATGTATCCTCGCTGGTGGCACTTTACCAATCCATGTGACTGTCCTTGTGACCTGGCACTGGGCCAGAACAAAATGAGTACATCATGGAAAGCCAAGGCACAGCTGTCAATGGGGAGTAACTTGTGAGGAAGTCACTGAAACTGAGGGTACAACGTGGGACCTCAGATACCCCACTGAGTGCCACAGCCACCCTGAAAGAGGCTCAGACTATGGCTGTCAGGTAAGGAGGCAAATTATCACGGGGCAGGAAAACTCCTCCTTCCTGTGACAGCAGTGACACAACGTCATACATGATGTCACACACACACACACGTTAACTAACAGAGCCCTAAGGTTAGCTGTGTGCTCTGGGTGATGCCAACACACCAGCTAGGTGGTGCAGTGCTTGTGTGAGATGTGCAGTGGTGCTCTGCCTTCTGCTCAGCGTTACTGTGAACCTTGGATTGCACAGGAAAGGCACGCTCAGCCCCACCCACCACAGCTCACCTGCCCATCGTGCCGCCTCTTTTTCATGAACTGCGTGATGCACATGGTGCCTGCTTGCTTCCGCTTCAGCGGCAGGGGTGTACCTTGGCCTGGCGCCACAGTGGGCACACTGCCACTGTCCTCTTTGGGGGCTGAGGGCACGGTGGTGACATAGCTCCACTGACAGGGCACAGGCAGGCGCTCTTGGTCGAAGCTCTTCAGCACCTGGGGGTGCACGTACCAGCACATGCGGAAGTCAGGCCTCTTCTCATACACCGAGTTCTCAGAGATGAGCCGCTTCAGCCTGGCCTTGGAGGGTACTGCAGCAGCATCCTCAGTGGGCACAGGTATGGGGGTCTGTGGGTGGGGGCTTGAAGGGCGGCTGGCATCATGGGGGCTCAGCAGGCCACGGCGGCAGTGCTCCTGGAACTCACGGATGATCACCTTGCTTCCGTTCACATTACCATGCAGCAACGGAAGAAGCTGGGCCAGGACTGCAGGAGAGAGACACAGCTTAGTGAGGGGAAGCTTCCCTCAAGACAAGGCCACATGGCCAGCTCTGCTCAGGTGAGTCAGCGGTGCAGGCTACCGATCCTTTTCATATAATCTTCCTAAGAGGCCATTGCTCACTGTTTCCTGAATGCACACTCACTCTCTCACCCTCCCCTCACTTCTTTTTTTTTTTTTGGTTTTTCAAAGTAGGGTCTCACTTTAGCCCAGGCTGACCTGGAATTCACTCTGTAGGTTCAGGGTGGCCTTGAATCCAGGGTGATCCTCCTACTTCTGCTTCCTGAGTGCTGGGATTAAAGGCGCATGCCACCACACCTGGCTTTCCCCCTCACTTCTTAACATTCTTGCCTGGATCCTGGATGGTACTAAAAATCACCCAGGCAGCAAGATGTCATTAGAGGTGGTTCAAATCTATAATCCAAGCCCTCAGGAGGCTGAGGCAGGACAATCAAAAAGATCAAGACATTCTAAGATGCACATCAAGTTTCAATGCCAGCCTGGTGTACATGGTGAGACCCTCTCATAAAACTACAAAAAATAGGGCTGGAGAGATGGCTTAGTGGTTAAAGGATCTTGCCTGAGAAGCCAAAGGACCCAGGTTCAATTCTCCAGGACCCATGTAAGCCAGAAGTACAAGCTGGCACATACGTCTGAAGTTCATTTACAGTGGCTAGAGGCCTTGGCATGCCCATTTTCTCTAATAAGTAAATAAAAGTAGGAAAAAAAAAAAAAGGGCCAGGCATGCCTTCAATCCAAGCACTTGAGAGACAGAGGTAGGAGGATTGCTGTGAGTTCGAGGCCACAACATATATAGTGAATTCCAGGTCAGCCTGGGCTAGAATGAAACCGTACCTCCAAAAACAAAGGCAGAGCCAGGCTTGGTGGTGCACACCTTTAATCTCAGCACTAAGGAGGCAGAGGTAGGAGGATTGACCTGAGTTCAAGGCCACCCTGAGACTACAGAGTGAATTCCAGGTCAGCCCAAGCTAGAGTGGGACCCTCCCTCAAAAAAAACAAAATAAAACAAACAAAAAAGGCAGGCTGGGGTTCAGTAAGACACTGGCTCAAGAATAGGTGGAAGGTTGGAGAGATGGCTTAGCAGTTAAGGCGCCTGCCTCCTAAGCCTAAGAACGCTTGTTCCAATCTCCAGGTCCCACGTTTAGCCAGATGCAAAGTGATGAAGGGTGCAATGCCGCACTTGATCACAAGGGGGTGCACGCAAGTGGATTTTGTTTGCAGCAGCTGAGAAGCTGCTGGCATGCCCATCTCTATCGTCTTCCTCTCCCTTTCTCTCTGTGTCTGTCTCCAAAAAAAAAAAAAAAAAAAAAAAAATAGGTGGAAGAATGAAGGAGCTGGGTACCCTTCCCCTGCAGCCACCACATGGGGTGCTACATAAACACATATATGTGCACACAACACAGGACATAAACACACACAGACAATCACCAAGGATGAGATGGATGTGGATCAGTGGGGGAAGCTTCCTGAAATGTGGGAATTGAGTTCATGCTCACCAACAAAAGTGATAAAGGACAGTCACTATGTGACAGGCAGCTAATGAACGACCTGGACACCCTGCACACCCACTCACTCTGCTGGTCACGCTTCTCCCGCTTGGAGGCCCTGGGAGCTGGCTCCTCGTCAGGGGGTACACTCTCCAGCAGGCATGCTGTAAACTGCTGCAGCAGCTTCAGGTCAGCACCCACACAGCTGTCCACGTCGGCCGCCCACACGCAGCCAACTTTTGTGGGCTGGAGGATGCGGAAGCGCTTGCCCTTGGCCAAGAGCTCATCCCATTCCTTGGCCTTCAGCTTCTGGCGCACCTTGTGGTTCTCAGGGTCAGCACACTCCTTGCAGGTTGGAAAGCAGACATTTGTTTAGGGTCTTTGCTCCCTACTGCCCAGGACGGTTCAGAATGCCATGTGAGGGATGCCCTCAGTCCCTTGGAAGGAAGAAGGGCAGAAGGCATATCCAGCCAGGACAGCTGCACTGAGTCATGCGACAAGCCTCATGGCCTGAGTGGTTAACACAGAGTCCCAGTGCGTTCCCTCCAACAGAACAGTTCTGCCCAACAAACCTCCACCAATCTCAGCCAGAGGCCTCTGGGGTGCATGGGGACACCACCCAGCCCATGCCTCTGGACAGAGACTAGGACGGCAGGCGTGAAGTCTGACAGTCTCGTTGGCCTTATCCACCGTCCACCTCCTTGACACTGCACATAGCAGCCTTGGGGGTCCTCCAGAAACTCTCTCAAATTACTCAATTGGGGACTGAGGGGAGAGGAACCTTCCAGAGATGGGACTGCCTGTTTGATTTTGGGTGGTAAGTTGTTAAAACTCAAGGAGCTAAGCAAGGAATGGTGGCACACAGCTTTAATCCCAGCACTTGAGAGGCAGAGGTAGGAGGATTACCATGAGTTTGAGGCCACCCTGAGTGAGCCTGGACCAGAGTGAGACCCTACCTCAAAAAACCAAAAACAAACAAAACAAACCAACCAACAAACAAACAAACAAAAAAAAACCCCCCTCAAACTCAAGGAGTTTTGTATGGTGGCACATGCCTTTAATCCCAGCATTCAGGAGGCAGAAAGGTAGGAGGATCACTGTGAACTTGAGGCAGCCTAAGAATAAATTCCAGGTCAGCCTGGGCTGGAGCAAGACCCTACCTTGAAAAACAAACAAACAAAAAAACCCAAACAACAACAACAACAACAAAAAAAAAAAAAAAAAAAAAAAAAAAAAAGGAAAGGAAGAAAACCCCACAACACAACTTATACAGGCCATAGTATGTCAGCCACATTTCAGGTAGTTTTGTGACTTTCTCTCAGACGCAGCAGTCTACCCCCACCCCCACAGCTTCTCGGACATCTCCCAATAGTTGGTCAATGCCACCCTCATGGCCATTAGCCCATCCCACCCTACACCTGTACCCAGTGAGCCCACAGGTAGGGATTCCAGGGAAATGGCTGTCAACCCACTGTCACCAGCCCAGACAGGAGTCACAGCATGCTGCCCTGTGAACTCAGAGCTAGTCACCTCTCCCTGTCCTCACCTCAGTCACACCTTCATCTTCAGACAGGTACCCATGGGGCACAAAAAAGCCGTCATCCTCATCCTCATCCTCACCTACATCATCATCATCATCCTCAGAAAGAAGAGAAAGAAGTATGTGTCATCTTCAGGAACAGTGACCACAGTCAGTGAAAAGTTCACATGGTAGAGACAGGAGAGCAGCGAGGACAAGGCCCAGCAAAGTTCGACAGGAAGCTGGGATCCCACTGGAAGGTGTGGAGTCAGTGGTGGAGGCCTGGGCTTCCAGGTACCCTGTAGGTCACACAGCAACATCCCCAGGAAGCCCAGCCCAGGCTCCTGCGGCTACTGTCCCAGTACTCACCCCTTCACTATGCGACAGGGACTCCCCAGGCTCGTCCTCTTCCCACTCGTCATCGCTGTCTACCTCATAGTCAAGGAGGCTCTGTGGAGACAGGTACACAGCGTCACTGTCGTCATGGTTGGAAGATGGTGTGGAGCAGAGAAGCAGCATGTAGGCTGATTGAGACCAGTGTGGAGAACCACGACAACACACGAGGAAGATGGAGGCACTGGTCACCCCGTGGGGCTCACCTTATCCTGGGCCCAGGGGTGGCGTGGGTGGATGAGGGTTGACTTCTTATTCCACGTCCCCCAGTAGGCTGGCCGGTGGTTCTCGGAGAACTGCAGCAGCTTCATTCGGCCAAACTTCCTCCTCTCAGGCACACCATCCACCTTGCTGTTCTCCACAATGACAACATCTCTGGGAAGGGAGATCACATTCAGCCCTGTGCTCCCTCAGCAGCTCACGGCCCGTGCAGCTCTGACCACAATGCAATGTCCCAAGAGGAAGGGTGCCCACCTGCCAAGTAGCAAAGAGTACAGGTGGGGCTGCCTGGGGAGAGGTGGGAAGGTCAAGCTGTGCAAAGCTAGTAAGCAAGAACACCTCTCAGCAGATGGGGTCCCTGGGCCCAGCAGCAGTGAGCCAGGATAGAGCTCTCGGCTCAGGTTTCTGCCCTCTGGGCTGCATCTAGTGTCACCAGCTCTCACCTATTGACAACACCAGTGTCACCTCTGCAGACCCGGGCAGGCCCAGATGTGAGTGGCTGACGAGCCTTCAGGTCACGCAGGTAG
Source organism: Orientallactaga sibirica (assembly GCA_036365145.1). NCBI lineage: Eukaryota > Metazoa > Chordata > Mammalia > Rodentia > Dipodidae > Orientallactaga > Orientallactaga sibirica. The sequence continues at coordinate 15,463,315 of JAEOAD010000049.1, read as the reverse complement.
GAAGCATCCCCATTCTCATGCTGGAGAAACCGGTCCAGCCGTTCAGACAGATCCTGGTCAACAGGGACCCGGCATTGTGGGGCAAGGACCATGTGGTCTTTAATCTCAAATGGGGCGAACTTCCCACAGAAGCCGGCCAGGGTCTGCAAGGGAAAGACAGCCAATGGAATATGGCAAGAGTGTGACCCAGTGAGGAAAGGATACACCATGAAAACATGCATCCAAGTGTCAGCTGACAGACAGCTGCAGGAGGCTGGGATGGACAAGACAAACTGAAGGAGAGCTCTGAGTGACAAAGTCTTCCAGATCGTTCTTCCTTGCAGTGCTGGGGATCAAACTCAATGCCTAATACCAGGTAAGCAATCTTCCATAAGCTAACCCTCACCCCATCCTCTTTGCCTCTTTTATTTATTCTTTTCATTTTTTTTTTCAATGTAGTTCCAGGCTGACCTGGAACTCACTCCGTAGTCTCAGGGTTGCCCTCGAACTCACAGTGATCCTCCTACCTCTGCCTCCCAAGTGCTGGAATTAAAGGCGTGCACCACCATGCCCACCCCGCTTTTATTTATTTTTTTAAATATATTTTATTTATTTATTTATTTATTTATTTATTTATTTATTTATTTATTTGAGAAAGAGGCAGAGAGAGAGAATGGGTGCACCAGGGCCTCCAGTCACTGCTAACAAACTCCAGATGCATGTGCCCCCTTGTGCACCTGGCTTACATGGGCACTGGAGAATTGAGCCAGGATTCTTTGGCTTTGCAGACAAATGCCTTAACCACTAAGCCATCTCTCCACCCCCTGCCCCCGTTTTTGGTTTTCTGAGGTAGGGTCTCACTCTAGCTCAGCCTGACCTGGAATTCACTATGTAGTCTCAGGGTGGCCACGAACTCTGGGCCTTCCTACCTCTGCCTTCTGAGTACTGGGATTAAAGGCATGCACCACCATGCCCACCTACCTCCTCTCATTTTTTGAGGTAGGGTCTTGCTCTAGCCCAGGCTGACCTGGAATTCACTATGTAGTCTTAGGGTGGCCTTGAACTTACAGCCATCTTCCTACCTCTGCCTCCCAAGTACTGATATTAAAGGCATGTGCTACCATGCCTGGCTTTGTCTCTTTGAGACAGGGTTCTCACTATGTAGCCCAGTGTCGTAGTTTGAATAGATGGCCCCAAATATATTCAGTGTTTTACTAGTTTATAGTTTGTATCTACAGCCACCTGGCTGGAGGCAATGTCACTGGGTTGATCCTAACGTGTGATGGTGGGTTTAAGATTTCAATCTAAAGATATGCCAAAGTGTGCCTAGCTGGAGTTCCTGAGGTATGCTGTGCTATGTGGCTTTTGGCTTTGCTCTCTGTGTTTGGTCCTGTGAAGGCAGGCAAGCTTCTTCTGCCATTATGGAACCTCCCCTGGATCTATAAGCTTCAATAAATCTCTTCCTCTATATCTGTGCCTGGTCTGGAAATTCATCTCAGCGAACCTGAAGCTGTCTGCTACACCCAGGTTAACCTAAAATTCTGTACCACCACAGGCAGGCTCAGGGATATTGCAAGGGTACATGCACATGCACAAAGAACAGTACATTACATACATACAAGCAAGCAAACAAACAAAAAATTAGTGTGCGAATTACCCCTTAATGAACCAGAATGGATGGGTGGACACATGGACCTCAGCTGAGGGCACACAGAAGCTGGACCTAAACACTAGGTCCGTATGTTCCGACAGAGCCCCGGGGAGGAGACTGAGACCCTGGGAATACCTGCCTACTCAAAGTCACATAATTAACCCACAAGGCCAGGGATAGGGCGATGATGGCTCAGCTGTTAAAGGCATCTGTGTGCAAAGCCTGATGGGCCGGATTCAATTCCCTAGTACATATGCAAAGTCAGACACTCATGCCCTGGAGTTTGTTTGCAATGGCAGGAAGGCCTGGGAGTCCCATGTACTGTCTCTCAAATATCTCTATCACACCTTCCAAGGCTCAGGGTCCATTGTAGAAGACGTGGCAGAGAAGGTACTTCTTACAATGCACTCTTTCAGACACAAAATGGCCTAGACATCCATGACCTTGCAGTGCCTGGCACTATGTACAGAAGACCATCACATAATAGGAGGAAAAGATGATGACAGGAAAAATAAATAAACAAGGGGCTGGGGAAATGGCTTAGTGGTTAAGGTGTTTGCCTGCGAAGCCTAAGGACCCGGTTCGATTCCCCAGGACCCATGTAAGCCAGATGCACAAGGGGGCGCATGTGTCTGGAGTTCATTTGCAGTGGCTGGAGGCCCTGGAATGCCCATTCTCTTTCTCTCTGCTCCAGACCAGGTCAAAAACCTACAATGTAGCCAACCTAAAGCCTAGCACTCTGGGCCTGTTTTCTTGGATTAGATCTCTGCTCCTAATCCCCCTCAGTCCACACAGCAAACGCCCAGGGGTTCTGTGAAGTATAAAAGGCATAGCTGGCAGTTCTCCCTGTGAACACAGTGCAGAGCCTCCAGGGGACTGTTAAAAACCTTTACTCAGGGGGCTGGAGAGATGGCTTAGCGGTTAAGGTGCCTGCGTCCTAAGCCTAAGAAAGCTGGTTCCAATCTCCAGTTCCCACGTTTAGCCAGATGTAAAGTAACGCAAGGGCGCAATGCTGCACTTGACCACAAGGGGGCGCACGCATCTGGATTTCGTTCACAGCAGCTGAGAGACTGGTGGCGTGCCCATCTCTATCTGTCTCCCTCTCCCTCTCTCTCTAAAAAAATAAAAAATAAAAAAATATTTAAAAAAAACACCTTTACTCAGGGGTTGGAGAGATGGCTTAGCGGTTAAATGCTTGCCTGTGAAGCCTAAGGACCCTGGTTCGTGGCTCAATTCCCCAGTACCCACGTAAGCCAGATGCACAAGGTGGCCCATGCATCTGGAATCCCTGGTGGGCCCATTCTTTCACTCTCTCTGCCGCTCTCAAATAAACAAATAAAAATAAACAACAACAAAAAAAAAACCTTTACTCAGGATTGGAGAAATAGTTAAGTGGTTAAAGGTGCTTGCTTGCAAAGCCTGATGGCCTGGATTTCAGTTCTCCAGTATCCATCACATAAACCAAATGCATAGTGGCACATACACCTGGAGTGCACATTCTCTCTCTCTGCTTACAAATAAATAACAACAAAAATTTAAGCCAGGTATGGTGGCGCAGGCCTTTAATCCCAGCACTCCCAGCACTTGGGAGGCAGAGGTAGGAGGATCACTGTGAGTTCGAGGCCACCCTGAGACTACAGAGTTAGTTCCAGGTCAGCTTGGGCCGGAGTGAGACCCTACCTCAAAATAGCAAATTAATTAATTAATTAATTAAGGGCTAGAGGGATGGCTTAGTATTTAAAGTACTTGCCTGCAAAGCCAAAGGATCCAGTTTTAATTCCCCAGGACCCATGGAAGCTAGATGCACAGTGTGGCACGTGTCTGGAGTTCATTTGCAGCATCTGGAGGCCCGAGCACACCCATTCTCTCTCTCTAATAAATATGCCTTTAACTATGCTGAGCCATCTCCCCAGTCCTCAAATTTAATCATCATCATCATCATCATCATTATTTTTGGTTTTCCAAGCATAGGGTCTCACTCTAGCTCAGGCTGATCTGGAATTCACTATGTAGTCTCAGGGTGGCCGCTATCCTCCTACCTCTGCCTCCTGAGTGCTGAAATTAAAGGTGTGTGCCACCACGCCTAGCTTCAAAATTAATTTTTTTACAACTTTAAAAATCTTTTTATTTATTTGAAAACAGAGAGGGAGGGAGAGAGAGAATGGGCGTGCCAGGGCCTCTAGCTGCTGCAAACCAACTCCAGATACTGCGCCACTTTGTGCACCTGGCTTTATGTGGATACTGGGGATTGAACCAAGGTCATTAGGCTTCATAGGCAAGTGCCTTAACCACTGAGCAATATCTGCAGCCCAATTTTTAAAGAACTACAGCCAGCCGAGCTTGGTGGTACATGTCTTTAATCCCAGCATTCGGGAGGCAGAGGTAGGAGGATCACTGTGAGTTTGAGGTCAGCCTGGGCTAGAGTGGATAAGGTACTTGCCATGCAAGCATGTGCCTAAGCTTGGATCCCTAGAACCACATAGCACCCAGAAACTGTGGTGTACTTCCTTTTTTGTGATCTCTGCACACCTATCAACCTTTCAAAAGGGGAAGGGACAGCATTTCCAGGAAGCTCATGGACCAGCCAGCCTGGCAAAGGGGAGTTATTGGTGAGTGAGAAGACCATGCCTCAGATCATGTGGAAGGCAAAGACAGAACCTGAAAGTTGTCCTGACTCCCCATCCCACACAGAATAATCAAAATCACAGAACAAAAGGTGCTCTATCTGGGGCAGAGAAGTGGCCCTGGTGACAAAGAACAGGAAGTGACAAGTCACAAACTGCAGTTCCACAAACCTGGTCTAGAACACTTGGGTCCCCAGGATGAGTACTGGGGGGTTGAGGGAGTTTACGGAGGGGCAGGACGGAAGCCTAAACTATTGGTCTTGTGTCTTTATTGTCCTGTGTCCCTGGCCCCTTCCTCTTCCCGTTTCTCAACTTTGAGTGTTCTTTTACCAAACTCCTGCCATTATGGGCACCTTGTCACACTAAGAAGCCAGTGTCAACACACCCTGTTCCTGAGTCATTGGCCACAGAGGCAGGCTGACTCTGGTACTGCATGAGGAATCAGCTAGGAGGCAACAAGGGCACCTTCCTCTCCATTAGCAACCAGACATTGAGCTTCAGGAGCTCACTTTTCACATCACTAGAACGGAGACACACTGGCCAGGTTCCTAATATTTTATCCATATGTCTGACCTTCACTTCAGAGGCTCTTGGAGGGGCTGGGTCCCATTTCCTGACTCACTGTGACTTACCTTCTAAAGTTCCAGGACCAGGCTATCTTTCCTCCTGCTTTGTTGGGGGGAGGCCAGAGCTCTGATCTGAACCTCCAGGTGACCCATCTTTTTTTTATAATATATATATTTATGAGAGAGATGGGGGGGAGGGAGAGAGAATGAATGGGGGCACGATAGGGCCTCCAGCCACTGCAAACAAACTCCAGATGCATGCGCCCCTTTGTGCATCTGGCTTATGTGGGTCCTGGAGAATCGAACCAGGATCCTTTGGCTTTGCAGGAAAACGCCTTAACTGCTAAGCCATCTCTCCAGCCCCTCAGGTGATCCATCTTAAGGAAAGGGAAGCAGGTGGGGAGGACAGCAGACACCCCACATAAAAAGTCCAGAGAACAAGGATGGGGAGAAGAAGGTGGATCTTACCTTGGGGGCCTGTGGAGTCTTTGGTTTCTGAAAGAACCTTGTGATTTCAGCCTTCTCTGCTTTAATGCGCTGAGGAAAGGAGGGTGAAGGAAAGGGAAGGGTGAGGAAGAGAACACAGTGGTTCACCACCTAGGAGCCCTAGAACAGAGTCCAGTGCTTCTGGGCTTGGCTCACCAAACCCACCAACCCCTAATAGATGGATGCCAGCTGGTGTCAAGAGCTCAGAGCTGGCTTTGTGGCAGGGACTCCAGGGTGCCAAGCCAAGAGGAGTAACAGGCGAGCAGTGAAACCTGAAGGCAAGGGTGTATTTAAAGGGGCTCTGTGTTCCCAGGAGCACACAGGGCAGGAAGGGACAAAAAGGCCCCAGCCACCCCAGTTTCTCGGGTCCCTGCACTACCTTTTCTTCTTCTCGTAACCGTTTCTCTTCCTCCTTTTTCCTCTTCTCTTCCAATTTAGCCCTGCAAAACAGGAGACAGCAAACTGGAGCCCACCTTCAGCATGGGGTCTGGAGGGACTTGGGAGAGCACTGGGCTATGCACCCATTCCTGTAAATCACCTCCATGTCCACACTGGTCTCACAGAGTTTAGCATCAAAACACAAAACTGATATATATATATATGCAATTGACCTGAGACTTTGTAGTCTTAGAGTAACTTTGAACTCATAGTGATCCTCCTACCTTTGCCTCCCAAGTGCTAGGATTAAAGGCGTGCACCAACACACCTGGCTTAGGATGTGAATTCTTTTTTTTTTTTTTCATTTTATTTTTCCTTTTTCTTTTTTTTTTCCGGAGGCAGGGTCTCATTCTAGCTCAGGCTGACCTGGAATTCACTATGTATTCTCAGGGTGGCCTCAAACTCACAGCGACCCTCCTACCTCTGCGTCCCAAATGCTGGGATTAAAGGTGTGCGCCACCGTGCCTGGTTCTTTTCATTTTTTAAATTTAATTTTATTTTTTTAACTTGTTTGCGAAAGAGTCAAGGAGAGGGAGACAGAAAAAATGACACCAGTGCCCCCACTCACTGCAAACAAACTCCAGTTGCATGTGTCCAGGGTAATCAAACCTGGTTCGTTTGGCTTTGCAGGCAAGCGCCTTAACTGCTAAGCCATCCCTCCAGCCCATGAATTTTTTTAAAATAGGGTCTTGTTAGGCAGCTTGGGCTAACCAGGCACTGGTGATTCTCAGACCCAAAACCAAGTGATCCAGCAAATGAGAAGGTGGTCCTCACAACAATGCCTGCATTCCTGAATAAGACCATGGAGGAGACAGGTCCCAGAGAAGGGTGGGTTCCTGCCAGGGAGGACACTCACTCCAAAGCCTCCTGCCGCTCCTTGCGCCGCTCCTCCTTGAGCCTCTGCTTCTCGGCTTTCTCCTTCTCGTCCTTCTCGCGCTTTTCCCGCCGCTCCCTCTCTTTCAGCTCCTTCTCCTCCTCCTTCCTCCGCCTGGCCTCCTCCTTGGCCCGACGAGCCTCTTCCCTCAGCTTCTCCTTCTCTTCCTTGAGTCGCTCTCTGTCCTAGAGATAGTGGACAGGTAGCCCAGACCCCAGTGTGACATGGAAGGTGAAGCAGCACTTGCCTGGCACCCAGAATTCATAGGTTCAGTAAGCACCCCAAATAATAAAACCCCAAAAGGAGGTAGCTGTCCTTCCTTTTAGACAGGATCTCATGTGGCCCAGGCTGGCCTTGAATTCCCTTTGTAGCTAAGAAAGTTCCTCCTTCCTGCCTCCACATCTGGAGTACTGAGATGCCAGGCATGTGCCACTGCATGTCATTTATGTGGTACTGGGGATGGACCCAAGGCTTCACGCCTCCTAGGTGAGCTCTCTACCCACTAAGCCTCGGCATAGCCCCTGCCCTACATTTTTAGTTTATTTTTGGAGAGATAGTCAAACTATACCTCCCAGGCTGGCTGCAAACTAGCAGGCTTGAGGGATCTTCTCACCTCAGCTGTCCTGGAAGCTGGGACTATAGGAAGGTACCCTGTGCCCAAGCTGTATAATCAAAGAGGAAAGAAGAGACACCAATGCCCACAGGGACTGGCTTCCTCCTCAAAATAGAAGACTCTCCAGCCTAGACCACACCAGACTACACAGGGAACATGACATCAGTTGGGATTCTGTTATTTAAATGTCTCCATTTTAATTTTTTTTAAATATTTTATTATTTATTTATTTGAGAGAGAGAGAGATACAGAAATAGGCAGGTAGAGAGAGAGAGAGAGAACAAGCATGCCAGGGCCTCCAGCCACTGCAAACGAACTCCAGATGCATGCACCACCTTGTGCATCTGGCTTACATGGGTCCTGGAGAATCGAGCCTCGAACCAGGGTCCTTAGGCTTCACAGGCAAGCACTTAACCGCTAAGCCATCTCTCCAGCCCTCCATTTTAATTTTTAAGAATTCCTTCTTTTGGGGAGGCAGTGGTGAGGCAGGGTCTCACTTTAGCCCAGGCTGACCTGGAACTCACTCTGTAGCCCAGGCTGGCCTTCAACTCAGAGAGATACTCCTGCCTGGCTAAAATTCCTTCTGACTTGATTTCATTTGAAATGAAGACTGTATAAGACAAGGTCAGAAAGATGCTGGGTAAGTGTTACAGAGTGGAAAACAGGGCTGGAGAGATGGCTTAGTGGTTAAGGTGCATGCCTGCAAAGCCTAAGGACCCCAGTTCAATTTTCCAGGTCCCACGTAAGCCAGATGAATATGGTGCACATGCATCTGGAGTTCATTTGCAATGGCTAGAGGCCCTGGCATGCCCATTCTCACTCTTTCTCTCTCCCTCTATTTCTAATAAATAAATAAATAAAAATTTAAAATTAAAAAAAAAAAAAAGGAGTGTAAAACAGAAACTTCATTTTTCTTTTTTCTTTTTTTTGGTTTTTCGAGGTAGGGTCTCACTCTAGCTCAGGCTGACCTGGAATTCACTATGTAGTCTCAGGGTGGCCTCGAACTCATGGCGATCCTCCTACCTCTGCCTCCTGAGTGCTGGGATTAAAGGCGTGCGCCGCCACGCCCGGCAGAAACTTCATTTTTCAAAGAAGGGTCTCACTCTAGCCCAGGCTGACCTGGAATTCACTATGTAGTCTCAGGGTAGCCTTGAACTCATGGTGATCCTTCTACCCCTGCCTCCCAAGTGCTGGGATTAAAGGCATGTACCACCACGCCTGGCTACCCTCTCTCTCTTAAATAAATAAAATACTTTATAAAAAAGTGGTCCAGAGCTGGAGAGATAGGTTAGTGGTTAAGGTGCCTGCCTGCAAAGCCTAAGAACACCAGTTCATATCTCCAGGTCCCATGTTTAGCCAGACGCAAAAGCAACGCAAGCATGCAATGTTGCACATGCACACAAAGGGTTGCATGTGTCTGGAGTTTGTTCACAGTAGTGGAGACCCTGGTGTGCCCATTCTATCTCTCTCAAATTAAAAAAAAAAAAAATGCCATAAAAAGTGGTCCAGGTCTGGAGAAATGGCTTAGCGGTTAAGTCACTTGCCTACAAAGCCAAAGGACCATGGTTAAATTCCCCAGGACCCACATAAGCCAGATGCACAACATGGCACATGCATCTGGAGTTTGTTTGCAGCAGCTGGAGGCCTTGGCATGCCCATTCTCTCTCTCTCAAATAAATAATTAAAAATATTTAAAAAGTGGTCGTATCTCTGGTGGCAAGAGATCTGCCTCACATGTGTTTATACACACACACACACACACACACACACACACACACACACGCCAAAAGAACAGCTTGTATCTTAGAGGTCAGAGGGCAACAGGCAAGAAAGAATAGCAGCTAAGGTAGGGAAGTTATTAGGTCATAAAATGTCCTTAGTCTGTAGCCTGGGCCACACCATGGTGCTGGGAAGTTATCTATGTAACTGTGACTGAAGGAGGAGGGATGTCTCCTACCTGCCTGGTCAAGGACCATCTAGAAATCTTTTTAATATTTAGATATTTAATTAATATGTATTAATATAAATTAGTAATTAATAATTAACACTTAGCTGGGCGTGGTGGCGCACGCCTTTAATCCCAGCACTCAGGAGGCAGAGGTAGGAGGATCGCCGAGAGTTCGAGGCCACCCTGAGACTACATAGTTAATTCCAGGTCAGCCTGGACCAGACTGAGACCCTACCTCGCAAAACCAAAAAAAAAAAAAAAAAAAAAAAAAAAAAAAAAAAAAAAAAATTAACACTTAATTAATAGATATTTAATATTTAGATAAAGCCTGATATAGCCCAAACTGGCCTTGAACTCACTATGTAGCTGAGGATGCCCTTCATTCATCCTCTGGCACCCAACCATCTCCTAAGTGCTGGAATGATAGGTGTGTACCACACTTGTTCCTGCAGCTCTGGGGCATCTATCCAAAGCTGCGTGCACACTAGAGGCAAGCACTCTACCCACAAGCTCCAGCTCCATGGGCTTTCTTTTTTTTTGGGGGGGGGGGGTGGGAGGGTTTAGACGTAGGGTCTCACTCTACCTCAGGCTGACCTAGAATTCACTGTTTAGTCTCAGGGTGGCCTTGAACTCACAGTGTTCCTCCTACCTCTCTCTGCCCCTCAAGTGCTGGTATTAAAGTTGTGCACCACTATGCCTGGCTTCCACGAGCTTTGTAAAAGGAAACCCACCCCAGAAGATCGCAAGGTGCCTGAGCACCTGTGATCAGTTGGCTGCTGACCAACACAGATGTCGCTGTGACTCAATGGGACAGACATTTGTGTTGTTTTTGTTTTGGTGGTAGAGGGAAGAATGCAGTTCTCTACTACTAAGCCACAGCCCAGCCCTGAACCAGGAACCCTATAAGGCATTACTGGGCATAGACAATACCTAAGAAGGAGACAGGGCTGGACGGGGCAATGAGACCAAGGGCCTAACTACAGTGTATGGAGAACTATGCTTTCTGGTTGTTAACTGTGGAAACAGAAGGTTCCAGAAATCACTTCTTGGGTAGCCACACTTGAGCTTATGCTCTTGTATACTCAACTCTGAGCCAAGCCAGGCGGTGAAGGCCTGTCAGCCTGGCACTTGGAGGCTCTAAATGAAAAATGAATGAGGCAGAGCTGAGAGGCAGCTCCAAGGAGTAACATATGCTTAGCATGGAAGACCATTGAGTTCCACCTCCAGCATACAAACACCAACCTTCCAAAATCCAAGGCCTCTCCAAGGAGGCTCAAAGAATGAGAACCTGCTGCCCTGGGGGCAGGGAAGCCCAGTGGCTCTCTCTAGTCTTTGCCATAAGAGGGTCCATTCAAGGCTGTGCCTCATGCAGTGCCCATGGGTAAAGAGCAAAAGGAAGCTACTAAGCAACATCCACCTGGGGGACCTATGAGCCCGGTCATTATAGCTGAGTGAAACATAAAGGCATCCAAGAAGACGGGGACAAGGGATGGCTCCTGTGAAGATAATTTCCCCAGTGCTGGGCAAAGAACCAGGACTGCAACCCAGCCCTTTCTAAGGAGAGCTGAGGTAAGGGCACCCAACACAGGCTCATGCCAACCGAAGGTGAGGGTTAAGACTGAATATATATGGCACATCCATAAGCTCTGACAGCAGTGGTGGGCAGTGAAGGGAGCAGAGCTGAAGGTGGGGAAGAAGACACCTGGATAGGAGAGCTAACTCATGGCCTGTGATGTCAGAGAAGTGCCTTACTCGTTGCAGTTTCGTTCTGTTCTTCTCTGAGGAGCCTTTGATGAACCTCTTAGATTCCTGAAATGAAAGATGTATGTTGTAAATGTTTCAGTCACCGTCATGCACAGACTCCATCTTGAGAATCTCCTGCTCATGTCTGTCAGAGCTGGGGCCACAGAAAGCCTGCCTGGAATCCACAGGGAGGGGATGGGGGCAGGGCTCAGTAGTAAAGCTCCACCTAGCATGGGAGAAGCCTGGGGAGGGAAAGAGGGAAGGAAACATTTTTGCAAAAGAAACATTACAGCTTTTCCCTGTGACTAATTTTTCCAACTACCGAACCAAAGTGACAATGGTCAGTCTCTGATGTGTGTGCATGCACATGTGTGCACACACACAGATAAGAGGGGGCATATAAGGAAGGACTGTCAATGCAAGAGGAAATCAGGCAGCTCAAGGATAAAGCAATGGGCAACAGGGTGCAATGACACGTGTACTGAATGAGAAGTGCCAGAATCATGGGCCAAGGGCTACTCACCTGGCCAATGCTCCCAGGAAGGACAGACTTTCTTTTTGCATGTTTGCTTGTTTGCTTGTTTGTTTTTGAGGTAGGGTTTCACTCTAGCCCAGGCTTACCTAGAACTTACTCTGTAGTCCCAGGATGGCCTTGAACTCAGCAATCCTCCTACCTCTGCCTCCCAAGTGCTGGGATAAAAGGTATGTGCCACCACACCTGGCTGAAGCATGTTTGTTATGAAAGGTGAACAAAATGAAACTGTGTCCATAATGTAAGACATGTCTATCAACCAGAGCTTTTGGTTGTTTTTGTTTGGCAGAGCTTCAGAGGAACAAAACGCTTGCCACTGAACACTTAGCCCACCTCTGCCTTGTAGAATGTGGAAAGTTCAGGGGAAAAAGCCAATCTGGGCTGGGCCTGCCTGGTGACAGATCTGTGATCGCAGCTGCTCTGGAGAAGCCCAACTTCTAGGCCAGGCTGGGCTACAGTGGAAAGCTCTCTGCTTCACAGTGAGCAAGGACAGGGCGGAGGCTCAGTGAGTAGAGCACTCGCTAGGAAGTGGAAGAGGGGGGCTGGTCTCATTCTCATCCTCACCTCCACAAAAGTAATAAGTAAACATGACTTTCCAGATTTCCTGTAGATGTGTTCACAATGAAAACCAGGCACAGGGGCTGGGAAGAGGACTCAGTGGGTAAGAGTTCCTGCTGCACAAGCCTGAGTTTGATTCTCAGCACCCATGTAAACATGCGTGTGGCCAATCCAGAGGAAAGCAGAGACTGAAGAATCTCGAGCTCACTGGTCAACCAATCTAAATACAAATAGGAGCTCTGGGTTCAATAAGACTCCATCTCAAGAAATACAGAGAAGGGCTAGGGAGATGGCTTAGTGGTTAAAGCACTTGCTGGTAAAGTCAAAGGACCTAGGTTCATTTGCAACTGCGGGAGGCCCTAGTGAGCCCATTCTCTCTCTCTGTTTCTCTTTCTGTCTGCTTCTCTCTTTTTCAAATAAATAAATAAAAATACAGAGAAGAGGGCTGGAAAGATAGCTTAGCTAAGCCTGCAAAGCCTAAGGACTTAGGTTTAATTTCCCAGTACATAAGCCAGATGCCTAAGTGGTGCAAGCGTCTGTAGTTCATTTCCAGTGGCTAGAGGCCCTGGCATGCCCATTCTCTCTAATAAATAAACATTTTTTTTTGTTTGTTTGTTTTTCAAGGGAGGGTCTCATTCTAGCCCAGGCTGACCTGGAATTCACTATGCAGTCTCAAGGTGACCTTGAACTCTCAGAGATCCTCCTACCTCTGACTCCCAAGTGCTGGGATTAAAGGTGTGCGCCACCATGCCTGGCAACAAAATATTTTTAAAAAAGGAAAAAATAGGGCTGGAGAGATGGCTTAGAGGTTAAGGCACTTGCCTGCGAAGCCTAAGAATTCATGTTTGAATCTCTAGGTTTCACATAAGCCAGACACACAGTGATGCAAGTGTGCAATATCACACATGTGCACATGCACCTGGAGTTCATTTGCAGCAGCTGAAGGCCCTGATGCGCACTCTTTCTCTGCTTCTCTCTCTCTCAAATAAAGGAAGAAAGAAAAATAACAAAGAGCAAGCACCATTTCCCTTAACAACACAAGGGGATAAAATTAAGACAGCTGGGCTGGAGAGATGGCTTAGCGGTTAAGGCGCCTGCTTCTAAGCCTAAGAATGCTGGTTCCAATCTCCAGGTCCCACGTTTAGCCAGATGCAAAGTGACGCAAGGGCACAATGCCGCACTTGACCACAAGGGGGCAGACACATCTGGATTTTGTTTGCAGCAGCTGAGAGGCTGCTGGCCTGCCCATCTCTATCTATCTCTCCCTCTCTGTCTCGCTCCAAAAAAAAAAAAAAAAAAAAAAATTAAGACAGCTGGGCTAGAGAGATGGCCTAGCAGTTAAGGCACTTGCCTGCAAAGCCAAAGGACCCAGGTTCAACTTCCCAGGACCCACATAAGCCAGATGCACAAGGGGGTGCATGCATCTGGAGTTCATTTGCAGTGGCTGGAGGTGTTGGCGTGCCCATTTTCTCTCTCTCTCTACCTGCCTATTTCTGTATCTCTCTCAAATAAATAAAAATAAAATTAAAAAAAATTAAGACAGCTATCTATTTGTGAAACCCAAGTACAGGCAAGGTCCTTGTAGAGTCACACTTTCAGACAGACACAACACTGGACAGCCTTCTCCCAAGGGGCCACTGAACAATCCCAGCCACAAGAAGGCCACAGCACGACTGTAGACCTGAGGCCAAGTGATCGCCACAGACTGGCAGTCTCCACAAGTGTTGACACAAATGCTCATGTACCCCGGGGATGCACTTTGCCTGGTCAGCCTACAAGCATCACGCTCACTAAAGGTCACTACGGTGCATTTCTAAGTGGCCAAATCTCCATAAGTGAGTGTGTGGTTAAACACCCTGTCCACATGAACTGAGTGCCAGCTGTGGTTCCTCGGGCCTTTACTGGAAGTGTGTGAGCTCCAAGGTCATGGCACCCAGTGGCACTCATCACACCCTAGCAAACACTGCTTCCTCACATGGGCTGAGGGCACAGCTTCACTAAGAGCACACAGGGACAGTCTACAAGGTCTGATAAACATTATTTTCTTCACAGAGGAGCCAGTCATAACAGAGAATGATAGGCCACATCACTAGAGCTCCATCAAGCAGCAACATCTGCCCAACCTGGTCCAGGTACCCAGAAGGCAACTTGAACTCAGCACACCACCAATGGCTGGCTTTGTGGCATGACAGGGCTTTCTGGCCAATGGCAGAAACAGGAACATGGGCAGAAATCAAGACACAAAATAGTCGACTATAGGTGAAGACTAACCCAGCCTTCAGCCCATCATAAATCCCTTCTGTGAGAAAATAAAAGGACACTATGGGGGGAGAAAAGGTAGGGGGCTGGAAAGATGGCTTAGCGGCAGATGCACAAGTTGGCACGTGTGTCTGGAGTTCGTTTGCAGTGGCTAGAGGCCCTGGCATGCCCATTCTTTCAATGTATCTGCCTTCTCTCTCTCAAAATAAATAAATATTTTTTTGAAAAAAGATAAAAAGGGGCTGGAGAGATGGCTTAGCGGCTAAGGTGCCTGCCTGCTAAGCCTAAGAACGCTGGTTCCAATGTCCAGCGGTTCCAATCTCCAGGTCCCACGTTTAGCCAGATGCAAAGTGAGGCAAGGGCGCAATGCTGCACTTGCCCACAAGGGGGCACACACATCTGGATTTCGTTCACAGCAGCTGAGAGACTGCTGGCGCGCCCATCTCTGTCTCCCTCTCTCTGTCTCTCTCTCCAAAAATAAATAAAAAATGATTTAAAAAATTAAAAAAAAAAAAAAAGATAAAAAGGGGGCTGAAGAGATAGCTTAGCGGTTAAGGCGCCTGCCTGCTAAGCCTAAGAACCCGGTTCCAATCTCCAGGTCCCACGTTTAGCCAGATGCAAAGTGACGCAAGGGCGCAATGCCACACTTGCCCACAAGGGGGCGCACACATCTGGATTTAGTTCACAGCAGCTGAGAGACTGCTGGCGCGCCCATTCTCTATCTGTCACCCTCTCCCTCTGTCTCTCTCTGTGTCTCCAAAAATAAAAAATAAAATTTAAAAAAAAAAAAAAGGTAAAAAGGGACTGGAGAAATGATTTAGTAGTTAAGGTGTTTGCCTGTGAAGCCTAAGGACCTGGGTTCAATTTCCCAGGACCCATGCGTCTGGAGTTTGTTTACAGTGGCTAGAGGCCCTGGCACACCCATTCTCTCTTTCTATCTGCCTGTTTCTCGCTCTCTCAAATAAATAACTTAAAATTAAAAAGGTAAAAAGGAGCTGGGTATGGTGGTGCATGCTTTTGATACCAGCACTCGGGAGGCAGAGGTAGGAGGCTTGCCATGAGTTCGAGGCCATCTGTAGACTACATAGTGAATTCCAGGTCAGCCTAGGCTAGAGTGAGACTCTACCTCAAAAATGCCAAAATAAATAAATAAAAATGGTAAAAAGGGTTGGAGAGATGGCTTAGTGGTTGGAGCACTTGCCTATGAAGCCTACTCTCCACATTCCATGTTAACCAGAGCACAAAGGTGAGGCAAGCGCAAGGTTACATATGGCCACTAGGTGGAACAACTGGAGTTCGATTTCAGTGGCTGAGGCCCTGGCAGCCAATTCTCTCTCTCTCTCCTCTTTCCAAAAATAAATTTTAAAAAAGGTTAAAAAAAAAATTAGCCGGGCGTGGTAGTGCACGCCTTTAATCCCAGCACTCAGAAGGCAGAGGTAGGAGGATCGCCATGAGTTCAAGGCCACCCTGAGACTACATAGTTAATTCCAGGTCAGCCTGGGCCAGAGTGAGACCCTACCTCGAAAAACCAAAAAAAAATAAATAAATAAATAAAAAGATACTGTTTGACTTTGAGGGACTGTCACATGCAAAGGATAGAGAATGGAATATAGGCCAGGAATGGTGGCTCATGTCTATATGTTGGCACTCAGAAGGCTGAGGCAGAAGGATTTGATGGTAGCCTAGACAACAGACCTGAAACTCAGAAAATATAATTATTTTAAAAAAAAGTCAGTTGTAGTGGCACACTCCTTTAATCCCAGCACTCAAAGAGGCAAGGTAGGAGGATCACTGTGAGCTCAAGGCCAGCCTGAAACTACAGGTATGCAGGGTGCACTGTGGACCATGGGTGTGGAGAAAGCAACCTCAACCATCCTGTGGCTCATGCCTTGAATAACAGCACTGGGGAGGCTTTATAGTAAGTTCAAGGCCAATCTGAGGCAGAGTGAGACCCTGCTTCATGAAAACAAAACAAAAGACCAAACAAACAGCAACAAAAAACTCCACAGAAGACCCACTGTGGTGGCACATGCCTATTAAACTGGATTAACCCAGCACTCAGGAGGTAGAGGTAGAAGGATCACCATGAGTTTGAGGCCACCCTGAGACTACATAGTGAATTCTAGGTTAGCCTGGGCTAGAGCAACACTCTACCTCAAATAACAAAAAAAGAAAAAAAAAAACAAAAACTGGGCGTGGTGGTGCATGCCTTTAATCCCAGCACTCGGGAGGCAGAGGCAGGAGGATCACCATGAGTTCGAGGTCACCCTGAGACTACATAGTGAATTCCAGGTCAGCCGGGACTAGAGTGAGACCCTACCTCGAAAAACCAAAAAAAAAAAAAAAAAAAAAAAAAAAGGCGTGGTGGTGCACTGGGGAGGCAGAGGTAGGAGGATTGCCATAGTTTGAGGCCACCCTGAGACTACATAGTTAATTCCAGGTCAGCCTGGACCAGAGTGAGACCCTAACTCAAAAAAAAAAAAAAAAAAAAAAAAAAAAGATGGCTCAGCAGCTAAGGGGGGATGCTTAGTAGTTAAGGCACTTGCCTGAAAAGCCAAAGGACCCATGTTCAACTCTGCAGGTCCCACATAAGTCAGAAGCACAAAGTGATACAACTGTGCAAGGTTGCACATGAGTACAAGGTGGCACTCCAGTTCCCTCACTCACTCACTCCCTCTCTCATTAAAAAAAAAAAAAAAAAAAAAAAAAAAAAAAAAAAAAAGGGCTGGAGAGATGGCTTAGGGGATAAGGCGCCTGCTTCCTAACCCTAAGAACACTGGTTCCAATCTCCAGGTTCCACGTTTAGCCAGATGCAAAGTGACACAAAGGGCGCAATGCCGCACTTGGCCACAAGGGGGCGCACACATCTGGATTTCGTTTGCAGCAGCTGAGACACTGCTCGCACGCCCATCTCTGTCTTCCTCCCTCTCCCTCCCTCTCTCTGTGTCTCTCTCCAAAAAAATAAGATCAAATAAAAAGTTAAAAAAAAAAAAATCACAGAGCCAGGCGTGGTGGCGCACGCCTTTAATCCCAGCACTCGGGAGGCAGAGGTAGGAGGATCGCCGTGAGTTCGAGGCCACCCTGAGACTACATAGTTAATTCCAGGTCAGCCTGGATCAGAGTGAGACCCTATCTCGAAAAACCAAAAAAAAAAAAAAAAAAAAAAAAATCACAGAAATCAGGAGCCCAGTCCGGCAGGGTGGCACACACCTTTAATCCCGTACTCGGTTGGCAGAGGTAGAAGGATCACTGTCAGTTCGAGGCCACCCTGATACTACATAGTGAATTCCAGGTCAGCCTGGGCTAGAGTAAGACCCTACCTTGAAAAACCAAACCAAGCCAGGCGTGGTTGTGCACGCCTTTAATCCCAGCATTTGGGATGCAGAGGTAGAAGGAGCGCCGTGAGTTCAAGGCCACCCTGAGAATACAGAGCAAATTCCAGGTCAGCCTGGGCTAAAGTGAGACCCTACCTTGAAAAACAAACAAAAAAAAAAAAAAACACCAAACCAAGCCAAAAAAACCCATACTTTGGCTGGAGAGATGGCTTAGCAGTTAAGGCACATGACCTGCGAAGCCCAAGAACCCCAATTCAATTCTCCAGGTCCCATGTAAGCCAGATGCACAAGGGGGCACATGTGCCTGGAGTTTGTTTGCAGTGGCTAGAGGCTCTGGCATGCCCATTCTCCCCCTCTTTCTTTCCCTGTCTCTAATAAATAAGTAAATTAATTAATTTTAAAAAAAAACATACTTTTAGCCAGATGTGTTGGCACATGCCTTTAATCCCAGCATTCGAGGCAGAGGTAAGAGGATAGCTGTGTGTTCAAGGCCATCCTGAGACTACAGAGTGAATTCCAGGTCAGCCTGGGCTAGAGTGAGACCCTACCTCAAAAAACAAACCAAAAAACACCCATACTTTTGGTGCATGTGTTGTGTGTGCACATGTGTGTGGAAACTATAGTTCCATGCCTTCCTTAGTTGTGTTCCACTTTGTATCTTTGAAAGGTTTCTCCTCCAATTCAGCTAGACTAGGTCACCAGTAAATCTCAGGGATCCCATCTCTCTCCCCAGTCCTGGGGTCACAGGCATGCATCACAGCTGCCCTTTCCACCTGAGTGCTAGGGATGGAACTCAGCAGGTCCTTATGCTTGGAAAGCAAAGACTCAGCTGCAGGCCATCTTACACAGAACACAAACTAAGCGTGTCCTCAGACTGGGTCCTTGCTTCAGACTCAAAATGTGCCATGTCTACAAATCCCCTAAACTCAAACATCCTGCCCCAAAATGGTGCAACAGCACACACCCCTGAGGGTCCTATCTGCTCCTGTCTCTATGACTGAGGTGTTCAATGGTTGGTATTCTTTGAGTGTGTGTGGTGCTGAAGATGGAACCAAGGGCAAAGCACTCACTGCACCACACCCCAGCCCTGCAGGGAAGCCTGTTAAGACAGTGGCTTGTTGCTATGAGCTAACTGCACAGAATTCCCCACTCCATCTTGCCAGCTCGGCCAACACCTGGTGAGCCTGATAACCAACGCCCCTGTGGATCTGTTGGGACTAGAAGAGAGGAAGCGGAAGCAAGGTGACAGTGGCCTTCACTCACAAAAATGGCCATTCTAGCCGGGTGAGGTGGCACATGCCTTTAACCCCAGCACTCAGGAGGCAGAGGTAGGAGGATCGCCATGAGTTCAAGGTCACCCTGAGACTACATAGTGAATTCCAGGTCAGCCTGAGCTAGAGTGAGACCCTACCTTAAAAAAAAGAAAGGCCATTCTGCAGGCCATCATCAATTAGAGGTGATTGTGATTAACAACCTAGCAAAATGACACCAGCACCCTGCTGAATAACCTACTCTCAGGCCCACAGAGCACTGGTCTTGTTCATTTCTAAGAAAGGCTTAGAATTAGTCATCCTTCCTCAGTCTCCCAAAAACCGAATGACATGTACACATCACCAGACAGGGCCTCATGGAGCCCAGGCTGGCCTTAAACTTCCTAGGTAACCAAGGATGACCTTAAATTCCTGATCCTCCTGCTCCGTTTCCAAACTGTGCCAGAACTTCCATTTTATGTAGTGCTGGGATAGACCCCAGGACCTCTGACTCCCCGCAAGTGCTCTACCTGGAGCCCAGCGCCAGCCCTTACTTTACACTTTTTGATCTCAGAGGCCCATTCACCACCAAGGAGAGCAGGTGGAGGGAACTCTGCAGCACCCCCCCACACACACACCAAAGCCAGGATCCCAGGGAAGTACTCACTTTGCAGACAGGGGTGGAGGAAGGGGAGGGGCTGATCCCAGGGTGGTGCATTGGGGGCCCAGATGGCCCCTCAGGCGAGCTGGTGGGAGAAGAGGAGCTAAGAGACAAGTGACTCAGGACAGAGTCGTCTTCTGGGCAGGACTCCAGCACCTCACTGTCAGGGGTGACACTTCTGTCCCGAGGTGTACTGGGAGGGGATCTGGCTCCAGGAGGGTTCTTGACTAGGATATCCTCCAAGACCACCACCGGCACCCTGTCTTTGAACAGGATACTGCCAGCCTCAGTCCAGCCGTCCAGCTCCATTGTGGGGAAAGGTCTCAGAGCACCTGTCAGCTCAGGACAGCTCTGCGGCAAGCCCTCATGGGGGCTGCTGGTCCTCTCTGGCCCTCCAGGGCCACCATGGTCCTGACAAGGAATGTCTGAAAGGTTCTCTACAGGAAAAGCCAGCTCCGTGCTGTGAATAGCCATCACCTTCGTGGTCCCCTGTTGCTCTCTGACTTCAGTGACAACATCCCCACAGAGGGAAGGTTCGGGACAGAGTTTGCTAGGCATGGCAACAGTGTCAGGCAGGTCACTGGAGTCCTCTGTGAGGTCAATGATGACCACGTCTGGGCTGGCTTTGACTCCACCTCTTAGGAAGCTATCTATGGGGCCCTTCCCATTAACAAGCTTCGGTCTCAAGTCCAGGTCAGAAGCCAGGTGACAGCTGTTCTCCAAGTTGTCCATAGGTTCTAAACTGGGGACTTTGTCTCCCACAGAAGTACTCTGCGAGGTGCTTGAGTCCTCAGACATGTCCTCAGTTTTCTCCTTGGGGACAAGGTTCAGAGGCTTGAAGGGCAGACGGGCTGAAACCAAGAGGGAAGGAGCAGATATCCTCAGTGAGTGCAGAGACAATCGAGCGATATTCAGATATTCCGTGTATTTGAATGTTCTCAGCCTCACTGGGATTTGGGTCAAAACACTCAAGGTTTAGATGAGTTGTGGAAGCTGGGGATGGAGCTCAGTGGTGGAGTTTGGCCATACATGTGAGGCCATGCTATACCTCCCAGTGACTGAAAATTACTATGCAAACAAGGGGGTGATAGGTTGAGGGCCGAGTCTTTGGTTGAGGAAGATAGACTATGAGTTCCAAGCCTGGGCTCCACAGCAAGACCCTGTCTCACAGTAAATCCATACAAACATACCCCTAGTAGGCTGGGTGGGGTACAGCCACAGTGGTACAGCATTTGCCTAGTGTGCATAAGGTGGTTTAGGTTCCATTGCCAAAACCACAGAGCCAACGCCTGAGAGGCCTCTACCAGGCATGCCAGCAGGGTTCTGAGCTCTTCAGATCTGGGAAAACTCAGTATCAACCACACATTGGCTGACAAGGACAAAACCACAGCAGATAACTGCAGCCAGCTGGGAAGAGTAAAACAGACACATTTGAGTAAATTTTCTTTTTTCTGACCCTAACACTGGAGGCTGTCAAATTTCCCCCACCTAACAAAAACACTCTCCCAGGGCCTGCCAGGGTTCAGGCTGGGTAGGATACACACAGCCTGTCGTGGTATGCATACCTGTTAGTTATCACAGTGCATGGGAGGCTACATAGTGACCTGGAGATCAGCTTGGGCTATGTGACACCTTGTTTCAAAAACCAGAAACAAGCCAGGTGTGGTGATGGACACCTTTAATCCCACTCAAAAGGCAGAGGTAGGAGGATCATTGTGAAACTGTGAGTTTGAGGCCACCCTGAAGACTACATAGTGAATTCCAGGTCAGCCTGAGCCAGAGTGAGACCCTACCAAAAAAAAAAAAAAAAAAAAAAAAAAAAAAAAAAAAAAAAAAAAAAAAAAAGAAAAAAAAAAAAAAAGAACCATTGCCTCTCAAATAATAACAATGATGTTTTGTTTGTTCTAAGGCAGACTGACCTGAAACTTACTCTGTAGCCAGGTCTGGCTTCAAACTCATGGTGATCCTTCTACCTCAGTCTCCTGAGGGTTGGGATTAGAGGCATAAATCATCATACCAAGCAGAAAATCTGAAACTTTTCTTTTTTTTTGGTTTAAGGCACTTGCCTGTGAAGCCTAAATCTGGAGTTTGATTGGGGTGGCTGGAGGCCCTGGCAGGCCAATTTTCCCTCTCCCTTGCATTAAAAAAAAAAAAAAAAAAAAAAAGCTGGGTGTGGTGGTGAATGCCTGTAATCCCCACCATGCTGTGAGGAGGATCACCATGAGGTCCATAAGTTATATATACGATACATAAGTGAATTTCATATTTGCCACTGAGTCTCACCCCTAAGACAGCCCATTAAGTACACATACATGTTTCAAATAAGAACAATCTAGGGTTGGGGATATAGCTCAGTAGTAGAGTGCTAGGGTAGTATGCATGAGGCCCTGAGCCTGATCTCCAGCTCCAAAAAGAAAAACTTGACATCTGAAACAATTTTGGTACTAGATATTTTGAAGGAACAGTTACCCTGTAGAGACAGCAGCTGTTTCCTCCTATATGACCTCCTTTCTTGGAGGACCACAGGGGACAAGAAAGTATACAAATTAGCCAGGCATGGTGGCACATACCTTTAATCCCAGCACTGGGGAGGCAGAGATAGGAGGATCACTGTGAGCTCAGGGCCACCATGAGACTACATAATGAATTCCAGGTCAGCCTGGACTAGAGTGAGACCCTACCTCGGGGGAAGGGGGTGGGGGCAGGAGGAGGAGAAAGGATACAAATTAGAAACCAGGATATAACCCCCCCAAATTACCTTGTATTAACCTCTTAACTGGAAACACTGGTCTGTCTCTGCAATCCATAGCTGTGAATAAAAACATTAAAAGTTACTGTGTGTGGAGCTGGAGGATGGCTAGCTGTTAAAGAAGCTTGTCTGCAAAGTCCCCAGCCAACTACAATAAAGCTGCACACAAGTAGTACACCCATCTGGTGTTCATTTGTTGGGGCAAAAGTCCCTGGCACACTCCATATGAAGACACACACGCCAAGCACACCTGAAATGAAAGTTACTAATAACCCACACAGTATCTATTCACAGTGAGGCTCAAGAGGGGTTGATTTTGTCACTATCCATGGTGGGACAAATTGTCATATGTAGATTTTTTTTTGTTTGTTTTGAGACAAGGTCTCACTACATAGCCCAGGTTGGCCTCAAATTCATGGCAATTTTCCTGCCTCAGCCTCCTAAGTCCACGTACATGTGAGCCACTACATCCAGCATCGAGACGTGTTTTAGGGAAATGTTAGGTATGCTGTTCTCCCCTAGCTGAATGCAAGCCAGAGTTACTCCTCTTACACAGCAATTAAACAGGCCAGGCCCAACAAGAAATTATTTGGCTCAAAATGTTAATACACTGAGCCATTCTGTCCTAGACACATTCCCATCTTATTTGAGTTCTCGGTAACACTCTGAAACTTCATGGTCTCCCCTAAATCTGACAGCAATAGGTGGTTCCTTGCAGACTGAGGCAATAGACTACCTTCTACTTTGAGGCCAACCTAGGTCACATAGCAAGAACCTGTCTCCAAAAAAGAAAGACAAAGGATTAATCTTATTAAACAGTAAATGGCTGAGCTTGGTGGCACATGCCTTTAATCTCAGCACTTAGGATTGTGGTGAGTTCGAAGCCACCCTCAGACTACATAATGAATTCCAAGTTAGCCTGGGCTAGAGTGAGACTCTATCTAAAAAAAAAAAAGAGGGGGCTTAGTGGGTTAAGATGAATGTCTGCAAAGCAAAGACCCAGGTTCGATTCTCCAGGTCCCATGCACATGGCGGCCCATGAATCTGGAGTTCGTTTGCAGTGGCTAGAGGCCTTGGCACACCCATACTCATTCTCTCTCTCAAATAAATAAATAAATAAATAAATAAATAAATAAATAAATAAATAAATAAATAAAATCTTTTAAAAAATTCAGACTAGTGCCGGGCGTGGTGGCGCACGCCTTTAATCCCAGCACTCGGGAGGCAGAGGTAGGAGGATCGCCGTGAGTTCAAGGCCACCCTGAGATTGCATAGTTAATTCCAGGTCAGCCTGGGCCAGAGTGAGACCCTACCCCCTCGAAAAACCAAAAAAAAAAAAAAAAAAAAAAAAAAAAAAAAAATCAAATTAGCCAAGTGTGGTGGCGCACACCTTTAAACCCAGCACTCGGAAAGCAGAGGTAGGAGGGATCACCATGAATTTGAGGCTACCCTGAGACCACATAGTGAATTACAGGAGAGCCTGAGCTAGAGTGAGGCCCTACCTCAAAAAACAAAAAAATTCAGACTTGCCCTAAAAAACAAAAAACAAAACAAGACAAAACAAAACCCTCACCTGTCCATAATTAAAAGTGAAGTTGTGAAGGGGAAAGTAGGGGGAGTAAATTATCATGGTTTGTTGGCTATAATTAAGGAAGTTATCAGTAATAATGATAAAAACAAAAACACAACCCCCATGTGTCTATAACTAAAAGTGTCCACTCCTTTGGCTCAGTGAACAAAAACAATACCCAGAGGATTCACATTTTATTTCTACCCATTTGAAAGGAATGATGATTAACATTCTCAGGTTTTGTTACAGAAAAATGTTGATTTCTTTTTCTCCTGAACACACATATATATACATATATATATATGAAAACGGTCTTGCCATGTAATCCATGCTGACCTCATACTCATGATCTTCTTGCCTCAGCCTCTGGAATTACAGTGGTGTAATTGCACTGTGGTCAGTTTCTGATTATGACAGCATGGTCATACAAAATGGTATTCAGGTATTATATCACAGCATAGAAGAGGCAGAGACAGGGCTAGAGAGATGGCTTAGCGGTTAAGTGCTTGTTTGTGAAGCCTAAGGGCCCTGGTTCAAGGCTTGATTCCCCAGTACCCATGTAAGCCAGATGTACAAGGGGGCACATGCATCTGGAGTTTGTTTACAGTGGCGGGAGGCCCTAGTGTGCCCATTCTCTCTCTCTCTTTCTCTCTAGCCCTTTCTCTGTCACTCTCAAATAAATAAAATAAAAATAAACAAAAAAAAATTTTTTTTTTTAAGGCAGAGACAGAGCTGGGTGTGGCGGTGCACACCTTTAATTCTAGCACTCGGGAGGCAGAGGTAGGAGGACTGCCATGAGTTCGAGGCCACCCTGATACTACATAGTGAATTCCAGGTCAGCCTGGGCCAGAGTGAAACCCTACCTCAAAAACCCAAAAAGAAAAGAAAAGAAAAGAAAAGAAAAGAAAAGAAAGGAAAGGAAAGGAAAGGAAAGGAAAGGAAAGGAAAGGAAAGGAAAGGAAAGGAAAGGAAAGAAAAGAAAAGAAAAGAAAAGAAAAGAAAAGAAAAGCAAGGCAAGGCAGAGACAGGAAGATCTCTGAGGCTTGCTGGCTATCGAATCTAGCCCAATCAATGATCCCTAAGTGAGAGACCCTGTCTCAGTAAAAGGGCTGGCTAGAGATGGCTAGAGTGCTTGCCTGCAAAGCCTAAGGATCCATGTTCAATCTCTCTCCAGATCTTACACATAAGCCAGACACAAAGGTGACACAAGTGCAAAGATGCACATGCACAATAGGTGGCACAAGCAGTTCCATATCAGTAGTGGAGGCCCTGGCGCTCCAATTCTCTCTTGCTCTCAAATAACTAAATCAATAAATAAATGAGGGCTGGGGAAATGGCTTAGCGGTTAAGGTGTTTGCCTCGGAAACCTAAGGATCTTGGTTTGATTCCTCAGGACCCACATAAATCAGATTCACAAGGGGCGCATGCGTCTGCAGATCATTAGCAGTGGTTGGAGGCCCTGGCGTGCCCATTCTCTCTCTCATAAACAAATAAATAAAATGTTTATAAAAAATAAATAAACGAAAGGCACCAGGCATGGTGGCACACTTCTTTAATCCCAACAGCTGGGAGGCAGAGGTAGGAGGATCACCATAAGTTCGAGACCACATTGAGATTGCATAGGGAATTCCAGGTCAGCCTGGGCTAGAATGAAACCCTACCTCAAAAAAACAAAAATAGAGCCGGGCGTGGTGGCGCACACCTTTAATCCCAGCACTCGGGAGGCAGATGTAGGAGGATCACCATGAGTTCAAGGCCACCCTGAGACTACATAGTTAACTCCAGGTCAGCCTGGACCAGAGTGAGACCCTACCTCGAAAAACCAAAAATAAAAATAAATAAGGGCTGGAGAGATGGCTTAACGGTTAAGGCGTTTGCCTGCAAAGCCAAAGGATCCCGGTTCAATTCTCCAGGCCCCACAAAATCCAGGTGCACAAAGGGGAGCACGCGTCTGGAGTTTGCTTGCAGTAGCTGGAGGCCCTAGCATGTCCGTTCTTTCCCTCTCTCTCTCTTTCTGCCTCTCTCTTTCTGAAATACATAAATAAATACAAATAAATAAATAAATAAATAAATAAATAAATAAAATATATTAAATTTTTTAAAAAGCCAGGAATGGTGCACGCCTTTAATCCCAACACTCGAGAGGCAGAGGTAAAAGGATCATCATGGGTTCAAGGCCACCCTGAGACTATCTAGTGAATTCCAGGTCAGCCTGGGCTAGAGACCATAGCTCAAAAAAACCAAATAATAATAATAAATAAATAAAATTAAAAAAATAAAGCCAGACATGGTGGCGCAGGCCTTTAATCCCAGCACTTGGGTAGGAGGTAGGAGAATCACTGTGTGTTTGAGGCCACCCTGAGACTACATTGTGAATTCCAGGTCAGCCTGGGCCAGTATGTGACCCTACCTCGAAACAAACAAACAAACAAATAAAATCTTAAAATGTATTTATGTAAGTACAACAGATTAATAGGGGTGAAAAGATCTAAGTGAGGTCAGGGGAAGGGACTTAGTAAAGGAAAGGTGGAAGGAGGGCTAATCAAAGTCTAAGAGGATATAAATAAGTCATATGGAAACCTACTTTTCTGGATAATGAAACAGAAGCCATAAATTGTTACTAGAAAATTTTCAGTGCCAGGGATGGGATACCTTCCAGTGAGTTGTTGGCCAGGGAGGTCACTGATATCCCCAGAACATTACAGGCCATTGCCAAAGCCCTTGGTTTTCCACCAGGAATAGATAGTAAGACCCTATTGCTAAAGACTCCACATACTTGGGCTGCAAGATCATTGAGAAATCCTGTTAGAGTTGAGCTGAAAGCCTCCTCCATGTGGACCACCTGACAGAAAGCTGGAAAAAGCTGCATGCAGTTCCATGCGGGAGAGAGAAAACACCAGTGAAGATACTCAATAGTGTGCACTGCAAGCCTTAAATTTGGCCAGCCAGGCCAAATGAGCCAACGGGTACAATACTGGCATGTCTGTTATGGGGGAAACCAACCATTCTCTAATTGGACTGGAGGCTAATTCCATGGGAGGGAATACATCCCTGATACTGAAAACTGACAACAGGGGTAGTAGTCATGAGCCCTAGGGGTATAACATCTGCTGGTGTCTGGCTAAACGTATATACTATATTCACCAAACTGTCCAGTAAACACTTTTCTTAATGTTCATACCCATATATTAATGCCACTGTCACTTTTGCTTAGAGCAGCTTTTCTTTTCAGATGGTGGCGACCTTGGGATGACTCAGAAGGCACCATGGTCCTGAGAAGAAGTGACAGAGGGGTGTTCGGCACTGAAATATCTCTAACACACCTTCCAAGGCTCTGGGTCCATCGTGGAAAAGGTGGCAGAAAGAATGTAAGAGCCAAAGGAAGGGTAGGACTCCTTACAACGTGCTCCCCCAGACACAAAATGGCCTGGATATCCATGACCTCATAGTGCCCGACACTATCTACACAAGACCATCCTAACAGGAGGAAATGATGATGACATCAAAATAAAAGAGAGGGGCTGGAGAGATGGCTTAGCAGTTAAGGCGCCTCCCTGAGAAGCCTAAGAACACTTGTTTGAATCTCCTGGTCCCACGTTTAGCCAGACACAAAAGTGATGGAAGCCGGGTGTGGTGGCGCATGCCTTTAATTCCAGCACTCGGGAGGCAGAGGTAGGAGGATCGCTGTGAGTTTGAAGCCATCCTGAGACTACATAGTTAATTCCAGGTCAGCCTGGACCAGAGTGAAAACTCTACCTCGAAAAACAAACAAACAAAAAAAAGTGATGGAAGCTTGGTTCACAGCACCTGAAAGGCCCTGGCGCTCCCATTCTCCCTCTCTCTTCCTCTCTCTTCCTCAAAATAAAGAGAAACTGATCCAGAGGGAGAGGGGATATGTTGGAGAGTGGAGTTTCAAAGGGGAAAGTGGGGGGGGGGGGAGAATTACCATGGGATATTGTCTACAATTATCGAAGTTGTCAACAACAAAAAAAAGAAATATTAAAATAAAATAAATAAGTCGGGCGTGGCGGCGCACGCCTTTAATCCCAGCACTCGGGAGGCAGAGGTAGAAGGATCACCGAGAGTTCGAGGCCACCCTGAGACTACATAGTTAATTCCAGGTCAGCCTGGGCTAGAGTAAGACCCTACCTCAAAAAACAAAACAAAAAAATAAAATAAATGAAAGGGGGGGACAATGGGCTGAGGAGATGGCTCTGTGGTAAAGCCATTTGCTTGTAAAGCCTGCTGGCCTGGGTTCAATTCCCCAGCACCCACATAAAGCCACATCAAAAAGTGGCCCAGGCCTGGAGAGATGGCTTAGCAGTTAAGGTGCTAGCCTGTGAAGCCTAAGGACCTAGGTTCAATCCCTCAGTACCCACATTCTCCAGATGCAAAGTGTCACACACTTCTGGAGTTCCTTTGAAGTGGCAGTGGCAAGAGACTGGCAAGTGCACACACACCAATAAGTAGATTAAAAAAAAAAAAAAAAAAGGTCAAGCCGGGCATGGTGGTGCACCCTTTAATTCCAGCACTCGGGAGGCAGACATAGGAGGATCGCCGAGAGTTTGAGGCCACCCTGAGACTACATAGTGAGTTCCAGGTCAGCCTGGGCTAGAGTGAGACTGCCTCGAAAAACCAAAAAATAAAAATAAAATAAAATCATTCAGGGCTGAAGAGATGGCTCAGCAGTTAAGGCACTTGCTTGTGAAGCCAAAGGACCCAGGTTTGATTCCCCAGGACCCAGATGCACAAAGTGGTGCATGTGTCTGGAGTTCATTTACAGAAGCTGAAGACCTGATGCGCTCATCCTCTCTCTCTCTCTCTGTCAAATAAATAAAATTAAATTTACAAAAGAAGGTCACTAGTAATTTAGGAATATACTGATGTTCACCTCCACATACATGCATACACTTGCCACAAAACATAGAAAACCACCCAACAGGATGACTATCCCGGTTTGATCTACATAACTGTAAGCCTCCAGACCATCCTCAAATCAGCTGGAGCAGTGATCTGAAGGTGGGACATAGTCACGCTGCCTTGCAGGAAACCCGGTCATCTCTAGAAAGTCAGAGGTTGGCATGGACTTACATGAAGGCGTCAGGGTGCTGAGACTGAAACCTTCCCCGGGGCATCGAACTAGTCCTCACCCATTCATACTGATGGATGCCTGGTCTGTGCAGGGCACTGGGCCTGGTGCTGTGGGGACAATGTGTTGTCCAGCAGAGGACAGGGAACACTACGTTTCTTGGGGTTCTCCCCCGCACACATACAAGACTCGTGGGGGAGGGGCTGATGGCACCTTAGCAATTCCTCTCCGCGCCCTCTTTCTTACCTGGACTCATTCTGCCCCTCGCAGATACTCTCGAGCCCATGTAACCTCAGCCTCAGTTTCCCCAAAACCCGGCAAAGTCCCAAAGGCAGGAGGGGGCCACAAACGCCCTCGGTCACCTGTAAAGCTTTGTCTTTTTGCCTCAGTTTCCCCTCTTGGCCCTACTCAGCGGTTCCCCTCGGAGGACCCTGGAAGACCGAGGTGTATCCCTCCAGAACGGGGGGGGGCAAGAATGCCGCCACGAAGGTCGGCCCTCGGGATGGCGAGGTCCGAGGTGGGCGCGGGGAGGTCCCCAGAATGCTGCCTCTGTCCGCGCAGGCCGCGCCGCCCCTTCCCTCAGCCGGCCTCCTCCACCGACCTGCGGCCGCTGTCCTGGGGCCCGGCGCCCCGCACTCCGGCTCCTCCAGCATTGCTGGGCGGCGGCTCGAGCTCCCGTCAGCGGCCGAGGCGCGGGCTCCCTTCAGGCGGCCGCAACAGAAGTTGCTGCTGCTGCTCCTGCTGCCGCCGCGGCCGCCGCGCTCGTATTTGGCGGGAACCGGGATGACCCCCGCAGCCCGCGTGATGATTGGACGAAGGCGCATCACGTGACGACCCGCCTCGGAAAGAGCGGAGCGCCCTAAATACTGTCGCGAGAACTGCGGCGTCCATAGATAATCCAGCGGGCGGGAGGAAGGGGGGGGCTCCTTCCGGCGGTATGCCATTGGCTGGAAAGGAGCGCATGTCGATTGGTAGCCCTAGCTATCAATTGCGTAATTCCGAGTTTCTATTGGCTGAGTTTGTGAAAGAAGGCAAAGCATGAATTACGTCTTCAGCAGTGCCATTGACAACCGGAAACTGCCTTTGAGAACACTGAAGTTTTGGGTTTATTCTAATTTGCTAGTGAAAATGGCAACCGTAGTTAAGATAATGAACAACTTTTTTTTTTTTTTTCGTTTTTCGAGATAGGGTCTCACTCTAGCTAAGGTTGACCTGAAATTCACTATGTAGTCTCAAGGTGGCCTTGAACTCACTGGGATCCTCCTGCCTCTGCCTCCCGAGTGTTGGGATTAAAGGCGTGCGCCACCACGCCACGCCCGTCTTTTTTGTTGTTGTTTGTTAGTTTTTATGAATAACTTTTATTTTGGTTTTTTGAAGTAGAGTCTCACTCTAACTCAGGCTGACCTGGAATTCACTATGAAGTCTCAGGGTGGCCTCGAACTCACGGCGATCCTCCTTACCTCTACGGATTAAAGGCGTACACCACTACGCCTGGCCGATTATGAATAGCTTTCATAGGAACTGTAAAAGCAAGTCTGGGAAGAGTTTGAGGAACACAGCGGGCAGTAAACACTGTCACTGTGAACCAATGAGCAGATGCTTTGACTTTAATACATTTTTGTTCTTGTTCTTGGGTGTCTACCTCCCTTTCCTTTTGAGGCACTTTTATGTAGCCCAGGCTGGCCTTGAATTCTTGTTCCTCCTGCCTCTGCCATTGGAATGCTGGCATTAAGAAATGTTCAGGTTTTTATTTTATTTATGTATTTATGTATTTACGTATTTATTTATTTATTTATTTATTTATTTATTTATTTATTTATTAGTTTTTCGAGGCAAGGTCTTACTCCAGCTCAGGCTGACCTAGAACTCACTCTGTAGTCTCAGGGTGGCCTTGAACTCACAGCAATCCTTGTACCTCTGCCTCCCGAGTGCTGGAATTAAAGGTGTGCGCCAGCACACCTGGCTAATTTTTATTTACTTTTTGTATTTTTGTACAAGTCTGTTACTTTTTCTCTCATTGTTGGATACTAGGTGGAAGCATCAAGAACTCTTTTTGTATCTCCATCTGCAACAAGAGCAAAAGCCTACAACAGTTCTTCTCCTTGAGATATTGGTGACTATTAGTTGGCTAATTGACTAATAAATTAATGACATGAATTAATGAGTAAATTTTTGTTCACTAGCTCAATGAAGACAAAAATCTGTCATGAGGCTGGGAGTGGTGGCACACGCCTTTAATCCCAGCACTTGGGAGGCAGAAGTAGGAGGATTGCAGTAAGTTTGAGGCCACCCAGGGACTACAGAGTGAATTCCATGTCAGCCTGAGCTAGAGTGAGACCCTACCTCCAAAAACAAAAACAACAAAAAAAACCACTTTCTTGTGTCAATGGTTGCTATAAGGCAGGCAAGAGCTCACCAAATATTCATGTGGGGCTGGGGAGATGGCTCAGTGGTTAAAGGTACTTGCTTGCAAAACTTGCTGGCCCAGGTCAGATTCCCCAGTACCCACATAAGGCCAGATACACAAAGTGGTGCATGTGTCTGCAGTTCGTTTACAGGTGGCAGGAGGGTCTTGCACATACATACTCTTGTTCATATATATATATATTGGTTTTTCGAGGTAGGGTTTCACTCTCTTGTTCCAATATTTTTTTTCTGTGGTTTTTCAAAGTAGGGTCTTGCTCTAACTCAGGCTAACCTGAAATTCACTATATAGTCTCAGGGTGGCCTCGAATTCACAGGATCCTCCTACCTTTGCCTCCCAAGTGCCTACGCCACCACACTGGGCTAGGACATAAATGTTTTTTGAAAATAAATATTTGATTGAATTGTGAGGGTCATGCAGACTGAAAAGCACACACCTGTAATGCCTGTACATGGGAAGCAGAGGCAGGATGGTCATGAACTCAAGCTTGAACCACATAGCAGATCACAGGCCAGCCTATCTCAAAACCAAAACAAGAGGGCTGGGAGATGGCTCAGTGGGTAAAGTGCTTGCTACACAAGCCTGAGGACCTGAGCTCAAATCCATAACTACATAGAAAGCCATGTTCTATAGTGTGAACATCTGTAATCCTGGTGCACCTGTAATACTTTGAAACCCCCCCCCCCAAGTTGGGCGTGGTGGTGCATGCCTTTAATTCTAGCACTCAGGAGGCAGAGGTAGGAGGATTGCCGAGAATTCGAGGCCACCCTGAAACTACATAGTGAATGAATTCCAGGTCAGCCTGAGCCACCAGAGTGAGACCCTACCTCGAAAAACTTAAAAAAAAAAAAAAAAAAAAAAAGGTTCATTCTATAAAACTGAAATGCATATAGACACATTTTTATCGTTTTTATTTTTATTTTATGGAGACAGAGACATAGGAAACCTGCTCAGTGAGTCATTCATTATTTTTCTGGAACATCTGTTAGCTGGGTTCTCTATATTTTTATTTTTATTTTTATTTTTATTTTTATTTTTATTTTTATTTTAGAGAGAGAGAGAATTGGTGCCAGGGCCCCAGCTACTGCATTCTAACTCCAGATGTTTTGCACCACCTAGTGGGTATGTGTGACCTTGCGCTTGCCTCACCTTCCTGTGTCTGGGTTACATGAGATCTGGAGAATCAAACTTGAGTCCTTGGGCCTCACAGGCATGCACCTTAACCATTAAGCCATCTCTCCAGTCCCACATTTTGTTTTGTATTTGAAGTATGGTCTGGCTTTAGCCCAGGCTGACCTGGAATTCACTGGGTGGCCTAGAATTCATGGTGATCCTGCTACCTCTGCTTCCCAAGTGCTGAGATTAAATGAATGTGCCACCATGTCCAATGCTATTCTATCATTTTATTTGTTTAGTTGAGAGAGAGAGAGAATGGGCATGCCAGGGCCTCCAGCCACTGCAAATGAACTCCAGATGCACGCACCCCCCTTGTGCATCTGGCTTGTGTGGGTCCTGGAGAATCGAACCAGGATCCTTTGGCTTTGCAGACAAATGCCTTAACTGCTAAGCCATCTCTCCAGCCCTATTCTATACTTTTTTTTTTTTTTTTGGCTTTTTGAGGTAGGGTTTCACTCTAGTATAAGCTGACCTGGAATTCACTATGTAGTCTCAGGGTGGCCTCGAACTCATGGCGATCCTACCTCTGCCTCCTGAGTGCTGGGATTAAAGGTGTACGCCACCATGCCCGGCTTGTCCTATTCTATTACATGTTTATCAATAAAAGTTGGTACAGGGCTGGAGAAATGGCTTAGCAGTTAAGGCGCCTGCCTCCTAAGCATAAGAACGCTGGTTCAAATCTCCAGCGGTTTCAATCTCCAGGTCCCACTTTTAGCCAGATGCAAAGTGATGCAAGGGTGCAATGCCACACTTGACCACAAGGGGGCGGACACATCTGGATTTCGTTTGCAGCAGCTGAGAGGCTGCTGGTGCGTCCATCTCTATCTGTCTTCCTCTCCCTCTCTCTGTGTGTCTCTCTCCAAAAAAAAAAAAAGTTGGTACAAAACAAAAGTTGTGCCAGGTGTAGTGGCGCACTCCTTTAATCCCAGCACTTGGGAGGCAGAGGTAGAAGGATCATTGTGAGTTCCAGGCCTTCCTGAAACTACAGAATGAATTCCAGGTCAGCCTGGGCTTGAGTGAGACCCTATCTCAAACCCTCCTCCCCCCCACAAAAAAAAAGTTGGTACAAGAGGTAAGAGGAGCACTGTCAGTTCAAGGCCAGCCTGGGATAGAGTGATACCCAACCTTCAAAAAAAAAAAAAAAAAAAGTTGATACAGGGGCTGGAGAAATGGCTCAGCAATTAAGGCCTGTGCCTGCAAGGCATTACAACTGGGTTCAGTTGTCCAGTACCCATGCTAAGCCAGATGCACAAAATTTGTTTGCAATGGCTAAAGGCCCTGGGATATCCATTCTGTCTCCAGCCCTGGATCAAGTTGTTTTATTTATTCATTTTTTTTATTTTTTATTTTTTTGAGAGAAACACAGAGAGAGACAGACAGAGGGAGAGGGAGACAGATAGAGAATGGGCACGCCAGCAGTCTGTCAGCTGCTGTGAACGAAATCCAGATGCGTGCACCCCCTTGTGGGAAAGTGCGGCATTGTGCCCTTGCATCACTTAGCAGCCAGGCGTCTTAACCACTAAGCCACCTCACCAGCCCAGGTTTTTTTTTTTTTTTTTTTCTGTTTGGTTTTTCAAGGTAGGGTCTCACTCTGGCTCAGGCTGACCTGGAATTCACTATGTAGTCTCAGGGTGGCCTCGAACTCTCAGTGATCCTCCCACCTCTGCCTCCCGAGTGCTGGGACTAAAGGCGTGCACCACCACGCCCGGCTCCAAGTTGTTTTTAAAAAATGTACTTATGGAGCTGGGCGTTCTTATGGAGCTGAGAGTTCGAGGCCACCCTGAGACTACATAGTGAATTCCAGGTCAGCCTGGGCCAGAGTGAGACCCTACCTCGAAAAAAAAGAAAAAGAAAAAAAAGTTGATCCAAAAAGAGGAAAACGAGGAGGGCCAGAAGTGGTAGCACACATCTTCAATCCCAGCCCTCGGGAGAATCACAATGAGTTCGAGGCCATCCTGAGAATACAGAGTGACTTCTAGGTCAGCCTGGGCTAGGTCAAGACCCTACCTTGCAAAAAAAAAAAAAAAAAAAAAAAAGAGTTAAATGTATTAATCTGGGGAGGCTTTTTTGTTTGTTTGTTTTTCGAGGTAGGGTCTCACTCTAGCCCAGGGTGACCTGGAATTCACTATGTAGTCTCAGGGTGGCCTTGAACTCAAGGCGATCCTACCTCTGCCTCCCAAGTGCTGGGATTAAAGGCATGTGCCACCACGCCTGGCTTCTTCTTTTTTAATATCTTATTTATTTGAGAGAGAGAAAGAAGCAGATAGAGAATAGGTGTCCCAGGGCCTCTAGCCATTGCAAACAACTCCAGACACATCTGCCTCCTTGTGCATCTGGCTTAGGTGGGTCCTGGGTAATAGCACTTGGGTCCATCAGGCTTTGCAGGCAAGTGCCTTAACCACTGAGCCCCACCTATCTAGCCCTGGGGAGGCTTCAAGAGACATTCCAAACCGTGTCCTGTTTGTGACCAAAAAGGGGAGCATCACTGGTGGAAGGATGCTTAAGGGGGAGGAGCGACATTGAAGATCATGTAAAAGAGCAAGGAAGGATTTAACCGAACCCCACAGACAGGAGACATCGTGGATGACCTGTTAGTAAGAGAGCAGGAAGACTACTGTAATGTGAACTGTATTCCTAGAAGTTTCTTTCTGGATGAGAGGGGCCATGGCTCCATGACTTCCGCTTTCCCAGCTGGAGGCGGTAGGTATGTTAAACTCCTGACTGCGACTTTCGCCTCACAGTCCTGACTCAAGAGGTCGCTGCAGCCTCCAGCGCCTCTCTAGGCTTTCACCGCCTCTCGTTGGTGAAGATTTCTTTCACGGCCCGCCTCTGAGGAAGTGCGCGTCGTGCGCCTCGAAGCCGGCAGGGGGCGCGCGCGCGCACCGGCGGGGGCGTCACCGGAAGTGTGTGGTTGCCATGTAATATCCTGGCCGCGCGGGCGCGCGAGCGGCAGAGGCGGCTAGGGGTTGGCGCAGAGCGGGTGTTGGAGGCTCGCGGAGATTCGGTGTCTCCCGGAAGC
The DNA here is from genome assembly GCA_036365145.1 of Orientallactaga sibirica. Lineage (NCBI taxonomy): Eukaryota > Metazoa > Chordata > Mammalia > Rodentia > Dipodidae > Orientallactaga > Orientallactaga sibirica. Next base: position 15,427,770 of record JAEOAD010000049.1, on the reverse strand, counting down.
CTGTGGCTTGCGCCCCGGGAACTGCGGTTTGCTGAGTCGGAGCGGGGGGGTCCCCGACAGCGGGCAGCAGTATGTCGGTGGCCGGTCTGAAGAAGCAGTTCTACAAGGCGAGCCAGGTGAGTGACAGCCGCGAGCTGGGGGGGGGGGGTTAACCAGGCCCAGTCCCTGCCGGGGGAGGAACGTCGCGAGCTGGAGGGGGGGGGTAACCAGGCCCAGTCCCTGCCGGGGGAGGAACGCCACGGACGGACACGGAGGTGTGTCATGTGGCCCTGGCCCTGGTCACCCGGGAGACCCTAGTGTTTCCTCCTCAGACGGATGGACAGAACCCAAATGCCCCTTGATGGTGATCGGGTACACGAACCCCTCTTTCTCCCTCCCTCTGGAGAGGCGGATGGGGGGGGCGAGAAGGGGGAGGGGTGAAGAAACCACGTCGCCAGGCTTTCCATCCAGGACCAAGTGGAAAGACAAGTGAGGGGAGTGAGCTTGCACGGTCACCGTGTCCCCCTGCTCACAGTGTGTGCGCGCCCCCTCAGAAAACACGCTCGTGTGACCACACGCCGAAGCCCCTCTGCTCTCGGGGCTTTTGTGAGTTGTGTCTTGTGAGGTCACTTCGGATGTGGGATTCTCCACCGTGGCATTTGCAGATGGATTGTTCGCTGGGGAAAACCCTGGGCCTTCGCCCACTCCGTGGCAGACGTCATCCAGTATCTCTAGAACTTGTTTCATGCTGTTTTCTTATTGAGACCGAGTCTCACCATGTAGCCCCAGGCTGGCCTGGAACTGCCCATTCTCCTGCCTCAGCTACCCCTGTCCCCCAGTGCTAGGATTGAAGGATGTGTCATATTGTCCTGCTCAAAAAAAGTTTTTTTAAAGTTAGTTGGAGGTCTTACTATATTCAGGCTGGCCTTGAACTCGGAGCTCAAGCAAGCCTCCTGTGTTTTGGGGCCTATAGGTACATACCACTGTTCCCAGTTTCCCTGCGTACTAATGCGCTAAAGCTTCTTGGATTTTTGTTTTGTTTTTGTTTTTTTGTCTTTGAAGTGGGCTTTTCTAGGTCTCAGACTCATGATCCTCTTACCTCAGCCCCCTGAACACTGGCATCACAGGCGTGTGTGTCTTGTCTAGCTGGGAGGGGTCAGTTTATAGAATACAGACTGGAATATGGAATGCTGTGTCCAGAGGTAATGGAATTTTTAAATAATTTTTTGGGTTTTTTTTTTTTTTTTTTTTTTTTTTTTATGTAGGACCTTGCTCGAGCCCACCTGACCTGGAATTCACTATGTAGTCTCAGGGTGGCCTCAAGCTCAAAATGATCCTTCTACCTCTACCTCCCGAGTGCTGGGATTAAAGGTGTGCGCCACCATACCTGGCTCTGTTTTGTTTCTTGTTGTTACTCTACAGCTGTCTGTATGCCTGGACTTCTTTCCGTAGTGGTGCTGGGAAAGGAACCCAGGTTTTGCTCATGCTAGGGAAGTATATCACTGTGATGCCGCCAACCCTGCATACATTTTACATGTGTCAGATGTGGAGTGTTTGGAGTGTCCATAGGTCTTATGGCACAAACCTGTAATCCAAACTACTCACTAGGCTGAGGCAGGAGGATTGAAAGTTCACTGTCTGGGCCATGGAGTGAGTTCAAGACCATCCTGGGCAACTTAGTAAGACCCTCTCTTAAAAAAAAATAAGATAGCCGGGCGTGGTGGCGCACGCCTTTAATCCCAGCTCTTGGGAGGCAGAGGTAGGAGGATCTCTGTGAGTTCGAGGCTACCTTGAGATTACATAGTGAATTCCAGGTCAGCTTGAGCTACAGTGAGACCCTACCTCAAAAAAAAAAAGATAGACTATACTTTTTCTTATATATGTTTTATTTATTTGAGAGAGAAAGAGGCAGGTAGGGAGAGAGAGAATGGGAACCCCAGGGTCTCTAGCCACTGCAAATAAACTCCAGATGCATGCATCACCTTGTAATTCTGGCTTTACATGGGTACTGGGGAATCAAACCCAGGTGTTTAGGCTTTGCAGGCATGTGCCTTAACCACTGAGACATCTCCAGCCAGCTTTTGTTTTGTTTTGATTTGGAGGTCTCATACTGGTTGTGGTGTGCTGGTTCACTTTTCATCATAGTACTTGGGAGGTGGAAGCAGGAGGAGTGCCATGAGTTTGATGCAAGCCTGGATTATAGAGTAAGAACCTTTTCTCCAAACAATTTTTTTTTCTGAACAAACTTTTAAAAAAATTATTTTATTTTATTTTATTTTATATATATATAGAGAGAGGATGGATGTGCCAGAGCCTCTAGCCACTGCAAATGAACTCCAGATGCATGCACCACCTTGTGCATCTGGCTTACATGGATCCTGGGGACTCGAACCTGGGTTATTTGGCTTTGCAGGCAAGTGCCTTTACCGCTAAGCCCTCTCTCCAGCTCTCAAATAAATAAATTAATAAATTAATAAATTAATTTATTTATTTTGGTTTTTTGGGGTAGGGTCTCACTCTAGCTCAGGCTGACCTGGAATTCACTCTATAGTCTCAGGGTGGTCTCGAACTCAAGGCGATCCTCCTACCTCTGCCTCCCGAGTGCTGGGATTAAAGGCATGCGCCACCATGCCCGGTTCAAATTTATTTTTTTATTTATTTGAGAGAGAGATGCCAATAGAGAGAGAATGATGGGTGCACCAGGGCCCATTGTAAACAAACTCCAGATGCATTTGCCACCTTGTGCATCTGGCTTACGTGGGTCCTAGGGAATCAAACCTGGGACCCTTGGCTTCACAGGCAAATGCCTTAACCACTAAGCCATCTTTCCAGCCTCAAATAATTTTTTAAAATATTTTATTTATTAGAGAGAGAGAGGGGCAGGTAGAGAGAAAGAGAGAAAATGGGCACACCAGGGCCTCCAGCCACTACAAATGAACACCAGACACATGTGCCACCTTCTGCATCTGGCATACATGGGTCCTGGGGAATCTGAACCTGGGTCCTTTGGCTTTGCAGAGAAGCTCCTTAACTGCTAAGCCATCTCTCCAGCCCTCCAATTTTTTAAAAGTGAGAGTGGTCTGCTTAGAAGGTGGCTCAGTGGTGAAAGGCAAGCTTACAAAGCCTGCTGGCCCAGATTCAATTTACTACCCAGGAAAAGCCAGATGTAAAGTCACTTGTGAGTCAATTTTTGCAGTGTCAAGAGACCCTGGTGCACCCATAGACATACACATGTAAAAATAAAAAAACTTTAAAAAAAACTTTAAAAAAAAAAACAAAATGGGAGGGTGACAAAGTCCTGTAATCCTAGCATAGGAGAGACTGAGGCAGGAGGATCACTACAAATTCAATGCCAGGCTGAGTTGCAAAGTGAATTCCAGGCCATACAGGGCTACATAGTGAAACTCTGTCTCATAAAACAAACATAAATAAAATAAATAAGAGTGACCTGGGGCGTAGCTCAGTGGTGAGCAAGTCCAGGCCTCTGCTCATAATCTGGGGAAGGCTCTAGTCCACAGGATTCTCTGGATTCTGATCCAAGAGCCCCAGATGCTTCCACAGGCTCAGAACCTTGGGTGTGGAGTTGGCATGCACAAACTCCATAGAGGGATGAGCAACAATGTTAGGAATTGTTTGGGCCGCTCTGGCCAAGGAGGCTCTCCAACAATTAGAGAGGTCCAGTGAGAGGGAAGAACAGTTCCTCCTGGCAGCAGCAGCTGGGATCCTTCATGCCTGAGGCAGAAAGGGATGTTCCTATTACTGTCCAAAGAAAGATACTTGAGGTTTATCTCTAGACATCTGAGGCTGGCTAGCCCCTGAGGGGAGTGAAGGAATCCAGTGGGCTACTAGGACTGGTGCTGTGGACAGGAGGCCCTAAGGAGAGCTGTTTGCATCCCTCTGGACTTGCAAGAGTCCCTGAGCCCCTGGTGTGGAGACCCCTCCTCTTCTCTCCCCCAGTTGTCAGGACCTGCTGATGGCCCACACAGTCGCCAGAAGACACTGCCAGAAGACCCCACTTGGGCCAGTCACCAGAAAGAACCATTTCACTCTGGAGGCCTGTGCTCAGACCTGAGGCCTGGGCAGCACAGCACAGCCTGATGCAAGCTGGGCTGGTGCAGAGGGTCATTTCATTGTTTCAGCACCCCAGGGTGCCATCCTAGAGAATGTCTGGTGGCCATGGCCTTCCTGTCAGCTATGCTAAGGAGCTATGCTCCTGGGAATCACCCTGGCCACGTCCATCTCTCTGTGTTTCTTTTCTCCCTCTTGTTAACACCTCTTATCTTCTCCCGAGCCCTTGGAATATGACCTGTCAGAAAGAAAAACACCTGCAGTCTGAGCTTGCAGGTAGAGGACAGCCTTGGGTGTTGTTCCTTTAGAAATTTCTATCTCACCACTCCCCCCCCCCCCGTAGGGTCTCTCTGTAATCCAGGCTGGCCTGGAATTCACTATGCAGTCTTAGGCTAGCCTGGAATTCAGCGATCCTCCTACCTTGGCCCTGGGTGTGCTGGGATTAAAGGTGATTAAAATTTATTTATATATTTATTTGCAAACAGATATAGACAGAGAGAGAAAAAAAGGGAGAGAGACTGAGACCCTGCCTGACCCTACAAAGGAAGGACTATTTTATTTTATTTTATTTTATTTTATTTTATTTTATTTTATTTTATTTTATTTTATTTTATTTTATTTTATTTTATTTTTGAGACAGGGTCTCTCCTTGGCCTGGCACTCACCAATTCCACTAGGCTGGCTGGCCAGTGAGCCCTGGGGTTCTCTGCCTCTCCCCTTGCAACTCTGCGATCAGAGGAATGCACTATCACACCTGGCTTCTCCCCCTCTCCCCCACGAGGTAGAGTCTTACTCTAGCTCAGGCTGACCTGGAATTCACTATGTAGTCTCAGGGTGGCCTCCAACTGCAATCCTCCTAACTCTACCTCCCAAGTGCTGGGATTAAAGGCTTGTACCACCATTTTTATGTGGGTTCTAGGGATCCAACTCATGTACCCTGGGCAGTGACACCTATGATCACTGAGTTGGAGCCACTTGACCAAGTGGTGATCTCTCCTGGGATCTCTTTTCTGTCCTGAGAGAAACCACATACCTTTCTATTCAAAAACACCCTCCTATACAACATAGAACACAGGACAGTCATGCCCTCCAGGGACTGTAGCCAGTGTCTGGGGACATGTTGAGGTGACACATTTTAGTGGGGACCACAACTCCGCAGTGGCAGAGCATGGATTGATTACCTGCCCCAAACATCAACAGTGAGGCATTGGGGAGTCTTCTGGAAGGTTGTCAGAAGTGAGAACAGCTGGGCCAATCTATGTAGAGGCCCTGTGACCTTCCCCTCAGTCACAGAGGATGACACATGAACAGAGCTGGATTCACAGGTCCCCAAGGCTGTTTCAGGGCAATATGAGCCTCTACCCTCATCATGGCTTCTTACCCAGGGTGATACTGATCCTGTCCCACTGCTCCACAAGGTTTGTCCTTGTGGCCACCTGGGGAAGACGGCACCACAGGCTGAGTGGGTGGAGGACAGGAATGTTTGGGAACACAGTGGCTTGCCTCCTCCCTCCACCAAGGGCCAGCCTGGGCTACATAGTGACAACTTGTCTTAAAACAGGAGGGCTGGGCCTCAGTGGGTAGAGAACTTGCCTGGCATGCACAAGGCCCTGTGTTCCTACAACACATAAACCAGTATGATGTCATACACCTGTCATCCCAGCATTTGGGTAGTGGAGGCAGGGGAATCAGAAGTTCAAGGCTAATATCAGCTACTTACTTCCAGTTTGATGTTTCAAGCAAGCATATTTTTATTTATTTGAGAGGGGGAAAGAGAATGGTCATGCCAGGGCCTCTAGCCACTGCCACCAAACTCCAGATGCACATGGTACTTTGTTCATCAGGCTTTGCAAGCAAGCGCATTTAAACACTGAGCCAGATCTCCCAGTCCCACATTTTGAGATTTTAGAATCTCACGTGCACAAACTGTGGCTCTCAAAGGCTTGTCACTGTATTGCAAATAGGTGGGAATGGGACTCCTGCTAGCAGGTGAGCCTGTGACCCCTTGCCTGACCTGTCCCTGTCCCACCAGCAATTCCTTCAGTGATGGCCTCTGCAGCCTTTTGGCCAGCAAAGCCTTTCGGGTCCTGTGCAGTGGGATGGTGAGGGAAGTGGCTGTACTTCTGGGGTGGGGAAGTGGAAGGATGGTGCTGCAGGTCCCCCTGCTTGGTCTGTGTAACCCGCTTCCTCAGTACCCCTGGCACATATGCACAAGAATTAGGGATACTGGGAATTGGGGTTCCGAGAGTCTCCCCAGAACTGAGGAAGTCAAGCATGTACTACCCAGAAGCGCTGGCTGGCTCCTGATTTAACAGCAGCTAGTGATGGCTTGCTGCCTAGAATACTGCCTGGCTTTTTCCCCTTCTTTTTTGCCGGAGAGAGGGAGTTTGAAAAGAAAGTTGAGTTGGCTTGGGCTAGAAAAAAAAATTTTGCCAGCACTTCCCATGACCTTTTATTTTTGGTGATGCTGGGATAGAACCTGGGCCCTCCTTCTAGTCCTCACCCCTAAGCCCTGCCCCAGCCTTGCCTCATGGCTTTGGACTGGGTTGCAGGCCACCTAGACCCAGGATCTGGGCTACAGAGGAAATTCACATTCTATAGGAGAGACAGACATGGGAAAGAGGGCACAGCTGGAAGCTTGGGGACCCTGGGCCCCACATGAGAAGGCAGATCCAAGTAGGCAGTATTTGGGGGTGGAATTAAAGGACTCCCGCATGACTGGCAAGCTGTCTTACTGCTAACCCAACACCTTCAGCCTCTGTTCTGATCTCTGCCAGATGTGATATCCATGTTGAACGCTACAAGCCCTGTGTTCCTAGAGACCATCTGCTTATCTGAGAGTGTGAGCCCCGAGCCCCACCATGCTTAATTATAGACTGGGTGCAGCCTATGAGATGAGGGGTTCACAGTCACTTTCTATAACATTGAAGAAATTGGGGGCTGTCTCACATCTTGGCTACCTCCAGACCCTGCACCCCCACTGCCAGCATTCTGTGGGACGTGAGCTTCCTGTCCCCCTTCAGTTACCCACACATCAGCCTCACCTCATTTCCCAGAGCTCTTTGAGAAGCCCAGCTCCGAGCTCCCCTTGCAGACATGTTCACACAGTTGTGTCCGCCTTCCTGCTTTAGCTGTTGGCCCTCTTTCACAGTGGTACTGCCCCAAAATTACTCTGATTGGGGAAGTCTTGTGTTCAGTTTGGAAATAGTAGCCAGCTTCCCTGATGGGATTTCAGATGTCGCTGCTGCAGGCAGGCATGGAAGGGGGAATGGAAAATTCTGCTTTCCAGGGGAGCTAGGGTAGGAGGTCTCAGCCCCAAGCTCAGGCCCCAGTAGCTTTTGTTGTTGTTTTTTGGTTTTCCTAGGTAGGGTCTTGCTCTAGTTCAGTCTGACCTGGAATTTGCTATGTAGTCTCAGGCTGGCCTCAAACTCACAGCGATCCTCCTACCTCTGCCTCCCAAGTGCTGGATGCTACCACTCCCTGCTCCCATTAGCTTTTATTTTTATTTATTTATTTATTTATTTTAATTATTAATTTTTTATTGACAACTTCTATACTTATGTACAAAAAAAATGATATTTCCCTCCCCTCCCCCATTCCACTTTAGACCTCCAATCTCCATCATATCCCCTCCTTCTCTCCATTAGTCTCTCTTTCCATTAGCTTTTTTATTTATTGTCCTTTTAATCTTTATTTTTTTGTTTATATATGAGAGAGGGGGAGAGAGAGGATATTGGTGTGCCAAGGCCTCCAGACACTGCAATCGAACTCCAGACACGTGCACCACCTTGTTGTGCACATGTGTGACCTTGCACACTTGCATTACCTTGTGCTTCTGGCTTACATGGGACCTGGAGAGTTGAACATGAGGTGTTAGGCAAGCATCTTAACTGCTAAGCCATTTCTCCAGCCCTCTTTTTGTCTTTTTTTTTTTTTTTTTAATCTATTTGAGAAAGAGTCTTACTCTGTAGCCCACACTGGTCTGGAAATCACTCTGTGACCAGAATGGCCTCAAACCCTAGGCTGCATCCTTCTACCTCACCCCATTGGCCTATTGGCCTTTTAATCTGGTCCCTTTCCTGAGCTGACCCTGGAAAGCTGGAGGGAAGAATGCTTGCCTTCCGCAGCAGCTGGATTCCCTCTGGTTCTCTCCCTCCCCCTTCCTGACCCACAGGCGGCCTCCTGGAGGATGGCCCCTCTTCCTCTTGCACTCAGCTCCTGAAAAATCTGCTGACAGGGCCCCTGGAGGGTGGGGGGTACAGGGACCCTTTCCACCCACCACAGGAAGGCAGCCAGCATTTCCTTCCCAGCCCTGACTCAGCAGCCTGGCCTTGAAAGGCCTCTGTAGGCAGTGCCCTTCCCTCTGGCTATTAGAGGAGACCCTAGTGGCTGGTGCCCTGCTGGGGACGGAAGATCATGGTCACACGTGGGAGACCTCCAGTGTTAGGCACCTTTCTAACCCTTCCACCCTCATCTTCCTGGATCCCAGAGAGCTGAGACCCTGCTCAGCATCATATAGTGTGCAGTAATGCAGGCTCCCAGGTCCCTGCAGTGGGGCTGGGTGACTGGCTGGGAGGGCAAAGGGTACAGCTAAGAGGAAGAGAAGACTGTCCCTCTCCTGTACAGCTGGCGACAGGCCAGGCTGTCCCCTGACATTGGAGGCCTTCCAGAGCCCCAGCTGTGCTCCCTGCTTTAGATCCTGGCCGTGTTTGGTAGCATGCAGTCACTCCAGTCTTGCAACCCCGCCTGGGCCACCCCGTGTGATAGTGCTTTGCCCTGCTCCTGTCTGTCTGGATAGGAGTCCTCTGCCCCATCAACATCTGACACATGGTCTCCACCCTCACGACGCATGCCAGGGAATGAATTCCTGTCATGCAGCAAGGGCCTAGGAACAGGCTGTCCAGACACCTGGCGTTGTGCCAGTGTCCTGCTGGATGGTAGCCTGCTGACCACTGTAAAGACCCTGACAAGGTGTTCCTAGTCTGAGCAGGAGTGGGACTGGCCCTCTGCAAGGTTCTACAGTGTCCTCACAAGTGGCTCTGCCCCAGCCCTGTCCCCAAGTAACTGGATGTCTGATATGACCTGAGAACATGGACAGAACAGGTCTGATTGGTCCAAAGAGAAAACAGAGTGTTGCAGGCTGTCCCCTTCATCTGAGGGTGGCCTGCACTTAGTGGGCCACTAGAGGCTGACGGGTCATGGGCAGTGTCACAGAGCAGGCCAGGGACAGAGCTGGGATATCAGCCTTCTTCCCTGGAAGGGACCCATCCCAATCCTGCCCTGCTGGCCTGCAGGAAATACCAGTTTCTCTGCCTGGGGTGTTCCTGGACCAGGACTGTCGCTGACTCCAGGTCCCACGGCCTGACTCACACTACTCACCATGCTTCATACCCCAGCCTGTGCCTTCTTCCTGGGCATCTGTACCACTGTTCTTGCCTGTCCCCTGGGTTCTCTGTGGCTGTCCCATTCTGCTCCTGAGCCACCACACCCTTTATGCCTGCCTTCCACAACCTGGTGTCCCTCAACCCACATTCAGACGTGACATGCCTCATGACCCTTACTCACTCACTGGTAGGTCGCCTTTCCCTAGCATATCCCCTGACATGTAGGCCACCATGAGAGGTGCTTGCAGAAAACACCACTTACCACCAGGGCTCCTTACCTTGCTGAGCCGTGCGCGCGCGCGTGTGTGTGTGTGTGTGCGTGTGCGCGCATGCCAATGCCAGAGATCAACATTGGATATCTTCCTCTGTTGTGCTGTACCTTGCTTTTTTTTTTTTTTTTTTTTCTCAAGGCAGGGGCTCATTAAGCCCAGGCTGGCTTAAACTCACAGAAATCCTCCTCCTACTTCCCCCCATACTGGGATTAAAGGTGTACACCAACAAGCCCACTTTGCTTTTTTTTTTTTTTTTTTTTTGTTTTGTTTTGTCAGATAGGGTCTCACTATAGCCCAGGTTGACCTGGAATTCACTATGTAGTCTCAGGGTGGCCTCAAACTCACGGTGATCCTCCTACCTCTGCCTCCTTAGTGCGGGGATTAAAGGCGTGCGCCACCATGCCCAGCTAGCACCTTGCTTTTTAAAAATTATTTATTTATTTTTTTTTTTTTTTGGAGGGGGGGAGAGAGAGAAAGACAGAGATGGGCGTGCCAGCAGTGTCTCAGCTGCTGTGAACGAAATCCAGATACGTGCGCCCCCTTGTGGTCAAGTGCAACATTGCGCCCTTGGGTCACTTTGCATCTGGCTAAACTTGGGACCTGGAGATTGGAACCGCTGGAGATTGGAACCAGCGTTCTTAGGCTTAGGAGGCAGGCGCTTTAACCCCTAAGCCATCTCTCCAGCCCGCACCTTGCTTTTTGAGATAGGATTTCTCACTGAACCCAGAGCCTCATTTCAAGTTGGCCTTTCTTTCTTTTTTTAAAAAAATATTTATTTGAGAGAAAGAAAGAGGCACAGAGAGAGAGAGTTTGGGCGCACCAGGGCCTCTAGCCACTGCAAATGAACTCCAGATGCATGCACCCCCTTGTGCATATGGCTTACGTGGGTACTGGAGAGTCAACCTGGATCCTTTGGCTTTGCAGGCAAACACCTTAACCAGTAAGCCATCTCTCTAGCCCCTCAAGTTGGCCTTTAAGGGTTCTAGAGCTCCTGCCTAGAACACACAGTGAGGGCTAGGAGTGTTGTCAACAGTAGAGCTCCTGCCCAGCATGTTCTTGGTTCCCAGAACTATGAATATGAAGTGACACCATCATTATATTCAGGTCAAAGTCACAGAGTCTGAAGATCAGTACACAACATTGCCTCATTGAGACCACCTCCCAGCATACAGGATTCCCTGTGGTCTAGTTAGTAACTGTTCTTTAGCATGGTCCACAAGCATTGTGCCTGTCCCTAAGACCAGGGGCTGTGGCTAGCCTCCGAAAGTGAGTCTCAAGAGAAGCCTCACCTAATGTGAGGGGACATTTCTTTTGGCTGTGAGCTCCAGGTGGGTGAATCTAGTATCTTGAAAGGAACGGAGAGCAAGGTCACATGCTAATGGCTTGATGACCTGTTCACCAAATCCCAGCCCTGTGTTTTGTCCGAGTACAATGTTCAACAGTCTTGTCAGCTTTCCATCATTGTAGCAAGATGCCTGGGAGGATCAACTTTTTGAGGGGAAAGGTTTGTCCTGGCTTAGTGTTGGAGGACCCGTCCATAGTTGCTTGTCTGCATTGCTTTGGGCACCCATTGCTGGAGTGTGTGGCAGAGCAAAACCTTGCTTGGCGGATAGGAAGCAATAACAAAAGAGAGAAGGGACAGTTCTGAGCTTGACAGCAGCCGCCTTATCACGGAGGACCCTTAGTGAGCTAATGCCCCTATGTCTTAAGTGCTAACACATCAAAACTCTATCCCAAGCCGGGCGTGGTGGTGCATGCCTTTAATCCCAGCACTCGGGAGGCAGGGGTAGGAGGATCGCCGAGAGTTCGAGGCCACCCTGAGACTATTCCAGGTCAGCCTGGACCAGAGTGAGACCCTACCTCGCAAAACCAAAACAAACAAACAAACAAAACTATCCCAGAGCCAGGTATGGTGGTCCACATCTGTAGTGCTAGCACCCAGGGCACTAAGATAGGAGAATCACCATGAGTTCAAGGTGAGACCCTACCTAAAAGAAAGTCACAGGGCTGGAGAGATGACTTAGTGATTAAGGCACTTGCCTGCAAAGCCAAAGGACCCAGGTTTGATTCCTCAGGACCTACGTAAGCCAGATGCACAAAGTAGCACATACATCTAGAGTTTATTTGCAGCACCTGAAGGTCCTGTTGTGCCCAGTCTCTCTTTCTCTCAAATAAATAACATTTTTTTTTTTTTTGAGGTAGGGTCTCACTAGCCCAGGCTGACCTGGAATTCACTCTGTATTCTCAGGGTGGCCTTAAATTCATGGTGATCCTCCTACTTCTACCTCTCTAGTGCTGGGATTAAAGGTGTGTGCCACCATACCTGACTAAATAACAAATTTTTAAGGGCTGGAGAGATGGCTTAGCAGTTAAGGTGCTTGCCTGTGAAGCCTAAGGACCAGGTTTGATTCTCCAGGTCCCACGTGTAAGCCAGATGCACATGGTGGCACATGCATCTGGAGTCTGTTTGCAGTGGCTAGAGGCCCGACTGTGCCCATTCTCTCTCTCTCACTCTCACTTTCTCTGTCTCTAATAAAATAAAATTCAAAAACTGAAAATTGTTTAAAAAAGAAAGACAGAAAGTCATCCTGTCCCAGGCTGGGTTCTGATTCAGCCCTCCTTGGCATAGGCCCCATGCCCCCTTCTCTACCTCTGTTTCCACCCTGCTGCTGCTTCCTCCCTCAAAGCCAGGGACCTCACAGGTGCATGCTGCTGTCACTCCTGCACTTTGCAGATAAAAATGGCAAATGCATATGACCTTGAGAGGGTGGACCTGACCTGACTTGGCTGATCTGGACCAGAGTCAGCCTGAGGGTTGGTGGGTCAGAGCCATTAGCATCCCAGGTGTGTGCCATGGTGACCATGAGAGACTTTGGGCCTGCCCTGAGCAGCCCAGAGGGAGAAGGCGTTGGCCTCTGTGTGGGAAGGGCAACAGGGTGACTCACAGAGGAAGGCTCAGCTGGAATTTGGATGTAGGCAGAGGTGAGGAAGAAGAGAGCTGGTGACTGTTCTGCTCTGCTCTTTGCTGTCCTGTCCTCCTGTGGAGCCAGTCCCTCCCCCAGGCTGCTGTTAAGGGCAGAAGAGATGTGGACATTCTTTCCTCTGTGACTGACAGAGAAGGGATGGAGACCTGGAGGGCAGGCACTTGGCTCCTGCAGACTCTATCCTGGGGGACTGTGCCCAGCTGCCCAGGCAAGGCAGAGGAAGATGGGCCATCCGGGTGGAAAGAGTCTGACCTCCAGGCTGGAAGCAGAAGGGTAGCTGCATGGTGTGCTAGGGACAGCAGATTCACCGAGAAGAGAGACAGGGAGCTCATGGCACTAGCCACGTGGAAACATGGTAGCCACTGTGTGGTGGACGTGGGACTTTGCTCAGCCTGTTCAGAGGGCCCGTGCCAACCAGAGCCCAGAGGTGGCACCACATGGAGAAGGCATATTCCTTTCTTCCTTGTTCTTTGGTTGGTTGGTTTTTGAGACAGGGACTCATGTAGCCCAGGCTGGCCTTGAACTTGCTGTGTAGCTGAGGGAGGCTGACCTTGACTCTGATCCTCTTACCACCTGTGCAGTGCTGGGATGACAGGCACACCACCACACCCAGTTCCTTCCTTCTTTAAGAATGGTCTCTGGGAGCCGGGTATGGAGGCACACACTTTTAACCCCAGCAGAGGTAGGAGGATGGCTGTGAGTTCGAGGCTACCCTGAGACTATATAGTGAATTCCAGGTCAGCCTGGGCTAGAGTGAGAACCTATCTCAAAAAACAAACAGACAAACAAAATGAAGAATGGTCTCTGGGCAGGCTGACCCCTGCTGGGCAGGCCTGGGAGAAGGTTGACACCCCCTCTAACTCATATCCACCTGAGCACTGCCAGTCCAGGCCCTTTCTCTCCTTATCACCTGGCCTGCCTCGTGACCTCATGGGCACACCTGCTTTGACTTGTTTGACACACCGAGGGTGAGGCCATCCATTCATTATTTATTATCTCAATTATTGTCCCAACAAACCTGTGTGCCCCAGCCCCTCCCAGGCACAAAGCCCATGTGTGTCTGTGACTGTCTCAGGACAGTGGCTTCTATGCAGAAACTCTCAGCCAGTCAGCAGATCCCCAACAACCAGACAGGTGCTGCCACCCCCATACTCACCCCACATGTCCCCAAGCTGCCCTGGGTCATGAAACCTGGTCTCCCTGGCCTAACCACATGTCACCTGTCATTTATACCTGGTGTGACAGGCAGATTGGAGTCATTGAAGCTGAATGCCACCACCCTCTCATGCTCCTCTCCTGACTACAATCTGTAATGAGGCCATGCTGTGTGTCCTTCAAAGAAACCTACTCTTCCCACGTCCTTTGTCTTGCCCTCCACCTGCCCCAATGCAGACCTGTTGCTTTCTCAGAGGGTATCCTATGAGAAGACCCAGACCAGCTTGCTCAAATCCTCTTCCACTCTGGTGAGGGGGGAGCTGTGGGCTGCCATCTTTGGCCATTGACAGCCTACCCTGCCCGAGTGGCTACCAGGCCACTAAGTTCCCTGCTTCCTTACCTCAGACTGGTGGTAGAGAGTTGGGTCAGAGACATCCTCTGAGAATAGGGCTGTGTGGACAAAACTCAGTTGGTGAGACACAGGAAAGGTGGTTCAGATGGAGTAGCTGCACTGGCCGCTCTACCCACATTCTGTGCAGCTAGAGCCTTGTGCTCAGAGCTAGTCACCATGGCCACCAGCATCCTTCTGCCACTGCTTTCATGGGACAGCCCCCCTTTGCGCTCCTCTAGTCCATGCATCATTGGTGTTCAGCCTCAGCAGAGGTGGTCTTGAGCCTCACTCACATCCATGGTGACACTAATTGTTCCCCCTTCCTGGCTGAGGTCAGGGTGCTGGGCTTTCAGTCCAGTGTCCAGAGCAGATGTGGGCTGTCCTGGCATCTGGAATATGAGTCCATGCTGGAACATTCTCTAGCAGCCAGTTCTTCCCTTTCTGGACTATAACTGTTGTAGTCTGTGGTCAGGGGCAAATCAGAGGTCTGGGACCCCAAGGACCTCATGACATCCTAAGCCAACCTTTGTCACAGCACTGTTTGGCCCTGGTCAGCACATAGTACCCTCCTCTGTGCCATTTGTAGAGTACAGACAACTGGCCAGCGGCCAGCGGTGCCAGCAAGTGCACTCCTGCCCTCCTGAGGATTGTGGGTAGTAAAGGCTGGGGCAGGAAGACTTCTATAAGCCAGGCAAGAAGGTGCGTCCTGGTACCCACAAGCCTGTCCTGGAGACAAGATCAGCTGGCCTGCCTGCGCTGAGCCAAAGGGCTGCAATCTTGTACACAGCTTCTGCCCTTTGGAACACCCAGAAGCTTCTGTGAAAATCCCAGGACTATTGATCCTGAAAGCTGGACCATGTGTGCTCGGGCCCTAGATAAGGACATGGGGTAGGAGACATGTAAGAGTCTCCAGGATCTGAGACTAACAACTGATGTGCCAACCCTGGGCCATCACAGTCTAGGCCAGCTGTGAGGGTATCACCCGGCCAAGGCCTATGCTGGGTGGTCTGTCCCTCCACTGCCCACAGGAAGCTGGGCCAGAGTGTGAGTCCTGGTCTGGGGACTGCTGAGTCACCCAAGAAAGGGCAGAGGGCCCAGGTCTTGTCACTGCTGTGACTAGAATGGCAGAAAAGGCCATGGGACGCTACACCAGTCCTGGAGTCATCCCCACTACCCACCTGCTCCTTGGGGAGCAAAGCAAGGAGCCAGGGTGCAGACATCATCCACCCTGTGGATGTGGTGTGCTGCATGGGGCTGGGCCTGGGGCATTGGCTGGCCAGGCCGCCATTACCCTACAGATTCCTGTCTTTATGGAGATGGTAGAGATACAGAGTTGCAATAGTGCCAGCCCCCGCAGTGGCTGTCCCTGCAGTCTAGGAGGCAAGAGGCTGCTGGAGCCTCATGGCTCTGATGTAAGGCTGGATCTCTTAGCCGCCCTCTCATCTGAGAGGAAACTTCCAGCCCCTCACTGTCCTATGGGATCTTGACACCCCCCAGGGTTATCCACAATCCTTGTCTATCTTAGGGCTGGACTGGTGGTGGTGGCTGTGGGAACAATTTCATAGCCAGTTCCTGAGTCATGGTTTCCACCACTGCTACTCAACAAGGTGGCTCAGAAACCACAGCACTGAGGGGCATGAGGGGAGGAGTTGCACATGGGGACATGTTGGATTCCTGTTAGGCCTAAGGAAGTTCACTCCTGCCTGTGGTCACAGGAGTGGGTGGAGGCTCAGCTCACACAATCAGATCCCAAATATTTACAAGAGCCTGTGATGGAGGATAAGGATGCAGGCACGTCCTTTGACCTACTCTGGTACTGCAGTGGACTCTTGGTCTTCACCCCTCTTGGTGCCCTCCACGTCCCCAACACTGTGTCACTCCAACAGTAGCACACATGTCCTTGTCTTACACTGTGGCTCCAGGGACCAAGACCCTCTGTGGCACATTGGCCAGACCAACCTCCTGGCTTGTCCCCTGCCTTCAGTGCCACCCTGAAGGTAGGCGGCTTGAAACTGAACCCTCCATGAGGGGCTCTGGTTCCCTCTTGCAGAGCCCAGTGTGCCACTAAGTGCCACCTGCAGTATCCCCTTGAAGAGGCTGGACACAAGCAGACATGGAGGCAGGCCAGGTGTGGACATGTGGGCTCCAAGACTCCTGGGGAAGGAAGAAGAGTCCCCAGGTGCCAGGCAAGCAGGGTGGCCTCTAGAGAAGGAGCCAGTCCCCACTACTGTCCCCCAGCAAGGATACAGCACCACACTGTCCACCTGAGAAGACAGACTTAGCCTGGACACAGCTTCTACACTGGCAGCCCCAGGGCGTCTCCACTCCTCAGCTCCCTCATCCATGAAACAGTGCTGTCCCTATGTCACCACAGAACAGGAGTGATGGATGGCCTAGGGAGTCAGCCTGTGCTCTCCCTGCATCTCCATAGCCAACATCTAGAAGACACCTTTTTCATGGCCTCTCAGCTTCCTAGTACCTTCTGTGTGCCATCCCATCTTATGTTTCTATGCCCATTGTCCTGTGGTGGCTGCAGAGCCAGGACGGACTCTTGGTGTGCTGTGGATATGGTCCATCATGGTGGGCAGCTGGCACTGGTCTCAGCCTCTGGAGCCACAGTGCTGAGACATGCAGCATATCCCTGAGGGCGAGAGGCCCCAGCCTCCATGCAGTCCTAGTCCTGCTGGTCTGGCACTAGGCCAGGTCCCCGCTACAGGGAACAGACACAGTCCCCACCCTCAAGGGCTCCACTGAGGAGGGCTCGGGAGGAACGGGAGGCTCTGCCTAGTGAGGCATAGGCAGTGTCATTGTGGGGCTGCTGGGCAGCAGGTAGAAGTCACCAGCTGAGAATAAGGCAACACCCCCAGCCCACACTTGGCTTCAAGCCACAGTCCTACAGTGGACCCATCACAGTTAATTCTCACTCGCTGGGACTGGATGGGAGGACCATGGGCTGACCCTGAGGGAAGAAGCATGACCAGCCCATGTCCTTGAACCCCATGCTGTTCCCCTGCACCCCATGCTGTGCTGCTGTCACTAGACCTTAACTATCAGGGTGAGCGTCCCACAGCACTGAGCCCACAGGTTGGCCGACCTATTTTCTGTGTCCTCTTGATCAGGTTTCCTTGCCAAGACGATGCAGTGACCAGGCCTTTCCATGGGTAGCAGCCAGACTGGGCAGGACTAGACTCGGTCTGCCAGCTGCCTCGAAGGAGCCAGCATAGCCAACTGGCAGGGCAGCCAGCCCCACACCCAAGGAGAACTCTGACTGTGCCTGGCTCATTACACATGTCCTTCCCTCTGCCTCCTGCTCATGAGAGTCATGGTGTCCTCGCCGTGTTTCTGTGACTATGCCCTGTGTGTGTCCTACCACAACACCTCTTTCCCATGTCTGATTCCAAACCCTCTGGATGACCAAATCTCCAGAACTCTGAGTAGTACCAGTCTGAAAGAATGCTGCACTTTCTGTTGGGTCTGTTTTGCTTTTTGTTTTTCTTTTCCTTAGTATTGCATAGGGCCTCACATCTGTGGGGAGTCATGTGCTGTGGAGTGAAGCCCATCTCCGTGTAAGGGTCATTGATTGGCTGGCCAAGAGCCTGGTTCACAGGCAACTAAACCATCCAGCCAGGCTGAATGGGGGAGGCATAGGCTGCCCACCTCTAGTAGCCACCTGGCAGACATCTGACAGGTTAGGAGCTAGGATATTCGTGGCCCCACTCTGGTCACCCTGTGCTACAAGAGGAGACAGGGTAGGGCTGGGGATTTAGCTCAGTGGTAGAATGCCTGCCCAGTACGTGCAAGACCCTGAGTTCTGTCCCCAACACTGAGAATGGGGAGGGAGGGTCGGGGGACAAGGCAGGGCCTTATTGGTAAACTTCACAAGACATGGGCTGGCCACATGTGGGGCCAAGGCTTCATGCGCTTTCTTAGGATGGGGTCCTGTCCTAAGATAAAGAGAGGTGCAGACATGAGGCTCACAGCACAACCCTTTATGGCCTGCAGGAGCAGGGACTAACCTATCTCTCATACCTGTGAGACCTGTTGATGTCCCTGCCTCAGCAGTGAGGCAGGGTTGTGATCACTCAGGGCCAAGACGAGATGCTACTGCTATGAGATCCACCTGCACCCCAGGGTCAGCTCTATCATGTCACCTTGTACAACCCCAATTCTCTGAAGGGCAGCTGTGGTGAGATGCCCCACACTCAGGCATCAGTCCTATCTGCTTTGCCCTGGGGGGGGCAGTTGGCTTGTTCACTCTTGGGCTGGGCCTTCCTTGTCTGTGCTGGTCCCCCACTCATGAGCTGGAGAGGGGATTGGGGCCCAGAGTATCAGAGCATTGGGGCTGTTGAGAAGGCACTATCTTGCAGCACTATGGCCTGGGTTTGATTCCCCAGTACCCCCATGTAAAGCCAGAGGCACATGGCGCATGTGTCCGGAGTTATGAAAGTATGAAAAAGTGTCAGAACTTTGGGGAGGCTGAGTCTCCAGATACCAGAGTATGGGTGACCCATATGAGGGGACACTCAGGTGTGGCTTTGCCTTGGCACCCTCCCTTTGCGCCACCATCCTATCTGGCACCAAGCAGGTGGCTAGGTCCAAGTGCCCTCCGCCGGAAGCTGGTCACAGCTCTGAGTTTCTCAGAAGAGCCTTGCCTCGGTGGGTGACCACCCCAGCTTCAGACATCCTGCCTCACCCAGATCTGGAGAAGTGAAACTGCCCCAGGAAAGGAAGTGGAGCACCCCGGAAACAACCACTGATGGGCCACCTCCCCTTGAGACCAGGTTCCCGGATCCCCTCCTCCCTCCCACACTGAGCACAGGCTGGGAGGGTGTTTCCAATGTGTGGCACCTCTGCAGCCTCCCGACTTCCTGCTATCTTTGGCCACTTCCTTCCTGGCTGTCCTACAAGGTCCTCACTGTCCTTGCTTTGGCTTGGGACACCAGCTACCCTGCTGGATCCCCACAGCACAGTGGAAGTCTTTCTCCCATCAGGGTTGGGTCACAGGGCCAACATGGCTTCCTAGGAAGAAGCCAGCCAGCCCTGCCATTCACTCTTGTCATTAGCCATTGAGCAGATGTCACTAGAAAAGTCTCACTTCATGCTTGCTGACGTCGCTGTCCCAGACACCGGTACCCACATGGCAGTGGGCTGTGCATGCTGTGCCAGAATATCCAGTTGTCCTTGTGATTTAAGAGGAGAGTCTACAGGTGTCTTAGGTGTGGCAAGGATAGCCCCAAGGCACCTGTGGTCTAACCCCCCTTCCCCAGCTCACTTATGGGCAAGGCCTGTTTCATTGCCTATGTCTGTGGCCACCCTTAGTACTTGATGTCCCAGTGCTTGGGCCAGGTGCACCCTGCTTTGTTCATATAGCCATGCTGGAGCTGGGTCTCTGCCTTGTCCCCTGTGCCACATGCCATGGACCTGAAGTAGGGTGCTTGTCAGCCCTATGTCCTGGGCTCCCCTTGAGGTCCTGTCACAGCACACATCTGTCCCCAAGGAGCCATCCTTGTGGGTGTCACCAAGATAGTCGCTGCAGTCACAGCAACTCAAATGGTCATACAGCTTGTAAACAAGCCCATAGCATCCATTCCCCGCCATGCATCCAGTCAGGCAGGCAGGCCCCACGATTGTAACTGGTGTTGGACCCAGTCTCCACACCTCTGCTGTCTCTCAGGAAAGAGTGGGTGACTCCCATCATTGTCACTAGCGTGTCTGCCTAGGCACTCCTGGGCTGCAATGGATGACACATGACCCTCTGAAGGCAGCTTCTGATTCTGAGCAAGGCCGCTGTACCTCCAGGCCTCACCCAGACATCCCATCTGCCTGTCAGTGGCAGACTGTCCCCGCTCAGCCTCCCTGCCAGTCGGGAATTTGCTGGAAAACATTGAAGCCATTGTGATTTTTCCCTGTTCTCTGGGCTTCACACAGTTTGGTTTTCCTTTTGTCCACCAGTTGGTTAGTGAGAAGGTCGGAGGAGCTGAGGGGACCAAGCTGGATGATGACTTCAAAGAAATGGAGAAGGTGAGGAACATGCCCACAGGCTGTCAGCACTCGCCCAAGAGGCCCTGGTCTCCAGAGCTTCCCGAAAAGCTGATCCTGCTGCCCATGGGTACGCAAGGTCCCACAGGCACTGCAAGAGCCGGGGATCGGGCCTCCCCCTGAGGCCACAGTGAGCTGAAGGAGGGGGAACTGGTGGGCTGGGTGTGACAGATAGTGGATGGGGGTGTGGGGCCTGTGCCCCAGCTCCGGTTTGGTTCCCAATGCCACTACCCACAGGCTGCCTTTCTCTTCACAGAAGGTGGACGTTACCAGCAAGGCTGTGACAGAAGTGCTAGTAAGAACCATTGAGTACCTGCAGCCCAACCCAGGTAGGGGCACCAACTGTTGCATGGGAGAGCTCAACCTAACCCATGGACTGGCTGAAATGTGGTGCCTGGGATGGGCAGCTTGGCTGGCTCCAGACCTCCAAAGCTGTCTTTGAGACTAGCTGGTGGCTCTGCATCTCGGCTACAGCTCGGCTTCCTTCTCAGAGCTGCCTTTGCTCATGGTCATCCCAGCCTCTCATCGCCATTAAGCTAGCAGTCACTGCACCAAAGGGCCCCTTCCCCCCCTGACTTGTTGTACCAGCATGTACTGGGGCTGGGAACCTGAACCACACCACTGCCCATCTGACCCCACATCTGACAAGTGTGCCTCTGTAGATGAAGGACAGGCCTTGGTCACAAGGAGGCCTGGGGAGAGAGAACAATATTTTGAGTCAGTCCCCTGTCTTGGCTGCTGGGAATCCACAGGATTGTGTCCTTCTCATCACCTGGCCCATTGGCCTCAGTCACATGGATTCTGAGCTGAGTTGCACCCCAGGGTGGGATGGTGAGGGCAATCCATGGCACCCACTCCGACGGACCATTCTGTCCCCACTGCAGCCTCACGGGCCAAGCTGACAATGCTCAACACGGTGTCTAAGATCCGGGGCCAGGTGAAGAACCCTGGCTACCCTCAGTCGGAGGGGCTGCTAGGCGAATGTATGATCCGCCATGGGAAGGAGCTGGGTGGCGAATCCAACTTTGGTGAGTGGATGTTAGCCTTTACCCCGCCGAGCATGGTTGGGGGTAGAAGGGCTGCAGAGATGGGCAGAGAGCAGCGGAGCCCAGTGTCCAGGGATCCTGCGGGGAGGCCCTGAAGCTGCCAGGCACAGGATATGGAGCTAGAGACCACCACCTCTCCTTGCAGGCGATGCCCTACTGGATGCAGGAGAGTCCATGAAGCGCCTGGCTGAAGTGAAGGACTCGCTGGACATCGAGGTCAAGCAGAATTTCATCGACCCACTGCAGAACCTATGCGACAAGGACCTGAAGGAGATCCAGGTATAGCAGCAGTATCACCTGATCCCCAGCCTAGCACGGAGGACAGCGAACATGTGTCATCATTCATCCCCAAGCCTACAGGGTAGCCAGAATACATTATTGCCTAGTCACACAGTCTCTGCCACCCACAGCACCACCTGAAGAAGCTGGAGGGTCGCCGCTTGGACTTTGACTACAAGAAGAAGCGGCAGGGCAAGATCCCGGACGAGGAGCTGCGCCAAGCGCTGGAGAAGTTCGAGGAGTCCAAGGAGGTGGCTGAGACCAGTATGCATAACCTGCTGGAGACCGATGTGCGTGTGCTGGCAGGCCCTCCAGAACCACTGGGAGCTACGTGGGGCCAGCGCATCAGCTGAGGCCTTTGTCCTCTCTGTTCCACAGATAGAGCAGGTGAGTCAGCTCTCAGCTCTGGTGGACGCACAGCTCGATTACCACCGGCAGGCTGTGCAGATCCTGGATGAACTGGCGGAAAAGCTCAAGCGGAGGTGAGTGGCCTCTGCATGCGTGGAGACTGTGTGGCCTGCTAGTACCTGGAGGGCTGCTGTGCGACCTCTGCTGATGGGTGTGGGCAACTGCAGGGCACTGGCTCTGGGTTTGTGTGAAGAGCCCTGCCAGCCAGCCACCCCTCCCACACTGTATGTTAGTGTTCCCAGGAGCAAGCAGGATCTGTGGGCTCATCCTGGTTCCTGAGGCATAAACAGTCTGAGAGTCATAAAGAAAGGACACAGCTGAGCCCCAGGTCCACCCTGGCTAGTAGACCACCTGTTCCCTGCCTAGGGGCTATCAATCACATGTTCCTTGGGCTGCAAAGGGCTTTGTAGTGTACAGAGAGCATTCAGGGACCAGGGTGATCACAGTCTATGCAGGTGCCCAGGACTGGGAACCAGGCAAGGGTTTGGGTCCATCCAGGCCACAGAGTGCACAGGGTTCTGTCAGCTTGTAGTATGTATGTCCTTTCATGCCAGACTGGGTCCTGGGGGTTGGGGGGCAGCAGTGGGAACAGTAAGGGAGGGTACATAGTCCACTACTCAGGGCTCATTCTTGGCAGGGTACACGATGCTTCCTCACGCCCCAAGCGGGAGTACAAGCCCAAGCCCCGGGAGCCCTTTGACCTTGGAGAGACAGAACAGCCCAACGGGGGCTTCCCCTGTGCCCCTGCACCCAAAATCACAGGTAGCAGGACAGGACCATGGAGGGTGGTGGGGCTGGAACCACCCGGTCTCTGAGAGCCAGGCCACAGGTGGGGTCAGGGGACCTGACCAGGAGTCAGGTCCATCCAGCCTGCTCAGTGCTTGTGTGTTCGTTCACAGCATCGTCATCGTTCCGATCGTCTGACAAACCAGCCAGGACACCCAGCAGGAACATGCGTAAGTATTCTCAAGGTGCCGGGACTTTCTCCTCCCATTGTGGGCATGAGTACTGATTGATACACACACACACACACACACACACACACACACATTGTAATTTGAATATGGTGTACCAGGGCCTTTTTTTTTTTTTTTTTTTTTTTTTCTTTTTGGTTTTTTGAGGTAGGATCTCACTGTAGCCCAGGCTGACCTGGAATTCACTCTGTATTCTCAGGGTGGCCTTGAACTCACAGCAGTCCTCCTACCTCTGCCTCCTGAGTGCTGGGATTAAAGGCATTCGCCACCACGCCCAGCTTTACCAGGGCCATTTGACACTACATATGAAACCCAGACACGTGCCACTTTGGGCATCTGGCTTTACGTGGGCAATGGAGAACTGAACCTTGGCTGAATGGCTTTGGAATCAAGCCTTCATCTGCTGAACCATCTCCCCTAGCCTATCGCTAATCATTTGACATCATGGGCAAGGGAGGGCCTGCCAGCCCAGCCTCACAGTGTCCACCCCATTTGACCCCATGATGTGGTCCTTAGGCAGGACTAGGGACCAGGAGGATGTCCCCAGGTGCCAGCCAGGAGGAGGTCAGAGCCTGCCCTGATGCCCCTCCACTTTCTGCCTGCAGCACCCCTGGACCAGCCAAGCTGCAAGGCGCTGTATGACTTCGAGCCCGAGAACGATGGAGAGCTGGGCTTCCGTGAGGGTGACCTCATCACACTCACGAACCAGATCGATGAGAACTGGTATGAGGGCATGCTGCGTGGCCAGTCTGGCTTCTTCCCACTCAGCTATGTGGAGGTGCTGGTGCCCCTGCCACAGTGACCGTGAGCCTAGACGGCCATCTCCTGCCGGCTTCCACATTCCACTGGGCCGGCCTCCCCGTCCTGGCAGGTGAGGCTCATTTGCACTGGCACCTGGCTCACCAGCATCAGGGCTAACACTAAGGTGCTCTGATAAACACTACCGTTCCTGTCTCCTGGGGTAATGACTCCAGGGGGACCCTCTTCAGCCCACACCCCAACTCCAGCTGTCCTGATGTCAGGGCCCAAGTCCAAGTCCTACCACACCAGCAGGCCCATGCTAAGCCCGCTACCTTCATGGGTAGGGGGTGGGATGGATGCCATCCCTGGGGCTCTCACATTAGATCCCTGCCCAGCCCATTGCTGGCAATGGGCCCCAGTTCCCTGTCCATGCTCCCCAGAGGCATAAGCACAGCCTTATGCACCCACCATTCTCTGGGAGCTGAAGCGTGTGGCCTCCCTGGCCCAGACTCCTCACTGCTGTGGCCCTGCAGAGGCAGGCCAGGACCTGAACTCTGAGCTGAGTCCTCCCAGCTCCTTAGCCAAGAATATGGAAGTGTCCCTGGCTCCAGCTGCCACCTCCAGCTGTGTGCTTGCACATGCACACACATGTGTAACTTCCAAGGGACCACAGACACAGCTTGGGCTCTGCCCAAGGTCAAGCACAAGGCTCCGAAGAACGTCCCCAGGCTCCAGCCGCTGTCACCTCCCCTCCCTGAACCAGCACCCTCACCATCTTGTCCTGTCTTCCCCCGACCCCTGCAGGCAGCTGGCAGGTCCTTCATGGCCACTGCCTCTGCTCCGCTTTCTCCTCCCACCCAGGTATCAGCTGAGAGGGGTCCCTGAGCCTGGCCTCAGTCACATTCCTGCCCAGCAGCCCACACAGCCCTGCTGGTTCCAATCATGCAGGGTCCACACTCTTCCGGTGGGCTGCTCACTCCCAGCCTGGGCCAAACAGAAATGTACTCCCGGTTTTTTAAAAAGTATTAAATGTCTTTCTACAACCTGGTCTCGGGACACTGTGGGTGGGCTGGGCAGGAGGACAGCAGGTGTCCCATCTCCCACCCCACAGATGTTGCCAGTGGATTTCTACAAGGACACTGGGGGGAGGGGAAAGCAGAGCAGGAAGTGAAGGGCTCCTAGGTTATCAGGTGTTTGGGGCTCCCACCTGCCCTCACGCACATAAGGTGACATGCGTGGCCATGGTCTGCTCATTCTTTATTGCCCATCCTAAGTCATGAGACAGGATGGCAGCCAACAGGTGCCATCAGCCATAACTTGACCCTCACGGCTCAGCAGCCCTGCTTGAGTGCGCTGCACACCTGCTCCAGAGCATGGCACACACCCTGGTCCTTGGGTGTCCTGCTGGCCAGCGATATCTGAAACAGCAGGGCTGGGACTCAGGCCATGCCTGGGTCCCAGTCCATCCCCTTTCTTTCCCTCTTTCTTTCTTTCTTTCTTTCTTTCTTTCTTTCTTTCTTTCTTTTGTTTCTTTCTTTCTCTCTTTCTTTCTCTCTTTCTTTCTTTCTCCCCCTCTCTCTCTCTCTCTCTTTCTTTCTTTCTTTTTGGGGGGTTTACAAGGTAGGGTTTCACTCTGGTCCAGGCTGACCTGGAATTAACTATGTAGTCTCAGGGTGGCCTCAAACTCTTGGCGATCCTCCTACCTCTGCCTCCCAAGTGCTGGGATTAAAGGCGTGCGCCACCACGCCCGGCCCATCCCCTTTCTTGACCCCCAGAGCTGTGGCCCAAGTAACAGAGTGACAGTGACCATGTGCCAGCTGTAGTGCCAACTTAGTGGGGCAACAGATGGCAATGCTGATCTAGTCCTGGATTCTGCTCTGTAGGTGATTTCTATGGTTTGTTTTGGATTTGAGGAACAAGGACTCGCTATAATGCCTACTTTGGCCTGGAGCTGGAAATGTTACTTCCTCAGCTGCCCTGGGGCTTGGGTGACAGGCTGGTGTTGCCCAGCCCTGTGTGAATGTCCACCCAACAGGGCCTTCAGTCCTGCCATCTCTGCCCAGGCTATAGGCTCCAAATTGGACCCAAGACCATAGCAGCTGCTCAGTGCAACCCAGTGGCCAGAAGGGGGAAACCCTCTCTCACTCCTTTACATATGGCTGGGAACAGAGCCAGCCTGCTACCCACGTGACACTGGGCTCTGTACAGGCCCCCAAGATGCCTCACCTTCAGCTTGTCCAGGTAGCTGTGCTCTGGGCTCCAGGGTTCCTGGAACCTCACGAGGTCCGGGGCACCCTTGTAGAAATCCACTAGCAACATCTGTGAGGTGGGAGATAGGACACCTGGCTGTCCTGCCTGGCCCATCCACAGTGCTGTGTGCCTCCCCAGATCCAGGTCACCAGTAGGCCACACGGTTATAATAAGAATATCAGAGAGGCAGGGTGGGCTCAGCATAGTGTCCCCCAGAAGGGAGGCTGCACACCACCTAGCTGACGCATGTTCACATACATTGGTGCTTGCTGACTAGGGAGCAGGTCTGCCCTGGCCCTGATTGAGGC
This sequence comes from Orientallactaga sibirica, assembly GCA_036365145.1. Classification (NCBI taxonomy): domain Eukaryota; kingdom Metazoa; phylum Chordata; class Mammalia; order Rodentia; family Dipodidae; genus Orientallactaga; species Orientallactaga sibirica. Next base: position 15,401,492 of record JAEOAD010000049.1, on the reverse strand, counting down.
TCATCCCAAGAAGTCGTAGCTGAGAGCCCACAGAGTATAAAATGCTCACCACCCAGGTGTGGTGGTGCACACCTACCATCCCAGCACTCGAGGGGCCGAAACACACCATCCCAAGTTCAGGGCCAGCCTGGGCTACATAATGAAACCCAGTTTCAAAACAAAACAGGATGGAGAGATGGCTTAGCAGTTAAGGCGTTTGCCTGCAAAGCCAAAGGATTCTGGCTTGATTCTCCAGGACCCATGTAAGCCAGATGCACTATGCACAAGGGGGTGCATGCATCTCATTTGCAGTGGCTGGAGGCCCTGACACACTCATCCATTTTCTCTCTCTGCCTCTTTCTCTATCTCAAATAAATAAAATACATTTAAAAAAATCAGAAAAAAGCTGGGGCGTGGTGGCACACTCCTTTAGTCTCAGCATGTACAAGGATCACTGAGTTCAAGGTCAGCCTGAGACTACATAGTGAATTCAAGGTCAGCCTTCCTGGGCTAAAGGTACACCCTACCTTGGGGAAAAAAACCCAAAAAACCTAAAACCACTCACCAAGGACTGGAGGGAGTTCACAGTGGTACAGAGCTTACCATCTCATGTAGGATGTCGTTGGTCAGGAAGCTGTCCTGCACATAGACCATCTCCACATCCATGGGGATGCCATAGTCACCAGGCCTTTGCTGGGAAAATGGGCCAGTCAGGAGCCTCAGCCAGCCCCTAGCCCATGGTGCAAGATATGGCAGACATGCCTGGGGCTGGTGGTTCAGAGGAATGGTCATCCTCCCTACACAGGACCCCAAACAAGCCCTCACTAAAGTCTCACATAGGTTACCCATCATGGTGCCACTTCACACATTGGGAGAAACAGGCCCAAGTCTCCCAATAGCCTTGAACTAGATTCCCCTGCCTTGGGCCATTAGCATGTTCCCCAATTCCAGGACATGATCCAGATACCCACACTCCAGTGGCTCACCCTCCCTCTCCCACCAGCCTTACCTCAGGTGGAGGCATCACCCAGAAGGGTGAAATCTTGGACTCGGGGCCTGGGTTCCCAGAGTAGTACGGGGCTGCAGGGAGAAGAATAGGGTTGGGGGCTTCACACAACCAACAGGGGATCCCCACCCCATGACCATCCAGGAACTCACAGCAAAGCAGGGCCAGACAAGGCTGGAAGCCATTGCTGGAGCCCTGCAGGCGAAGCTGGTACTCCATCTGTGTGTCAATGTCCCGCAGTGATGGCAGTGCTGGGCTGTGCGGGTGGCTATGGTACCAGCCGACCAGGGACAGCCCTCGCAGGAACAGGCTCTGGTAGATCTGGGGACAGAAGCAGCTGGAACAGGTAGTCGTGGGGACAGCACCTTGCCCTTCACCCATCCAGAGGCAATCAAGAAATACTAGTGGAGGACCTGGGACAGCCATCCCAGGCAGGAGCACCCGCAAACACTGACATTGTCCCATTGCCTACCCTGACAGCTGTGGTCCCTCCCATCAAGCCCTTACCTCCTCCTCAATGGTGGCTGCAGTATCCACATCCCCCAGCCGGCTCCGGCAGGGGAAGGCTCTCAGCACTGTGAGCACTGTGGAGAGATCAAGAAGCAGGAGCGTCAGTAACTCCACTCCTGACACCCCTGCCCACCCAGCCCCAGATGAGTACCCACTCTGGTTGTTGATGTCCCAACGGCCCCCGAGGTAGCCTACGACCTCACTTCGAGTCAGGTGGCTGTGGAAGTCCTGGGGACAAGGGGACACTGGCTGAGGCTGCAACTACTGCTTCAAGCAAGGAACAGCCCACCACCTCCCTCTAGACATGTATGGAGTACAAAACATCCACCGACAGACAGAAAATTGATTTGAAGGCTGGGGATGTGGCTCAGTGGTGAGTGCTTGCCTAGTATTTGCAAAGGCCCTGACTTCCCACCCCAACACCACAAAATAAAATGAGTGCCAATCATTTACAAATAGCAAGCCCTTATTTATTTTTGTGTTTCAAGGTAGGGTCTCAGGCTGGCCCCAAACTCAGTGATTCTCCTACCTCTGCCTTCTGAGTGCTGGGATTAAAGGCATGTGCCACCATGCCTAGCCCAAGCTTTTTTTTTTTTTTTTAAGGTAGGGTTTCACTCTGGCCCAAGCTGACCTGGACTTCACTATGTAGTCTCAGATTGGCCTTGAATTCACAGCAATCCTCCTACCTTTGCCTCCCAAGTGCTGGGATTAAAGGTGTGCACCACCATGCCTGTCTCAAGTACTTAAGTGCCTGCTATCTACCAGTAACAGGCTCCAGACACCTAGTAGTATTTTATTAGTGTGTTCTCAAATGCCGCCCCCTCTTGGGTGCCCCCTGCTCAGCTCCAGGAGTCCCTGGTCTCTGGCCACTGAGGGGTAACATGAGGTGGAGTTCAGTCACATACCAACAGGAAAAGCACATTGCTGGAAACGGCCACGTTGAACGGCTGGAACTTGTTGATGGCTGCAAAGGGTGTCACCTCCACCAGGGTGTGGGGGTTCCTGGAGCAGCCAGAGGGTCCCCCAGTTTCAGGAATCCCCACACTCTAACCACCCCCAGGCTATGTGCCCGGCTGGTGCCAACCCTTTCTTCCCCACCACCAAGAGCCCCAGGGAAGCCTTCGTGGGGCACCTGACCTGGCAGAGTCGCGACTTCCCAGCATGCAATAGCGGACTGGTGCCCGAATCTTGTCCACCCGCTTGCCTGGGGGTGTGACCTCTGGGAAGAGAAATGAGAGGAAGAAAAGTCACGTCAAGTCCTCCCTGCCTTGCCCTGGTTATAGAAGCAGGAACACTCAAGAAATAGAGGAAAGGGAAAAGCCCAAGAAACATGAAAATCAGGCAGCAAGTTTAAAAATCAGTTATTTTTTAAGACATATATAAAATGACCATTCAGGAAACCAAGGCAAAGAAATCAAGCAGCATGTAGAGAAATAAGGCAAAAAAAAAAAAAAAAAGAGACAAGCCTAGCATTAGAAATTAGGCAGTGGGAATAGATCAAAGCTTGGTCCCTTCCCTGACCCAGCCTCTTCCCACACCCTATTTCCCTACCTCTGCCCCCCACTCCCCAGCTCACCAGGGTGTGCAGGTTCCAAGGAGCCCTTCCCTGGGGGTCTCCGACTCTTGTCCTCTGCTGAGACCCCTGCCAGCACCTCTTCTTCATCCTCCTCCATCATCAGCTCCTCCTCTTCCCCTTCACTAGCGGGGCTCTGGCAGGGGTGGGGTGCAGCTATGACCCTGAGCTATGAGCCTCATGCCCACCCCCACCAAGATCCAGCATAGGTTTGAGCCTTGGGTGCCATGGCACCCTTTGGCCACGAGAGGGTGAGTGAGCAGATGTGCCTAAGGGGAGGCCGCTGCTAGGTTGTGCCTCTCGCATAGATTTGAATTAAGCTTCTGCCTCTTTGAGGCTCTGTGACCACGGACAAGCATCCTAATGTCTCTGGGCTCTATTTCTTCCTTTTTTTTTTTTTTTTTTTTTGGAGAGAGAGACAGAGGGAGAGGAAGACAGAGATGGACGCGCCAGCAGTGTCTCAGCTGCTGCGAACAAAATCCAGATGTGTGTGCCCCCTTGTGGTCAAGTGCGGCATTGCACCCTTGCATCACTTTGCATCTGGCTAAAAGTGGGACCTGGAGATTGGAACCAGTGTTCTTAGGCTTAGGAGGCAGGCGCCTTAACCCCTAAGTCATCTCTCCAGCCCTCTTTTTTTATTTTTATTTTTTCGAGGTAGGATCTCACTCTAGCCCAGGCTGAACTGGAATTCACTATGTAGTCTCAGGCTGGCCTCAAACTCACAGCAGCCCTCCTACCTCTGCCTCCCAAGTGCTGGGATTAAAGGTGTGCACCACCACGCCCAGCTCACTGAGCTCTATTTCTAATCTTACCAATCTGTCTTTGCCACCTTTCCTAGGTGAACACCATGGGTTTCATCCTCAACAAGGCCACAGGAGTTCCCAAAACCTGTTTCCTAGGTCTCCCATCTTGGCTAGGTCTGCTCATGCACTCAGGACCCAAAATCTGAGCCATCAGTAAACCTGCCCTGTTCTTGCCCCGCGGTTAGCCAGCCCCAACATAGCTCACCAATATCAAGCCAAGTGGCCTGCTGATCCCCAGAATTCTAGCTTGCTTCTCCCATGTCACAGCCTGTCCTTGCCACAGCACCCATGAGTTCAGAGTCAGCACTCTTTCACAGCCCTCCATGGTTCCCACCTCCATGTCCTCTCTGCACCCCTGCCTCTCACCTCCCTCTGTGCCCCTTGCTCCCCCTGCTCCAGCCACATGGGTCTCCTCAGGCTCTGTCCTGCCCCAGGGCCTTGTACCTGCTCTCTGCCTGTGCTCCTTCAGTTCTTGGCTTAGGTGCTGCCTTCTGTTTGGCTAAGCCATGGGAGATCCCTGCCCAGGAAGGGGAGGCTTACCGTACCTCTCCGACCACAGTGAGACGCACCTCATCAGCAGCCACAGGCACGGACAGCTGATGCCGACGGAGCCAGGCAGCCTTGTATTTGTCCAGCTTCTGACCCTTGTATTTCACGGAGGCCCACCCGCAGCCTGACTTCTTGGCAGGGTTGACCAGCTTCTTGCAATGGGTGGCCCAGGCACTGGGCGAGTTGAAGACCTGCCCAGTTTCTTGCCACACAATCCTGCCATCAGGCTGGAGGTCCCCAATAAACTTCTTCCCCTGCAGAGACAGAGGATGGCTGAGAAGTTCTAACCCCATGTTCTCCGAGGCACCCACATTCTTTCAGGGCTCACAGGAACTCTTCCTCACTGGGCTGGGAGTCAGTAAGTGTGGGGACACTGTCTTCAGCGGGGAGGGATCCCCTAAACACACAGCAGGTGCTCAGTTACAGATTCAGTGATTGCAGCCACAATGGAGTGGGTCAGGTGTGTCTTCCCAGCAGCCAGAGGCTGAGGCAGGAAGATCGCAAGTTCAAAGCCTAATGGGGCCTTAGTGAAACTCTGACGGAAAAAGTAGAAAGAGCCGGGCATGGTAGCACATGCCTTTAATCTTAGCATTCCGGACTGTGAGTTCGGGACCACCTTGAGACTACATAGTGAATTCCAGGTTAGCCTGGGCTAGAGTGAGACTTCTGGGTGGGGCAGGTAGAAAGAGGACTGGGGCATATAGCTCAATGGTAGAGCTCCTGCCTAAAACCCACAGTGAGGGCTGGGGGTGTGGTCGGAGGTAGAGTGATAGCCTAGAACCCACAATGAGGGCTGGAGGCGTGGTCCGCGGTAGAGTGAAGCCTAGAACTCACAGTGAGGGCTGGGGGTGTGGTCAGCGGCAGAGCCTGGGTTCCATCCCTATCATTCAACAAAGTGTCTTTCTGAGCAACACTAGTAAACAATGAATAGTACACACCACGAAGCCCTCACTGGGTCGCCAGCACCAGCCTGGCATTGTCATCATTTCCCCCAGGCAGAGGACGCGGGGAGAGTGCCCAGTGTGCAGACTGGACCTTCTGCTGCACAGAAGACAGCTCCTGCCTGGGCCTCAGTTTCTTCTTTGATGAACCCCGTCTCGCCGCCCGGGGCCCCGTCCGGGGTCTGGCTGCCCCTTGCCTGGGCTTCTGCTCCCCGCATCAGGGTTCTTGCTACGGGACTGGAGAGCTCTGGGCCTCAGTTTCCCCTTCGTGCCGCGTGGGGCCGCTCACCAGGTAGTAGATGGACAGCACCCCCGCGCCGGGCTCCAGCAGCGCGTCCTTGAGCAGCACGCGCAGCGTGACTGCGCGCCTGGGGAGCGCGCCCGCGAGCCCGCCCGCCCCGGGCCCCGCCAGCCCGCCGCCGCTGCCCGCCGCGCGCTCGGGGTCCTCGGTCTCCGCCTCCTCCTCGTCCTCCTCCGCCGCCTCCTCGGCCACCACGCCCGCCGGCGACGGTGGCTCCGCGCTCCCAGCCATGGCCGCCACCGCCCCGCGCCCCACGTGACACGGCTCCGCCCCGCGGGGACGCCACCGCCATTGGTCGCCGCGCGGCGGACAGGGGCGGCCGCGCCTGGGACAGAGAGTGTCGGGAATGTGCCCCAGGCTCTTTGGGAAACTGAGGCTGGAGGGCACTAGTGACCGACGACAGGGGGAACCGGGCCCCCAGCGGTCAGGATGACCCTGGACACCATCCGCTGAGGCGCACAAGGGTCTCCGCGGACTGAAGCCAGTGGGGAAACTGAGACCTCGGAATGGCCGCAGGGCCATTCGGGAAACAGGGTGACTCGGCCTACTGGAGCGAATGGGGAAACTGAGGCCCCAAGGCACCCACGCGCGGGAGGAGCACAGGACCTCAGTGCTCCAGGCCCATTCGGGAAACTGAGGCTGGAGGGTGCCGGGAACCCCAGCACCCCGCTTTCGGTGTGGCCCAACCTGTTTTCTATTAGGTTGCCGCCACGGGCTACTGGAGATTGCGGGAAAACTGAGGCATCCGGGGTCACGCCTGGCCGGAAGGTGTGGGGCACCTCAGTGCTACAGGGCCGTTGGGGAAACTGAGGCCTCGTGCTGCACATCGAAGGGAGAGGGAGTTCTCCGGAAGGCTCAGTGTTCTAGGGCTATTCGGGAAACAGGCTCAGACACCCCACATTGGTGGGGGGACTCACTGGTGACCCCACCCCGACACCAGCTATTGGGTTACAGCCTGTTGCAGTGAGTCCCTCACCCAGCTCCAGGACTCGGAAGCCGTGGCTTTAGGACTGGGGAGGAAACGGTGGGGAAGAACCTCGAGGTTATGCGCAGCCCAAACAGTGCCCTGGTCCAAAGGTTAAGGTCCACCCCAGAGACCGCCATCCAATCAGCACATCCCACTCTCAACCAATTGGCAGCGGCCGCCGGATTCCCGCCCAGACACTCACTATCAAACCGCTAAGTCTCGCTGCAGAGTCAGCCAATGGGCAGAAGTCGACGTCAGCCAATCATTAGAAGCCTCCGGAAACTTGTCCCATCCAATCAGGTATAAGACCTGGTTTTCAGAAAACCAATCAGCTCTTGGATAAAACCTAGGCGGTGGGTCCTCGCTAGGGAGAAAGAGCTTGGAGCCCGGGAAGTTGGTGTCTGTGTAGGTGCAGCCCTGGCTTTTGTCACAAACCTTCACCAGAATCTGGTGCCTGGACATCCCCGACTCCAGGAGGCCACAGAACTCCGGGTGGGGATCGACCGCCGGGACAGCCTTCTAGGTTTGGCAGGGACCGAGCTAGCATCACTTTGCTGGACTCTCCATGCCCAGCCTTACAAAACTTTCAGCCAGCCCTCCGGCTCCTCTCTCCTGGACACTGTCCATCTCCTTAGGCTCAGCACTCGCCCCCATCCTGGCTCTTTTCCACCCTGGCCCCAAAGAGATCTTTCCAACATGGAAATTACTACTTTCTTCCTTTGCTCGCTCTACAGCCATCGATAGCTTCCTGCTGCCTTTTTAAAAATTTAATTTTGGGCTGGAGAGATGGCTTAGCTGTTAAGGCGCCTACCTGCTAAGCCTAAGAACGTCAGTTCCAATCTCCACGTCCCACGTATAGCCAGATGCAAAGTGACGAAAGGTCGCAAAGCCGCACTTGCCCACAAGGGAGCACACGCATCTGGAGTTCCTTCGCATCAGCTGAGAGGCTGCTGGCATGCCCATTCTGTCTTCCTCTCCCTCTCTCTCTGTGTCTCTCTCCCCCACCAAAAAAATTATTATTATTACTTTTTTTTTTTTTTTTTTTGGTTTTTCGAGGTAGGGTCTCACTGCAGCTCAGGCTGACCTGGAATTCACCAGGGTGGCCTTGAACTCAGCGATCCTCCTACCTCTGCCTCACAAGTGCTGGGATTAAAGGCATGCACCACCACACCCGGCAAGGTTGCCTTTTTTAAAATTTAATTTTTTATTTATTTGCAAGCAAAGAGAAACAGAATGAAAGCACCAGGGCCTCCAGCCACTGCAAATACACTCCAGATGCATGGCGTCACTTTGTGTATCTGGCTTTACATGGGTACTGGGGAATTGTACCTGGGTCCTTAAGTTTTGCAGGCAAGCACCTTAACTGTTGAACCATCTATCCAACCTTTTATTTATTTTATTATTATTATTATTAGACTTAACAGGGTTTCATGTAGCCCAGGCTGTTCGTGAACGCCCTATGCATTTAAGGATAACCTGAAACTCCTGATCCTCGTGCCTCCACCTCTCCAGTGCTTCACTGACAGACATGGACCACAGTTTATGTGGTGCTGGAGATGAAACCAGGACTGGCACATGCTAGGCAAGCACTCTGTCCATTGAACAACAGCCCCGGGCACCTCCTCTTCCCCCCTCCCCGAAGTAGGGTCTTGCTCTAGCTCAGGCTGACCTTTACTATGTAGTCTCAGGGTGTCCTTGAACTCAGGCAATCCTCCTACCTCTGCCTCTCGAGTGCTGGGATTAAAGGCATGCACCACCATGCCCGGCTTTTTTTTTGGCGGGGGCATTTTGAAATTTTTTTCTAATTTAATTTTATTTATTTATTTGCAGAGAGAGAAAACAGATGGAGAGAGAATGGGCACGCCAGGGCCTCTAGCCAAAGCAAACAAATTCCATATGCCCCCTTGTGCATCTGGCTTACGTGGGTACTGGGGAATAGAACCTGGGTCCTTTGGCTTCTTAGGCAAGCACCTTAACCGTTAAGCCATCTCTCTAGCCATTGGCATTAAAATTTTTTAAAGTTATTTTTTTAAGTTATTTTATTTATCCGATTTTATTTATCTGAGAGAGAAAGAGGCAGATAGAGGGAAAGAGAGAATGGGCACACCAGAGCCTCCAGCCACTGCAAACGAACTCCAGATGTGTGTGCCTCTTTGTGCATCTGGCTTATGTGGGTCCTGAGAAGTCGAATATAGGTCCTTAGGCTTCGCAGGCAAATGCCTTAACCGCTAAGCCATCTCTCCAGCCCCCTTGGCATTTTTTTTATTGACAACTTCCATGCTTACAATGAACCATGATAATTCCCTCCCCCACTTTCCCCTTCACAAATCCACTCTCCATCATATTCCCTCTCTCTCTCCATTAGTCTGTCTTTTATTTTGATGTCATCACTTTTTCCTCCTATTATGAGGGTCTTGTGAAGGTAGCGGTAGGCACTGGGAAGTCATGGATATCCAGGCTAGTTTTATTATCATTATTATTATTATTATTTTTGGTTTTTCGAGGTAGGGTCTCACTCTGGCTCAGGCTGACCTGGAATTAACTATGTAGTCTCAGGGTGGCCTAGAACTCTCGGCGATCCTCCTACCTCTGCCTCCCGCGTGTTGGGATTAAAGGCATGCACCACCACGCCAGCTTTTCCAGTTTTTTTTTTTTTTTTTTTTTTTTTTTCATTTTCACACAGCTTTCACTGTGTAGCTCTCACTAGCCAAGAACTCCTCAGCATTGGGGTGACAGACATGCATCACCACACATGGCTTTCATTTTTCCTTTGACAATTTGTACTAACCAACCCCTGTGGTTTGAAGTTGCATGGACCACATGCTGTTAAGTGTCATTAGAGTTTAGCATGTGAGATTGCCTGGGGCCACACGGACCATTTTTTGCTACTTGGTTAAAGGCCAAGCATCCTAGTGCTGTATTACAGAAGCAATTTTTTTTGTTTGTTTTGTTTGTCAAGGTAGGGTCTCACTCTAGCTCTGGCTGACCTGGAATTCACTCTGTATTCTCAGGGTGGCCTCGAACTCTCAGCAATCCTCCTACCTCTGCCTCCCAAGTGCTGGGATTAAAGGTGTGCGCCACCACGCCCGGCATACAGAAGCAATTTTTTCTATTTGTTTTTATTTATGGTAATCCACACCCATACTTCTAGCACATGACTGACACAAGAGGCTGGCTGTAGAGTTTGGGATCACCCTGTATTGAGACAAGAAAAAACGAAAAAGAATGGGGCATGGTAACACACACCTCTTACCCAAGCACTTGAGAGATAGAGGTGGGAGAATCAGGAGTTCAAGGCCAATCTGGGCTCCATGAGACCCTGTTTCAGACAAAACAAATAGTGGGCTTGGGAAATGACTCAGCCATCAAAGACACTTACAACGACTACCAGCCTGGCTGGGTGTAGTGGTGCACGCCTCTAATCCCATCACTTGGGAGGCAGAGGTAGGAGGATTGCTGTGAATTCGAGGCCAGCTTGAGACTACAGAGTGAATTCCAGGTCACCCTGGGCTAGAGTGAGTTCCTACCTTGAAAAACCAATAAATAAAAAAAGACTGCCATCTGGGGTTCAATTCCCTAACTACCCACGTAAGGTCAGGGGCAAAATGTAGTGTATAAGCCGGGCGTGGTGGTGCACGCCTTTAATCCCAGCACTCGGGAGGCAGAGGTAGGAGGATCGCCAAGAGTTCGAGGCCACCCTGAGACTACATAGTTAATTCCAGGTCAGCCTGGACCAGAGTGAGACCCTACCTTGCAAAAACCCCCCAAAAAAAAAATGTAGTGTATACCTCTAGGGGTCGTTTGCAGCTGCAAGAACTCCCCCCCACACACATATATGTGCACTGTTTCTCGAACACATGAATATGAACACAAACAAATGAATAATAAACATTTTAAACTAATTTAATTAAATACCTAAGTGTATGTCTGGTAAGACACATTCAGGACACAGAGCATGTAGACAGAGTATGTCAAAGACTGATCGGTGGAAAGACCATGTCTATCAACAGGACTACATGGGAAGGTTCTTTGTATTGAGGGCTGGGGAGATGGTCAGCAGTTAAAGGCGCTTGCTTGCAAAGTCTGCTGACCTGGGTTGAGGCTCCATTCCCCAGCACCAACATAAAGCCATTCATTTGTAGTGGCAAGCAATGCTGGTACACACACGCACACACGCGCACGCACACACACACACACGCTTGTCCTCCCAATGGACACCAGCCTCCTGTGCTCACGTCAATATCTTTACTTGGGACAGGAGCCCAGTGACCCTGGGGTTTTCCCAGGCTGGGATCCCGCCCAGCTGCTGCCATGGGAGGGAGGTGACAGATGACAGGGCAGGAAACTCCCCCAGGAACCCGTCTGTCAGCTTCCTGGCCCTGGGCTGACTCCTGCTGTAAGGAGAGGGACCCAGGTCACCATGTCATCGGCCCTGAACCCACCCCGGGGCCCCAAGCCCAAAGGCACACAACCTTCACACTACTTTGAGAGCTTTCTAGAGAAAAAGGGGCCCTGCGACCAGGTAAGGAGGGGCAAGGAGCCAGGCACTGCTGGCCGGCCCTGGGGAAAGTTTGCCACCTTTCTGTGCCACACTCAGTCCATTGGCCAACCTGGGAGAGGAAGGGGCAGATTGAGGGACATGAGCTAGGGACTGTGGAAGGTTCTAGCCATCTGTCTTTGTGTCTCTAAATCTATGTCTCTTTTGATTGATTAGATCCATCCATCTGTCTGTCTGTTTTCCTATATTTCGGTCTCTCTTTCCATCTCTTGGGTACAAACAAGACAAGGACTTCCTCCTGTGTCCCCTCCCCTGTGAACTTTAGTTTCTGGAGTCAAGGTCGGGACCTGTGGCATGTGAGGACTGACAGCTAATGGAGACACCATATGAAGAGGAATATATGTTTTCTTTTCTTTCTTCCTTTATTTTTTTTCGAGGTAAGGTCTCACTCTAGTCCAGACTGACCTGGAATTCACTCTGTATTCTCAGGGTGGCCTCGAACTCACAGCAATCCTCCTACCTCTGCCTCCCGAGTGTTGGGATTAAAGGTGTGTGTCGCCACGCCCGCCTTTTTTTCTTCTTCGTTTCTGGTTTTTTTGAGGTAGGGTCTCACTGTAGCCCAGGCTGACCTGGAATGCACTATGTAGTCTCAGGATGGCCTTGAACTCACAGCAATCCTCCTACCTCTGCCTCCTGAGTGCTGGGATTAAAGGTGTGCATCACCACGTTCAGATGGGAATATGTTTTCTTCTGTTAACACTGAGTTGCACTCTCTAGCCCAGGTTAGACTGGACTTCCTGGATCCAGACTGGTTTTGAACTCCCTCTGCAATGCAAGTTGGCTTCAGAGTCAAAGCAATCCTCCTGCCTCAGGCTCCTAAATGCTGGGATGACAGGCTTGCTTCATCAAGACCAGCTTCATATACATTTTCTGAGAAAGCACCCTCCCCTCTGCACCCCCTGCAAACCTCTCAGCCTGTGTGCCTAGCTTTCTCCTTCCCATCAGCTCCTCCCCATTCAGATCCCAATGAAGCCAAACTGCAGAGTGTCTGTGACTCCAGCATACCTATGGGGAGCATCAGCCAGCAAGTCCCCAGTGGGCTCTACTGAAAGGTCATTACAGTTCAAGAAAAACCTTTATTCCTAGCACTCAGGAGGCAGAGGTAGGAGGATCACTGCGAGTTTGAAAAAAAAAAAAAAGAAGGGCTGGAGAGATGGTTTAGGGGTTAAGGCGCCTGCCTCCTAAGCCTAAGAACACTGGTTCCAATCTCCAGCGGTTCCAATCTCCAGGTCCCACGTTTAGCCAGATGCAAAGTGACGCAAGGGCACAATGCCGCACTTGACCACAAGGGGGCGCGCACGTCTGGATTTTGTTCACAGCAGCTGAGACACTGCTGGCACGCCCATCTCTGTCTTCCTCTCCCTTTCTCTCTCTCTCTCTCTCTCTGTGTCTCTCTCTCCAAAAAAAGAAAGAAAGAAAGAAAGAAAGAAAGAAAGAAAGAAAGAAAGAAAGAAAGAAAGAAAACACAAGAAACAAGTAATTAAAGAGCAGAAATACTCACAGATAGCCAATTTTGTTCTTTAGTTTTTATTTTATTTATTTATTTTTGGTTTTTCAAGGTAGGGGGTCTCATTCTGACCTTGAACTCATGGAAATCCTCCTTCTGCATCCCAAATACTGGGATTAAAGGCATATGCCACCATGCCTGGCTTCTTTTTTATTTATTTATTTATTTATTTATTTATTTATTTATTTATTTATTTTGGAGAGAGGCACAGAGAGAGACAGAGAGAGATAAGATGCATCCACTTCTCCATCCATCCACCCACCCATCCATCCATCCACATAGACTCACTCACCCATCACTTTACTAACATTTACTGTGCACCTTCGTGTACCCAAAGTTGGCAACAGAACAGTTCATGATTAAACTGATCAACTGATCTTGGTGTGTGGATTCAGCTTGACAGGGCCACAGCCATCTGGCATCCTAACTGCCATCACAGACACAGAGTAAGCCTAGTCGGTGGTCCCAGCATATTTTACCATTGAGGACAGGCAGCTGTATACCCAGACCAGACACAAGGGGTTTGTCTGACATTTCAAAGTAGCTATTTGAGCTGGGCATGGTGGCACACACCTTTAATCCCAGCACTCAGCACTCGGGAGGCAGACGTAGGAGGATCACCATGAGTTCGAGGCCACCCTGAGAATACAGAGTAAATTCCAGGTTAGCCACCCTACCATGAAAAACCATAAAAAAAAGGGGCGGGGCTGGAGAGATGGCTTAGTGCTTAAGGCGCTTGCCTGCAAAGCCTAATGACCCAGGTTTGACTCTTGAGGTCCCACGTAAGCCAGACACACAAAGGTGAGGCAAGCACAAAGCTGCACATGCCTACTAGGTGGTGCAAGTGTCTGGAGTTTGATTTCAGTGGCTGAGGCCCTGGCATGTCAGTTCTTTCCCTCTCTCTCTCTAAAATAAAAAAATATATAAAATAAAAAGAAGGCTGGGCATAGTGGCACACACCTTTAATCCCAGCACTGTGGAGGCAGAGGTAGGAGGATCGCCGTGAGTTTGAGGCCACCCTGAGACTACATAGTGAATTCCAGATCTGCCTGAGCTAGAGTAAGACCCTACCTCAAAAACCAAAATAAGTAAATAAAAAGAAGCCAGGGCTGGAGAGATGGCTTAGCGGTTAAGGCGCCTGCCTCCTAAGCCTAAGAACGCTGGTTCCAATCTCCAGCGGTTCCAATCTCCAGGTCCCACGTTTAGCCAGATGCAAAGTGACACAAGGGCGCAATGCCACACCTGACCACAAGGGGGTGCACACATCTGGATTTCGTTCACAGCAGCTGAGAGGCTGCTGGCGCGCCCATCTCTGTCTGTCTTCCTCTCCTTCTCTCTCTCTCTGTCTCTCTCTGTGCCTCTCTCCAAAAATAAATAAATAAATAAATAAATAAATAAATAAATAAATAAATAAATAAAAATAAAAATAAAAAGAAGCCACCACACCCGGCTGGAAGGAGTTTTTTTTTTTTTTTTTTTCCAGGTAGGGTCTCACTCTGGCCAAGGCTGACCTGGAATTCACTATGTATTCTTAGGGTGGCCTCGAACTCTTGGCGATCCTCCTACCTCTGCCTCCTGAGTGCTGGGATTAAAGGCATATGCCACCATGCCTGGCTACCCCCCTCTTTTTTTTTAACCAACGCCAAGGATGGAACCCAGAGCCATCCACATGCTAGATAAGTGCTGCTCCACTGTACCCCCAGCCCAAGTCTTTCTGTTTTTGTTTTGTTTTGTTTTGTTTTTTGATTTTTCAAGGTAGGGTCTCACTGTGGTCCAGGCTGACCTGGAATTAGCTATGTAGTGTCAGGGTGGTCTCCTACCTCTGCCTCCCAAGTGCTCGGATTAAAGGTGTACACCACCACGCCTGGCTCCAAGTCTCTCTCTCTCTCTCTCTTTTTTTTTTTTTTTGAGAGACACAGAGACAGAGAGGGAGACAGAGATGGGCGTGCCAGCAGCCTCTCAGCCTCTGTGAACGAACTCCAGGTGCATGTGCCCCCTTGTGGGCAAGTGCAGCATTGCACCCTTGCGACACTGCATCTGGCTAAACATGGGACCTGGAGATTGGAAGTGGCATTCTTAGGCTTAGGAGGAAGGTGCCTTACCCACTAAGCCATCTCTCCAGCCCTCCAAGTCTCTTTTTGTCCTATCTTGGATGAGAAGAAATCCCCATTGCTAGCCTACGGATGAGGAGGATCTCCATAAAAAGCCTTCATGATCAAAGCAGGGACTGTCTGTTATGGGAAAAGAGCACGGAGAGCAGTGGGAGCACCGGCCCTAGGGCAGCAGTGAGTGTATGGCGGGTGCCCGACTTTGCCTGCTCAGTTCTGTCTTTTTGCACCTCTCATACCTAGGATTACAGGAGGTTCTGGGCAGGCCTGCAGGGTCCCACCATCTATTTCTACAGCAGTAATCGGGACTTCCAGGTAAGGACAGAAGCAGGATCTCCAGAGCTGCTCCCCCATTGACCATGGTGGGCAGGCGGTATGGCTTCTGACTAAGGGAGAGGCCACATCCTGCAGGGGACCTGAGGGAGCCATAGCCTGGTGCTTCCACCCCTGTTTCTCTGCACTAGCCCCTGGAGAAGATCGAGCTGAGGACCTTTGTGAAGCTCACTGACCATTCCCCCCGGGGCGGCTCACGGGACCCTGGTATTCACTTCACCCTGGTCCTCTGGGACCAGGAGATCAAATTCAAGGTAGGTAGAATGGAGAGACTTGTGAGAGACACACCTTCTCTATTGTGCCCACCAAGCCCATCCCCAAATGTTCAGTGACTCTCTCCCATGGGATTTATCTCACTGGGCGATCCACCCGACCTCTCTGAGCCACAGGATGTCTGGGAAATGTAGTTCTCAGGATGGCATCGAACTCACAACTATCCCCTTACCTCTGCTGGGATTAAAGGTGTGTACCACCACCAGGCTAGGATTTTGGGTTTTTAATCACTAGGGGGAGCCATGAGAACGTTTGGTTTCTCAGAGGCACCTGTTGCCTGAGTCCTGTTTTTGGAATATTCTTGACTCACATTACCAAGGACCTGTCAGACTGCATCTTCCAGCAAGCATCTTTCAGCGCTCCTGTCCGCAGACAGCACCTTCCAAGAGCATGTTCTGTTAGCTTCAAACAGCCCTGGGCTTGTTTTCCTGACAGTGGTCTACTATTTCTTCTGGCTTCTGCAGGTGGAGAGCCTGGAGTCACGAGAGGTGTGGAAAGGATTCATCTTGACTGTAGTGGAGGTAAGCGCCTCTTCCAGCTTGTCCATGCCCACAGACCTCAGAAACGGCCTCCTTTCCACCTTGACTCCCCAAGAAACATCTAGAGCACACTTCACACACAGGCAGGCCACCCACCATGGGGAGCAAAAGCTTTATTTTACTTATTTTATAAATTAATTTATTTTTAATTCATTTATTTGCAAGCTGAGAAAGTATTCATGCACCTGGGCGTCTAGCCTCTGCAAATGAACTCCAGACGCATGTGCCACTCTGTGCATCTGGCTTTATGTGGGTACTGGGGAATCGAACCCCAGTTCTTTGGCTTTGCAAGCAAGCTCCTTTAACCATTGAGCCATCTCCCTAGCCCCTAATTTATTTATTTTTATTTATTTGAGAGAGAGAAAGAGGCAGATAGAGAGAATGGGCACGCCAGGGCCTCTGTCTGAGGCAAACGAACTATAGATGCATGTGCCACTTTGTGCACCTGCCTTATGTGGGTACTGGGGAATTGAACCTGGGTCATTTGGCTTCGCAGGCAAGTGCCTTAACAGCTAAGGCATGTCTCCAGCCTCCCCCCACCCCTCAATTTAATTTTTGAGACAGGGTTTATCTCCATAGCCTATACTGGCTTCAAACTTTTTTTTTTTTTTTTTTTTTTTTTTTTTTTTTTTTTCGAGGTAGGGTCTCTCTGTAGCCCAGGCTGACCTGGAATTCACTATGTATTCTCAGGGTGGCCTTGAATTCACAGCGATCCTCCTACCTTTGCCTCCCGAGTGCTGGGATTAAAGGCGTGTGCCACCATGCCCGGCTGGCTTCAAACTTTTAAAAAAGTTTGTTTGTTTTGTTTTTTGAGGTAGAGTCTTGCTCTAGCGCAGGCTGACCTGGAATTCACTATGTAGTCTCAGGCTGGTCTCGAACTCAACAGCTATCCTCCTACCTCTGCCTCCCAAGTGCTGGGATTAATGGGCATGCACCACCACAACTGGCCGCTTCAAAATCTTGACCCCCATGCCTCCCTACAGGATGCTGGGAACACTCCTTGCTGATAAAACCAAGAACTTTGGTCTGCTTTTCTCTTTTGTTTTCCTGCCCTGATCTCTCCGCGCTAGCTTGAGCACCCACTCAGGGGCATTTTAGTGTCTCTTGGCATCCTCTGCAAGGTGTGTGTGTGTGTGTGTGTGTGTGTGTGTGTGTGTGTGTGTGTGTGTGTGTTTCGAGTTAGGGTCTCACTCCAGCCCAGATTGACCTGGAATTCACTATGTAGTCTCAGGGTGGCCTTGAACTTGCAACGATTCTCCAACCTCTGTCTTCCCAGGGCTGGGATTAGAGCGTGCGCCACCACGCTCACCTTTTTTCTTTTTTCTCTGCAAGATTTCTGCCCCATGGGTGCCAGGCAGCCCTGGAGCCCTTGAGGTTCCCACCCCGGCTGCACAAGTTCACCTCAGTTTACCTGTCTGTGGCCAGAGCCTAGCTACATACCTGTTCACTCACTGTCCATGTCCTCTGTGCCGCAGCTCCGCGTCCCGTCCAACCTCACCCTGCTGCCGGGTCACCTGTACATGATGGCCGAAGTTCTGGCCAAAGAAGAGGCGCGCCGTGCGCTTGAGGTGCCCTCGTGAGTGTCCAGTGTCCTGCCTGGCCGGCGAGGCCCCAGGGTCGGGTGGCAAGGGGATGTGTGACTGAAGAATGAGCTGGGGCTCCCCAGTAGGCTCTGGATAGAGTATAGGGGGGCCTGGGGCAGAGTCTGGGGTATAAAGCAGGCTGAGGGTAGGGTCTGGGTCTAGGGGAGGGGTCTGTATCTACGGGAGGGGTCTGTCTAAGGGCGGGACCTGGGTTTAGGGGAGGGACTGAATCTGGGGGAGGAACCTGGGTTTAGGGAGATTGAATCTATGGGAAGGGCTGAATCTGGGGGCGAGGTCTGCGTCTAGGGGAGGGGCCTGTTTCTAGGAGAGGGACTGGGTCTAGGGGAGGAGCTGAGACTGGAAGAGGGGCCTGTGTCTAGGGGATGGGCCTGGGTCTGGGAGCTGGTCCTTAGCTTCCATAGGTGGGGTTATGTAGGCGGGGATAATCCAGGGGAGGAGTCATGACTCAGTGGGTCACGCCCCACAGTTGTTTCCTGAAGGTGAGCCGGCTGGAAGCCCAGTTGCTGCTGGAGCGCTACCCCGAGTGCGGGAACCTGCTGCTACGGCCCAGTGGGGACGGCAAGGACCGGGTGTCAATCACTACCAGGCAGTTGCTCAATGGGTCCGCATGCGCGTCTTAGAAGTCAGTGTGGGAGGAAAATCAACCCCAGGACATGGTCATAGGATATGATAAAACATAGGGCGGGGAATCCTGAAGATGGCCACGCCCCCAGGACAGGCCCATTGCCTGGAGAGCGCGGAGGGCAGGCGTGGTGTCAGCAGTTTAGTTTTTAGGGGTGACCTCTTCAAAGTCAGTGATTGAGAATGACCTCCCTGTAGGCGGAGTCAGGTCCTGGGGCGGAGACTGGAGCATATACCAGGGGGCGGAGCCAACGCGGGGGCGGAGTCACAGCCCTGCCACCTGGACCAAGGGGCGGGACCACCGTGGGGGCGGAGTCCGCCTGGCCACAGGCTGGCCACAGTGAAGTTGGAGTCGGGCTTTTCATGGGGGTTCAGTCAGTCAATCAGGTCACCCTGGGGTCCACTGGAGTCCTCTGGAGGAGGGGCCAGGCCTGGTATTGGAGGGACTCACTGGGATGGAGCAAGGCCTTGTCGGAAGCGGAGTCAATTTTTCCATGGGGGTGTGTGTGGCCTCGCTGAAGAGGAAGGTTTGGGTTTCACTGTGGCCCTAGCCAGGACTGGGGGTGGGGCCCCACGAGGACAGAGTTGGCCAGTCAGGTGTTCTGGTCTTCCCTGGGGTGTTGCAAGAACGAGAGGCGTGACCTCACCTGGGAGGAGACTAGTTGGGACGTGGTCTTGTCCTGTCAGGGGTGGAGCTGTCCCCACTCAGCCCCCCCGCACACCCCTGGCACAGGACCCCTGTTATCCGGCACTACAAAGTGAAGAAGGAAGGCGCCAAGTACGTGATCGACGTGGAGGATCCGGTGAGTGTAGGCATGGAGACAAGTTTAAAGAGGTGCCCTAATGGGATCCCCACCTCCCCCTCTCTAGCGCTGACCATCACCCCCAGGTCTCTTGCGCCTCCCTGGATGCTGTGGTCCACTATTTCGTGACACACACCAAGAGGGCGCTGGTGCCCTTCCTGATGGAGGAGGACTATGAGAAGGTGCTAGGTGGGTGCGGCTTCGGGGGATCTGGGGAAACCCAGAATGTGCTTTTGGGGGCAGGGATCCCAGCTCCTGGCCTCCATACCTCCTCCAGGCCGCCCTCTCTGTTCCAGGCTACGTCGATGCGGATAACGAGAATGGAGAGAATGTGTGGGTGTCGCCCTCCAACCGGGGTTCAGGTGATGCCACTCTCCATGTGGCCACAGCTGGGATAGGGGAAGAAGGACCCTGGACCCACAGCCCCTCAGCACATTTGAGTTGTGATGCGTGTCCCATCCGAGCCCAGACTTCAAGGATAGAACTTGCTAGATCTGGTACTGGAGAAATTGGAAGTTTGGGGGTGAGGGTGGAGACAGGTGGATGTCGATACCCCCATCCCAGTGTATGGAGCGAAGGGTGCAGGAGAAACTTGGGCTGTGGTGGAGGGAATGCCTAACATTGGGGAGATGGGCAAATCCAAGAAAACTTCCCGAGGTGGTGTTTGCTGAAGGTCCGAAAGGGTTTTAATTAAGTAGTAGCCAGAGGCAGGCGTGTTGGAGCACGTCTTTAACCCCAGCAGAGGTAGGAGGATCACTGTGAGTTTGATACCAGCCTGGGACTACAAAATGAGTTCCAGGTCAGCCTGGGCTACAGTGAGATACTACCTCTAGGAAAAAAAAAAAAAAAAAGCAGTAGCCACCCAGACAGAGAACAGGGTGAAGAATGGGCAGGGCAGGGGTAGAGTGGGGGGAGGAAGAGGGTATCAATCATTTTGCAATGGCAGAATGACTGGGAAAGGCCTATATGGGGTAGCAGTGTGGTCCTCTTGAGCTGAGAAGATGCGGGGATTCTCCCTCCCCCCAGTGTCTAAGGGACACGTATGTGCACGTGCACACACATGCCATATCCTGCAGACACAGCCACTTCACATGTGCATACATACACGTCCCACATTCCCATCACACACGCACACATGCTATACAACATCATGACACAGATGGGACATGCGAGCACATGGGCTTGGATGCACCTTAAGGGCTCTGTGCCACATGAATTCTGACGGTGACCCCCTTTCATCACCAGGTCCTGCCTCCCTAACAAATGTCCCCAAGCCACTGCCACCTGTCCCTGTGTCTGTGTCCAGCCAGGACAAGCTGCACCCACTGCCTCCCCTGCCCCAGCTACCAGACCAGGATGAGAGCTACGTGACCCCCATTGATGAAGTGCCGGCTGTGGAGTACATGAATCAGGATGGTAGGTGAGGACCCAGCAGCCAGATGCAGGTGTTGGGTGGGAGGGTCGCTGTGACACCATTGTCTTGCCCACAGTATCTCCCTCCAGTCGGCCACAAGTCATCCTGAAGCCCAAAAAGTTGGAAAAGTTTCCAGCAAAACCTCCAAAGCCACCAATTGTGCCCAAGCCAGGTAGGTCTCCTTCCATCTTAGTGACAGATGGCTTGTCGATCTGTTTTCATTTTGTTTAGTTTTAGAGGTAGGGTCTCACTCTAACCCAAGCTGGCCTTGAACTCACAGCAATTCTCCTGCCTCAACCTCCAGAGTGCTGGGATTAAAGGTGTTTGCCACCATGCCTGGCACAATTGGCCTTATAACATTTTTGTTTGTTATTGTTTTTCGAAGTACAGTATTGCCCTAGCCCAGGCTGACTTGGAATTCACTATGTAGTCTCAGGGTGGCCTCAAACTCACAGTGATCCTCCCCTACTTCTGCCTCCCAAATGCTGGGGTTAAAGGCATGCTCCACCATGCCTGGCTGCCTTATACCTTTTTTTTTTTTTTTTTTTTAAATATTTATTTGAGAGAGGCAGAGAGAGAGAGAGAGAGATTGGGCATGCCAGGGCCTCCAGCCACTGCAAATGAACGCCAGATGCTTGTGCTACTTTATGCATCTAGCTTATGTGGATCCTGGAGAATTGAGCCTAGATCCTTTATCTTTGCAGGTAAGTGCCTTAACTGTTAAGCCATCCTTCTAGCCCCCTTACATCTTTTTTCTTTCGAGGTAGGGTTTCACTGTGGCCCAGGCTGGCCTGGAATTAACTATGTAGTCTCAGGGTGGCCTTAAACTCACGGCGTTCCTCCTACCTCTGCCTCCTGAGTGCTGGGATTAAAGGCATGCGCCACCACGCCTGGCCCTTATACCTTTTAAAAAATATATTTTATTTATTTGATGGAGGGCCTCTGGCCACGCCAATGAGCTCTAGGTGCATGCATCTGGCTTTATGTGGGTACTGGGAAATAGAACTGTATCCTTTGGCTTTGCAGGCAAGGGCCTTAACCACTGAACAATCTCTCCAGCCCTGGCCTTATATCTTATGGGACATTTTTTTCCAGATCTCAAAGCAATCAATGGTGCCTGGGCTAAGAAGCTGGGAGGTGGCTCACCCCAGGCTCTCTCCCTGGTGACAAGTAAGGAGCTGCTTGGGGTAGGGCCAGATGCAGATGGGCCTCAGAGGAATATGTGCCTCGAAGGGTCTCTGGGAGGAATTCCCCCCAAGACTTGAATTCATGCCTTTTTTTTTTTTTTTTTTGAGGTAGGGGCTCACTATGTTGTCTCAGGGTGGCCTTGAACTCATGGTGATTCTACCTCTGCATCCCAAGTGCTGGGATTAAAGGCATGCACCACCATGCCCAGCTAATGCCTTTTCTTTTTTGCATGGAGTCCTGCAAACCCTTTGCCGTCCTGGGTGGGTGTGGGTGTGTGGCATGGGTTAGGGCTCCCTGGTCACACTGAAGCTTGGGTTCTGTCACCCCAGGGCTGGGGGATGTGACCGCTGAGCTGCAGGAGAAGTTACAGAAGAGGAGGGCACTGGAGCACTGAGGCCACAGGGCTATCTCAGGACACAACACAACAGAAAGCCCATCCTCCCAGGATTAAAACTCAATGGACAAACCCAGCATGGTGGCCCACGCCTGTCATCACAATGCTCAGGATGCTGAGGCAGGAGGATCGCCACAAGTCTGAAGACAGCTTGGGCCACACAGGGAGATCCAGGCTAGCCTAAGCTACAGAGTAAGACCTTGTCTCAAAAAAAAAAAAAAAAGCCAAAAAATAAAAATATCAAGTGACCGCAAGACCTAAGTGTTGGTCATAGCTTGTGAAGATAGAAGTGAGAGACCTGTCAGATGTCCCGGCAAGGAAAGGCCATTTTACAACCAGGAAAACCAAAGCTCCAGGGTCATCTAAGTTCCCTGAAAAGCAGCATCACAACCTAGCCAGTGTTTGACCTTTATTAGGAAGTGAGGTGGGGAGGGGCCACCCTATGGCTGCTCCCTGTGTTAGGGACCCTCCCATCCAGAGTTAAGGCTCCAAGCAGCAGGTTAGAGGAGGTTCCCAGCTGAACTGGCCAGCGCCTAGTGGAAACTCCCCCCCCAAAGCACCCCACTGGGTGAGGGACCGTGGCCTATGTGAGGCTGGTGTTGGAACTGCTGGTCGCACTGCCCCGCTTCTGCAGACAGCGAACGGAGCTAGGGACCTGGAGGCCAGTTGTCACCTGAAAGCTGCCACACCACACCTAGAGAGAGACAGGGGGGCTCAGCCAGGGGTGACAGCTTGGGAGACCCACAGTCACCCCACCAGTGCCCAGGGCTCACGGTGAAAGCGGGCAGCAGCGGCTGCGTGAACTTGGCCTTGAAGGTGTGTAGGAGGTGCCTTGTGCGGGCGTTGTAGAAGGACAGGAAGCCTGGGGTGGAGAGACAGGTGTCAGCATTGGGGCGAGGTCAAGGGGAGGGGACGGGCAGAGGCAGCTAGAGATGGTGGTCACCTTGGTGGAAGTCACAGTGCACGCCCAGGCAGTCGGGCACGGGATTGTCCAGCACCTTGACCTTGTTGGCGTGCTTGGCCGTGAAGCTGACCTGAAGCCAGTTGTTCACGTGCAGGCACCAGGACGCTGCTGTCTTGCCCAGCTGCTCAAAACGGCCCAGGCTACGGTAGGCCACGCCCACACCGAAGGCCTTGCTGTCTGGCTCAAAGCGTACCTCCCAGTAGTGCTCGCCACCATCAATCAGCGTGTCCCCTGGGGGTCAGACAGCAAGAGGGTACTTCTAGGGACCCAGCTACTCCCCAGGATGCTGCTACCACTCCAGCTACTCCTCAGCCCCACACCCTTCCCCCAGCTACTTCCTGGGACCCAGATTCTCCCCCAGCTGCTCTCCAAGACCCAGATACTCCTCCAAAGTATCCCAACTACCCAGACAGTATCCTAGTTCCTCCCCAGGACCCAGTGACTCCTCCAAGGTACTCTCTTGGACCCAGATACTCCCCAGTACTCTCAAGAGCCCTGACACATCTCACAGTACTCACAAGGTCGGTATTCTTGGGATCCAGGTACTTTCCCTGGACAGATGCCCTCCAAGGTGCTCCCACACCTTGATACTCCCCTAACTACTCCCCAAGGACCATGTCTACCTCCAAGGTATGCTATAAGATGCAGATACCCCCAGCTGGTCCCAGGAACCCAGATACACCCCTCAATACTGTACCAAGAACCCAGGTACTCCCAAGCACTCAAATACTCCTCACAGTGCACCCAAGTACCCAGGCACTCCTCAAAAGCACTCCTCCAGGACCCAGTTATTCCAAGCACCCAAATACTTTCTCACTGTGCTCCCTGGGACTCGGGTACTCCTCAAAGCACTCCCCAGGACCCAGGTACTCCTCAAATGCTCCCTAGGACCAAGATCTTTCCCCTAGCTGCTCGCCAAGACTCAGAGACTTCCAGCTTTACCAACTCTGTGTAGGTACAAGCCCAGCTACTCTCAAGGCTCAGTTACACCTCTCAGGTCTCTCACATCCCTCCAAGCCTGGGAAACATCTACTAGGTGATACCTATGTCCAGACCCCTCCACTCCTCTCGTGGCTGGTCTGTCCCTATGCCCTTGCTCAGTGGTGTTCCTCCCACCTAAAGACCTTCAGGTTCCCATCAGGTCTAGCAGGACACCAAAAGGCCTTCCTGCTGGTCTCTGCATTGCACACAG
This sequence comes from Orientallactaga sibirica, assembly GCA_036365145.1. NCBI lineage: Eukaryota > Metazoa > Chordata > Mammalia > Rodentia > Dipodidae > Orientallactaga > Orientallactaga sibirica. The sequence goes on along the minus strand of JAEOAD010000049.1, from coordinate 15,377,365 downwards.
GCCCCAGGACACCCCAACTCCTAGTGGACACCTCTTCCTGGTCCTCAGCCCCTGTGGACCCCAGCTATGCCTCAGCCTCAGTTTCCCTCCAGGCCCTCTGTGAGCCGTGCTCCTCCCATCAGCTCCACACAGACCCAGAGACTTGCTGACTTCCTGCAAGGGATCTCCCTCCCTCCCTTCCTTCCCTCCTTCCTTCCTTCTTTCTTTTTCTTCTTCTTATTAATGAGACAGAGAGAGAAAGAGACAGAGACAGACAGGAAGAGGCAGAGAGAGACAGAATGATGGGCACACCAGCAGCCTCTTAGCCCCTGTGAACAAATTCCAGATGCGTGTGTCCCCTTGTGGGCAAGCGTGACATTGCACACTTGCGTCACTTTACATCTGGCTAAACGTGGGACTTGGAGATCAAACGGGCTTTCTTAAGCTTGGCAGGCAGGCAGGCGCCTTAACTGCTAAGCCATCTCTCCAGCCCTCTTTTTTTTTTTTTTTTTCTTTTTTTTGGTTTTTCAAGGTAGGGTCTCACTTAGCTCAGACTCACCTGGAATTCACTATGTAGTTTCAGGGTGGCCTTGAACTCACAGCAATCCTCCTACCTCTGTCTCTGAGTGCTGGGATTGAAGGTATGCACCACCACATCTGGCTGCAGGGGGTATTTCTGCCACCCCAGCTTCCCCCTGATTCCGCCTCATCCTCCAGCTCTGGTGCCTCGCTGGACACTCAGCTCCTCCCTCACCTGACAGACCTCCTCCTCTCTAGTCTGTCCCCTCTCAGCAGCTCTGCAGATGCCAGCTGCTCTCTGCTTCTCCATAGCCACCTCCTCTATCTTCCGCATTGTTTCCACCCCTCCATCAGCTCAGATACTCCGCAGCCAATGTCCCTGCCAGCTGCTCTCCAAATCACATCCACCTCTGAGAAATGTCTGCAGCTCCTGTCCAGCCACTCACTCAGCAGTTGGGGGACTGGTCTCAACTTCACAGTCCTCCTGCCTCAGCTTCCCAAGTGCTAGGGTGATAGGTGTGCACCCAGCAAACATCCAAAAACAACACATCTTTTTTGGACCATTCCTGGAGAATTTACATTGATGGTTGGCTACTTTCCCAGCCAAGGGTGATGTCCTTCTGCCTCCACGCTGAGGGCCCTATACCCAACTCCACTGTCCCCCTTCTCTTGCATTCTTACCCAGCACTGTGTAGGACTCAGCTGTGAATCGATCACGTCCTCCACGACCCGAGGACATCCTTTTAGGAGATGGCGTTCCTCTGTGGGTAGCAGGGAGGGGAAACTCACCACAGGTGTCACCTTCCCCATGTGACCTGGTGAGGAAACTAGATGTTCCAGCCCTACATCGCCGCCCTCCCACCCTGCCCACCTAGACAGGGGCAAGCTACCTGGCTGGGGAGTTGACAGGTGACGCCGTGCGGCCCTTGCCATCTTTCTCGCGAGCCTTGATGTCCTGCACCTTTCCGCCCATGGCGTCCCACTCCACGGAGAGGTCCTCCACCCGCAGGTTCTGGTGAGATGTGGACGCATCCAGGCGGAACATGAACGCTGGGGCCGGGCAGACGAGGGGTCACAGAGATGGGAAAAACCAGAGAGACATAGAGAGAGGCAGAGACAGGCAGGCAGTGACCAAGACAGACCCAGGTAGAGGACAGATGGAGCCACAGAGACAGACAGGTGGGCAGGCAGGCAGACAGAGAGGAAGACTCCAAGAAACACAGGATAAAAAAGGTTGGGGCCAAAAGAATGAAGGTCAAGGCCTAGAGGTATTCTCTAGCCAGTCTCTCTGCCTGCTCCTCCATTGTCCCAGAGACAGAGCACAGCTACAGCATGACAGAGTCAGGCTAGACAGCAGAGGGACTTCCTGATAGGGCATGCACACGTGTCACTGTGGGAAACTGCTGAATCTAATCTACCATATTCTATCTCCAAAGAGGATTTAACTATTTGTTAGGGGAGGAAAAATGTGTGTGTGTCTGATAGGGACAGTGGCACACATCTGTAATCCCAGTGATCAGGAGGCTGAGGCAGGAGGATTGTGACTTCCAGCCAGGACTACACAGCAAGAGCCTGTCTCCAAAAACGTAATAAATAAATCAGTGATAAGTTTCTTCTTTCTCTTTTCTTTCTTTCTTTCTTTCTTTCTTTCTTTCTTTCTTTCTTTCTTTCTCTCTCTCTCTCTCTTCCTTCCTTCCTTTCTTTCTTTCTTTCTTTCTTTCTTTCTTTCTTTCTTTCTTTCTTTCTTTCTTTCTTTCTTTCTTTCTTTCTTTCTTTCTTTTTTGAGGTAGGGTCTTGCTGTAGCCTAGGATGACCTGGAGTTCACTATGTAGTCTCAGGCTGGCCCTGAACTCTCAGCAATCCACCTACCTTTGCCTCCTGAGTGCTGGGATTAAAAGCATGTGCCACTATGCCCAGCCAATGATAAGTTTCTAAACAATAAAAATAAAAGCCATCTAGATATTATGGGTCATCCTCGGGAAAAAAAGGCCGAGTGTGGTGGTGCACACCTTTAATCCCAGCACTTGGGAGGCAGAGGTAGAAGGATTGCCAAGAGATCGAGGCCACCCTGAGAATAGAGTGAATTCCAGGTCAGCCTGAGCTAGAGCAAAACTCTACCTTGAAAAAAGAAAGAAGACAACAACTCAGGCAGAAGGGGACCAGATGTTGGAGTTTAGAGAGCCTCTGTGGACTGACAGCTTTCCAGCAACCAGGGTCAGCACTTTCATTACAAGAGTCCTAGGTCAGGCAGGTTCCCACAGTGCCAGGAGGGAGGGGTGGGGTCAGGGACAGAGGTGGGAGGCAGTTATCACCTGGTGTCTCAAGGGTCACTGGCTCGGAGAATTCACCAGCCACTGCCTTGTTACAGGCCTTCACACGGAAGTTCATATACTTCATGTCGAACTTGAGACCTAGGAGGCCAGAGAGGAACATCAGCGCTGTGTATGCTGGACTTTGACCAATAAGGTAACCTCCATTAGACCCCACGGTGATTATGGTTCCCAGCCCACTTGTCAGTTTTCAAAATTGTTAATTGTATGGGGGGGGCTGCCACAGTACCCGTGTGGAGGACAGATGACAACTTGATTTACTAGTCCTCTCCCTCCACCTACTCTGATACAGGGTCTCTCTTGCTTTGCCCCTGGGAATTATAGACCATGTGCCACTTTATGCATGGCTGTACATGGGTGCTGGGGATCCAAACTTGCAATGTGTAGGCTTTAAAACAATACATACATACATATATATATATGGGCTGGAGAGATGGCTTAGCAGTTAAGGCACTTGCCTGCAAAGCCTAAGGACCCAGGTTCTATTCCCCAGGACCCACATAAGCCAGATGCACAAGGTGGCACACATATCTGGAGTTAATTTTCACTGGCTAGAGGCTCTGGTGCACCCATTCTCTCTCTAATAAATAAAAACAAAATTAAAATTTTATTTGAGCCAGGCATGGTGGCGCATGCCTTTAAACCCAGCACTTGGGAGGCAGAGAGAGGAGGATTGCCATGAGTTCGAGGCCATCCTGAGAATACAGAGTGAATTCCAGGTCAGCCCCAGTTAGAGTGAGACCTTACCTTGGAAAGAAAACAAACAAACAAACAAAAACAATTTAATCCAGGCATGGTGGTGCACACCTTTAATCCCAGCACTTGGAAAGCAGAGATAGGAGGATCGCCATGAGTTCAAGGCCACCCTGAGACTACATAGTTAATTCCAGGTTAGCCTGGGCCAGAGTGAGACCCTACCTCGAAGAAGAAAAAAAAAAAAACAAAACAAACAAACAAACAAACAAAAAAAAAAAAACCCACAACTGTCTGGGTGTGGTGGTCCACGCCTTTAGCCCTAACACTTGGGGGAGGCAGAGGCAGGAGGATCACTGTGAGTTCAGGGTCACCCTGAGACTGCATAGTGAATTGCAGGTCAGCCTGAGCTAGAGTAAGACCCTACCTTGAAAACAAACAAACAAAAAGTATCTGTGTGGTAGTGTATTGTGTGCATATATACATATGTCCGTGTGGGCTGTGTGTCCATACTGCATAGCAGGGCTAAAGGTAGTGCAGGACAGAGCAGGTTTCCATGAAGACCCTTCCTTTGGAAACCCTGTGATCGGTGGTTCTGCTCCTACTCCCCATAGAGGAGCGTCCTGGGAAAGTTCCCATGCTGATTAGGACCCCGCTTTCTACTGTGGGACGGGCTTGACTTTGTTGGGTGGGTATTAAGTGCAGAGCTAACATGGGGCTGCAGAGGGCTTGAAAGTGGTTAAGGCACTTGCCTGCGAAGCCAAAGGACCCAGGTTCGATTCCCCAGGATCCACATAAGCCAGATGCACAAAGTGGCACATGTGCCTGGAGTTCATTTACAGTGGCTGAAGGCCCTAGCGTGCCCAATCTCTCTCTATATATATCTATCTGCCTGTTTTTCTCTCTCTTTCTCTCTGTTAAATAAATTAAATTAAATTAAAAAAAATATTTAGAGCCAGGCGTGGTGGCGCACGCCTTTAATCCCAGCACTCGGGAGGCAGAGGTAGGAGGATCGCCGAGAGTTTGAGGCCACCCTGAGGCTACATAGTTAATTCCAGGTCAGCCTGGACTAGAATGAGACCCTACCTTGAAAAACCAAAAAAAAAAAAAATTATTTGCCAGGAGTGTTAGTGCACACCTTTAATCCCAGCTCTTGGGAGGCAGAAATAGAAGAATTGCCATGAGTTTGAGACCACCCTGAGACTATCTAGTGAATTTCCAGGTCATCCTGGGTTAGAGTAAGACCCTACATTGAAAAAAAAAAAAAAAACAAATTTATTTATTTGTGTGTGTGAGAGAGAATGGGTGCTCCAGGGCTTCCTGCCTCTGCAAGCAAATTCCAGATGCCTGCACCACTTTGTGCCTCTGGCTTTACGTGGGAATGGGACATTGGCTGTCAATGCAAACAAGCACCATTAATTGCTCAACCATCTCCCTGGGCACCTTCCAGTCTCTCTCTTTTTTGTTTTTATCAAACCAGTGGCACAAACTATATGGCACAAGTTAACCATGAACTCACAATCCAGTCGCCAAAGCCACCATTCTCTACCCCTTGAGAAAAAAGATCCTTGCCTCTTTTATTTATAGGGACCCAATGGACTTGGCCAACAACCCAGGCCAGCCAATCAGCTGCCCAGGTAGGTTCAGGGATAGGCTGATCAGAAGCAATGCTGGGACTCTGGTAGTAAGCTGGGTTGCCATTCATTTGTAGTGTTGGGGACAGAAGCCAGGGGCACTGTGTGGACTAGGAAGGAACATACCACTGGCCACCCCCAGACCTGTTTTTTTTTTTATTTTTTGGTTTTTCGAGGTAGGGTTTCACTCCAGTCCATGCTGACCTGGAATTCACTATGTAGTCTCAGGCTGGCCTCAAACTCACAGGATCCTCCTACCTCTGCCTCCCGAGTGCTGGGATTAAAGGCGTGCGCCACTATGCCCGGGCTCATTCCTTCATTCATTCACTTTTTTTTTTTTTTTTTTTGGCGACAGCGTCTTTATGTTGCTCAGCCTGGCTTGAAACTTGCCACGAAGGAAAGAATCATCTTGAACTCCTGATGTTCCTGACTCAATCTCCTGAGGACTGGGGTGACAGGCATCGGGCTCCATTCCTGGTTTATGAGGCACTGGGGATGAAACCAGAGCTTCATGCCTGCCAGGTAAGTGCCCTACCCACAAAGCTCCAGGCCCAGCCTTTTTTTTTTTTTTTTTTTTTTTTTTTTTGAGGTAGGGTCTCTCTCTAGCCCAGGCTGACCTGAAATTCAGTATGTAGTCTCAGGGTGGCTTTGAACTTAACACTATCCTCCTACCTCTGCCTCCCAAGTGCTGGGATTAAAGGTGTGCACCTCCCCCCCCCCCCACTTTTCTCTGGTTTTGACATCAGATGATAGTTCTATTTATTGCCACCACTGGGGAGGAGATAAACATCCTACTCACAGTTTTTGGCTTTCCTGCTCAGTGTGTATATAATTATCCCCACTTGGAAAAGTCAAAATAAAACTGAATAGGTGGCAAGAGGGCCTGGAGGTGAGGGTGGTGCACAGCATAGAAGGGGGTGCGTTTATTTTGACTGTTATACAAGGAGATGGCTGCTGGGACTCATTGGCTGGCGGACATTCCCCTGCAATTAGCATGTACATATTAGCCTTGTGTGCTAATTACAGATAACTAGCAGTCTGGTTACCATCTGCGAACTGGGGGAGGGTAGATACTTCTGTGGGGTTTTCTGAGGTTAGGAGTTCCCACCAACTGGGAGAATTCATTTTGAATGTTTGTGATTGCCAGGGAACTCCTGAATATTTGTGGGTGACCATGTGTGTCAGCACTAGGAGCCAAGAAGGTTTCAGCTTTGCTCACCGCTATGAGGACAGTGTCAGGTGCATTGAGAATAATAAATTAAGTGGGTGTGGTGGCGCACACCTTTAATCTCAGAACTCAGGAGGCAGAGGTAGGAGGGTCCTTTTGAGTTTGAGGCCACACTGAAACTACATAGTGAATTACAGGTCAGCCTGGGCTAGAGCGAAACCCTCCCTTGAAAAAACAAAAAACAAACAAACAAAAAACAAAAAAAATCAGGAAAATGCCCCCTCCGCCCCCAGGCTTGGCACACATTTGGTGTTCCCGAAAGTGACTAGCTGTGGTCCTCCACGAGCCCAGGAGTGCTCCCAACCACCCAGTACTCCCCTAATCTGCATGGAAGTGCTCCCACACTCACAGGGAGGGTTCCCTAGCCTTCATGGCTGTACTCGCTCACCTGTCAAGGTGTGTTCTGTTTGCCGGATGCCCTCAATGACCATCCAGGGCTGGTCCTCCTTGAGACGGGGTGGGCCTTCAAAGTTGGTCCTGCGGTACTCCAGCACATAGTGGTCAATCTTGCTGTCTTCGTCAGGCATGCGCCACACCAGGGTCACGCAGTTATCTGCTACCAGGGACTCGGCCAAGTCGATGACTGGGGCGCTGGGCACTGCCCGGACAGGAGGGAGGGCTCAGGGGTGGGGCTATCTGGGGACAAGACCCTGTGGGTTTGGGGGCCAAGGTTGGAGCCTCTTTGAGGGGCTGTAAGCTGGGGTCAGGGAAGAGATCTTTCTGGGTGTCTTCTCAGAATACAATCACGTAGAGCCAGAAGGTTCCCAAAATTCTCTACCAATTGGAGGTGAAACTTTGGGGCTCCACCCCACAGTCCTGTTATGGTCCCCTCCACCTTTGGGAACGGGACTTTCTCAGGCTTCTACTAACCAGCCCACCAGGCTTGGCTCTCCCAGGGGTGCTCCATCACCTCACCAAGTGTGCTCCCTGCCCCCTCAGCTGTGTGGGCGGGGCTCAATCAAGGCCCCCACACTAGGTTGGCTTCCCCATGACTGCACCCTCATGTGGGTGGGACCTCGTGGCTCCCCTCCCAGGGCGGCAGTCGGGGTGGGACACCTCATTATAGACTCTTCCTCCGCTTCTAGAATTCCGGATCATTTCCCCTGGTGGATATGACGCCCTCTTACCAGGCAGGAACTTGAGCGCCTGCAGCATCTGGCGCTCCTGAGCAAAGTCCACCATGAGGTGGCTCATGTTGTCGCTGACTTTGGCTTTCAGTGACAGCCGGAAGGCAGGGGCCATGGTCACACTGCAGGGAAGGTTTGGAAGCTGTCTGCTCACAGGTTGCCCCAGAGGCCCTCGGCTGGGACCCTGAGGAGTGAAGAGGACCTCTGCCCCGTGTTTCCACCCAGTGCTTGGTGACTGGGACGCCCTCTCTTGGATGTCCCCACCTTCATGCTACTGGCGGGACACAGGTGGGGATCCGACCCTAGCAGCTTACCCATCTTTGATTTGCTTGGCAGCCTAGAGAGGGGACAGAACAGAAACAAAAGACTTAAGTCATCCAAAATCAGAAAGCTGCTCACAGGCAGGAAGACTGGGGCATGGCAGGGCTGTCATTTGGTAGGGTCCCCAGCCCAGAGGTGTAGACTGTGACATGGCCTCCTTTCTATGCTGATCTTTGAAGAGTCAGCGAGAAGGACATGCCCCCACCTGCATTCCAGCCCCCCAACTCTGTGCCCAGTCTATATGGTTGGCACCTTTTAAAATTTATTTTTAGCCGGGTGTGGTGACACACGCCTTTAATCCCAGCACTCAGGAGGCAGAGGTAGGTGGATCATCATGAGTTCAAGGCCACACTGAGACTACATAGTGAATTCCAGGTCAGCCTGTGTTAGAGCGAAACCCTACCTTGAAAAACCAAAATAATAATAATAATAATAATAATAATAATAATAATAAATATTTTGGCCGGACGTGGTGGCGCACGCCTTTAATCCCAGCACTCGGGAGGCAGAGGTAGGAGGATCACAGAGAGTTCAAGGCCACCCTGAGACTACATAGTTAATTCCAGGTCAGCCTGGACCACAGTGAGACCCTACCTTGCAAAACCAAAAAAAAAAAAAAAAAAAAAAAAAAAATTTTCATTTTGGTTTTTTGAGGTAGGGTCTTGCTCTAGCCCAGACTGACCTAGAGTTCACTATGTAGTCTCAGGGTGGCCTTGAACTCATGGCGATCCTTCTACCTCTGCTTCCTGAGTGCTGGGATTAAAGGCATGTGCTACCACACCCAGCTAAATTGGCACATTAAAAAAAAATTTTTTTTTTCGTGGTAGGGTCTCGCTGTAGCCCAGGCTGACCTGGAATTCACTATGTAGTCTCAGGGTGGCCTCAAACTGCATTTTTTTTAATAAGAGAGAGAGAGAAATGAGCACATCAGGGTCTCCAGACATTGCAAATGAACTCCAGACACATGAGCCACTTTGTGCATCTGGCTTTACATGGGCACTGGGGAATCAAACCCAGGTCATTAGGCTTTACAGGGAAGAGCTTCAGGTTGGCCTTGGCTAAAGTGAAGATCTCCCCTCAAAAAAAAAAAAAAAAAAAAATCAAAACAATTGAGCTAGAGTGAGACCCTACCTCGAAAACAACAACAAGAACAAAAAGCCAGATGTGGTGGTCCACACCTTTAATCCCAGCACTGAGGAGGCAGAGGTAGGTGAAAGTGGGTGTGAGGCCAGCCTGAGACTAAAATGAGTTCCAGGTCAGCCTGGGCTAGAGCAAGACACTACTCAAAAAAAAAAAAAAATTAAGATAAAAATCTACAACTGGGATTGACACTCTATTCACAATAGCTAGAAAATGGAACCAGCCTAGATGTCCCTCAAATGATGAGTGGATAATGAAGATATGGCGCATTTGTACAATGGAGTTCTATTCAGCGGTAAAGAAAAATGAAATCATGAAATTTGCAGAAAAATTGATGGATCTGGAAAGGATCATATTTAGTGAGGTAACCCAGGCCCAAAAAGCCAAATGTCACATGTTCGCTCTCATATATGGATCCTAGCTACAAATGATTGGACTTCTATGTGAGCAGGAATAAAACTCAGTAGCAAAGCCAGGCATGGTGGCATGCGCCTTTAATCACAGTACTTGGGAAGCAGAGGTAAGAGGATGGCCTTGAGTTTGAGGCCACCTTGAGACTACACAGTAAATTCCAGGTCAGCCTGGGCTATAATGAGACTTCCCCCACCTCGAAAAACCAAAATAAAAGAAAGAAAAAAAAAAAACTAAGTAGTAGAGGCCAGTAAGATAGAAAGGTGATAGAAAAGGGATATAAAGGGAACAGAAAGGGAGGGAGGTGGGGGACTTAATAGGATGGTATTGTATATATAAGTAGAAGAACAGATTAATGGAGGTGAAAAAGCCTTAGTGAGGTCCAGGGAAGAGACTGAGTAAAGGAAAGGTGGAGGAAGGGCTAATCAAAACCTGAGAAAAGTTGGGCGTGGTGGCGCATGCCTTTAATCCCAGCACTTGGGAATCAGAGGTAGGAGGATTGTTGTGAGTTCCAGGCCACACTGAGACTACATAGTGAATTCCAGGTCAGCCTGGGCTAGAGCGAGACGCTATCTCGGAAAAAATAAAAATCTAAGAAGATATGAATAAGTCATATGGAAACCTACTTTTCTGGACAATAGAACACCTAGAAGCCATAAATTGTTAACTAGAAAATTTTCAGTGCCAAGGATGGGATACCTTCCAGTGAGTTGTTAGCCAGGGAGGTCACTGATACCCCCAAAACATTACAGGCTATTGCTGAGGCTCTTGGTTTCCCACCAGGAATAGATGGTAAGACCCTGTTGCTGAAGACTCCACATACTTGGGCTGCTGGATCACTGAGAAATCCTGCTGGAGCTGAGGTGAAAGCCTCCTCCATGTAGCCCAGCTGACAGAAAGCTGGAAAAAGCTATGCTGCATGAAGTTCAATAGGAGAGAAAAAAAAAAAAATCACCAGTGGAGATACTCAACAGTGGATATTGCAAGCCTTAAATTTGGCCAGCCAGGCCAAATGAGCCAATGGGTGCAATAGTGGCATGTCTATTATGGGGAAACCAACTGTTCTCTAATTGGACTGGAGGCCTGCTCCATGGGAAGGAACACATCCCTGATACTGAAAACCTACAACAGGGGTAGTCATGAGCCCTAGGGGTGTAACTTCTGCTGGTGTCTGGCTAAATGTATATATTATGCTCACCAAACTGCCCAGTAAGCACTTCTCTTAATGTTCATACTCATATATTAATGCTACTCTCATTTTTGGTTAGAGAAGCTTCTCTTTTCAGATGGTGGTGATATTGGGATGACTCAGAAAACGTCATGGTGCTGAGAAGAAGCGACAGAAGAGTGCTCAGCACTGAAATATCTCTATCACATCTTCCAAAGCTCAAGGCCCATTGAGGAAGAGGTGACAGAAAGAATGTAAGAACCAAAGGAAGAGTAGGACTCCTTACAACGTGCTCCTCCAGACACAAAATAGCCTGGATATCCATGACCTCACAGTGCCTGACACTACCTAGACAAGACCATCATAATAGGAGGAAAAGATGATGACATCAAAATAAAAGAGACTGATTGAGAGGGGGGATGGGTAAGATGGAGAGTAGAGTTGCAAAGGGGAAAGTGGGGAGAGGGAGGGAATTACCATGGGTCATTGTCTACAATTATGGAAGTTGTCAATAAAAATAAATAAATTTAAAAAAAATCTACAACTGGGGTTTGAGAGGTGGCTCACTGGTTAAAGATGCTTGTTTGCAAACCCTACAAGCCTGAGTTCGATTCCCCAGCCTCCTATGTAAAGCCAGACTGGTATGAGTGAGCAGAGGTGTGCAAATACATATAAGTAATTTTTTTTAATTTACAATAAAAGTTATTTGTGATTAACCTTATGTGCAAGCATAAATGGCAACAGTGGATCTGACCCCACGTGTACCACCTGAGGGACACACCTGCGGGAAGTCCTCACTGTCCGTGGCCTGCAGGGTCTGGTTGGCCGTCTCCAGCAGTTCCTCAGAGCTCTCCAGGGCCCGTGTGCAGGCAGCTAGCTGGTTCTGTGGGCAAAGTGGCACCAGTGGACATGCCTCACCCCCTCATGTATTAGTCAGGGTCCTGAAGCCCCACCACTCACAGGAAACAGGCTTCATGGAGTTCCAGATGGGAGAAGGAGGCTGGTGGGCCAGGCATGGTGGCACACACCTTTAATCCCAGCACTCAGGAGGCAGAGGTAGGAGGATCGCTGTGAGTTCGAGGCCACCCTTAGACTACATAGTGAATTCCAGGTCAGCCTGGGCCAGAATGAGACCCTACCTTGAAACCCACCACCCCAAAGAAAAAGGAGACTGGTGTCCTGAGCTGGACAGAGTCACCCAATACAGGCATCCAGCATCCTTTCCTTAAAAGCTCTGATGCCCAGGCCACATGCAAGCTCCAGGGCTGGGGTGTCAGCAAGTTGCCCTGATTTCTGGAAACAGTGTACAGCAGTGGCATGGGCCCAGGTTCTGAGCAGGAGGGCTACCACTGGGTCAGGAGCCTGAGTGGAAAGGGCAGATGGAGCGGGGGTGGGGGGGTGGGGGGAGCACTGGGTGGGGGTAGGGGAAGTGGTGATGGAGAAGGGATGGGGAACAAGTGGGTGGAAGGGTGAGGAGGAGAGAACAGGGACTGTGGAGGCAGGTTCTGGGGCCAGCTGTGCTCTGCCTGTACAGGGGTGACAGGGTGCCTGGCCAGCCACCTACCTGAAGCTCATAGGTGCGGCTGGCGCGATCCTGCTTAATCTTCATGAGCATGCCCTCTTTCAGCTCTTCCAGCAGAGATGTCAGCGACTGGAACTCTGCTTCCAGGTCCTCTTGCACTTTGGCAGAGTTTGCCTGAGTGGGAAACAATCAGGGTGGGCTGTGAGAATGGGAAAACTGAGACCCCCCCAGACAAGAGTCAGTTGGGCTCAGCCTATTACAAACATAGAGTGGATGGCTCCCACCCTGCGCACAGCCCTCCCTCCACCTGGTCCCCCTCCCTCACCTCCACATTCAACAGCATCTGCTTCAAGGAATAGATAAACGTCTGGATTTCTTCGTTTTTCACTGCTAGGGTGGTGATGATCTTGCGAAGTGCCTCCTACCCAACAGAAGCAAGAGGCATGCTGACAGGGCCAGAAAGTGCCACCCGCCACCTGGCTCCCTGCTCTGCCCACCACTGCACCCAGGGAGACATGAGGGCCACCAAGCAGCCCAGAGTCAGCTCTGCCTCACATACCATACCCAACGTGTTGTACAGGAGAAGAAACTGAGGCTCCTAAGTAGCCTCTCAGGACAGGAACAGACCTAAAGCAGACGGCCTGAGCTCCAAGTCTACATGTTTTGTTTGTTGAGACTGGGTCTCACTGGGTTTCGGCAGTGTTGAAACTCACAGCAATCCTCTTGCCTCAGCCTCTCTAAGTGCTGGGACCATATGTGTGCACCACCAACGCCAGTGAATGCAGTGAAGGGCTAGCCTGGGCAAAGCAGCTCCCAGAGCCCACCTAGGGTGGCCTGGCCAAAAGAGCTATTTGTGGAAAGAAAGCTAGGTGGGCTATTTCTGGAAGAGGTTTGTCTGGAGAAGATGGGCTTGCCTGGGCATTGGGGAAGGAGAACACTCCTTTCTAAAGGAGCAGCTCCCACAGCCCAAGCAAGAAGGAGAGGGAAGGTCTTGTGGGAGGGTCTGGCTCCCACCCAGGCCTCATGTAGGGGGACAGGAGGTCAGTAATGCAGAGATGAGGGGTGTCCTGAGGGGTGGGGCTAGCGTGGGGGATGGGGTCAAGGCTGGGCCTGGGATCTCAGTGGTGTGGGAGACACGCCTAACACCTGGTGCAAAAGATAGGGGATTGCACGTTAACTTGAAAGCTGCGTTAAACGATGGGGGACTGTGTGTTCAGTTATGGAGCGTGCATGTTAAATGGGGGGCTGTCTAAGGCGGAGGATACCGTTGGGGGGGACCGCATGCTACATCATGAGGGGCTGCATATTGAATGAGGGGGTTCTATGTTGGGTGTGAGGCTGTGTGTTAGATTTTGGGGGTATGCATGGTAGATGGGGGTCACAGGCTGCATGCACGCGGCGGCCGGGCGCAGCGCAGCGGGGGAGGGGCGCTGCGGCATCACCTGGTCCTCCCCGGCACCCCGCCCGCCCTCCCCGTCCTACCCTCTGGTCCTCCATGCTGTAGCCCTGGGTCCCCCGGGCCCGGCCCGCGGGGCCCCGGCTCGCTCTTCAAGCCCTCGAGCCGCCTGGGCCGCTACCGAGAGCCAATAGCCCGCCGAGACCTCCTCGCTGCCGCCGCCGCCACCGCGCCCCCGGTCAGCGCTCCATCACCGGCCTCACCGCGCAAGCGCGGGCGGCCGAGGCATTTTGGGAAATGTAGTCCCGAGCTGGGGCGCTCCAGGAGATGCTAGGAGGCGGCGTTCAGCTGGAGAGTCTTGAGCTAGAGGCTGGAGACCCAGGTTCGACTCCCGGTCTTGCCAAGTGACTTCGGGACTATTCCTAGTTTTTTGGTGCCTCAGTCTCCCGCCTTGTCCTTCCCACACACCTGCCCCGCTGTCACTCAAACTGGTGTGCAAGGCGCCCGCACTACCCTGCCCTAAGATCCGTCCCTTGACCACGACCCCGCAGGCATGTCCCTGCAGTTACAGCAAAGTGGCGTTGAGACTGCACAAGCTCCTCGGTAGTCTCGCGGCACGAATAAACTCCTACCCACACCCAAAGCCCCAGACTCGATGTCTTCCAGAAAATTTCTAACCCAGGTCCACCGGATGGGGCTGCTTAAGTGAGGCTCTTTCTGTCCCATTAGCCCGGTGGGGCCGGGGCGGGGGTGGGCTCTGTATATCTGGAGTCCTCTCCATCGCTCTTCCGTCAGCAGCGGGGAGAGGGGAAGAGTGGACCCCCTGGCGGCTCTGTGTGCCCCCTGCGGAGCTCGCCTGCAGTTGAGAGAAACTTCTGTGAAAGACATGGGTTTCCTCACTCAGGCAGAAAGTAGGTCACCCGCGGTTTGTTCTCACACACTCTCTTCACCGAGTGCTGCTGACCCTGGGGTGATGCAATTCAGGGATGGGAGGGGTGACACGACCCTAGAGTCTTTAAAGGTCCCCATCTGAGACCCTAAACTTTTCCCCAGGCCATGGAGGTCAGAAAACTCACACCTGTCTGGACCCAATGTCACCAACAAAAATCTATTCCGATGGCTGGGAGTGTGTCCGCATGGTGAGCGCTCGCCCCATCCCCACCCTCAGGTGCAGTGAGGCCCTGGGTTCTGTTCCCATAACCTCAGCAAAAAGGGGAAGACTTGGGGCTATAAACATTGAGGTAGGAGACCCTCCCCCCCCCCCATTGATTCATTTACCATGTCACCCAGGGTTTCTGCAAGCTCTCCATCCCGGTGGTCCTGCACTTCCTCTTATATAGTCACTTGCCATATATTCATGTATAACGTTCCAGAAAGATTTCTATTGCCAGAGATCCACTTACACGCACTTTTATAACTGCCCTTCCTTTCAGATATACAACACTGTGGGGAAACTGAGGCACCGAGAGGCAGGAAGTGGACCCTCTCTCCAAGCAACCTGGAGCCTTGGGGGGCTGTGGCCTTCTGACCCGCCCCAGCCGTCACTCAAGGAGGGAGGGAGGAAGGGAGGCCACGGTGGCAGGAAGTCTGTGGAGGGTGATGGGCAAGGTGACTGTGGCACAGAATGAGGCCTTGCTGGGTGCTGGTCTTCCTGCAGCTCTGGGGTGAGTACCTGGGGCTCCCACCCCTTCGCCGCCTGACCTCCCAACACAGCTCCTCTGAGCTTCATGGCCTTCTGGGCATGGGGAGAAGATTCAGTCCTCAGAGAGATGCCGGGCCTGGTAGCCAACTCCCTCTCAAACCCCCCCCCCGATAAATAAATAAATATATTTTTAAAAAACTATAAAAGTAAACGACCTCCCATTTCCGCATTTCTTCCTACCCCTGTGGTCTACAAGGCCCTACCTGGTCACCTTACCATCCTCCTTCCTCCCTCTCTGCCCCTTGCTCCCTCCATGCCAACCAGTCTCCTTGCCAGGCTCTGTCCTTCCTCAGGGCCTTTGCACTAGGCTATGCCCTCTGCTCTCTCCCAAGTACCTTCCTTCGCAGGAAAGATTCTTCCCCTGGGATTCCTGCCCAAAGAGACTTTCACTGACTACCCCACTCTCATAAGGAGAGTGTCCTCCTCACCCCCCTTCAGCCCTCTGCCACCATGTCTTCAGTCAGGGTCCTCACTTCACCCAGACTCTGACAGCCCCGAAGGCAGTGACTTTTGTCAGATATTTAGTATTTTATTTAGAGAGGGGAAGGAGGGGGAATGGCCAAACCAGGGCCTTCAGCAGCTGCAAACTTGGGTACTGGGGAATTGAACCCAGGTCTTTAGGCTTTGCAGGCAAGTGCCTTAACCACTGAGCATCTCTCCAGATGCTAAAATTTTTTTGTTTTGTTGTTTTCGAACTCAAGTCTCACTCTAGCCCAGGCTGACCTGGAATTCACTATGTAGTCCCAGGCTGGTTTCAAACTCATATCAATCCTCAGTCTCCTGAGTGCTGGGATTAAAGGCATGCACCATCATGCCCGGCCCCTGCACCACTTTTTGTGTCTGGCTTTACATGGAAGACTAGGGAATTGAACCTGGGCCAGCAGGCTTTGCATACACGTACCTTTAACTGCTGAGCCATCTTTCACAGCCCCTATTTTTGTTGTGGTTTTTGATGGTTTGACTATGTAGCCCAGGCTGGCCTCAAACTTATGGCAATGTCCTGTTTGAGCCTCCCAAGTGATGGAATCACATGTGTGTGCCACCACACCTGGCTCTTTTGAAGTTTTTCTCTATAGATTATGTTTAAATGTCTGCATGCTCACTGGCATTGGGGTCCCTACACTGCCAGGCCCTCAACCCATCATTTCTTTTTTTAATTATTATTTTTAATTGACAACTTCTTTTTTTATTTATTTATTTATTTTTGGTTTTCAGGTATATAGAAATAGGCAGGTAGAGAGACAGAGAATGGGCAGGTTGGCCTCTAGCCACAGTGATCAAACTCCAGATGCATTAAAGGTGCCCCCACTTATGCATCTGGCTTTAAATATTTTATTTTTCTGGAGAATCAAAATAGGCAGGTAACCGGGATCCTTAGGGCTTCACAGGCAAACGATTAACCACTAAGCCATCTCTCCAGCCCAATTGACAATCAAGCCTTGAAGACAATATCCACAGGGTAGTTCCCCACCCATCTCTCCAGCCCAATTGACAACTTCTTTAATTGAAGACAATTCCCATTTGAAACTTCCTTCCCCATCCCTATCCCCTCCACCTCTCAATCAGTCTCTCTTTTCAGTTTGATGTCATGGATTTTTCCTCCTATTATGATGGTCTTGTGTAGGTAGTGTCAGGCACTGTGAGGTCAGGCCATTTTGTGCCTTGGAGGAGTCCTACTCTTCCTTTGGCTCTTACATTCTTTCCTCCCCCTCTTCCGCAATGGACCCTGAGTCAATCCATCATTTCTGTACCCCAGCAGTGTGGGAAGCCTGTGGTCTGAGTGTGCTTCAGTGGCCCCTGTCACTGAGGGTGAAGCCTGGTGGAGCTGTCACCCTGGCTTGCCAGGTGACGCAGATCCAGGAGGGGCAGCGGCTGCGAGTAGAGTGGACCAGGAACGAGGATGGGTTCTGCCACATGTTCCTCACCAATGGAAG
The DNA here is from genome assembly GCA_036365145.1 of Orientallactaga sibirica. Taxonomy (NCBI): domain Eukaryota; kingdom Metazoa; phylum Chordata; class Mammalia; order Rodentia; family Dipodidae; genus Orientallactaga; species Orientallactaga sibirica. Next base: position 15,360,261 of record JAEOAD010000049.1, on the reverse strand, counting down.
CCTCAGCCCAGAGGTGTGTGGGACTCGGGGACGGCTGTTCTGGAAGGTGCCTGGGGACTTCACCCTGCAGCTACGCCACGTGAGCGTCAATGACAGTGGGGATTATGTGTGCCGGGCCATCCTGGAGATCCCTGAGTTGGACGAGGCTCAGGGCAACGGGACAGAGCTCCTGGTAGAGGCAGGTATGAGATGGCAGGTGGGGAAGGTTCTAGAATGATTGGACTCTGAGTTCAAACCCTACATGGATTCAACCCTAAGAGCTACACTGAAGACTCAAATATCTGTGATCCGAGCAATAGGGAAGCTGAGGCTGAAGGATCTAGGTTCAAAGTCAACCTGGGTTACAGAGTAAGACACTGTCTTAAAAAAAGAAAAGGGGCTGGAGAAATGGCTTAGCAGTTAAGGCACTTGCCTGCAAAGTCAAAGGTCCACAGTTTGATTCCCCAGGATGCGCGTAAGCCAGATGCACAAGGTGGCACATACATCTGGAGTTTGCAGTGGGTGGAGGCTCTGGCATACCTATTCTCTTGTTCTTTCTATATTTATCTCCTTCTTTTCTTTTCTTTTCTTTTTTTTTTTTTTTTTTTTTTTTTTTTTTTGGTTTTGCCAGGTAGGGTCTCACTCTGGTCAGGCTGACCTGGAATTCACTCTGTAGTCTCAGGGTGGCCTCGAACTCTCGGTGATCCTCCTACCTCTGCCTCCCGAGTGCTGGGATTAAAGGCGTGCGCCACCACGCCCGGCTTTTTTCTTTTCTTTTTTTTTTAAAAAAATATTTTAGGCCGGGCATGGTTTTAATCCCAGCACTGCTGTGAGGTCAAGGCCAGCCTGAGACTACCGAGTGAATTCCAGATCAGCCTGGGCTATAGTGAGATCCTACCTCGAAAAAACAATAAAGGGTGGGGGCTGCAGAGATGGCTCAGAGGTTAATGTGCTTGCCTGCAAAGCCTAAGAACTTGGTTTTGGGAGGTCCTGAGTTCTATCCTTAGGAATGCAGAAACAAAATTACAGAGCATGACAGAGGTTGGGACATAGTGACAGGTCTGTCGGTACCAGTAGTTAGTATTATGTCCTCAATGGTGAATATTTGCCCAGGCTCAGATGTTCTGTTCTGGCTGTCATTTATGATGTCAGGAAGGACCTTGGTGTTGAGGCACACAGCTTTCTTTTGAGCTGCTCCTTGCTGCCACCTGGTGGTTTTACCCTGGCAAATGATTTAAGTTCTCAGCTCCTCCATTCCCCCATCGGGAAAGTGCATTGGACAGTCTCAAAAAACAGGATCCCAGCTGGGCGTGGTGGTGCACACCTTTAATCCCAGCACTTGGGAGGCAGAAGTAGGAGGATCGCCATGAGGTCGAGGCCACCCTTTGAACACAGAGTGAATTCCAGGTCAGCCTGAGCTGCAAAGCCTAAGAATGCTTGTTCGAATCTCTAGGTCCCACATAGCCAGACTCAAAAAATGACACAAGCATGCAATGTCACACAAGGGGGCGCACTTGTCTGGAGTTCTTTCATAGTGGCTAAAAGGCACTGGCATGCCCATATCTCTCTCTCTCTCTGTCTCAGTGATTAAAGGTGCTTGTTTGTAAAGCCTGATGGTCTAGGTTAATTTTTCCCAATACCCTTGTAAAGCCAGATACAAAAAGGGTAGGTGAGCCGGGCGTGGTGACGCACGCTTTCAATCCCAGCACTCGGGAGGCAGAGGTAGGAGGAGCGCCGAGAGTTCGAGGCCACCCTGAGACTACATAGTTAATTCCAGGTCAGCCTGGACCAGAGTGAGACCCTACCTCGCAAAACCAAAAAAAAAAAGGGTAGGTGGGCCAGGAGTGGTGGTGCACGCCTTTAATTCCAGCACTCAGGAGGCAGAGGTAGGATGATCACCATGAGTTCAAGGCCACCCAGAGACTACATAGTGAATTCCAGGTCAGCCCAGGCTACAACAAGACCCTACCTCAAAAAAATAAAAATAAAAAAGTTGGTCATGGTGGGCTTTAATCCCAGCACTGGGGAGGCAGAGGTAGGAGGATCGCCATGAGTTCAAGGCCACCTAGAGACTACATAGTTAATTCCAGGTCAGCCTGGGCCAGAGTGAGACCCTACCTCGGAAAAAAAAAAAAAAAACAGGATCCCATGACAGAGACCATGGAGCTCATGGAGAAGGGTTTGAACACATGATGTGACCCCCTAGTTTTCGGTTACCCCAAGAACTCAACAAGATGTAAGTGGCCTCTTTTTTTTTGAATATATATATTTTTTTGTTTTTCCAGGTAGGGTCTTACTGTAGCCCTGGCAGACCTGGATTTCACTATGTAGTCTCAGGGTGGCCTCAAACTCACGGTGATCCTCCTACCTCTGCCTCCCAAGTGCTGGGATTAAAGGCATGTGCCACCATGCCTGGCTTGTTGTTTTTGTTTTTGAATATTTTTATTTATTTTATTTGAGACACAGAGAAAAAGGCAGAGAGAGAGAAAGAGAATATGGGTGTGCCAGGACCTCCTGCCACTGCAAAAGAACTCCAAACACATGTACCACTTTGTGCATCTGGCTTTACATGGGTGATGGGATATTGAACCCAGGCTTTCAAGCTTTGCAAGCAAGCCCTTTAATGGCAGAGCCATCTCTCCTGCCCAAATAGCTTTTTTTTTTTTTCAGAGGAAGAAACTGAGGTTTGATGAACACCTTGAATTTTCAGAGCCTGTTAGGTGCAACAGGCCCTACTTGGGGTGAAAGGTCAGATTGAGTGCAAGAGGGCTGAGCTTGAAAGTGCCCACCTTCCTGAGACATGATTTCTTCCCTGCAGATGTCCCCCCTCAGCTACAGGAGACGTCGTTCCCTCCAGGTGAGCCCCAGCCCACCCTACCCTCCCCAGTTTGCACGCCCTTCTCCTTACACTGTCCCCTCTCCCCTCCCTCCAGGGCTTCAGTTGGCGCTTCTGGTGGTGGTGGGCGTGGTCGCAGCCGGAGTGTTATTGGGCGCCGGCTTGTGGTGCAGTCGTCGTTGCAAGCGGGAGGACTCAAGTGAGAGTACTGGCCATTGTTCTGTGGGTTTCTGCACGACCTCGGGGTGCATGGAGCTGTTGCCCTCGCGCGGCCGGGGCGGGAACTGCAGTATGTTATCCCAGTCTTCCGCAGGGATGGAGGGTGGCTGCACAGCTGGCGTGGCGCTGCTGCTCCCGTGCGTCCCCTGCGGGAACTGCTGCATTCTAGCTCAGCCTTGCCCCATAGAAGAGGGTCTCCTCAATCACTTACCTTTTTATTTGATTCACCTCGATCTAGGAAATCCACTCTACTGCAACGTTCTCTACCGGCCCCAGGGGACCCCCAAAAGCTGCAGAGTCTGGCCAGGAGATGGGAAGGCACAGGACAGAGCCACAGAGGACCGGAAAGTTCAGGATGTTTGTTCCGCTGCCTGTCCTCAACCCACACCCCACCAGCTGTCGACGGCCAAACACCCCTTTTCTGTCACTGGCATCTCTCCTAGTCCAGGCCCCTGAGGGTGGCCAGGCCAGAAGGGTTCCCTGAAGTCAGAACAGGCACTGGAGACTCAAAGTGGACCCAGGCAATACTTACCAAAGGATGCCACTCTTTGTAAGAGGAAGCAGACATTCTACCAGCCACGTCCCCAGACCCCCTTCACCCCTGCGACACTCAATAAAGCCTCTTTTTAAAATATTTATTTAAAAATATTTATTTAAGCCGGTCGTGGTGGCGCACGCCTTTAATCCCAGCACTTGAGAGTCAGTGATAGGAGGATCACTGTGAGTTCGAGGCCACCCTGAGACTACAGAGTGAATTCCAGGTCAGCCTGTGCTAGAGTGACACCCTACCTCGAACCCCCCCCCCCGAAATTTATTTATTTGCAAGCAGAAAGTGAAACAGAGAGACAGAGAGAAAGAGAATGGGCACAGCCATTCCAAACGCATGTTCCAATTTGTGTATCTGGCTTTATGTGGGTACTGGGGAGTTGAACCTGGTTGTTAGGCTTTGCAGGAAAGTGCCTTAACCTCTGAGCCATCTCTCCAGCCCCAATAAGGTCTCTTTTTAAATCATTTGTGGTAATGCAGGTGGAAGCCAGGGACTCCATCTTCCCAATCCCTAGCTTTTTTTTTTTAACTTTTTTTTTATTTTATCTTATTTTTGGAGAGAGACAGAGAGAGAGAGAGAGAGAGGGCTTGGGAGGAAGACAGAGATGGGCGCGCGAGCAGTGTCTCAGCTGCTGCGGACGAAATCCAGATGTGCGCGCCCCCTTGTGGCCGAGTGCGGCATTGCGCCCTTGCGTCACTTTGCATCTGGCTAAACGTGGGACCTGGAGATTGGAACCGCTGAAGATTGGAACCAGTGTTTGTAGGCTTAGGAGGCAGGCGCCTTAACCCCTAAGCCATCTCTCCAGCCCCCTAGCTTGTTTTTGTTTTGTGTTTTTTGTTTATTTGAGAGAGAGAAAGAGGCAGGGGGGAGAGAATGGGTGCACCAGGACCTTCAGCCACTGTAAATGAACTCCAGATACATGTGCCACCTTGTGCATCTGGCTTACGTGGGTCCTGGGGAATCAAACCTGGGTCCTTTGGCTTTGCAGGCAAATAACTTAACCAACTAAGCCATCTCTCCAGCCCCTTTTGTGTTTTGTTGTTGTTGTTTGTTTGGTTGGTTGTTTTTGTTTTTTCGAGTTAGGATCTTACTCTAGCCCCCGATGACCTGGAATTTACTCTGTAGTCCCAGGCTGGCCTTGAACTCACAGCAATCCTACTACCTCTGCCACCTAAGTGGCATGCCCATCTCATTTTGTGGTTGTAATTTTTTAATTTTTCTTGAGGCAGGACCACACTCTAGTGTAGACTAACCTGGAACTCACTCCGTATCCCAGGCGGGCCTTGAACTTATGGTGATCCTCCTGCCTCAGCTCCTGAGTGCTGGGATGACAGGTGTGAAACCACTACACCTGGGTAACGGCTCTTGAAACAAGCAGAATGAGAGCATGTGGCCATGTGGGGATGCTGCATGCTCCAGAGGTCACTGGGTCATCACCTCCATCTAACAATGGCTAGAGAGGCCCGTGTGGGGAGTGTCTTTAGGACACCTCTCTCATTCTTGCAGGGGCATGTCCAAAGAGCAGGAACCTACTATACCCAGTCTGGATGATCCCTGTCTCCTTTAACAAGCACCTCTCCCCAGACTTGTAGGGGAGGAGGAGAGGTCACAGTTCCCAACCCTCAGCATTCACCAGTCCCCAAGGTCCCCTGGATGACTGTCACCTTGAAGTGACACCAGCTGGGTCTGGTTCCCCTCCTCCACTTCCGCTGTTTCCATGGGGACCAATGTCCTTTCCATAGATCAGAGATCTCTCCCCTCCCCCTCTCCATCTCTGTAAGGACTCCAGGTTGTCATCTGCTTCCAGACCCTGCCCCCTGGCCAGCCTCCTACTCTGCATGACGGTCAGGTTCCACCCCTAACTGGGTCCCCTTCTGCTTCTCTACCCTCACAAGAGGCCTGTGTGGTGCCTCTGGATGGCCCTGGTGGTGCGTCACAGTGGATGGACCCAGCCTCTCTCCCTGGGCCCATCCTGCCTACTCTCCCCTCCCGCAGCCCAGAAAGACAGCCGAGAAAGATGGCGAGATGTTTATTGCGGTGGCAGTAACACAGTTCATGGCCCTGGAACCCAGAAAAGGCGGATACGGAGGGACTCTATCTGTGGTCCCCCCCATCCCACTTAGCAGCCAGGGTCCCTGGCAGACCAGGAGCAGAACAAGGCCTCTGTCTGTGTCAGGGGCTCTGTGTGACTGGGTAGAGCAGGGCCAGGTGCTCCGCGCCCTGCACGGGCAGCGGCCTCGAGCTGTAATGTGACACCAGGTCTGGCACGCTGGCGAAGGGCCCGCTGTGCTGGCCCAGCACCACCTGGTTCTCCCGGGTCCGAGCGAACTTCAGGTGCAGGAAGCCCTGGCTGCTCCTGGGGGAGAAGGTCAGAGGCCCCTGAGTGCCCCAGCCCACGCCCCATTTCCTTGAGGGCGGGGCACAGGGTAGACGCAGGGCCTCCTCCAGGGACACCTGGGCAGGGCAGACTCATCTGGAAGGTCTCTCTCTGTAGTCTCCCTCTCCAAGGCCTCGCTCTGTGCCCCAGCCAGGGGGTGCTGCAGAGCACAGCACCCTCATTCCGGTGGGACCCAGTTCATGTCACTTTCCAGCCCACACGGTGGCCCTGGATTCCCTCCCAGCTCAGCCCCAACTGTCTTCTGGGTTAAGCCTGAAATTCTGACCACGGTTCAGGATCCCAGTTTGCTTTAGGCCTCATCTCTGTCTGGAAACAAGCAGGCACACAGTTGATGTTGGGTCAATGAAAGGAGCCACTGACCACCCCTGTTTACTTTTGAGACAGGGTCTCATGGTAGCCCTCAAGCTTGCTAGGTAGCTGAGGCAGACCTTGAAATCCTGATCTTCCTGCCTCCCTCCAGCATGCTAGGATACCTCCATACCTGGCGGACACCTCTAGTATTTTAGGGAGCTAGGGTCTCAAAGTCAGATGCTTTCAAGTTTTGTATAAGAAGTCCAAAAGAATTTTTTTTTGAGGGGGGAGAGGTAGGGTCTCATTTTAGCCCAGGCTGGGCTAGAACTCACTCTATAGTCCCAGGCTGGCCTCGAACTCACAGTGATCTTTCTACCTCTGCCTCCTGAGTGCTGGGATTAAGGTGTGTACCACCATGCCTAGCTCCAAAAGACTTTTGGACACTGACTTCCCAGTGTCACCCAAGCCCGAATCTCCTCTATGACTTCAACTCCATCTCCTTGCACACCACTGATGACTGATAGCTCATTACTTATTGGAACCATGTAGCATGGCCTCCTGGAAGTGAGAACCACTTCACTTTCCCCACAAAACCTTGCCCACTGGTCCAGAATCCCAGACCTTGTCAGCAGGCTGAGTGAACCCCAGCATGTGACACTCGGCCTCACCTGAGGGACAAGGAGCAGTCCTGGGGGCTGGTCTCACTAAGCCGCACGAGGTAGCTGCCTTCCTTACAGAGGGACAGCAGGTTCTCCGCATCGGCCCTGCTCAGGGGGCCGTGGAACCACCTGTGTGGGGGTGGGGACAGATATGTCATGAAGGGCTACTGTGTTCACACACACTAGGGTAGGGGGGCATGTGCAACAGCAAGACAGGTCCTAGGGATATATCAGGCCCCTGGATGCTGACAGCCAGCCAGCCATGGGAGAGAACTGCACTCCAGGGTAAAGATGGTTCCACTACCCATGATCCACAGGGGAACCTAATTTTGTATTTTTACCTTCACTGACCACGCCCCCAGTCCTCACCGTGGTTCTAGGCTGTCACTGTACCTCTGACCACGCCCCCACCCTTTCTGTGGCTTCTAAGCTGTCACTCTACCACTGACCATGCCCCCAGCCTCACTGTGGAGTCTAGGCTGTCACTCTACTGCTGACCACGTCCCCAGCCCTCACTGGATTCTAGGCAGGAGCTCTACTGCCAACCCACACCTCAAATCCTCTAAAACGAAGCCTTTTTTGGTTTGTTTGGTTTTTTAGGTAGGGTCTCACTCTATAGCTCAGGCTGACCTGGAACTGGGAAATCCTCCTACCTCATCCTCCTGAGAGCTGGGATGACAGGCATCCACCACTTGTCCCCATTCATCTGTTTTCTGTCAGTGTGCCCAGGGATGGTGTGAGTAGTGAGCAACATGCCAAAGACAGAAGGACCAATGCCAGCCACTGACTTCGCAATGGTGGGTTCACTGGCTCTTGAGGCCTGGGCTTAGACAATCTACTGCTCACACAGCTCCCAGCTCTGCAACCAGCCTAACATTCAATCCTCCTGTTCCCTTCCCATGCCAAGACCTCCAGGGGATGACCATGGTGTCCATGTCTCTGCCTCAGGGTTAAAAGACCACCACCCAAATGAAGGGAGGATTTTCCTCTGAGGACGACCCTATCTTGAGAGATTCGAGTCTGAGACTCAAAGGGTTAAGCGAGTTGCCTGAGGCCACACAGCAAGAGTTACAGGCAAGGAATTTGAATCCAGACCCTGACAACAGAGTGGATAAGGAGTTGGACAACTGGATCCTAACAGTGCTGCTGAACAATGGCTCCTTGAAGAGCTGGGTTATGTGAGGGTGTGGTGGTGCCCACACACTTGTTCTCCTAGCGCTTGGGAAGTGGGGGCGGATCAGGCGTTGGAGGCTAAACTGGGCTACATGAGGCCTTGTTCCAACACTTCCTCCAAAGAAATGAATGAATCAAAAGCCGGGAGTGGTGGCGCACGCCTTGAATCCCAGCACTTGAGAGGCAGAGGTAGGAGAATTACCGTGAGTTCGAGGTCAGCCTGAGTGTACATAGTGAATTCCAGGTCAGCCTGGGCTACAGTGGAACCCTACCTCGAAAAATCAAAAAAAGGAAAAAGAAAGAAATGAATGAATCAGTTCCCCAGCCTTGAGGAAGGCAGAGACATGTCCTGGTTGATGAATGCACCTGCAGATGGTTGGCAGGCTCCCCGGCCACCTCCTCCCCTTCCACACTCACGGCTGCTTCTCCAGGGGCAGGGCCGGGTCCACGCGCTCGGCGGGCGGGGCTCTCCGGGGCTCCTTGGTGGAGCCAGGGGTCCTTTCCCACTCGGGACCATCGAACTGCACTGGGAGAGGAGGGTCAAAGAGCAAAGGATTAATGAGTCCCCGCCCACTTTACATGGGGGGGGCAGGCGCCAGCCAATGACAACTCAGTAGGGAGCATCCATAGAAGGCTGTGCCTTGAGCAACAAATTAGAGTAGGGGGCGTGGCTAGGGGTGGGCAGGTGGGAAGTGTACAAGTAGGGGCAATTGGTCCATAATTCACTTGTGAGCTTTGCCCCCAACTCCTTCCAAGTCATAAAAGAGATGGCTTAGCAGTTAAGACGCTTGGCTGCAGTCTAAATACCCAAGTTCAATTCCCCAGAACCCATGTAAAGCCAGAGGTACAAAGTGGCATATGTGTCTGGAGTTCCTTTGCACTGGCTGGAGGCCCTGGCGCGCCCATTCTCTTTTTCTGTCTCTTTCACTGTCTCTTTCAAATAAATTTTTAAGTGGAACTTCCCCTCCCCCACCACATACGAAAATTCCAAGACCTCCCTTATCATGGTATTTCTGGACCCAGTCTCATCTCTTCCTGGCCCAAGTTATTCTGATTTTTTTTTTTTTTTGTTTTTCAAGGTAGGGTCTCACTCTGGCCCAGGCTGACCTGGAATTAACTATGCAATCTCAGGGTGGCCTTGAACTCACAGCGATCCTCCTACCTCTGCCTCCCTAGTGCTGGGATTAAAGGCGTGCGTCACCACGCCCCGCTTATTCTGTTGTTTTAAGCTCATCTTACCCCTTTTACAGAAGGGGAAACAGTCCTTCTAACCCTGCCCTCTCCTTCCGTGGCTCCTGGGGGCACTGAGGACTTTCTCTCTCTCTTTTTTTTTTTAAGATTTATTTATATTTATTTATTAGAGATAGACAGAGGGAGAGAGTGAGAATGGGTGCACTGGGGATCCAGCCACTGCAAACAAACTCCAGATGCATGTGCCACCATGTGCATCTGGCTTACATGGGTCCTGGGGAACTGAACCTGGGTCCTTTAGGCTTTACAGGCATGCACCTTAACCCCTAAGCCATCTCTCCAGCCCGGACTTTCTCTTTTTGTTAAGGGTCTCACTCCAGCACAGGCTGACCTGGAACTCACAGTGGTCCTCCTGCCTCAGCCTCCCCAGTGCTAGGATGACAGGCCTGCACCACCACGTGCACCTGGCTAGTTGAGTATGAGTACTTTCTACCATTCAAAATACCATCCCCCCCATGGGGTCAATACTTCCATTTATAAGACTTGGGGAAATCAAGTGAGTGTCCATGTAAGTGACACAAACCCAACTGTACTGCAACAGTAAACCCATGTCCCTGTCCTCATCTATGCAGAAGGTCGGTTTCATTTCACACTAAAAGGCTTTCCTTCTGTTTCTAATGAAACTGCAGTTTTCTTATGGAGATATGGGGAGATAGCTGTTAGCCATTCACCATCTAGTGAAAATTAGACCACCACAGCAGCAGCTTCTCTGCTAAAACAAGGACATGCCTTGCTGTGGAAATGGAGGGCCTGGGTTAGGAACCACCTGCAAACGCTCTGGAGATGTGATCCTTCTTCCACTCCCAAGGCTGGTCATATTCATCTGCAGGCCGCTCGTCTTCCAGCGGGAGGCGGCTCTGCCGAGGCTTCTGTCCACAAGGAGCTTCGTCCTCTGGCTCTGGGTCCTGCTCTTCGTAAGGAGTGTCGTACAGCTGAACTGCCCTGCATGGGAGTTCTGGGGGATGGACACTGGTCACCCCTCCTTCCATGGAGAACCCCAGCTTGTTTCTCCCAGCCCTGCTCACTTACCACTCACAACTCTCTGGGCATCATAGGGTTCCATATAGCCGTCATCTGGGGGTGGCGGGTGAGGCTGGGCATCGAAGGGGTCTGAATACTCAGTGTCCACTTCCAGCTGACAACAGGAGGAGGGATAGTCAAGGGTTCGGGATCACCCCCACTGGGTGGCGCCATGAACCTTTTGCCTGCCCTATCTGGGCTATGTCCAAGACATTCTTGTTTTAAATATATATACATTTAAAAATTTTATTTTAAGCTGGGTGTGGTAGCGCACGCCTTTAATCCCAGCACTTGGGAGGCAGAGGTAGGAGAATCGCCATGAGTTCAAGGTGACCCTGAGACTACATCGTGAATTTCAGGTCAGCCTGGGCTAGAGTGAGACCCTACCTTTAAAAAAACAACAACAAAAATTTTAGAGAGAGAGAGAGAGAATTGGGGTGCTAGGGCCTCAGCCACTACAATTGAACACCAGACACTTGTGCTACCAAGTGGGCATGTGCAACCTTGCACTTGCCTCAATCTTGTGCATCTGGCTTACGTGGGATCTGGAGAGTCAAACATGGGTCCTTAGGCTTTGCAGGCAAGTGCCTTAACTAACTGCTAAGCCACCTCTCCAGTCCCATTCTTGTTTCAGATGGGAGGGTATGGGGTGTGCTCTATACCAGCCTTCCCTTGCTCCAAGCCTCGCTCCTCCAATGAGTGTAATGGTCATCAAGTGTAAGCATAGCCTAGACTCATTCCACACATTTATTCACAATGCTAACCCTGAGTAAGCCCACAAGCCCATTTTATAGGCCACAGATGGAAGCACAGAGAAGACAAGTAACTTGGGCAAGGTCACACAGCTAGTGAGTAGGAGGCAGAGTGTGACTCCAAGCTGTGGGTACCTTGGTTTCCTCTTAGGTCCCTTAGGTCATAGCCACTGCATGGCACAGTCTGTAGTCACCCTCCTCGAATCCTTCACTGGCCACCACCTCTGCCGGCTTTGCAAGCAAGCGCCTTCACTGATGAGCCCTCTCCCCAAGCCCTGACTTAGCCAGGCAGGCTTGTTATTCCAGCACTGGGGGCGGGGGAGGGGAGGCTGAGGCAGGAGGATCGCAGTTTCCAAACTAGTCAGTGCTACAGACTGAGTTCTCAGACAGCCTGGGCTACAGTCTTAACATAAAAACCAGTTGGGTGTGGTGGCACACACCTTTAATCCCAGCAGAGGCAGGAGGATTGCTGTGAGTTCAAGGCCACCCTGAGACTACATAGTGAATTACAGGTCAGCCTGAGCTAGCGTGAGACCCTACCTCAGAAAACCAAAAAAATAAATAAATAAATAAATAAATAAATAAATAAATAAAATTTAAAAAGATACAGTAGAGCCCTGTGAGCCTCAGGTTCCACTTGTGTGAAGTGGGCTGACAAACAGCAGCAAAGACAGGTTAAGGACCAGCTGTCTAGCTGAGGTAGTCTTGGGAAAGTGGCCAGTGGTCAAGGGAAGGGGGCTGTGAGGAGGGGACCATAGGGTGGGGGTGATGAGGGAGACAAGTGTCTGGTGACCTGACACCCCTACCATCACACACAGAACAAGATCCTCACCCTCGCTCACCAGGATCTCCAGGGTCCCCAGGGCACGCACCTCATCACCTGGGCTACCCAGTAGCGCCTTGGCTCGGGCCATGTCGGCGGCTTCCACTTTGATCAGCCGGTGCTTTGGAGAGTCATACTTGTTGTCTCCGGGGCCAGTGTGGTCAGGCTCCAGTCGACCCTCGGCGTCCTCATAAGGGTCCTCAAAGTCCAAGTCCTTCTGCTCACGGTAGGCCCTCAGGATGTCACTGTCTGTGTAGTCTGGGGTGGGCGGCTGCGGTGGGGGCCTCCGGCTACCAAAGCTCAGGTAGTCCCGCAGCCACTTGGCCATCTGGATGCCCCTCACCCCAAACCTGGCTAGTGTCTGAGGGAGACCCACATGTCCTGCCTTGGTCCAGTCCTTGAAGGGAGGAGGAAGAAGGTGAGGAGAAGGGGAAGAGATGAAGATAAGGAGGAGGAGGAAAAAGAGAGGGAGAAAGAAGAAAGGGAGGAAGATGAAAAGGAGAGGGGAAAGAAGAAGGAGAAAAGGGAAAGGAGGAGGAGGAGGAGGGAATGGCAGGAGGAGGAGAAACGGCGGGAAGAGCAGATCAGATGCGCCCTTGGCTGGGCTCAGTGCGATCAGGTGAGACCTGAAGGAGAGCGACAGGCAGGAGGGGACAGCAGGGGACAGCGCACCTCACCAGGGCTCCAGTGGGACAATGGTGACAGCGGGCGCCCTGGGGCTCTGCGGACATCACAGGGTCCTAGGGCATCACAGGAGGTGCACTTCTCCTGACAGCTTGGGGACCCCTAGCTGGAGACAGGAACAGACAGCTGGTCTCGGTGTGGCTCCCCGCAGCGTTCCACGCAAAGTTGCATGGAGGGATAGGGACCCTCGCCGGTCACCTCCTTTGTGGTGCTGCTACTGCCACCTCCATCGCACAAAGGGACATAAAAACCCTCCCTGAGTCCTCTGCTCTAGCTTTGGGGGGGCGTGCAGGCGAGAGGAGGTGGGACTTTGGAGAAGAGGATGGCTGTGCACCCCCCCAACCCAGGGGCTGGATACGTCAGGGCTCCCCGCCCCCTTGCACGCCCCCTTGCAGGTGCTTGGGAGGAAGGAGGTGGGGACAAGGAGGATATCGCGGGGATGAGGACACAGCTTTGAGATGGACAGAAGGGGGGATGTGTGAGGGAGGAGGGGCCAGGCGATGTCACCGCTGTGGAGGGTGGCGATGGATCCCTGTGTTGGGGTCTGGGACAGTGCCCTTGAGAGTGGGGAGGGGTTGGAGAGGTCCCTGGGTACACAGTGTGGCAGCTGGAGGAGGCAGAGGGGACACGAAGGACGGGGCCTCCACTTCACCAAAAGAGGTTCTTCCTCCTCCTCCCCTAGTGGAGGCAGCTGGCCCTGGGAATGAAGATGCTATCTGGCCCTTTCTGGTGACATCTGTCCCTTTGTGGCTTCTGGGGGCAGGAGGGAGGGACAGAAGGGAGGTCTCACCCGGTCTGACTGCTTGAAGCAGCTGCTGCTTGGGTTAACTGGATGCAGCAGGTTTGGGGTGGGGGAGATGACAGAGGAAAGGGGGTGGGGTGGCTGGCTTCGATCTGGAAGAATGACACCCCGGTTTCCCCTCTCCAGGACAGGTTGGGGAAGACAAAGGGCCCAGTGGAAGTCAGAACTGTCCCCCTGCAGGACAGCAATCGGAAGTAAGATTCACAGCATCTCTGCCCTCAGTTTCTTCAAGCGGAGAACTGGGCTTTGGATAGGAAACCCTTGTGGCTTGAGGCATTGCCCGAAGGAAGCGAGTTATCACTCAGGTTCTATGTTTTGAGGATGGGGAAACCAAGGCACAGAGCAGAAGGGGTGGCGTGTCCTATTCGAGTCACCCACTAGTTTGGTTCCTGGACATCTTGGGGTGGCACTGGGTCTGTTTGAGGTCTTAGCAGTTCCCTTTCTGCCCGTGAGCCCTGTTTTCCAAATGGGGAAACTGAGGCGGAGAGAGCAGGGGTCTTGGCACTTCTAGATTTCGGTGCCTCCCAACACGGACCTGTTGGATTCCACCCTCCCTCACAAAGCTTTCACACCCGTCCACCGACAAGACGAGGCGCAGCCCCCCCCCCCGGGGGGGCGCACGGGTAATTGTCTTGCTTTCTGTCATCGGGACTGCTCTAGCTGTTGACAGATCTCATCACGTCCAAGTCCTCCCTCCGCAGGGAAACCGCCGGCTGCTGCCGCATAAATATTTGAAAAGGGCGTCTAATTACTGCCAACCGATCAGAGCCCGGGGCGGAATCAAACGCCGTTTGACTTCCCTGCGCCTTTGAGCCGCTTCTCCTGGGGACGCGGGAGAAAGACAGCCAGGCCGGTGACCTTGAATCTCATGGTGGCCCCTTGGGGTTTGGGTTCTTGATGAAGAGGGAGCGAGGGTGAGGTGTGAATAGGACAAAGCCCGGGGAGTGGGACCCTCGCTTCCCGTGAGTAGTCAGCTTGTGGTGCGGGAGGGGTCTTCCTGGGTGCATAGGGCTTACAGTGCCTGGCTGGAATTCAGTCACTCTCAGTGCCCCTGACCTTGGGTGACGGACAGCTCTGCCCACCCACAGCACTTGCTGGCAGCCCCTGACTCGGGTGCTGTTTTCCAAACACCCCACCGCCCACTTCTCTGTGGGGTCCAACTATGGGTGGGGTGCGGCTCAGTGGAGGGGTCTCTGAGTGTCACCCCAGCACTACCAAATGACAGAAATACAAAAAGAGATGTAAGGGTATACTTCCATGGATATTAGTCTAATCCCAAGTCTGGGTCACACGCAATACTGGCTCCAGAACAGTCCATCATCCCATAGGAAGCCCCATCCCTTCCCAGGCCCCCACAAATCCACTTCCTGTCTCTGGATTGGTTTGTTCTGGACGTTTCCTGTTATGGAGTCCCGCACTCCCGCACTGTGTGGCAGTTTGTGTTTCCTCACCGAGCAGCATGTCCTCAAGGTCCCCGCTGCTGTTCATGACTGCATGTTCACTGTGAGTCACACCATAGGTGCTCCATCTATTCTTGTAGGCTGAGGGGGACTTCAGAAGGAGCCCGATGGAGGACCCTGGCTGCCCCCAAATCTGGAGGGGAGCTGGTAGCTGAGGGGACGGATGTGGGGCCCATTATGGGCCACAAAGACTTCTAGGTGCTTCAAAACGGGCCTGCCTTGAGTCAGTCTAATGGCAGAGGCACCATCTTACTCTGGGAAGCCTGCAGTCTAATGGAGGAGATACACACCTAAACACACTCCCAGTCCACGGGGACACTGGATCCTGTCCTCTGCAGCACACACCTGACAGGAGGCTGTGTCCCCAGTCAGACAGTGGGGCTCACCCTGTCCGTAATGCTTCAGTCCGTAGTAAACACCATGGGACTCCAGGATGAAAAGTGCCACTGGGGAACCTCGCAGACTCAATCCAAGTTCCTCACTCCCCAGGACCCCTGGACTGAGTGTTTCCTCCTCTGCCATGGTGGTCAATAACTGGGCACCAGGCTGCAGAGCGCTGGCATGAACCCTTCTTTGTGAGGCCAGAGCAGACAGCTGGGGTGGCTCCACCGGAAGCCCCATCCAGTCCCTCTGCATTCCAGCTGCCAGGTGGCCCCAAGGGAGCTGATGGATGGGATGTGAGATCAGGCCTGACAGTTCCCTGAGACCAGATGACAGCCTGAGCCTGAGAGTGGCTAGTGAGGGAGGGGCAGGTGAGCACCCACCACAGACTTCCATGAGAATTAAAAGTAAAAATCTCAGGGGCCTAGCATGCTCCAGGTCCTGGGGTCCATCTCCAGTGCTACATAAACCAGGCATGGTGCCACTCACATCACACCAGCACTGGAGAAGTAGAGGCAGGAAGATCTGGAGTTCAAGGTCATCCTCAGCTACACAGTGAGTCTGATACCAGCCTGGGCTGAGACAAGAAAGAGAGGGAAGAAGGGAGGGAGAACATTCCAGGCCAAGTGTGTTGGCACAAGCCTGTGATCCCAGCACTCAGGAGACCTGAGGCAGGAGGATATCAAGTTAGAAGCTAGACTGGACTATAAAGTGAGATCCTGCATCAAAAAAAAATTACATATATGTATAATAAAAAAAAATCAGCACACGGGAAGCAGAGGTGGAGGATTGCCATGAGTTCAAGGCCAGCCTGAGACCACATAATGAACTCCAGGACAGCCTGGGGGCTACAGTGAGACCCTGCCTTGAAAAGCAAAACAGGCCGGGTGTGGTGGTGCACGCCTTTAATCCCAGCACGTAGGAGGCAGAGTAGGAGGATCGAGGCCACCTGAGACTACATAGTGAATTCTAGGTCAGCCTGGGCTAGAGCGAGACTCTACCCCGAACCCCCCCCCCCCAAAAAAAAAAGGAAAAGAAAAAGAAAAGCAAAACAGATCAAGGGAAGGGTAGAGGACAGCAGGGGCCACGGAGCTCCTGGAATCTAGGTTTCCGCATCTGTGAACTGACGCTGTGACTGCCTACTAAGCCCTTGCATGGGACACTACTGGAGACAGGACCAGCCACAACATTTGGGCCCTCATGAAGCCCCCTGAAGACTGGGGTCCAGCTAGCCAGCCAGGAGACACCCTGGGGACCTTCGTCCACTGGTGTTTGCAGCCCAAGGCTTGAGGAGTGCAGGGACTGTGAGAATATTGTGAGTCCAGAGCCTGGCCCTCAGCGCAGGGCCATTGCTGCTCCACAGTTTCGTCGTCGTTGTTTTTGCAGTGCTGGGAGTAGAACCCAGAGCCGTGCCCCATTTTGGGCAGTTTTGAGTTCTGTGGGGGAAGGGATCCAGAGCACAGGGTTTCCACAGCGCTCAGAAAAGAGAATCAGGTGCTTGGTGACGTTGGGACACTGGCACTCTCAATGCCCTGCAGGGAGGGTGGCCTAGAGGTGCTTCAGTGTAGACATCAAGGCTCCCGGGGTCCTCACTGGACACTGTGTGCATGGCGGCTCTGGAGGGTGATGGGCCTCCTGCCCATGCCTCAGGCTCCTAAGATGGCCATTGATGGATCCATGGCCCCACTGGCCTGGGATGGAGATGAGCAGGGCTCAGCTGCTGCCATCGCTGTCCTCACTGTCCCCATAGGCACCCAGCTGGCTCAGGGAGGAGGCACTGGGTGTCAGGGGTGCAGAGTCAGCTACCTTCCTGCTGTCAGGGGTTCCTGTGGGGAGGACATGGTGCCAGTCACATAGCCCAGGATTACTTCTGCTGGTCTGTGAGGCCCAGGGGCATAAGTCTTAGTCTTGCCACCCTTTACATGACACCCCATCCAGAACTGTACCAAGGTAGGTGAGTGCCCTGTAGTATAGAGACAAGGACAAGTGCCAGGCCAGGTGCCACAGCATCTGGGCAGGTGCAGACCAGTCACCACCTCCCACCCCTACTGTGTAGCTTCTAGCAGGTGGGTGGCCCTCTCTGTGCTTCAGTACTGCCTCTGACAAATGGAGTGCTAACAGCACATGGTCAGCAGCCCTGGGGCCGCTGGAGACACTACTGTGGACTCACCCTCATGGCCCTTGGTGTCCAGCTTTGTCTTCTTCACCACCACCAAGCCGGCCAGCTGAGTCCTGCTGTGCCCGCCCTCTGCCTTCCTCTTGGCCTTCTGGGCCTGCAGGGCAATCATGGTATGAGTCTGACCCTAGCCCTGCAAAGCTGGCTGGGGCTTTTTTCACTTGCATCTTCACCCTGATATACTCACTCTGGCTCTCCCCTACTATAAATTTCTCTACAGCTGCCCACTGCCCTGGAGTTGAGACTCACAGTTTGGTCCATCCTCCATCCCACATATCCTGCACTTACATTTTCCACATTTTCCAAGTCCCCCTTGGTTCTCACCTGCACATCGTTAACCCTGGGATACTGCATTTTCCTTCTTCTTGTTTACTAGGTGAACTCCTACTCACCCCTCAATACCCAACTCAAGTACTTCCACCTAGGAGGCACAGGATCAGTGCCACAATTCCTCTACTTCCTGTTAACTGTCTCTCAACTACCCATCTATGTGAGGCAAGGGGGTGGCAGAATGCCCCACCCCCCAGCAGCTCGCAAGCAGGGGCTCCTTTGATCCTGGGCACGTTCTCTGTTCTGTCATAAACAAAAAAGCTGGGCCACAGGATTAAAGGGACCCTGCTTGAGGAGAGAGCTGAGGAGGCAGTCTGAAGTGAGACTGAAGCAGAAGGATTATGACTTTGGGGCCAGCCTGGGATAAAGAGACTGTCAGGCTGGAGAGATGGTTCAGCAGTTAAGGCATTTGCCTGCAAAGCCTACCAACTCAGGTTCGGTTCCCCAGTGTCCACATAAAGCCAGATGTACAAGGTGGCACATGCATCTGGAGTACGTTTCCAGTGGCTAGAAGCCCTGGTGCACCACTTCTCTCTCTCCCAAGTAAATAAATGAATAAAATATTTAAAATAAAAAGTGAGAGTGTTTCAAAGGAAAAGAAAACAAACAAACAAAAAACTAGGGCTATAGATCAGTGGGTGGAGTGCTTGTCTAGCATGCACAAAGTTTTGGGCTCCATTTCCAGCACCTTGTCATCCCAGCACTCAGGAGATGGAGGCAGGAGGATCAGGAGTTCAAGGTCATCCTCAGCCACATAGCAATTTGGAAGCCAGCTGGGCTACAAGAGACCCTGTCTTCAAGCCTTGGTTCTACATGAGAAGATCACCAACATGGGAACATGTAGGACTCCAGGCCATTTATGCACAAAAGGTCAAATTGCTACGTCTATTAGTGATACTACACTTTCCAGTGTCCTTTTCAACATTCAGATCAATATGATGTGAGCAGGCTGGGCTTGAGCCCAGGTTTGGTCCCCAGGTATCTCCCTGGCTTCCTGATCCCTCTCCAAGGAGATGCCCTGAAATGCTAGGCAGGGTGGCACAACCATAGAGACAGTGTGACACATCAGTGGTGTCTGGGTCTCACACTCTCCTGACCTGGGTAGACACACAGCTGTTATTGATAATAAAACAGATCTTCTTTCCCATGGAAGGCATTGTTCCTTTGTAGTTGGAGCAGGACAAGGTCTCCAGGACACAGTTGGTCTTCCTGTCCTTTAGGCCAAGGTGTGGGGGAGGGAAGTGAGCCCTGGCAGCACCTTGCCTCCCTTGCAGCTAGACTCAGCCATCTTGGTAGAAGAGGACCACAGAGCCACACCTGCATCTGCACCGCCTCCGTTGCCCATTACCTAAGCAGTGGGACCTAAGGGTGCTATGGGCTATTTTTACGTCAATCATGGCCCACCCCTGTGCTGACCAAACATCCATGAGACTACCAAAACCTCTAAGTCTTCTTAAACTGGGTGTGGTGGCACATGCCTTTAATCCCAGCACTCTGGAGGCAGAGGTAGGAGAGTGGTTGTGAGTTTGAGGCCAGCCTGGGATACAGAGTGAATTTCAGGTCAGCCTGGGAAGATTTGAGACCCTGCCTCAAAAATAAACAAACAAAAAAAAGTGTCAACAGGGCTGGAGAGATGGCTTAGCAGTAAAGCCAAAGGATCCCAGTTTGATTCTCCAGGACCCATGTAAGCCAGATGCACAAGGGGGCGTGTATGTCTGGAGTTTGTTTGCAGTGGCTGGAGGCCCTGGTGTGCCCATTCTCTCTCTCTCTCTGCCTCTTTCTCACTCTCAAATAAATAAAATATATTTTAAAAAATATTTAAGGGCTGGAGACATGGCTTAGCGGTTAAGGGGCTTGCCTGCAAAGCCAAAGGATACTGGTTTGAATCTCCAGGAATGAGGTAAGCCAGATGCACAAGGGAGCACATGCATTTGGAGTTTGTTTGCAGTGGCTGGAGGCCCTGGCACATCCATTCTCTCCTCTCTTTGCCTCTTTTTCTCTCTTAAATAAAATAAATAAATAAATATTTTTTTCTTTTTTTTTTATTGACACCTTCTATACTTACATACAAAAAACATATGAGGGCTGGAGAGATGGCTTAGGGGTTAAGGCGCCTGCCTCCTAAGCCTAAGAACACTGGTTCCAATCTCCAGCGGTTACAATCTCCATGTCCCACGGTTAGCCAGATGCAAAGTGACGCAAGGGTGCAATGCCGCACTTGACCACAAGGGGGCGAACACATCTGGATTTCATTCGCAGCAGCTGAGACACTGCTGGCGCGCCCATCTTTGTCTTCTCTCCCTCTCCCTCTCCGTCTCTCTCTGTGTCTCTCTCCAAAAATAAAAAAATAAAATAAAAACTAAAAGCCGGGTGTGGTGGCGCACACCTTTAATCCCAGTACTCGGGAGGCAGAGGTAGGGGATTGCCATGAGGTCAAGGCCACCCTGAGATTGCATAGTGAATTCCAGGTCAGCCTGGGCCAGAGTGAGACCCTACCTCGAAAAACAAACAAACAAACAAACAATAAATAAATAAATAAATAAAACAAAATAAATAAATAAATAAATAAATAATAAAGTTTAAAAAAAAGCATATGATATTTCCCTTCCCTCCTCTCCCCTCCCCACAAATAAATATCTAAAAAAAAAACTTAAAAACTATTTTAAAAAAGTGTCAACAGAGCCGGGCGTGGTGGCGCACGCCTTTAATCCCAGCACTCAGGAGGCAGAAGTAGGAGGATCGCCGTGAGTTCGAGGCCACCCTGAGACTACATAGTGAATTCCAGGTCAGCCTGGACCAGAGTGAGACCCTACCTCGAAAAACCAAAAAAAAAAAAAAAAAAAAAAAAGTGTCAACAGACCCTGGCTTTCACCAGTCCCCAGGGCTACCAACAATGTCAAGACAGCATCAGGGGCCTAAGGCAGAGATGTCCCCACTGTGCCCTACCTTGTCCACCTGATGTTTCTACCTGTGGATTTCCAGTGTCTTCATTTGTTACTTTCTTTTTTCTGATACTGGAGCATGGAACTGGGGTGACCTGAGCCTGTGTTGCTGGCCATGGCCACTCATACTTGGCTTCAGAAAACTGTCTCTTACCTATTCGAGGTGAGAGCTGTGTCTTTTTTTTTTCTCTCCCATGCCACCTGTAATCCCATGGGCACTGGCGTTCAGTTCCCACAGGCACTGAGAGCGCATGGAGCAGCCATCATGGAGCCTGGAGCTGACTACTGCTGGCCTTTTAGGAGAAGCCCAGCTGCCCCTGGCTTTGCCTGTCCCTGCTGGACCTGAGCACTCAGATCCTTGGGGCTCTGCTCACCTCATCCAGGATGGCGGTGGGGTTGGGCCTTGTGGATGGCTGTGGTGGGACAGAGGTGGCCTCATCTTCTGAGTCAGAATCCTCTAGAAGCCTACGCTGGCGAGCCTCCTCCAGCAGGGCCCTGTGACAAGGAACATGGGACATGGGAGCTCTGTAGGCAGCAAGAAGCCCTGCTGCCCTGCCTCGTGCTGGGAGGGCCAGAGTGTGTGGGGGAGTTACAATTTTTTAAAAATTTTATTCATTTATTTGCAAGCAGAGAGAGAGATAGAGACAGAGAGAGAAAGAATGGGCATGCCAGGGTCTGTAGCCACTGCAAACAAACTCCAAATGTATGTGCTGCTTGTGCTTCTGGCTTACATGGGTCTTGGGGAACTGAACCTGGGTCCTTTGGCTTCACAGGCAAACACCTTAACTGCTAAGCTGTCTCTCCAGCCCAAAAGTTATAATTTTTTTTTGGGGGGGGGGCTTGAGGTAGGGTTTCACTCTAGTCCAGGCTGACCTGGAATTCATTATATAGTCTCAGGGTGGCCTCAAACTCATGGTGATCCTCCTACCTCTGCCTCCCCAGTGAGTGCTGGGATTAAAGTCATGCGCCACCACATCTGGCTAAAAGTTACAATTTTCTACAATGAACTTTTTTATTTTCTGAGGTAGGGTCTCACTCTAGCCCAGGCTGACCTGAAACTTACTCTGTAGCCCCAGGATGTCTTCTCTTCGAACTCATGGCATCTTCCCACTTCAGTCCTCCAAGTGGAGTGCTAAGACTAAAGTTCTGACAATGAATTTTTAGTGCTACAGCTCAGTGGCCAAGGTCTTGCCTGGTGTGAGACCCTGAATTCATCCCCAACACAGCAAAAATAATTAAATTAAACTGGTCATAGTGGCTTATGCCTTTAATCCCAGCACTTGGGAGGAAGTGGTAGGAGGATTGCTGTGAGTTCAATATCACCCTGAGACTACACAGTGAATTCCAGGTCAGCCCAGGCTAGAGTAAGACCCGACGTTGAAAAACCAAAATAATAATAATTAAATTATTTAATAATGATGGCAATGGGACTGCATACCTGTTGTCCCAGCACTGGACCATGGAGGCAGGAAGACCAGTAGTTCAAGGTCACTCTTGGCTATATAGTGAGTTCCAGGTCAGCATGGCTACATGTAAGACCACCTCAAAACCCAAAATAAGCCAGGCATGGTGGCACATGCCTTTAATCCCAGCAGTCTGGAAGCAGGAGGATCCCTGTGCATTCAAGGCCACCCTGAGACTACATAGTGAATTCTAGATCAGCCTGAGCTAGATCAAGACTCTACCTTGAAAACAATAACAAAAAAAGAAAGAAAGAAACAGGCTTGTCCTAGCACTCGGGAGGTGAAGGTAGAATTGTTGTGAGTTCAAGGCCACCCTGAGACTACATAGTGAATTCTAGATCAGCCTGAGCTAGATCAAGACTCTACCTTGAAAACAATAACAAAAAAAGAAAGAAAGAAACAGGCTTGTCACATCTTTTAAAACAAAAACAAAAACAAAACAGAAAAAAAAAACAGTTTAAGGCCACCCTGAGACTACATAGTGAATTCTAGGTAAGCCTGGGCTACAGAGTGAGACCCTGTCTCAAACTGTGCCCCTACAAAAAAGAATAGGGAGCCAGGCATGGTGATGCACATCTTTTAAAAAAACAAAAACAAAAACAAACAAAAAAAAAAACAAGCCTTTATTATTTTATTTATTTTTGGAGAGAGAGACAGAGAGAGACAGAGAGGGAGAGGGAGAGGGGAGATAGAGATAGGATCACCAGCAATCTCTCAGCTGCTGTGAACATAAATCTAGATGTCTGGGCCCTTGCCTCACTTTGCATCTGGCCTAAATACGTGGGACCTGGAGAGATGGAACCAGCGTTCTTAGGCTTAAAGGCAGGCGCTTAGCCGCTAAGCCATCTCTCCAGCCCGTGATGCCATCTTTAATCCCAGCACTCAGGAGGCAGAAATAGGAGGATCACCATGAATTTGAGGGAAGCCTGAGATTACATAGTGAATTCCAGGTTAGTCTGTCTCAAATAAATAAAAATTAAAAAAAAAAAAAAAACCTAAATAAGTAAGTAAGTAAATAAATAAATAAATGGGGTTGGGAGATGGCTAAGTAGTTAAAGGCTCTTGCTTGCGAAGCCTGCCAACCTGGGTACAATTCCCCAGCAACACACATTAAGCTAGATGGGCATTCATTTGCAGTGGCAAAAGACTCTGGCGCACCTGTGCACACATGCACACATCATAGATAAAATTAATTTAAAAAAATGTAAGAGCTTTTATTTATTCACTGTGGGCAGTGTCTTTGGAGGCTTGGATACAGAGCCAAGTTGTCTAGACAAGCCTGGCAGGGCCATCCCCAGCCGCCTCCACCTTCATTTCCTGGATCCTCATGCGAACCACACCAGCGTCCAGGATGTGAAGAGCAGGGTAGCATCAGACTGAGCCAGGCACAGATGGAGCTATCAGTCTTTGTCACTCTGGTCAATGTGACACATCCTGCCCTGTCTAGGGGCCTGCTGGGGACCATGCATGTGCCAACCCTGACCAAGGCCCTGGGGAAGCAGAAGTGCCCGGGGTCTAAAGGAGTGTCAGCCAGAAGGTCCTTGATCCTTAGTCCTTGTGTGCAAGACCCTTACCTGGAGCTCCTGGTGCAAGTTAGTGACAGGACCTTGGGCACGGCAGCTCCCACTGTCTGCAGTCAGTCAGGGCCACAGATTCAAACAATGTGTGTGCCCTGACACACGAGGAACATCCTGTAGGGCCATCCTATAGTTAAGACTCAGCCTGTGGACCCCCAACTGGCATCTTCCAATGAAGAGGCCCTGGTGGCACCAATTTCCAGCCCCAGAGAAAAATCCCAGGGACCTATGTTTTTTTGGGCAGCAAGGGTATGTATGGTGGTCTGATTTGTGTCCCCCAGGGAGGTCTGAGTCGTGTCCCCTATAGAATCACATGTTTTCAATACTTGATCCTCAGCTGGTGGCAGTTTGGAAAGTAGAGACTTGCTGGAGGAGTTTCTGGAGATAAGATTTGGGGTTCATACCCAGCTCCCCCCTTTTTGGGGGGGTTTCGAGGCAGGATCTCACTCTAGATCAGGCTGACCTGGAATTCACTATGTAATCTCAGGGTGGCCTCAAACTCATGGCGATCCTCCTACCTCTGCCCCCCGAGTGCTGGGATTAAAGGCTTGCACCACCATGCCCGGCTCCCCCTCTTATTGTTTTTATTATTTTATTATTTTTGGAGAGAGACACAGAGAGAAACAGATAGAGAGGGAGAGGAAGACAGACAGAGATGGGCACGCCAGCAGTCTCTCAGCTGCTGAGAACCAAATCCAGATGTGTGTGCC
Source organism: Orientallactaga sibirica (assembly GCA_036365145.1). Taxonomy (NCBI): domain Eukaryota; kingdom Metazoa; phylum Chordata; class Mammalia; order Rodentia; family Dipodidae; genus Orientallactaga; species Orientallactaga sibirica. The sequence goes on along the minus strand of JAEOAD010000049.1, from coordinate 15,335,788 downwards.
CCCTTGTGGGCAAGTGTGGCCTTGCGCCCTTGTGTCACTTTGCATCTGGCTAAACATGGGACCTGGAGATTGGAACCGCTGGAGATTGGAACCAGTGTTCTTAGGCTTAGCAGGCAGGCGCCTTAACTGCTAAGCCATCTCTCCAGCCCCCTCTTATTGTTTTTACAGCTGCTGTGACATATAGGTGATGCCCAGCCTCTGCTCCATCATCCTTCCACTAGAGACTGAAGACAGAAATAAACCCTTTCCTCCCATCAGCTGCTTTTTATTATGTGGTTTGTCCCAGCAACACAAAGGTAGTTACAATGAAGGGTGACCCACTTCCTCCCACTAAGTGTGAAATCTAAGAGGGGCTTTGGAGGAAGAAGACCCCAGACCTAAGTAGGGCACCATGCAGACGGTGGGCTTCTTTAGACCACTCAAATGACTCTGTCCTTCCACAGAGCATACTGGGCACCATTTAGTTCCCTCTCTGTGGCAAGAGCATTGTACTTTTTTTAATCTATTTTTATTTTATTTATTAAAGATAGAGAGAGAGTGTGTGAGAATGGGCACACCAGGGCCTCTAGCCACTGCAAACAAACACCAGACACATGTGCCACCATGTGCATCTGGCTTACATGGGACCTGGAGAATTGAACCAGGGTCCTTAGGTTTCGCAGGCATGCGCCTTAACCGCTAAGCCATTTCTCCAGTCCCGAGCATTGTACTTTTGCTTCTTAGTAAACTTAATGTAAGCTTTTTCTCTAATTCTTTCTACTCCTTCATTGCCTGTGAGATTCACTCTTCCACTCTGTGAGACAAGGAACCTAGAGACCCTGACTCAGTGGAGCTCTGATGATGGCCAAGTCCTATACTGTAGTTCAAGTTAAGCCCACAACTGTCTCTACTGCTCTTAAAGAAACTGTTAAGATGAGTGCTCAGCCCAGTGCTCCACTGTTATCTGGGACTTTAGCACATGCCAAGTCCCTGACACCATGGGGCTGGGAAATCTGTGCGCTCCCTGGAGAAGAGTTCTAGAAGACCAGTCTGGTCTCCCCAAAGGCCTCTGCTCTGTCCTATAATACAATCCAACACAGCTGGGCTAGAGAGATGCTCATGTTTCCTGTGAGCATAAGGATTGGACTTCTAGTCCCAAAACCCACAAGGGGCAGAGCTGTAATCCTAATGCAGGGAGGTAAGACAGGAGGATCCGGGGCTTGCTGACTAGCTAGTCGGTGTGCTGGGGGACTTTTAGGCCAGTAAGAGATCCTGTCTCAAAAAAAGGTGGATGAGCCGGGCATGGTGGCGCACGCCTTTAATCCCAGCACTTGGGAGGCAGAGGTAGGAGGATCGCCATGAGTTCAAGGCCACCCTGAGTCTACATAGTGAATTCCAGGTCGGCTTGGACTAGAGTGAAACCTTACCTTGAAAAACCAAAAAAAAAGGTGGATGGACAAGCAGGGTGTGGTGGTGCAGGCCTTTAATCCCAGCACTTAGGAGGCAGAGGTAGGAGGATCGCCATGAGTTGGAGGCCACCCTGAGATTATATAGTTAATTCCAGGTCAGCCTGGACTACAGTGAGACCCTACCTCAGAAAAACAAACAAAATAAATCAAAAAGGTGGATGGAGCCTGAGTAATGACACCCAAGATTGTCCTCTGGCCTTGACACACATGCCTGCACCTGTACCAATACACACACACTTACACATACACACATAGAGAGAGAAAGGAAAATCCACAAGCCCCAGCTGGGATGTGGCTTAGTGGAGGGCACTACCCCATACATGTAAGGTTCTGGCAGAGCAACAAGATGGCTACAAGCATAGCCCAGGGCTGTCCCCGGAGACCCCATCAGCTGGAGGGTCCTAGGATATCCCAGAACTGATGTCACGAGAGAGAGGAGAGGAGGGGTTTTTTATGTAGGTGCCAGGAGTGGTGGAAAGCTCAAGGAGACTCACGCGGTCTCCAGCTCGCCCTCCTCGCGCTGCCGCCGCGCTCCTCCTGGGACACTCGGTGCTGCTGCAGCATGGCCTCGGGTCCACATGCGCCTGCCGCTGGTTCAGCTCCTTCAGCTCCTGCAGGTTCTCCAGCACCTCCATCTCCAGCTTCGAGTCCTTTGTGCGGTTCTCCAGTACCTGATGGTGGGCGGGGGCAGGGGCGGCCGGTGGGGGTGAGTTCTGCACCGGGCAAGTGCACCCATCCCAGGAAAGCTCACTCCTGTCCCAGAGTCACCTTCATGGGGTTGTTCAGCTCCTCCTCCTCCCGCTCCTTCTGCACACGCTTCTCCTCCTCCTCCAGGAGCTTCTCGGCCTGGAAGTTGCGTGTGGCTCCGTGCTCCATGGTATAGTCTGTGTTTTCCGGGTCTGTCTGGGTAGGTAGGGACAGGCGTCAGTAGAAACATCTCCTCAGTAGCTGCTGCAGGCAAGGTTTCATTCTTTGCCAGCTTCTTTCCCATTCTTGTCTAGGTGCCTGGTGAACAGGGTCTTTTCTTTTTCTTTCTCTTTTTCTTTCTTTCTTTTTTTAAATTTATTTATTGGAGAGAGAGAAAGAGGCAGAGAGAGAGAGAGAGAGAGAGAGAGAATATGGGTGTGCCAGGGCATCCAGCCACTGCAAATGAACTCCTGACACATGTGCCACCTTGTGCATCTGGTTTATTTGAACTGAACGTGGTTCCTTTGGATTTGCAGGTAAGTGCCTTAACGGCTAAGCCATCTCTCCCTCCAACATCTTTCTTTCACATATTCTTGGTGCCCCCTCTGCAGAAGCAGCTGACTCTGATATAAGCAGTGCACCTACCACCTGCTCCATTACTTTCTACATTTCCCACTGTGGGGCTTAGGACCTCCCGACCCTCCCTATGTGCCCCACACCCTGCTTGTTGTGTGTGGGGGGGCATATCTGCCATCCCAGCATACAGGAGGAGGAGGCAGGAGGATCAGGAGCTCAAGGTCATCCTCTGCTCTATATCGAGCAATATGAGATCCTGTACCAGAAAACCAAGTAGGGGGCTGGAAGATGGCTCAGCAGTTAAAGGACCTGCTTGTAGAGCCTAGCAGACTGGGTTCAATTCTCAAGTACCCATGTAAAGCCAGATGCAACATGGTGCTTGCAAATGTGACCCAATGTGCCTGTGACAAAGGAGCAAAGCCAGGAGAAACCAAAGTTCATAGATGGCCAGGCTGCTCCATCTGTAGTCTGGCAGTTCATTTGTAGCACAGACCCTGTCTCCAAGAAGGTGGTGCACAGACACCTGGAAGCTGTCTTCTGACCTCCACACATGCACTAGAGCACATATGACCAGACACACATGAATAGTAAATTAATTAAATATATAACTTTTCTATAATCTTTTGTTGTGGATGGACAAGCAGGGTGTGGTGGTGCAGGCCTTTAATCCCAGCACTTAGGAGGCAGAGGTAGGAGGATCGCCATGAGTTGGAGGCCACCCTGAGATTATATAGTTAATTCCAGGTCAGCCTGGACTACAGTGAGACCCTACCTCAGAAAAACAAACAAAATAAATCAAAAGGTGGATGGAGCCTGAGTAATGACACCCAAGATTGTCCTCTGGCCTTGACACACATGCCTGCACCTGTACCAATACACACACACTTACACATACACACATAGAGAGAGAAAGGAAAATCCACAAGCCCCAGCTGGGATGTGGCTTAGTGGAGGGCACTACCCCATACATGTAAGGTTCTGGCAGAGCAACAAGATGGCTACAAGCATAGCCCAGGGCTGTCCCCGGAGACCCCATCAGCTGGAGGGTCCTAGGATATCCCAGAACTGATGTCACGAGAGAGAGGAGAGGAGGGGTTTTTTATGTAGGTGCCAGGAGTGGTGGAAAGCTCAAGGAGACTCACGCGGTCTCCAGCTCGTCCTCCTCGCGCTGCCGCCGCTCGCGCTCCTCCTGGGACACTCGGTGCTGCTGCAGCATGGCCTCGAAGTCCACATGCGCCTGCCGCTGGTTCAGCTCCTTCAGCTCCTGCAGGTTCTCCAGCACCTCCATCTCCAGCTTCGAGTCCTTTGTGCGGTTCTCCAGTACCTGATGGTGGGCGGGGGCAGGGGCGGCCGGTGGGGGTGAGTTCTGCACCGGGGCAAGTGCACCCATCCCAGGAAAGCTCACTCCTGTCCCAGAGTCACCTTCATGGGGTTGTTCAGCTCCTCCTCCTCCCGCTCCTTCTGCACACGCTTCTCCTCCTCCTCCAGGAGCTTCTCGGCCTGGAAGTTGCGTGTGGCTCCGTGCTCCATGGTATAGTCTGTGTTTTCCGGGTCTGTCTGGGTAGGTAGGGACAGGCGTCAGTAGAAACATCTCCTCAGTAGCTGCTGCAGGCAAGGTTTCATTCTTTGCCAGCTTCTTTCCCATTCTTGTCTAGGTGCCTGGTGAACAGGGTCTTTTCTTTTTCTTTCTCTTTTTTTCTTTCTTTCTTTTTTTTTAAATTTATTTATTGGAGAGAGAGAAAGAGGCAGAGAGAGAGAGAGAGAGAGAGAGAGAATATGGGTGTGCCAGGGCATCCAGCCACTGCAAATGAACTCCTGACACATGTGCCACCTTGTGCATCTGGTTTATTTGAACTGAACGTGGTTCCTTTGGATTTGCAGGTAAGTGCCTTAACGGCTAAGCCATCTCTCCCTCCAACATCTTTCTTTCACATATTCTTGGTGCCCCCTCTGCAGAAGCAGCTGACTCTGATATGAGCAGTGCACCTACCACCTGCTCCATTACTTTCTACATTTCCCACTGTGGGGCTTAGGACCTCCCGACCCTCCTATGTGCCCCACACCCTGCTTGTTGTGTGTGGGGGGCATATCTGCCATCCCAGCATACAGGAGGAGGAGGCAGGAGGATCAGGAGCTCAAGGTCATCCTCTGCTCTATATCGAGCAATATGAGATCCTGTACCAGAAAACCAAGTAGGGGGCTGGAAGATGGCTCAGCAGTTAAAGGACCTGCTTGTAGAGCCTAGCAGACTGGGTTCAATTCTCAAGTACCCATGTAAAGCCAGATGCAACATGGTGCTTGCAAATGTGACCCAATGTGCCTGTGACAAAGGAGCAAAGCCAGGAGAAACCAAAGTTCATAGATGGCCAGGCTGCTCCATCTGTAGTCTGGCAGTTCATTTGCAGCACAGACCCTGTCTCCAAGAAGGTGGTGCACAGACACCTGGAAGCTGTCTTCTGACCTCCACACATGCACTAGAGCACATATGACCAGACACACATGAATAGTAAATTAATTAAATATATAACTTTTCTATAATCTTTTGTTTTTGAAGAAAGTCTCATAGCCCAGACTAGTCTTGAGCAACTGAACCTCCATTGTCTGCCTCTAGAAGCCTAGAATGACAGAACTATGCCACCACGCCCAAAGCCTAGAATGACAAAACTATGCCACCACACCCAGCCTTGAAATATTTCTTCATCAAAGAAAACAATGTTTACAGCAAAAATAGAAAACATTCTAGGCTGGAGAGATGGCTCAGCAGTTAAGGAGCTTCCTTGAAAGGCCTGTTCGATTCCCCAGTACCCATGTAAAACCAGATGCACAAAGAGGCACATACATCTGGTGTTCATTTGCAGTGGCTAGAGGCCCTGGCATGCCCATCCATTCTCTCTATGTGTCTTTCTCTCTCTGTTTGCAAATAAACAAATATATATATATATTCTTTTGGGGGTGGTTTTCCGAGGTAGGGTCTCACTCTAGGCTCGGCAAATAAATATTTTTTAAAAATAGAAAATAAAGCCGGGCATGGTGGCGCACGCCTTTAATCCCAGCACTCGGGAGGCAGAGGTATGAGGATCACGGAGAGTTCGAGGCCACCCTGAGACTACATAGTTAATTCCAGGTCAGCCTGGACCAGAGTGAGACCCTACCTTGCGAAAAAAAAAAAAAAAAAAAAAAAAAAAAAAAAAAAAAAAAAAAAAAAAAAAAAAAAAAAAAAAAAAAAAAAAAAAAAAAGAAAATAGGGGGCTGGAGAGATGGCTTAGTGGTTAAGGCACCTGCCCGCTAAGCCTAAGAACCCAGTTCCAATCTCCAGGTCCCAGGTTTAGCCAGATGCAAAGTGATGCAAGGGCGCAATGCCACACTTGTCCACAAGGGGGCGCATGCATCTGGATTTCGTTCACAGCAGTTAAGAGACTGCTGGCACGCCTATTGTCTATCTGTCTCCCTTTCCCTCTCTGTCTGTCTCTCTCCAAAAATAAAAATTAAAAAATAAATAGAAAATAGGGCCTAGCATGGTGGCGCATGCCTTTAATCCCAACACTGGGGAGGCAGAGGTAGGAGGATTGCCACGAGTTCAAGGCCACCCTTAGACTACATAGTGAATTCCAGGTCAGCCTGAGTTAGAGTGAGACCCTACCTCGAAAAAGAAAGAAAGAAAGAAAGAAAGAAAGAAAGAAAGAAAGAAAGAAAAAGAAAGAAAGAAAGAGAGAGAGAAAAGAAAAGAAAAGAAAAGAAAAGAAAAGAAAAGAAAAGAAAAGAAAAGAAAAGAAAAGAAAAGAAAAGAAAAGAAAAGAAAAGAAAAGAAAAGAAAAGAGGGCTGGGCTGGGCGTGGAGGCACACGCCTTTAATCCCAGCACTTGGGCAGCAGACATAGGAGGACCACTGTGAGTCTGAGGCCATCCTGAGACAACATAGTGAATTCCAGGTCAGCCTGAGCTGGATGGAGTGAGACCCTACCTCAGAAAACCAAAAAAAAAAAAAAAAAAAAAGAGAGAGAGAAAAAGAAAAAGAAAATAGGGCTAGGTAAATGGCTTAGTAGTTAAGGTGTTTGCCTGCAAAGCCTAAGGACCCCAGTTCAATTCCCCAGGACCCACATAAGCCAGATGCACAAGGGAGCACATGCATCTGGAGTTTGTTTGCAGTGGCTGGAGGCTCTGGTGTGCCCGTTGTCTCTCTGCCTCTCCCCCCCCCCAGATAAATAAATAAAATATTTTTTAAAACAGAAAATAGCCAGGCATTGTGGGACACACCTTTAATCCCAGCACTCCGGAGGCAGAGGTAGGAGGATTACCGTGAGTTCGAGGCTACCCTGAGAGTACATAGTGAACTCCAGGTCAGCCTGAGCTAGAGTGAAACTCTAGCTTGAAAAAACAAAATAAAATAAAATAAAAATAAAAATTCAGACAGTATAGAAAAAGAAGTTTTAAGTTGTCCTTTCCCTAGTCCCAAATCCTTAAAGTAACAAATCAAAGGAAAGCTATAGCTGGCTTTGGAGGCATAAGCATTTAGTCCCAGCACTTGGGAGGCAAGATCACTGGGAGTTTGAGGCCAGCCTGGGTTAAAGAGTTCCAAGTCAGTTTGGGCTACAGTGTGAGACTTGACTTCAAAGCATCAGGATGTGGTCAGCGGTAGAGTGACAGCCTAGAACCCAGTGTGGGCTGGGGACATTGTCAACAGTATGGTGACAACCTAGAATCCATAGTGAGGCTGGGGGCGTGGCCAGAGGTAGAGTGACAGCCTAGAACTCACAGTGAGGGTTGGGGGTGTGGTCGGTGGTAGAGTGCCAGCCTACAACCCACAGTGAGGCTGGGGGCGTGGTCAGTGGTAGAGTGACAGCCTAGCACCTACAATGAGGGTTGGGTGTATAATCATGTATAATCCACTGGCTTGTGTTTACAAGTGATGCCACCAAAAATACCTCCCTGGAATCCTTGTCACCTTCCTGGAGATAAGCTGAACAGAGCTCTGGAGGAGGCAGGCACGTGTGGGCCATTTCAGGTTCATCTCAGTGAAGGAGGCTGTGGAGGTAGAGCAGCTGCCCTACCTTGAAGGTGATCTCCGCCAGGCAGCGCGTGCATTTGATGTAGAAGCGAAAGATGGGAAGGCCCAGGTAGACCTCGTTCTGCACTGTCTCCTTGCGGGCATTGAACTTCTTGCCCTTATAGATGTACTCTCCACACGTCTTACACCTGTGTGGGGGGATGGGAGCCGCATGCTACCTTGGAACCAGCTCCTACTGCAGATGCCACACACCAACATGACATGGCAGCCTGCTTGCCTCTCGGGATGAAGAGTTCCCTCCCTAAATCCACGGATTCCCCACTTCTAGGCTGGCTCCTCTCATTCAGGTCTGTCTGGCCTCTACCAAGTTTCACCTCCTCAGGAAACACTCAGACTGGAGGCCAGAAGCATACTTGGTGCACATGTAGCCTCCGCAAAGTCACACAGATGACCACAGGTCTCCCTCCTCCATCCCTGGCCATGTGCTCCTGGCCCAGCCCACTTGTGGCTGTGCCAACCAACACCCTGGCTCCATCCTGCCTCAGGGCCTTTGCTCTGCCAGCCCCATGGCCCAACACCCCTCCCTAACTCAGTACCCAGTTGAGGATGGCCCCCTCTCCGTGGCCAATATTACCACTCCACCTGCTTCGTGTCCCAGCACCTGTGTGAAGGCCTCTGACTACATGTTTATCATTCGTGCTCCCTGTTAAACATTGCCACCACGAGCCAGGGACTTGGTCGGTGGCACTGCATACATGGGGAAAACAGCAAGTGACTCACCAATGACTTTGGGAACAAAGGAATGAAGAAATGAAAGTAAGGGTGACACTCCATCTACCATCAGCTTGATCAGGTCAGGAATCAAGGAAGAGACATGCCTCTTGGGCGCCACCATGACAGGCTTAAATCGCTTCTTCTTCTTCTTCTTCTTTTTTTTTTTTTTGGTTTTTGCAAGGCAGGGTTCCACTTTAGCCCAGGCCAAAGCTGACCTGGAATTCATTCTGTAGTCTCAGGGTGGCCTCAAACTCAGAGGGATCCTCCTACCTCTGCCTCCCAAGTGCTGGTATTAAAAGTATGCACTACCACGCCTAGCCCCAGTGTTTCAATTTTTAAAAATATGTGGAGAAATTGAATCCAGGACCTTGCACTTGCTCTACCACTGAGTCCCCCTCAGCTCCATGTGAGTTTAATCTCAGGGAGGAACAAAGTAAGGCTGGGGAGAGGTGGCTGCCTCATCATACCAATGTCTGAGGTAGGACTAGTGGCCTGGTCTGAATGCTGGGAATAGCCACCTCTGAAAACATGGTGACTGGGTCCACTTGATGTGATATGATGCTGGGGACCCCAAGGCACCCACCTCATGTTGAAAGGTGCCATCAAGCGAACAACGTACTGCCGATCCTTGGGTAGCTTGAGTTTGGGAATCTTTGACGGGTCAAAGTCAGGTGGGTAGTATTTCTGCGGGGAGAAAAAAGGGGTGAGGGATGGGTGTGTTTTGAAGCAGAGGCAAGACACAAAAAATGAAGGGGGTCTGGAAGCCACATGGGAGGATGTAAGGATAGCCAGGTCAGAGGTTCATCAAGGGCCCAGGACAGTCAGTTGTGGGAAGATAATAAGGCAGTGTGGGGGGAAGGGACAGTGTACAAGCTTGCAGAATCCGCTCCCAGGGAGTGGCCAGGTTCCCGTAACTCCTGAGTGACAACATGTATGAAATGCTGCTTGCCAGGGAAAGTTCTAGAGACCCAGGGTTTGTAGTAGGGGCTACCGATGGAGTCCCTTCTGTCCATCACGTGCCAAGACTGTAGAAGGAACCAGATGGCTTAACAGAAACCAAATTGTTGGTACAAGTCACAAAACACTGACGGTCTTACCAGGGGAGAGGAAACCCCCTGGCATATAGCTCACGATGCCAGCCAAGGGCAAAGCTGACAAGTAAGAACCTCTAGACAGGGGCTGGAGAGATGGTTCAGTGGTTAAGGTGCTTGCCTGCAAAACCTAACCACCCAGGTTTGATTTGATGTAAAGCCTAGATGCACAAGGTGGTGCATGTATCTGGAGTTGGTTTGCAGTGGCTGGAGGATCTGGTGTGCCCATTCTTTCTTTCTTTCTCTCTGCTTGCAAATAAATAAAAATAAATAAGTAGAGCCAGGCATGGTGGCACACACCTTTAATCCCAGCACTCGGGAGGCAGACGTAGGAGGACCCCGAAGAGTTCAAGGCTACCCTGAGACTACATACTGAATTCCAGGTCAGCCTGAGCTAGAATGAAACTTTACCTCAGAAAACAAAACAAAAAAGTAAATAACTAATTTCTAAGGTAATGTGATGAGTCCTTAGGATATATGCCTAGGAGCGGTATAGTTGGGTTATAGGGTAAATCTATTTTTAGCTGTCTCACTGATGTCCACAATGGCTGCATTACATTAGATATACTTGCACATCCATGTTTATTGCTGCTCTATTCACAATACCTAGGAACTGGAACCAGCCTAGATGTGCCTCAACTGATGAATGGATGATGAAGATGTGGGAATTTACACAATGGAGTTCTATTCAGTTCTATTCAGAAAAATGAAACTATGAAATTTACAGGGAAATGGATGGACCTGGAAAGGTTTATATTTAGTGAGGCAATGGCTTATGTGGGATCTAGAGTCGAACATAGGTCCTTTGGCTTTGCAAGCAAAGGCCTTAATCACTAAGCTGTCTCTCCAGCCCATACTCTCACTTTTGGTTAGAGAAGATTCTCTTTTCAGATGGTGGTGACCTCTGGGATGACTCAAAAAGCACCATAGTTCTGAGAAGTGATAAAGGAGTGCTCAGCACTGAAACATCTCTATCACACCTTCCAAGGCTCAGGGTCCATTGTGGAAGAGGTGGGAGAAGAATATAAGAGCCAATGCAGTCTTCCAGACACAAAATGGCCTGGATATCCATGAACTCACAATGCCTGGCACTACTGACACAAGACCAGTACAATAGGAGGAAAAAATGATAACATCAAAATAAAAGAGAGACTGATTGAGAGAGGGAGGTGATATGATGGAGAGGAGAGTAATGAAGGGGAAAGTGAGGAGGGGAGGGAATTATCATGGTTTGTTTTCTATAATTATGTCAATAATTAAAAAAATTTTTTAAAGCCAGGTGTGGTGGCTTACACCTTTAATCCCATCACTTGGGAGACAGAGGTAAGAGGATCGTTGTGAGTTCGAGGCCACCCTGAGACTATATAGTTATTTCCACGTCAACCTGGGCTAGAGTGCGACCCTACCTCGAAAAACAAAATAAATAAATAAATAAATAAATAAATAAATAATAAAAAAAGAGCTGGGCATGGTTGCGCACGCCTTTAATCCCAGCACTCCGGAGGCAGAGGTAGGAGGATCACTGAGAGTTTGAGGTCACCCTGAGACTACATAGTGAATTCCAGGTCAGCCTGAGCTAGAGTGAAACCCTACCTTGGAAAACCACAAAATAAATAAATAAAAATAATAATAAAAGAGAATTCTAGTACTGGAGGGATGGCTTAGTGGTTAAGGCGCTTGCCTGTAAAACCTAAGGATCCAGGTTTGATTCTCCAGATTCCATGTAAGCTAGATGCACATGACGGCACATGCATCTGGAGTTTGTTTGCAGTGGCTAGAGGCCCTAACATGTCCATTCTCTTTCTCTCTAATAAATAAATAAAAAATAAAATATTAAAAAAAAGAATTTCTAGACAAAGTTGCCTGAGGCCTTGTTCCTGCATAGGAGTCTGAAGTGAGGAATGTAGGGACAGTGACTTTGGACTTTGGTTTAGGAAAATCACTGTGAGCCAGCCATGGTGGTGCACAACTGACAGCTATCACCTGAGAGGCTGAGACAGGAAGAGGTTGAGCTCCAGGCCAGCCTGGGCTACACAGATAGGAAAGGTATGAGCTCCAGGGTGGCCTGGGCTACAAAGAGTCTGAAAAACAAAAAGCAACAACAACCCACTTCCCAAAAACCTCAAAAGCAAAGTAATAATAATAATAATAGTAACTCCAGGGAGAAATAAAATAAGACTTAGTTTTTAACACTGTCTTCCTTGTATAATCCTTGCAGAGACTCCAAGAACATGCTGGGTGGTGACAGATACCTATAACCTGGCATTTGGGAAGCTGTGACAGGGAAACTGGTATGTTGAGGCCAGCCTGAGCCACATAGCAAGTGATCTTGTGACTCAGGCTGGAGAGATGGCTTAGCGGTTAAGGCACTTGCCTGCAAAGCCTAAAGACCCATGTTTGGTTCTCCAGATCCCATATAAGCAAGATGCACAAAGGTGAGGCAAGCACAAGGTCACACATACTCACTAGGTGGTGCAAGTGTCCAGAGTTCAACTGCAGTGGCTGAGGCCCTGGCGTGCCAATTCTCTCACTCTCTTTCTGTTTATCTCTCTCTCTCTGTCTCTCACTCTCTCTAAAAACATAAAATTTAAAAAAAGATCCTGTGCCTCAAAACAAACAAATAGGGCTGGAGAGATGGTTCAGTGGTTAAAGGTGCTTGTTTGCAAAGCCTGATGAGCCAGGATTGATTCCACAGTACCCACATAAAGACAGATGCACAAAGTGAGGCATGCATCTGGAGGAGTTCATCAGGAGTGGCAGAATGCACCGGCACGCCCATTCCCTTTCTCTACTTACAAATAAATAAATAAATATTAACAACAAACAGCTGGGGCTAGAGAGATGGCTTAGCGGTGAAGGTGCCTGCTTCTAAGCCTAAGAACACTGGTTCCAATCTCCAGGTCCCATGTTTAGCCAGATGCAGTGATGCAAGGGCGCAATACCACACTTGACCACAAGGGGGCGCACACATCTGGATTTCATTCACAGCAGCTGAGAGGCTGCTGGTGTGCCCATCTCTGTCTGTCTTCCTCACCATCTCTCTGTGTCTCTTTCCAAAAAAACAAACAAACAAACAAACAAAAAAAACAGCTGCTGGGCATGGTGGCGCACGCCTTTAATCCCAGCACTTGGGAGGCAGAGGTAGGAGGATCACCATGAGTTCAAGGCTACCTTGAGACTACATAATGAATTCCAGGTCAGCCTGGCCTAGAGTGAGACCCTACCTCGAAAAACCAAAAAAAAAAAAAACCCTCCAGGAAATGAAGACCAAAATTTACCCATTTTACATGTGAGGAACCTAAGTCAGTGATTGAGGATTGAGATCTAGTGACATAAATTTGTAGGAAATGCTTGTGTAACACTGTAGGAACATGGGCCAAGGCACTTTGGAGGAGGGGCCAGAGAGATGGCTCAGAGGTTACAGCGCTTGCCTGCAAAGACTAATGACCCAGGTTCAATTCCCCAGTATCCACGTAAAGCCAGACGCACAATGTGGCGCATATAACTAGAGTTCCTCTGCAGTAGCAAGAGGCTCTGGCACACCCTTTCTCCTTGCAAATACATACATAAATAAATAATGTTTTTAAAAACTGGGAATAGGAGCCGGGCATAGTGGCGCACGCCTTTAATTCCAGCACTTGGAAGGCAGAGGTAGGAAGATCCCTGTGAGTTCAGGGCCATCCTGAGACTACATAGTGAATTCCAGGTCAGCCTAGGTTAGAGACTCTACCTCGAAAAAAAAAATTTTGGGGAGGAGGGCTGGAGAGGTGGCTTAGCGGTCAAGGCATTGGCCTGCAAAGCCAAAGTATCCAGGTTCGATTCCCCAGGACCCACGTAAGCCAGATGCATAACATGGCGCACGCATTTGGAGTTCGTTTGCAGTGGCTGGATGCCCTGGCGCATCCATTCTCTCTCTCTCTCTCTCCCTCCTTATTAAATAAATAAATAAAAATAAAAATTGGGAGGAATCTGGGTAGTCAAAAGGATCCTGATTTAAGAACTCCTCCAAGGCCGAGGGTGGTGGCGCACACCTTTAATCCCAGCACTTGGGAGGCAAAGGTAGGAGGATCGCTGCGAGTTCAAGGCCACCCTGAGACAACATAGGGAATTCCAGGTCAGCCTAGGCTAGAGGGAGACCCTACCTTGGCAAAACAAAGAAAAAAGAAAAAAAAAACCCACAAACCCCAAGAGCTCCTCCAAGAAGTATGAATGGTAGAGATGAGAAGGACGCAGAACTCGTAGGCCCCGCCCCACGAGGCAATGATAGATTTTGATTGGGTATTCCGAGCTCCACCCCCAATGCTGATTAGCTACACCGAGAACAGGACAAGCAGGTTCAAGGAAAGACCTCTCTCAAGGGAAGGGATTGGGAGCAGTACGGGAAGCCCCGCCCCGCGGGAAGCTGTACCGTAAGGAAAAAACGAAATCACCGGAAGGAAGCCTGCTTCTCCCGGAGCCCCCGCTCTAGGCAGAAGGCTTGCGTCTGAGAACACTTACGTTTAAAACTTTCCGCTCCGACATCTTCGCTTCCTACTTGTCACTACAGCGTCCGAGAAGTCGCTGGGCCCTGTCGTAAGGGTACTTCTCCGACTGGGTCCCGCACTTCCGGTTGCGTCATTTCCGTACCCCACCTCAACTTTTTCATTGGCTATCATTGCCGTTTATCAAGCTCTGAGTCCGACACGCTTTCTCACCCCAGTGTTACAGTAGGTGTGGCGTACAATGAAGGTTCCGGTGTCCACCTCGATTTGGGGGAATTCGAAGGTATGGGAGAGCTGTAGCTCCTCCTACCTAAAAGTTGGCTGTTAATCAGGACACTCTTCGTTCTCCGGGGTTCCGTGGGCGGGGAGGGCTGAAACCCAGGTCCTTTGCACATGCCAAAGTTTTTCGAGGTAGTTTCACTCTAGCTCAGGCTGACCTGGAATTCACTGTATCTCAGGGTGGCCTCGAACTCACAGTGATCCTCCTACCTCTGCCTCCCAAGTGCTGGGATTAAAGGCCTGCGCCACCACACCTGGTTCTTCTCCTCCTCCTCCCCCTCCTCCCCCTCCTTCCCCCTCCTTCCCCCTCCTCCCCCCTCTTCTTCCCCCTCCTCCTCCTTTATTCTTTTTTTTTTTTTTGGTTTTTCAAGGTAGGGTCTTGCTCTAACTCAGGCTGACCTGGAATTCACTATGTAGTCTCAGGCTGGCCTCTAACTCGTGGCGATCCTCCTACCTCTGCCTCCCGAGTGCTGGGATTAAAGGCGCGCCACCATGCCCGGCCTTTTTTTTTTTCCGAGGCAGGGTCTCACTCTAGCCCAGGCTATCCCTCCTCCCAAGTGTTGGGTTTTTTTTTTTTTGTTTTTTGTTTGTTTTTGGTTTTTCAAGGTAGGGTCTCACTCTGGTCCAGGCTGACCTGGAATTAACTATGTAGTCTCAGGGTGGCCTGGAGCTCTCGGCGATCCTCCTACCTCTGCCTCCCGAGTGCTGGGATTAAAGGCGTGCGCCACTACGCCTGGCTTCCAAGTGTTGGGTTTTAAAGGCACGAGTCACCACACCTGGCCTTTTAAATTTTTATTTATTTATTTCAGAAAGAGAAACAAGATGAGAGAATGGGCACCAGGGCCTTTAGCCACTGCAAATGAATTCCAGTTGTATGCACCACTTTGTGCATCTTACTTATGTGGGCACTGGGGAATTGACCACGGGATGGAAGACTTTGGTAGTAAGCATCTTTAACCAATGAGCTCTCTTCCCAGCCCCCCTTTGTTTTCCAAGGGTCTCTCTGTAGCCTTAGGCTAGCCTTGAACTCACAGCAGTCTTCCCGACTCAGCCTCCCCAGTGTTGGGATTAAAGGTGACAATTGGGCTGGAGAGATGGCTTAGCAGTTAAGGCACTTGCCTGTGAAGCCTAAGGACCCAAGTTCGATCCCCCAGTAACTATGTCAAGCCAGATGCACAAAGTGGTGCATGTGTCTGGAGTTTACAGTTGCTAGAGGCCCTGGTACACCCAGTCTCTCTCGTCTTTTTTTCTCTCTCAAATAAACAGGTAAATAAAACATTTTATAAAGGTGACAATGATTCTTTTGTAATTAAATTTTTTTTGAATAAAAAGAAATTACATTCACAGTTCACAAAGCCCCACAGTGTGATGAGAGGAGAAGGGGTTCCCTCATTTCACATGTTGAGAGGTGGAAGTCCAAGGAGGTGAATCCAGTTCTCCAAGGTTGCCCAGCCTGGTGGAAACATCCATCCTCAAGTGCACTACAGCTGGGACAGGTGTTGATGGCTTGGTCTGTCTCTAGAGGGCCTGGGATATCCCACTATTTGCTCAATGTTATTGCAGGGAGGCTCCAGTCACTGGCTTCCCCATAGTCCATGAAGTCCTGAGCTGATACCTGGACACAATACTTGGCGTGAGGCCTCACAGCCCTGAGAGTGAAGGATGTGGCCTCCATGGGTCCCACCTGTGAGCGGAGAGAAAGTTGGGTCACAGGAACACCGAGGTGGGAAGAACCACTGTGTCCAGGATCCTGTCCTCAAGACCGTTGCCTCCTGTCTGGCATCTTGCCCCAGCACTCTGAGACGTCCCCTGTGCAGCCCCACCATGACTTAGGTGTGTCATGAGTGTCCCCCAGGGGTTCACATGGAGGACCACCATTGTGAGACTGGAAACTTCAAACTCACAGGGTTTAGAAGTGCGTCCTCTGAAGCCCGGCTTGGTGGTGCACACCTTTAATCCCAGCACTCAGGAGGCAGAGGTAGGAGGATCGCCATTAGTTTGAGGCCACCCTGAGACTATATAGTGAATTCCAGGTCAGCCTGGACCAGAGTGAGACCCTACCTCAAAAAACCAAAAAGAGGCAGATGGTGGGAGGATTTAATCCCAGCACTTGGGAGGCAGAGGTAGGAGGATCGCTGAGAGTTTGAGGCCACCCTGAGACTATATAGTGAATTCCAGGTCAGCCTGGACCAGAGTGAGACCCTACCTCAAAAAACCAAAAAGAGGGCTGGAGAGAGAGAGCTTAGCAGTTAAGGCGCCTGCCTGCTAAGCCTAAGAACCTGGTTCCAATCTCCAAGTCCCACGCTTAGCCAGATGTAAAGTGACGCAAGGGCACAATGCTGCACTTGCCCACAAGGGGGCGCACACATCTGGATTTCGTTCACAGCAGCTGAGAGACTGCAGGCGTGCCCATTCTCTATCTGTCTCCCTCTCACTCTCTGTCTGTCTCTATGTCTCTCTCCAAAAATAAATAAAAATAAAAATAAATTTTAAAAAAACCAAAAAGAAGGGCTGGAGAGA
Organism: Orientallactaga sibirica; assembly: GCA_036365145.1. Classification (NCBI taxonomy): domain Eukaryota; kingdom Metazoa; phylum Chordata; class Mammalia; order Rodentia; family Dipodidae; genus Orientallactaga; species Orientallactaga sibirica. The sequence goes on along the minus strand of JAEOAD010000049.1, from coordinate 15,318,928 downwards.
TGGCTTAGTGGTTAAGGTGCCTGCCTCCTAAGCCTAAGAATGCTGGTTCCAATCTCCAGGTCCCACGTTTAGCCAGATGCAAAGTGATGAAAGGGCGCGATGCCGCATTTGACCACAAGGGGCCGCACACATCTGGATTTCATTCGCAGCAGCTGAGAGGCTGCTGGCGTGCCCATTTCTGTCTTCTTCTCCCTCTCTCTTTGTCTCTCTCAAAAAAAAAAAAAAAAAAAAAAAAGAAGGAAGGAGGAGAAGGAGAAGAAGTGTGGCCTCTGAGAGGAGATCCAAATTCTATACTGTCACCAGGGAGAGGATGTCACATTGAAGGGCCTTTCTCTCCTTCCCTCCCTCCCTCTCTCTGTCTCTCTTTCTCTCCCTCCTCCTCTCTTACTCATGAGAAAGGATCCATGTCTCCCAGCCTGCTTCCAAATCTCTTTATCATCCAGGATGACCTGGACCTGATCCCCTTGCCACCACCTCCCCAGTGCTAGGATGACCAGTGAGCCACCATGCACAACTCATCCAGGGCTGGGGATTTAAGGGTTAATAAGTCAATGGGGCAAACTAAAAACTGAGAAAATTCCTGAGCTAGAGGGATGGCTTATCGGTTAAGGCGGTTGCCTGCAAAGCCAAAGGATCCAGGTTCAATTCCCCAGGATCCACGTTAGCCAGATGCACAAGGGGGCACATGTGTCTGGAGTTCGCTTGCAGTGGCTGGAGGCCCTGATGCGTCCATTATCTCTCTCTCGCTCTCTTTGTCAAATAAATAAATAAATGGGGGCTGGAGAGATGGCTTAGCGGTTAAGCGCTTGCCTAAGAAGCCTAAGGACCCCTGTTCAAGGATCTATTGCCCAGAACCCATGTAAGCCAGATGCCCAAAGTGGTGTATGCATCTAGAGTTTGTTTCCAGTGGCTGGAGGCCCTGGCATGCCCATTCTCTCTCTCTTTATCTGCCTCTTTCTTTCTCTATCATTCTCAAATAAATAAATAAAATTTAAAAAAAGAAAAAATTTCTTTGAACCATAAAATACCTCCATGGACCACAGTGCAATAAGAACATCTGTCCCAGGACCACAAAACCAGGCCTATAATCTAACGATAGACAAGCTTGACCTCAGAACCATATTTACATTATTGTTTTATCTGTGCCTTTTTTGCTCTAGCCCCCACTTGCTCTTTCCTGCCTCTGGCCCTTTAAAAATCCAGTTCAGGGCTGGAGAGATGGCTTAGTGGTTAAAGCTCTTGCCTGCAAAACCTAATGACCTGAGTTTGAATCCCCAGTAACCATGTAAAGCCAGACCCACCAAAGTGGGTCATGGGCTGCAGGGATGGCTTAATGGTTAAGGTGCTTGCCTACAAAGCCAAAGGACCCAGGTTCAAATCCCCAGGACCCACATTAGCCAGATGCACAAGGGGGCACATACGTCTGGAGTTCATTTGCAGTGGCTGGAGGCCTTAGCATGCCCATTCTCACTCTCTCCCTCTTTCTCTGTCAAATAAATAAATAAAAATATCTTTTAAACTGGGCATGGTGGTGCATGCTTTAATCCCAGCACTCAGGAGGCAGAGGTAGGAGAATCGCCATGAGTTCGAGGCCACCCTGAGAATACAGAGTGTATTCTAGGTCAGCCTGGGCTAGAGTGAGACACTATCTCAAAAAAACAAAAATTGCCGGGCATGGTGGCTCACGCCTTTAATCCCAGCACTTGGGAGGCAGAGGTAGGAGGATCACCATGAGTTCGAGGCCACCCTGAGACTACATAGTGAATTCCAGGTCAGCCTGACCTAGAGTGAGACCCTATCTTGAAAAACCAAAAAAAAAAATATATATATATATATATATTATATAATAAAATATACATATTATAGATATTTTTTAAATGGGTCATGCTTCTGGTGTTCCTTTGCAGTGGCTGGAGGCCCTGTGTGCCCATTCTGGCTCTCTTTTCTCTCTCTCTCTCTCTCTGCTTGCAAATAAATAAATAAAATATTTTAAAATATTTGTACGGGCTGGGCATGGTGGCACACGCCTTTAATCCCAGCACTTGGGAGGCAGAGGTAGGAGGACTGCCGAGAGTTCAAGGCCACCCTGAGACTACATAGTGAATTCCAGGTCAGCCTGGACCAGAGTGAGACCCTACTTGGCAAAACCAAAAAAAAAAAAAAAATTTGTACAGGGCTGGAGAGATGGCTTAGCAGTTAAGTCGTTTGCCTGCAAAGCCAAAGGATCCCTTTTAGATTCTCCAGGACCCACATAAACCAGATATGCAAGGGGTTGCATGCATCTTGAGGTTGTTTACAGTGGCTGGAGGCCCTGGCATACCCATTCTGTCTCTCTTTCTCTCTCTGCCTACTTCTATCCCTCTCAATTAAATAATAAATAAATAAATAAATTTGTAGGAGCCAGGCGTGATGGCACACGCCTTTAATTCCAGCACTTGGGAGACAGAGGTAGGAGGATTGCTATGAGTTCGAGGCCACCCTGAGACTACATAGTTAATTCCAGATCAGCCTGGGCCAGAGTAATACCCTACCTTGAAAAAAAAATTGTAGGGTTTGGAGAGAGATCAGCAGTTAAAGTGCTTGCCTGTGAAGCCTAAGGACCCAGGTTCTATTCCCCAATAACCATGTAAGCCAGGTGTACAAAGTGGTGCATGCATCTGGAGTTCATCTGCAGTGGATGGAAGCCCTGGCATGCCCATTCTCTCTTTATATATCTGCCTCTCTCTTTCTTTTTCTGTCTCTCTTCTCTCTCTTCAATTTTGGGTTTAGCTGGGTATGGTAGCGCACATTTTTAATCCCAGCACTTGAGAGGCAGAGGTAGGAGGATCCCTGAGAGTTCGAGGCCACCCTGAAACTATATAGTGAACTCTAGGTCAGCCTGGGCTAGAGTGAAACCCTATTTCAAAAAACCAAAAATAAATAAATAAATAAATAAATAAATAAATAAATAAATAAATAAAATAAATAAATAATTTGGGCTGGAGAGATGGCTTAGCAGTTAAGGCATTTGCCTGCAAAGCCAAAGAACCCAGGTTCAGTTCCCCAGGATCCACATAAGCCAGATGTACAAGGTACTGGAGTTCATTTGCAGCGGCTGAAGACCCTGATGTACCCATTCTCTCTATATATCTGCCTCTTTCTCTTTCTCAAATAAATAAAATAATCAGTAAATAATTTAAAAAATAGTTTATTTACTTATTTATTTATTTGAGAATGACAGACAGACAGAAAGACAGAAAGAAAGAAAGAAAGAGAGAGAGAGAGAGAGAGAGAGAGAGAATGGGTGCACCAGGGCCTCCAGTCACTGCAAATGAACTCCAGATTGCATGCGCCTCCTTGTGCATCTGGCTTACATGGGCACTGGGGAACCTTGAACTTCCTTAGGCTTCACAAGCAAGTGCTTAACCGCTAAGCCATCTCTCCAGCCCTAAAAAAAAAAAAATAGTTTAAAAAATTGTTTAAAAACCCAGTTTAGCCAAGTGTGGTGTTGCACGCTTTTAATTCCAGCACTCGGGAGGCAGAGGTAGGAGGATCTCTATGAGTTCAAGGCTATCCTGAGATTACAGAGTGAATTTCCAGGTCAGTCTTGGCTAGAGTAAGACCCTACCTTGAAAAGAACAAACAAACAAAAACACCTCTGCTGCCGGAGCAAGCAGTCTCTAATCCCAGGAGAGACTGTCCGGCCTTCCCTGTTCTTTCCTCTGAATAAAGACAATCTACTGCTGTTGAGGTAGGTTCTCTTTCTTTTGCTTTCATGTGGCCTCGGTTGGTCTGGGTCCAGGTCCAACAGGGATGGGCCCAGGGCTTTGTGCCAGCTAGGCGAGCGCTACCCACTGAGCCTCAGCCCATGGTACCCCATCTCTGCACCAGGCCCGAGGACACCTGCTGTTCCCTCTCTCTGACGCCTCTTCTGGCGCCTTAGGCCTCACCTGTCGGAAGCGGGTGGCTCCGAGTCGCTTGTAGCGGACGCGGTACTTGAGAGAGAAGAGGTCCGGGAAGGGCCAAGAGCGCGGGGGCTGCCAGCGCACCTGCAGTCGCTGCCCGGGCAGGGGTCTCAGCTCCACCGCGCCTGGGGGGTCCGGCTTGACTGGGCGGGAGAGGAAGGAAGGAGTCAGGGTGTCAATAGCTGGCCTTCCATTCACTCACTCATCCATTCATAGGTTCATACACCCACACGTGCACTCATCCACTCACTCACGCACCCATTAATTCACTCCTCACCCACCTAATTCACCCACTCATTCATTTATTCACTCACTCACTCACCCACATGCGCCACTTTGTGCATCTGGCTTACGTGGGTACTAGGGAAGCCAGATGCACAAGATGGCACATGCGTCTGGATTTCTTTTGCAGTAGCTGAAGACCCTGGCGTGCCCATTCTCCATCTCCATCTCTCTCTCAAATAAATAAAATAAGTAAAGTTTAAAAATATTTTATTTAGGGCCGGGCGTGGTGGTGCACGCCCTTAATCCCAGCACTCAGGAGGCAGAGGCAGGAGGATCGCGGAGAGTTCGAGGCCACCCTGAGACTACATAGTTAATTCCAGGTCAGCCTGGACCAGAGTGAGACCCTAAGTCGCAAAACCAAAAAATATATATATATTTATTTACTTATTTGGGGGGGAGAGAGAATGGACGAACCACAGCCTCTAGCCACTGCATACTCCAGACCCATGTGCTACCTTGTGCATCTGGCTTATGTGGGTACTGGGGAATTGAACCTGGGTCCTTAGGCTTCACAGGCAAACACCTTAACTACCAAGCCATCTCTCCAGCAGAAGCCCATGCTTACTAATCCTGAGCAGTTTACTCTCTCTGTCTGTCACTCTCAAAAAAAAAAAAAAAAAAAAAGATGTATTTAAGGCTGGAGAGATGGCTTAGCGGTTAAGGCACCTGCCTGGGAAGCCTAAGAATGCTTGTTCAAATCTCCAGGTCCCACGTTTAGCCAGATGCAAAAGTGACACTAGCGTGCCATGTCGCACATATGCACAAGGGTGCACACGCGTCTGGAGTTCATTCGCAGAGCCTGAAAAGGCCCTGGCACGCCCATTCTCTCTCTGTCTCTTCCTCTCTCTCTCTGTCTCTCTCAAATAATAAAAAAAAAAAGATGTATTTATGCCAGGCGTGGTGGCGCACACCTTTAATCCCAGCACTCGGGAGGCAGAGGTAGGAGGATCGCCACCCTGAGACTACATAGTGAATTCCAGGTCAGCCTGGACTAGAGTAAAACCCTACCTCAAAAACACCAAAAAAATTATATATATATATATATTTTTTAGAGAGAAATACTGATTTTAATTAAACAGAATAAGGTAAACTCTAGGCAACATTTGAAACAAGGCACGGGTTTCCCCCACACTTGTTACATGGCTCCAGTTTCAAAAATATTCAACATAAAAATAGAATTCTGAGATTTTTCTAAAAAGTGTATAAAAAGCCCCCCCCACTCAAAAAACCTGTTAAAGGTTGTTCTTATTCTACAAAATAGCACCAGTAAGAGTAAAAAGTTAAAAACTATTACAAAGCCAGGCGTGGTGGCTCACGCCTTTAATCCCAGCACTCGGGAGGCAGAGGTAGGAGGATTGCCGTGAGTTCGAGGCCACCCTGAGACTACATAGTGAATTCCAGGTCAGCCTGGACTAGAGTGAGACCCTACCTCGAAAAACCAAAAAAAAAAACAACCCTATTACAATAGCATTTCTTAAATGCACCTTCTGACCTCCCATGCCCCCTAAAAATGATAGTGTAGAATAAAAAAGTGTTTTAAAATCTCCAGAGGGAGGATCAAGCGTTTTATTTCAGTTGTCCCCCTACCATCTCTCAGATGTGGAGGAATTGGAGATGTGCTTTGGGCCCTGGCTTTCTGACCTGAAGGAAGGATGAAGAATTAGGGGATCCATCTCTAGGGGAGCGTTTTACCTAAACACCCTCCTTCATGCCCATTATATATATCAGAGAGAGAGTGAGAAAGTGTGCACCAGGGCCTCTAGCCACTGGAAACGAACTCCAGACACATGAACCACCATGTTCATTTGGCTTAAATGGGATCTCCTGGAGAATGGAACCTGGGTCCTTAGGCTTCGCAAACAAGCACCTTAACTGCTAAGCCACCTCTCCAGTCCCATCAGCAGCTATACACACACACATGCGCGCGCGCGCACACACACACACACACACACACACACACACACATATTCATTTGAGAGAGAGGCAGAGAGAGAGAGAAAATGGGCATGCCAGGGCCTCTAGCCACTGCAAATGAACTCCAGATGCATGTGCACCCTTGTGCATCTGGCTTATGTGGGTCCTGGAGATTCAAACCGGGACCCTTTGGCTTTGCAGGCAAACATCTTAACCGCTAAGCCATCTCTCCAGCCCCCACCAGCAGCTTTTAACAATGAGTGTTACATGTGTTTAATTATGTCTCCTGAAGTGGTCACTGAGAGGGGTCACATCTGAGCAGAGACCTAATGGTGCACAGGGGAGAAATAATGAGGTCATGTGGGGAAGGTACTTCTGGTGGAGGACACAGCCCATGCAGTAGAGGGAGTGAGGGGCAGAGGAAGGAGCGAGGGAATGCGGCAGGGTCTGATGGATGCTGGGGAACTTGAATTCAAGGGAGGTGGGATCCATCCATGGAGGGCTGTAGTCGGAGAAGGGAGGACAGACTCTGACTCAGGGCGCCCTCTGGTGGTTGCGGCGAGGAGGACGGACTGCGCAGGTGCAGATGGGCACCTGGACCCGGCCGAAGGGCCGACAATAAAGCTCAAGTCCCAAGGGCGACAGGAGAAGGGGGTAGACACTCACTGATGTTCTCAGCCACGAAGGGCAGGAAGCTGCTGCTGGCGCCCCCGGGGCGCAAGGCCGTGACGTTGAGCACGTAGGGCTCGGCGGAGAACAAGCGCAGACCAGCGATGGAGCAGCGCGTGGCGGCGGGGCTGGGCTGCAGACAGGGCCGGCTCTCCCGCGGCGCCGACAAGCCCAGGCTGCGGGGCGACCCCGGTCGGTGTCAGTGGCCCTACCCGCCAGGCTGGACTCTCCCGTAACCACCACCCCCCCCGCCAGGGACACACCCCGGAGCAGGGGCCCTGGACGCTGGCTGTGTGGCCCCGGGAGGAAGGGGGCGTGAGCATCCCAGAACCACAGCCCCCAGGGTCCCGGGGTTTTGAGGTGACAGAATCCTGGGATATCGGAGACCAGACTTTTCTTTTTTTTAATGTTATTTTGGTTGGTTTGCTTTTTTGTTGTTGTTTTTCTGTTTTTCCAAGTAGGGTTTCACTCTGGCCCAGGTTGATCTGGAATTTACTATATAGTCTCAGGCTAGCTTTGAACTCATGGTGATCCTCCCATCTCTGCCTCCCAAGTGCTGGGATTAAAGGCGTGCGCCACCACGCCTGGCTTTGATTTTTTTTTGGGGGAGGTGGGGAGACAGGGTTTATGTAGCCCAGAGTATCCTCCACTCTTAGCTGGGGATGACCTTGAACTTCTGATCTTCCTGCCTCTACCTCCCCAGGGGTGGGGTGACCAGTGTGTGTCACCACACTGGGTTCATGCGGTGGGGTTATGGACTCAGGGACTCTTGCACCAGCCAGTGCTCTACCCACTAAGCTGTGGCCCTGGGGTATTTTTCTGTTAGACAGAATTGCTGTGGGATTCCAGACTTGAGGTACTTGAATCTCCAAGGCTTCCCAAGGCCAATGTTCTGGCTCCTCTTGGAAGCCCATTGTTACCAAAGTCCCCCCAGACCCTCTGACCTGTATGTGGCGATGAAGAACATGGTCCTGGTGGGGTCAGGAGCTGGGGGCAGCTTCCAGGAGCAGTCCACAGCCATTGGGTATCTAGGGGCACGGCACTGCACCTTGGGGAGGCTCAGGGCCACTGGGGGTCCCCAAGAGATAGAGATGTGAGAATTTGCCTGGCAAGGTGGCTCCCTGCACTCGGGAGGCAGAGGTAGGAGGATCACCCACCTACAGAGTTCGAGACCAGCCTGAGACTACATAGTGAATTCCAGGTCAGCCTGGGTTAGATTGAGATCCTACCTTGTAAAACCACAAAAAGAGAGATAGAGAGGTGAGAATTTCATAATTTCATGTACCCTGACATTGTAACAGCCCAGCTGTGTGCTCAGCCCCTGCTACATGGGCAGCTAGTGTGTTGGCACATAGTAGGCTTCATAAATACCTGAGTGGTAGAAATGTGAACCTTTGCCTCATCACAATGCCCCAAGGCAGCATTGGCATCTATTCTCCAGATGAGGAATCCAAGAAACCAGGCAGAAAGGAGGTTTCACCATCTTTTTTTTTTTTTTTTTTTTTTTCTGAGACAGAGGCTCATGTAGCCTAAGCTGGCCTTGAACTTGGGATGTAGACAGAATGACCTCCTGATTCTCCAGCCTCTGGGTGCTGAGGTGCCAGGCCTTCACCACTAGGCCTTGTGTGTGTGTGCTGGGGATGGAACCCAGGGTCTTTGAGCATGCTAAGCAAGTGCTCTGTCCAGTTAACTACAGCCTCAGCCCTTCCTTTGGGTCCCCCCCCAACCCCGAGGAAGGGTGTCACTCTAGCCCAGGCTGACCAGGAATTCACTATGTAGTCTCTGGGTGGTCTTGAACCACAGCTATCCTCCTACCTCTGCCTCCTGAGTGCTGGGATTAATCAAGGCGTGTGTCATCACGCCTAGCTACATTTAGTTAGTTTTTTTTTTTTTTTTTGAGACAGGGACTCACTCTAGGCCAGGCTCCCTTGAACTCAGAATCCTCCTGCCTCATTTGCCCAAATGCTGGGACGACAGGCTTGTTAGTGACACCAGAGTGACCTGTTCCCACCTCACTCCATGTATGACCCATGGCCCCAAATAATGTCTCTCTGTCTGGAACATGTCCCGATTCCCAGCGCTCTTACCTACCTTTCCCTTCATTGCTGGGTGAGCAGCCAGCCCAGAGGGCAAGGGCCAGGATGAGCCATGGGGTCATGGCTGCCAGGGCTGGACAGGACACAGGGCACTGGGGTCCCACCCAGAGGAAGAACAGCCTTAGGCGAAGAGCCCCCCACGTGTTCTTGGGGCTGGTAAAGAATGAAGAAGGTGGCAGAGGGATCCCTGTCCCTGACACCTCACATGTGAGTGTGGAAGGCGCTGTGGGTGGGGGTGGAGCCAAGGGCTCAAAAGGGAGAAGTGACCCCTTGGCCTTTCCCAGCACAGCCGGATGGGTCCTTCCTGCCCCGGTGACGAGGGGGGAGCTTGAGGGGGAATGATGGGGAAGCCCCAGGGAGAGACTGGGAGTCAGAGACAGAAAGAGACAGGGTTCCAGTGAAGGGTGATGGAGGCTCTCTTACAGCCCGCAGTGGACCCCAGCTCCAGACCCTGGATGCAACCTTTGCCTTGATTGTCCCCAGCCCTGGGGACACTCCATGCTGCTTTCCATGGTGCCTGCTCTCAACAGCTACAGAAATCCCCAGACAGCTTGGACACTCTCTGGGGAATTCCAAGTCTCACCCAGTGCCTCCACGAGCTATAAAGGGCCAAGAGGCCCCTGGGAGTTTCAGGGGATTTGCCAGGGCTAAGGAGGTGAGAAAGTAAAATGGATTTTATAATTTAAGACCCAGAATAGTGGAACCCCCTTGTCATCCCAGCACTCAAAAAACAGAGGCAGGAGGATTGCTGCAAGTTCAAGGACTCCATAGTGAGACTCCTAAGTCAAGGAGGAAAGAAAAAAGAAAGAAATGAGAGCTGGGGATGGCTTGCATGCCTAGTGTGCACACAACCCTGGGTTCAGTCCCAACAGTGCAGAGAGAAAACTGGAAAAGTCCAACATAAACAACGTTCTGAAATGTGAGGGGAGAATCCCACCCAGGGTCTCATTTATGCTAGACCATGCTCCTATCTCTCACTGTGGGTTCTGAGGAAATAGATTTACCCCTGTCACTGTCCCCAGTCCCTTTTAAAAAATTATTGTTTTTTGGGCTGGAGAAATGGCTTAGCGGTTAAGGCGTTTGCCTGCCAAGCCACAGGATCCCGGTTCAATTCTCCAGGACCCACCTAAGCCAGATGCACAAGGGGCACATGCATCTGGAGTTCGTTTGCAGTGGCTAGAGGCCCTGGTGTGCCCATTCTCTCTGTGTCTGCCTCTCTTCTCTCTCTCTGCTTGCAAATAAATAAATTAAATTAAATTAATCTTAAAAAAATTATTGTTTTTTGGTTTGTTTTTGAGGTAGGGTGTCTGTAGCCCAGGCTGTCCTGGAACTCTGTAATCTCAGGCTGGATTCTAACTCACAGTAATCCTCCTACCTCTGCCTCCCAAGTGTTGGTATCAAAGGCGTGTGCCACCATACCAGGCCCTTATTTTTAAACTTTTTTTTTTTTTTTTTTTTTTTGAGAGAGAGGGAGAGGAAGACAGAGATGGGCACACCAGCAGTCTCTCAGCTGTTGCAAAAGAAATCCAGATGCATGCGCCCCCTTGTGGTCAAGTGTGGCATCGTGCCCTTGCGTCACTTTGCATCTGGCTAAACGTGGGACCTGGAAATTGGAACCAGTGTTCTTAGGTTTAGGAGGCAGGCGCCTTAACTGCTAAGCCATCTCTCCAGCCTTATTTTTAAACTTTTATTTGTTTATTTGCAAGCAGGGAGAGAGAGAAAGAGAATGGGCATGTCAGGGCCTACAGCTACTGCAAACATGCATGTGCCACCCCCCACTTTTCTTTTTTTCCAAGGTAGGGTCTCCCTCTAGCTCAGGCTGACCTGGAATTCACTCAGTAGTCTCTCAGGGTGGCCTTGAACTCACAATGATCCTCTTACCTCTGCCTCCCAAGTGCTGGGATTAAAGGCATGTGCCACCATGACCGGCCCCTCTTCTTTTTTTTTTTTTTTAGTTTTTTTAGTTTTTCGAAGTAGGGTCTCACTCTAGCCCAGGCTGGCCTGGACTTCACTATGTAGTCTCACGGTGGCCTTGAACTCACAGTGATCCTCCTACCTCTGCCTCCTGAATGCTGGGATTAAAGGTGTGTGCCACCATGCCCAGCTCCAGACCCTTTTTTTTTTTTTTTTTTTTGGTTTTTCGAGGTAGGGTTTCACTCTAGCTCAGGCTGACCTGGAATTCACTATGTAGTCTCAGGGTGGCCTCGAACTCACGGCGATTCTCCTACCTCTGCCTCCCACAGACCCATTTTTAAAAAATATTTTATTCATTTATTTGAGAGAGAGAGAATGGGCAAACCAGGGCCTCTAGCCACTGCAAATGAACTCCAGACACATGTGCCACCTTGTACACCTGGCTTACGTGGGTCTTGGAGTTTGGGGCCCCGAAGGACAAACTCTGCTCAGCAGCACCATCCCTTACCCCGCATTCAGGAAATACAACTCTGCCCTGGGTGCAGTAGCTTTATTCCTGGGTTGACATGGGTGATGGGGTAACATGGGCGGGCCATGTTCTCTAGTGAAGCCAGGAAATGGGGTCAGCCTGCCTGGAGTGTGTGAGGACTGCTGTGGGTGACAAGCCTGTGAGACACAGTAAGGAAAGGTCCCAGGCTGGTCCCCAAGTGCATGATCTGCGTGGTCACCCTGTGGGCGGCCAGGGGCGGTGGAGGCCTCCCCCTGCCATCAGCGGCCCTGCGCCTGTAGCCGTTGCATTTGCAAAATCTGGCTGAGAATCCTCTGCACATCTTCGTCCATCTGGCCCTGGAGGGTGGGAGGCAGGAGATGGACACCATGATGCCCTGCCCAGAGCTCCTAACCCCTGCACAGCCCCCCCTCACCAATGCCCAAAGGGGCTGTTTTTGCAGAGATTCCTCTCACAAAAGGCCCCAGCAACAGCAGAGGCACCTGGACATGGAGCCAGGAGGCAGAGGCTCACCTGAATGGCATACAGGAGATGAGTCCGGTACAAAGCCACGACAGCCCCGTGCTCCTGAGCAGCCTCCTGTGGACATGGGGGAGGGGATCAGGAAAGCAGGAGCCAAGGCTCACCTGGTTGTGGTGCGGCCCAGTCGTCCAGCACTCAGCAGGCTGAGGCAGGAGGACTGGGGTGAGGTTGAGGCCAAACTGGGCTACAGAGTGAGACTCTGTCTCAAACACAAAAAAGGGTGGGGGCGGGGCCTTGGCTCAGCAGGTAAGTGTGTTTGCTCCACAAGTATGAGGATCTGAGTTCGAATCCCAGGCACCCATGTGCAAAGTCAGAAATGGCCATGCACTCCTGTAACCCCAGTGCTGGGGAGGGGAAGACAAGAAAATGGCTGGGGACTGCTGGTCAGCCAGTCTGACTGAAAATGGAGCAGTCGTGGTCACGTGACATTCTCTTCCTGCCTCTGTGCATGTGTGCACAGGGCATGTGCATGTGTATACACCACATACAACACATAATACACACACACAAAAGAAAGCCAGGTGTGATGGTGAACCCCTTTAATCCCAGCATTTGGGAGGCAAAGGTAGAAGGATCAAGATGAGTTCGAAGCTACCCTGAAGACCACATAGTGAATTTCAGGTCAGCCTGGGTTAGAGTAAGACCCTACCTCGAAAAATTAAAACAAACAAAACAACAAATAACGAACAGGTGGGTGTGGTGACACATGCCTTTAATCCTCCAGCACTCAGGAAGCAAAGGTGAGAGGACTGCAGTGAGTTCCAGGTCACCCTAAGACTACATAGTGAATTCTAGGTTAACTTGGGCTAGAGAGAGAGAGAGAGACCCTACCTCAAAAAAAAAAAAAAAAAAAAAAAAAGCCAGGCGCGGTGGCACATGCCTTTAATCCCAGCACTGGGGAGGCAGAGGTAGGAGGATTGCCATGAGTTCAAGGCCACCCTGAGAATACAGAGTGAATTCCAGGTCAGCCTGGGCTACAGTGAAACCCTACCTCAGAAAAAAAAAAAAAAAGAAAAGAGAAGAGGCTAGAGAAATTGCTTAGTGGCTTAGTGGTTAAGGTGCTTGCCTTCAAAGCCTAAGGACCCAGGTTCCATTCCCCAGGACCCATGTAAGCCAGACGCACAAGGATAATGCATGTGTCTGGAGTTTGTTTGCAGTGGCTAAAGGCCCTGGTATACCCATTCTTTCTATCTGCCTCTTCATCTTTCTTTTCCCTCACTCCCTCCCTCCCTCTTTCAAATAAATAAATTAATTAAATATTTTATAAAGAATAAGCTGGGGGCTGGAGAGATGGCTTAGTTGTTAAGTGCTTGCTTGTGAGGCCTAAGGTCACTGGTTCTAGGCTCGATTCCCCAGTACCCACGTAAGCCAGACGCACAAGGTGGTGCATGCATCTGGAGTTCCTTTGCAGTGGCTGAAGGCCCTGGTGCACCCATTCTCAATCTCTCTCTCTCTCTCTCTGCCTCTTTCTCTGTCTGTCAGTCACTCTCAAATAAATAAATACATTTTTTTGGGGGGGGTTTTTCGAGGTAGGGTTTCACTCTGGTCCAGGCTGACCTGGAATTCACTATGTAGTCTCAGGGTGGCCTCGAACTCATGGCAATCCTCCTACCTCTGCCTCCCAAGTGCTGGGATTAAAGGCGTGCGCCACCATGCCCGGCTCTAAATAAAAATTTTTTAAAAGTAAAAAAAAAAATAATAAGTCAGGCATGGTGGCACATGCTTTTAATCCCAGCACTTGGGAGGCAGAGTAGGAGGACTGCCATGAGTGCGACGCCACCCTGAGAGTACATAGTGAATTCCAAGTCAGCCTGGGCTAGAGCAAGACCCTACTTCAAAAAAAAAAAAAAAAAAAAAAAAAAAAGAAGAATAAAATAAATAAAGGTTGGAGAGGTTGGAGAGATGGCTCGGCAATTAAAGGTGCTTGTTTGCAAAGCTTGATGGCCCAGGTTCAATTCCCCAGTACCCACGTAAAGCCAGATGCACAAAGTAGCACATGTGTTAAGAGTGCATTTACAGTGGCAAGAGGTCCTGGGCACCCACCCACACAAACACACACAAGCATGCAAATAAACTGTTTTTAAAAAGTGTGGCTTGCCCAGTTCTTGTTGCATCCCTGGAATGCACCAGCTGTGGCCCCCATGTCACCTGCCTCCTGAAACCTTTACCTCCAACTGTTGTTGTAATGTCTTCACCTGGCCCCGCAGGGCCTCCATCTCGGTGCTGGCTGGGATGGGCGGCCGCTCCTTCAGGGCCTCCTTAAGGGAGAATACTTCTTTGGACAGTTCTGTGATCTGGAGGTGAGGGTATGTGAGCCTGAGCTAGTGGCTGGAAACGTCAACAGGAAAGAAGCAAGGAATGGAGGGGTGGGGAGATGGCTCAGCAGTTAGAGATGCTTGCTTGCAAAGCCAGCCAGCTGGGGTTCAGGTTCCAGTTAGCCACATAAGTGTCTGGCATTCCTTTGTAGCAAGAGAGCCTAACACACACACACACACACACACACACACACACACGTAAATAAACATTAGATAAAAGAAGTAGGGCTGGGTGTAGTAGGACACACCTTTAATTCCAGCAGAGGCAGAGGTAGGAGGATCATTGTGAGTTCAAGGTCAGCTGAGATTACATAGTGAATTCCAGGTCAGCCCCCTCTAAAGCAAGACCCTACTTCAAAAAACCAAAAAATGGAGCTGGAGAGATGGCTTAACGGTTAAGGCACTTGCCTACAAAGCCTAAGGACCCATGTTTTACTCTCCAGGTCCCACGTATGTCAGATGCACAAGGTGATGCAAACATGCAAGGTTACACGTGTGCGCAAGATGGCACATACATCTGGAGTTTGATTAGTTTATGGAGGACCTGGTGCGCCAATTCTCTCTCTCTCTCTTGCATAAAAAAAAAACAAACAAACAAAAGGACTGGAGAGATGGCTTAGCAGGTAAGGCCAAGTGTAAGTACCCAGGTTCGACCCCAGGACCCACGTAAGCCAAATGCACAAGGTGGCACATGCGTCTGGAGTTCATTTGCAGCAGCTGGAGGCTCTGGTGCACCCATTTTCTCTGTCTCTCTTCTCTCTCTCTGCTTGCAAATAAATAACTAAAAATATTTTTAAAAAGAAAAAGAAGCTGGGTGTGGTGGCGCACACCTTTAATCCCAGCACTTGGGAAGCAGAGGTAGGAAGATTGCTGTGAGTTTGAGGCCATCCTGAGACTACATAGTAAATCCAGGTCAGCCTGGGTTACAGCGAGACCCTACCGCAAAAAAAAAAAAAAAAAGAAAAAGAAAAAGAAAAAGAAAAAGAAAAAGAAAGAAGAGAGAAAAGAAAAGAAAAAGTAGGGAATCATAGCTTGCTCAGATGATCTGCCCAGGGATTGCAAACTCAAGTCCCCATTGAGTGCAGCAGCTCACCAGTTGTATTGGTACAACCCTTGAGCTCAGAATGGTGTGTGTGTGTGTGTGTATATATATATACATACATACATACATAATATTATAGAGAGTGGGCATGCCAGGGCCTCCAGCCACTGCAAATGAACTCCAGACGCATGTGCCACCTTGTGCATCTGGCTTACGTGGGTCCTGGGGAATTGAACCAAGGTCCTTGGCTTTGCAGGCAAATGCCTTAACTGCTAAACCATCTCTTCAGCCCTATTTTTTTAAATTTTTATTATTTGAGAGAGGGAAAAAGAAGGCAGAGAGAGAAAGAGAGAGAAGACCAGGGCCTTCAGCATCTGCAAATGAACTCCAGATGCATGTGCCATCTTGTGCATCTGGCTTATGTGGGTCCTGGGGAATCAAACCTTGGTCCCTTGGCTTTGTAAGCAAGCACCTTAACCACTAAGCCATCTCTCCAGCCCAATTTTTAACTTTTTCAATATTTTCCTATTTAGAGAGAGAAAGGGGCAGATAAAGAGAATGAGGGTGCCAGGACCACCAGATGCTGCAGAAGAGCTCCAGATGCATGCACCACCTTGTGCATCTGGCTTATGTAGGACCTGGAGAATCGAACCTAGGTCTTTTGGCTTTGCAGGCAAATACCTTAGTCATCTCTCCAGCCTTTTAGTTTTTAATTATTTATTTATTTGCAAGCAGAGAGAGTGATAGAAGTGAGATAGACTTGGGCTGGAGAAATGGTTTAGCGGTTAAGGTGCATGCCTGTGAAGCCTAAGGACCCCAGTTCAATTCTCCAGGTCCCACGTAAGCCAGATGGACATGGTGGTGTGTGCATCTTGAGTTCATTTGCAGTGGCTAGAGGGCCTAGTGCACCCATTCTCACTCTCTCCTTCTCTATGTCTCTAATAGATACAAATAATAAATAGGGCTGGAGAAATGGCTTAGTGGTTAAGGTGCCTGCCTGTTAAGCCTAAGAATGTTGGTTCCAATCTCCAGGTCCCACGTTTAGCCAGATGCAAAAGTAACCCAAGGGCACAATGCCGATTTGCCCACAAGGGGGCATACGCATCTGGATTACGTTTGTAGCAGGGGTCTTCCTCTCCCTCTCTGTTCTCTGTGTGTCTCTCTCCAAAAAAAAAAAAAAAAATAATAATAAATAAAAAGAGAGAGAGATAGACAGAGAGAGAATGGGCACACCAGGACCTCACACCACTGCAAACAAACTCCAGGTGCATGCACCACCTTATGCATCTAGCTTTATGTGCATACTGGGAAATCAAACTGGGGTCATTTGGCTTTGCAAGTAAGTGCCTTATCCATTGATTATCTCTCCAGCCCTGATTTTTATGTTTGTTTGTTTGTTTTCTTTTTGCGGTTTCGAGGTAGGGTTTTGCTCTATTCCAGGCTGACCTGGAATTCACTAAGTATTCTCAGGCTGGCCTCAAACTCATAGAGATCCTCCTACCTCTGCCTTCCAAATGCTGGCATTAAAGGTGTGTACCACCACTTCCAGCAAATTCACATTTTTCATATTTTGATGTTTACAAATAAAGTTTTATCGACACCAGTCCTATTCACAGGAGATGTCAGAGTGCTTATAAGACACTGTCCTACAGAGCAGCCAGTTCTTGGACATTCTGGTCCTTCAAAGAAAAGGTTCTGTCCCCACTCTCTTGGATTCATTGTGGGCCCACTTGGAAAACAGCAACTGGAGGAAGACCCTGGGCCCTTTTCTAAAGCCTTCTGAGATCCCAGGTTCCATTCCCTGGTACCCATATAAAGCCAGGGGCACAAAGTGGCACATATGTTTGGAGTTCTCTGTCTCTCACACACACACATATACACACAGAGAGAGAAAGAGAGAGAAAGACACACACCCACACACACACATACACACACTCTGGGCCAGGTATGGTAACACACATCTTTAGTCTCAGCACTCAGGAGGCAGAAGTTGGGCAATCACTGTGAGTTCAAGGCCACCCTGAGACTACATAGTGAGTTCAAGGTCACTCTGGGTTAGAGCGAGACCCTAGCTCAAAACAAACAAAAGAATAGAACTTGGAGCCAGGTGTGGTGGTGCACACCTTTAATCCCAGCACTGGGGAGGCAGAGATAGGAGGATTGCCATGAGTTCAAGGCCAGCCTGAGAGTACATGATGAGTTCCAGGTCAGCCTGGGTTAAAGTGGAATAGAACTTGGGGGCTGGGAAGATGGCTCAGCCTTGAAACTCATGTTTGAACCCCAGAACCCACACAATACTGGGCATGGGCTGTGCTCCTGCAACCCCAGCGCTGGGGTGGTGGAGACAGGAGGATCCTGGAGCTTATGGCCAGCTAGTCTCGCCTAATCGATGAGCTCCAGGCCAGTGAGAGACCTGCCTCAAAGGAGGTGGGCAGTGTTCCTGAGGACAACACCCAAGGATGTCCTCTGGTCTCCACACGGGCATACACACACACACACACACACACACACACACACGTGCATTTGCGCACACAGACATGCAGAAAAAGTAAAACCCAACACAAGGTGGGCTATCAGCAGTCATTGTGGTTCTAGCTGAGACCCTGTCCTTCACTGTGCCTCAGTTTCCCATCTGGGAAGTGGACTGGTTTCACAAAACTGTCTCTCTGGGACAATTATAGGTTCTCTCCAACCTCTGCTCAGTGAGGGATGCCGACCGGGTGTGGAAGGAGGGCACCCACCTTCTTGTCTTTTTCCTTGGCCTTGTCCAGGGCTTCCTGGGCACGGCTCTGGGCCTGGCGTGCCCTCTCAGCCTCTGTCCGGAGGCCCCGGAGCTGCTGCTCGGCAGTAGCCAGCTGGGCCTCAGCCGCATGCCGCTCACTCTTCATGAATAGGGCCTCCCGCTGCACCTGGGGCCCAAACCCACGTGTGACTCTCGGGACATTTAGAGGCTTGGACCCCAGGGTTCATCTCATATTCTGAAGATATTCAATTCTATACCAACCATGAGGAAGGCAATGGATTTCCACAAAGCCCTATAGACATTCTGATCATGTTATGCACCTTTGGCCTACTGGCTGTGTGTCCTTGCACAAGTGATTTAATCTCTGTGCCACAGATTCGCTATAGGAAAAAGAAGATACTAATAGCCATCAGCACAGACCTATGACCCCAGTTACTGGGGAGGCTGAAGCAGAAGGGTCACAAGTTCAAGGCCTGTCTGGGCTACAGAGTGAGTTCATGGATAACATGGGCAACTTAGAGGACCCTGTCTCTCAAAACACACAAACGGGTCTGAAGAAATGGCTTAGCATTTAAGGCATTTGCCTGCAAAGCCAAAGGACACAGATTTAATTCTCCAGTATACACATAAGCCAGATGCACGGGGTGGCGCATCCATCTGGAGTTTGTTTGCAGTGGCTAGAGGCCCTGGCGTGCCCATTCTCTCTCTCTTTCTAGGCTTTTCTCTCTCTCAAAATAAATAAATAATGATATTATGAAAAAAAACACAAACAGCTCATAAGGACATTTTTTATGATATGGTGGTCCAAAACACTATATAGATGGAAAGACGGACAAATGGATAGACAGATGGTTAGATGGTTGGATGGATGAGTGCATGGATGGATGTACAGACAAGTGGATGGGTGGATGGATGAGTAGATGGATGTATGGGTGGGTGAGTGGACTTGATGGGTGGATGAAAGGATGGGTGGATGGATAGGTAGTTGGATAGGTGGGTGGGTGTGTGGATAGACAAGAATGGATGGATGGTTGAATGGATGGATGGGTGCATGGGTGGATAGATGGGTGCGTGGATGGATGTATGGAAGGATGGGTGGTGATTGCATGGATTTATACATGGATGGATGGGTGGGTGGGTGAATGGATGATGGGATAGGTGGATGGATGGGGGGGTAGATGGTGAGTTGGTGGGTGGATAGATAGGCCAGTGGATGGGATAGGTGGATGGATGGGTGGTTGATGGATGAGTCAGTATATGGGTGGATGGATGTTTAGATTGATGCGTGAGTGGGTGTGTGTATGGATGGGTGGGTCAACTGATGGAAGGATGGTTTGAATAGATGGGTGGATACACATGGGTGGATGCATGAATGCAAGGGTGGGTGGTTGGATGGATGGACAGATGAATAGGTGGGTGCATGGTTGGTTGGATGGATGGATAGATGCATAGGTGGATGCATGGGTGGTTGGATGGATGGATGGGTGGATGCGTGGGTGGATGGATGGATGTTTGGGTGGGTGATGGATGGGTGGATACATGAGTGGATGGGTGGATGATGGATTATTGGGCTCACCTGGAAGACCTCGGCGCTGGTCTTCTCGTGCTGCCGGCTGAGCTCTTGCAGCCGCCGCTCCAGCCGCACCACCTCGGCCCGCAGACTGTCGGCCTCGCGCTCCCGCCCAGCGCCGCGCTCCCGCTCGCGCTCCAGCTCGGTCCGCAGCACCCGGGCCTCGTCCTCCGCCAGCAGCCGCGCGGCTAGGGCCTCGTCCAGCTGCTTCGCTGCCTCCTCCAGCCCGCGAAGCCGGGCGTCCCGCGCGCGCAGATCCTCGCGGGCTTGCTCCAGGGCGGCCCTCAGCTGCGCCGCTGCCCCGGCCCCGGCCCCGGCCCGCAGCCGGCCAGCCTCCGCCTCCGCCTCCAACGCCGCGCACCGGCCCCGCGCCGCCTCCAGCTCGGCCGCCGCCTCCCGCTCGCGCTCGCGCAGGGCCGCTTCTAGTCCGCGGATCCTGCGCTCCAACTCGGCCTGCAGCTCCTCCGACGCCTCGGCGGCTCCGGAGTGTAGGACAGGGCCAGAGAGAACCTGCGGGACTGGGGCCTCCGTTGCCCCGGCCTCCCCTCTCGTGTCCTTTGCTCCCGTGGCCTCCTCTGTCCTGGCCTTTCCTCCCGTGGCCTCAGTCCCCGTGGTCTCCCCTCCCGTGGCCTCAGTCCCCGTGGTCTCCCCTCTCGTGTCCTTTGCTCCCGTGGCCTCCTCTGTCCTGGCCTTTCCTCCCGTGGCCTCAGTCCCCGTGGTCTCCCCTCTCGTGTCCTTTGCTCCCGTGGCCTCCTCTGTCCTGGCCTTCCCTCTCGTGGCCTCAGTCCTCTTGGCATCCCCTCTCGTGGCCTCCACACCTGAGGCCTCTACTCTCGTGGCTTCATCTCTCGTGGCCTCTGCTCCTGTGGTCTTGGCGCCCACGGCCTCCACATCTGTCGCTATTGCACCCGTGACGTCCAGAGCAGTATCCTCCACGTGTTTGGCCAGCATCGCTGGGCAGATTGCCTCGGCTGCTGTGGTGTCCTCTCCCCTGGTCTCTCTTCCTGGGGCGGCTGCTATTATTTCTGTAGCCTCTGTTCCCGTGGTGGTGGCTCCCTCCATTGTAACTGCAGTATCTCCTCCCTCTACAGCCTCAGTTTCTAGGCCCTCAGGCTCCATGGCTTCTGTCTCCAGGGCCTCAGCTGCCCGGGCCTCGTTCCCTGTGGCTTCTGCATCGGGGGTTCTGGTTTCTGTGGCCTCTGCTCCCATGTCTGCCGACCTGGCTTCCGTGGTTTCTACTCCTGTGGTGTTCTCTGTGGTCTCAGCTCCATTAGCCGTGGTTTTGGGAGCCACAGGGCCATTGAGTTTAGGGCTGTTCAGTCCGTTTTGTGTGGCCCTGGCTCCCTGGGCCTTGCGGTCCCCGTGGGCTACCTGCTCTCCTCCAGAGAGGCTCCGTGGCTCCTGCTGCTCAAGCGCTTGCAGAGCCTCGGCATGCTGCTGGCGGAGCTGGTTGAGCTCAGCGCGGAGAGACTCGTAGAGGAGGAGAGGGACGACCTCGCTGGCTTCCACCTGTGCTTCCTCTTTTTCAAACTCCTCCAGAAGCTGGGGTGGGGTGGGGTGCAGTCAGCTCTCTGCTAGTGCAGCCTTCCCACCTTCCTGCCCTCCCTAACCCCGGCAAACAGCCCCCCCCCCCCACTGTTCAAGTCTGTCTGAGCCTTAGTTTCCCCACCTGGACCTTTTCCATGAGCTCCTGGTTCTGCCTGGTGAGCTGAGCCACCTGTTGCTGCAAGGAGGCCACGAGCTCCTGGGCTGATGGGCTCAGCCGTTGGGATAGCAGTGCCTCAGTCCCTGGCAGGCAGGGACCAGAGTCAGGTATGGGGGGACAGGAGGCTGGCGTAGGGATCCCGGAGCTGACTCGAGTCAAGGTCCCGCCTCCTGAGCCTCCAGAACCAGGTGGGCAGAGGTGGGGGCCAGGGTGGAGGACCCACTGGGACCCTGGGTCTTACCTGGGAAGTCTGTCAGCTCGCCCTCCTCATCCTGCAGGGTGGCCACGTCGTAGCTGGTGTTTTCGCGCTCATTCTGAGGATGGAGTACAGAGTGCAGTGTGGAGTCACACCTCCTGGCACTCCATCCCTCCCAAACTCCCAATGGAGATGGAGTCTTCATGTGCCTACACCATGCTCCATGAACTCCAGAAGGCTGTGGTTGTGTTTACTGAGCATCTACAACTTCCTCTACCGTCTTCTGTGTGTGCTGGGGATGAACCCAGGGCCTTTGCATGAGCACTTACCACTGAGCCACAACCTCAGGCCTGCCTTCCTGTGTTTGCTTTTGGTGTTGTGAGACAATGCTTTGTAGCCCAGGCTGGCCTGGAACTCATAATGTAGCCCAGGATAGTCTTATATGTGTGGCAATCCTCCTGCCTCAGCCTTGCAAGCACTGAGATTACAAATGGTGTGACATCATGCCCAGCTCCTGGTTGTGGGTTTATTTATTTATTTAATTATTTACTGGCATATTCTGGGGGGGGATGTTTGTTTTGTTTTGTTTTTTGGTTTTTCGAGGTAGGGTCTCGCTCTAGCCCAGGCTGACCTGGAATTCACTATGTAGTCTCTGGGTGGCCTCGAACTCACGAAGATCCACCTACCTCTGCCTCCCAAGTGCTGGGATTAAAGGCATGCGCCACCACGCCCGGCGGGGGTGTTTGTTTTGATTTCGTTTTTGGAGACAGATTGGTTGGCCTCGAACTCACTATGTAGCCACGGAAGACCTTGAAGTCCTGATGCTGCTGCCGCAGCCTCTTCTTCCGTGCTGGGATGACGAGCCTGCACCACAAGCCCGGCTTTCCTGCTTTCTGTTTGAATGTTTGTGAGTGTGGAGAAAGAAGCACATGTGTGTGATTGCCATCTTTGTTTGAAGACTCATTTGTCATGTGCATGAGTGCATCTGTAGGCGTCTGTGTATGTGGCTGGGGTTTGTGGGAATGGACACGCATGTGACCCTGGGGTCATCACCCTGAAGCAAGAGGACCCGCCCTGGCCCCGCCCACTCTGAAAGTTATGCCTTCCGCCCTGTCCTTGGCTCCATCCCGTTCTGACTCTAGCCCCGCCTCCAGCCACACTCCTGCCCCTGATTGACGCCCCCCTTGTTGAACCCTCGCCCTGGACTCGCCCCACACCCGGGACCGCCCACAGTAGCTCCAGCCACTTTCCTGCACTGGCTCCGCCCCTCTACTCCCGCCCCCACACAAACTCTGGCCCCGCCCACGCCTGGCCTCGCCCACAGCTCACCTCCAGCAGCGACAGGCGGCTCTGCAGACTCTCGACCTCCCGGCCCAGGCTCTCTTTCTCCTGCTGCTCATCAGCCAGCATCTGCTGCAGCTCCTGCACCTGCAGGAGGGTGGGCTCAGCGCTTGGGAACCCCGGCCTCCCTTCCTCCCTCCCTGCCTCCTGCGCCTACCTGTCTCTCCAGGCTGTGCACCGAGCTGACCTCCGCCTCCGGGGGCTGCGGGACAGGCGGACAGACGGACGGCTCTCGCCTGCACTTATGGAGCGCTTGTTGCATACCAGCTCTGTCCCATCCACTAGCTCGCTTTTTCCCTCACTGCCCAACACCCTGTCTCAGGACCACTCATTCGTTCGTTCGCTCCGACATCCATTCATCAAGTCAGTGCTTATACCCCACCCGCTCTGCACGACAGGCCCCCATGCCTGCCCACTCTCGTGGGCTTGTAGCCAGCTGGAAACGGACACAAAATCAGTGAAGGATGCTGTGGGTGGAAACCAGGGAGAGTGAGAAGGGAGGACAAGCCTAGATGGAGTGGGCAAGGTGGTCTCTAACAAAAGGAGGAGCCACTGGGACAGTTAGGAAACAGCGCGTGCTACCGTCCTGGGGCAGGACTGAGCCTGCTGTGTGGGAGGGACAGTGAGGAGGCCCGGGTGGCTGGAACAAAGGAAGGAAGGAGGATGGGAGTGGGTTCCTCCTTGTAAAGTGCTCCCCGCACCCAAGCCTGGGTCCCCGCACACTCCTAACCTCCAGCTTCCTCTGCTCCTTGTGCTGTTCCAGGCCTCGGATCTTCTGCAGAAGCCGGCCTCTCTCTTGCCGCAGGCGCACGATCTCCTCATAGGCTTCCTGGTCATCCTGTCCCCTCCCCCCACGGGCACCTGGCTTAGGTCAGGCCCCAGGGCTGCACTGTCCCCTGTCTGAGGAAGAGGGTTCCTATCTCCCCACAGGAGCCACCCATCCCTTCCCATTGCTCACTGGTATGGGGATCCCAGCCGGAGGTGGGGGTGCCTTCCGCTTCTTGGGGGCCTCTCGCTTTTCATGACTGGACATTGAGTTCTGGGGGGCAGAGGGTGGACATGCATGAGAGGCCCATGCCAGTGTCTAGCCAGCTCACAGACCTCAGTGCCCCAACTCCACCTTCAGTTCCTGATATTACCCCTACTAGCCTGCCTCCCCTCTACCACCCACCCCAGCCCCATCTCCCCAGGACCCCCACACAGCTTGCAGCCACACTTGGTGGCAGTGTACCCCAGAGTAAAATTCTTTCCAAATACATTTTGTTGGTGGTGCTGTTTGTTTTGTTTTTCAAGATAGGGTATCGCTCTAGCATAGGCTGACCTGGAATTCACTATGTAGTCTCAGGGTGGCCTCGAACTCATGGCGATCCTCCTACCTCTGACTCCCAAGTGCTGGGATTAAAGACATGCACAACCATGCCCGGCTTCCAAATACTTCTTTAAGGGGGAAACCTTAGGTGAGCCAAACTTTTCATTCTCACAGAGCTTGGGAAAGTGAGTGTGTGGACAGAGGAAAGACCCATTCCCTCCTTCCAGACCGTACCTGGGATGAGGCCTCTCCGGAGTCATCCTCTAGGGAGAAGGGGAGAGGAGAGAGTGTCAGGGACATGGTCTGCAGCTCTAGAAGGGCTTGAGTTCAAGTCCACCGGCTGTTAGGTCCGAAGTGTGAGAATGACCCAAGAACTGAAGGTGACATCCAGCCCACTGCAAATACCCTGGGGCTCCTTGACACTGTCCAGATCAGGGGAGCCAGGAAACCTCCCATCACTCCGCAGGTAGGGGTACCCTTCTGAAGCTAGCAGTCATAGGAAAATAGGGGGTGACCAGAAACTGAGCTCTGAGGGAGTGGGGCTTGCATACCACTGGGTGCAGAGGGCCTCTGGGCCGAGTCTTGTAGAAGCTGGAGGATGAGTTTGTCCCCTGCCAAGACTCCATAGTGAGTTGCGTCCTGGCCCAGTGTGTCCGTGATGCTGGGCTGGGCCCCGCCTTGTAGTAACACCTCCACCGTTTCCGGGCTGCCCCCCTCACAGGCCAGCATCAAGGCTGTCCTGTCAGGGAAGGATACCAATCCCTATTCCCTCCTCTACACCCAGGCCAGGAGGAGAGGGAGGCTGACTAGGTTCCCCAGCACAGAGAGGTCAAGCAAGACACTTGCTGCAGGTCACACAGCATATGATGGAAGGGTTGAGATGGGAACTTCTCACCTGCCTTGCAGATCCTGGTCATTTGCGGCAGCCCCCTGCCGTAGGAGCAGGCGACACAGATCTGTGTGACACATCTGAGCCGCTATGATGAGGGGCGTGGCGCCTGACTGGTGGGGGGGGATGAGGTGGCATGAGATGCTGACCCTGGGGAAGTGGGGACCTGAGACTACCCTTATGTGCACCCCACACCTTCTCACACCGTGCAAAGATCCCAGGAGCTCACCCGGTCTCGGGGGTTGAGGTGAGCCTTGAAGGAGCATAGCATCTCTGAGCAGGAGAGACAGCCACCAGCCGCTGGGACAAGAGAGAGAAAGAGGGAGGAAGGAGGGAGAGAGAGGTGTTGCCTACCTGTGATTTTTCACTTTTTTTTTTTTTCAAGGTAGGGTTTCACTGTAGTCCAGGCTGACCTGGAATTCACTATGTAGTCTCAGGGTGACCTCGAACTCATGGCGATCCTCCTACTTTTGCCTCCCAAGTGCTGGGATTAAAGGCATGTGCCACCACGCCCGGCTTCAGTTTTTTTGTGTGGGGGGGGTTTCAAGGCAGAGTCTTGCTCTAGCCAAGGCTGACCTGGAATTCACTACGTAGTCTCAGGATGGCCTCCAACTCACCATGATCCTCCTACTTCTGCCTTCCAAGTGCTGGGATTAAAGGCGTGTGTCACCACCCCCAGCTTGACTTCTCACTTAAAAAAAATTTACTTTGAGGGCTGGAGAGATGGCTTAGTGGTTAAGGTGCCTGCCTCCTAAGCCTAAGAACACCTGTTCGATTCTCCAGGTCCCATGTTTAGCCAGACTCAAAGTGATGCAAGGGTGCAATGTCGCACTTGCCCACAAGGGAGCCACGCATCTGGAGTTCATTCACAGTGGCTGAGAGGCTGCTGGCGCACCCATTCTCTATCTGTCCCTCCCTCTCTCTCTCTCTGACTTGCTCCAAAAAAATTGCTTTGAGAAAGAGAGAAATGGGCACTCCAGGGTCTTCCGCTGCTGTGAACAACTCCAGATACATGCACCCCTTATGCACATGTGTGACATTGCATACTTGCATCACTGTGCATCTACATGGGACTTGGAGATTCAAACATGAGTTCTTAGGCTTCTCAGGCAAGTGCCTTAACCACTAAGCCATCTCTCCAGCCCCTTGATTTCTCACTTTTTGTTCCTGACACTGAGTCTCATTATGGAACCCAAAATAGCCTGAAACTCATCTGTAGCCAAGGCTGGCTTTGGATTAACAATCCTGCAGCCTCAGCTTAAGCCTGGGATGGGGCCTCTTCCCAACTGGAGACACCATCAGTCAGTGAGTCCCTGCAATTCTCTGGTCTCTGCCCTCCCCCCACTGGGGTTCAGACACATGTGGCCACACTCAGCTGTTTACATGGATCCCCAGATGCCTAGTTTGGTGGTCTCTAGCCCAAGAGGTCCTTTTGCTTGTGGGGTGAGTGCTCCTCGTAACCACTAAGCCACCTCCCAAGTCCCTACATACTTTTTTTTTTTTTTTTTTTTTTTAAAAAAAAAGAAATTATATTTATTTATTTGACACAGAGAAAGAGGGAGAGAGAGTATGGGCACACCAGGGCCTCCAGCCACTGGAAACGAACTCCAGATGCATGCACCATCTTGTGCATCTGGCTAACCTGGGTCCTGGGGAATTGAACCTGGGTCCTTTGGCTTTGCAGGCAAACACCTTAACCGCTAAGCCATTCCTCCAGCCCCCTACATACCTTTTTTGAGAAAGTCTCACTGGTCTGAAGCTCACCAGTTAGACTTGACTGGCTGACCAGAGGACCCCAGGGATCCTCCTGTCTCCACCTCCCAGAGCTCGGGTTACAAGTGTGTGCCATCTCACTGGGCTTTTGTTTTGTTTTGGTTTACTGAGGTAGGGTCTTTCTCTAGCCCAGGCTGACCTGGAATTCACCATGTAGTCTCAGGGTGGCCTTGAACTCATGGCAATCCTCCTACCTCTGCCTCCTGAGTACTGGAATTAAAGGCGTGCGCCACCACACCTGGTTCCTCACTTGGCTTTTTAAAAATGTGGACTCTGGGGCTGGAGAGATGGCTTAGCGGTTAAGGCGCCTGCCTGCTAAGCCTAAGAACGCTGGTTCCAATCTCCAGCGGTTCCAATCTCCAGGTCCCACGTTTAGCCAGATGCAGTGATGCAAGGGTGCAATGCCGCACTTGCCCACAAGGGGGCGCACGCATCTGGATTTCGTTCACAGCAGCTGAGAGACTGCTGGCGTGCCCATTTCTATCTGTCTCCCTCTCCCTCTCCTCTCCCTCCCTCTGTCTCTCTCTCTCTCTCTGTGTGTCTCTCTCCATAAATAAATAAAATAATAAAAAAATTTTTTTAATGTGGACTCTGGGAGTCAAACTCAGGGCAAAGCAAGCACTTTACTGACTGAGCCATCTCCCCAGTTCCCACCTACTACTTTGGGGCCACGGCCAGCATGGAGGCCCAGCTGAGATGAGTCCATGGCTTCCTGAATCCCTGGGTTCAATCCCAGCATGCTGAGCTCTGATGAATCACAAAGACGCATTATTCATTGAACACACTCAAACTCAGTACCTAGAATAGGGCTAGGGAGATAGCTCAGCAATTAAAGGTGCTTGTTTACAAAGTTAGCCAACCCAGGTTCAATTCCCAAGCCACCCATGTAAGCCAGATGCAAAAAACAACAACAACAACAACAACAACAAAAACAACAACAACAAAACTGGTCATGGTGGTGCACGCCTTTACTCCTGTGGATCCTCGCTGTCCCGGGGAGTCTTTGGCCACCGACATCCCGGGTGCGGGAGGAGTTGGGGGGAAGCAGGGTCCTGGAGCGGGTGAGTGCGATGGGCAATGAACCACCAGGGAGGTCATCTGATGGATAGTGTGCTCTCGTTTATTCAAAAGGGGAGTGGGTTTATAAACACTTGAGAAAGGTTGAGAAGGCACATACAAACTATATGGAGATTGGATACGTAGTTTATGGGTTGCTATCTAATTGGCTGGTGCTGGAAGGCAGAAGTCTGAAAACCTACGTGAATTCAGAGTTGCGATGGAGGAGAGGCAAGGGAGATAACAGAAGTGGTGGGAAAAGCTACATGACTTCAGCCATATAAGGGTCTCTTGGGCAGCTAGCCACAAGGTCAGGAACTGTGGGGGGCAAAGCCTGAGTATGGAATGGCCAGGTGCTTTTGGGATCAAGGGGGGAGGGCCTCGCCATTTGCCCACTCTGGACAAGACACTACAACCTTGCCGAAAGGCAGGGAGGGCCAGTCTCCATCGCCAGAGTGGGTTCCCGAGAATAAGGCCAGCTGCAACCCCCACAGCCCAAGGTCCCTGGCCATGTCTAACAGTCCAGGCCAGTTTCCTCACAGTCCCAGCCCATTTTTAGCAATGCCCAACATAATCCCAGCACTCAGGAGGCAGAGGTAGGAGGATCACCGTGAGTTCAAGGCCACCCTGAGACTACATAGTGAATTCCAGGTCAGCCCGAGCTGGAGTGAGACCCTACCTTGAAAAACCAAAAAAAAAAAAAAAAAAAAAAAAAAAAAAAAAAAAAAAAGGCAAAATATCTGATGTTTGGTTTGCAGTGGCAAGAGGCCCTGGTGCATCTACACACACACACACACTCACACAGAGAGAGAGAGAGATACACACACACTTGCAAATAAAATAATTTAAAAAACTAAAACACAGCTGGAAGGATGGGGAGATGGTTTAGTGGTTAAGGCACTTGCCTGCGAAGCCTAAAAACTTATGTTCTAATCTCCAGGTCCTACCTAGCCAGACACAGTTATGCAAGCACGCAATATTGCACATGCGCCACAAGGGGATGCAGGCCTCTGGCGTTTGCAGTGGCTGAAGCCCTGCCATACCCATTCTCTCTGCCACATCATCTCTCTCTCAAAATAATAATAATAATAATAATAATAATAGTAATAATAATAATAATGTGGCTCATAGACTGAGCAGGGATATCGCTACCACCAGGCGGCAGTAGACCCCAACCACAGCAATGTAGGCAGTGATCCAGGCTCGAAGCAAGCCCATGGCCTCTCCCCAGGAACTGGTGGTTTGTGTCCTGGTGAGGGCTGATGGGTTGATTCTGGCTCAAGCAGTGGTCCATCCCATGATGCCTCAGGACAGAGCTTGGATGTGATGGGTTCCCTGAGATGCCCTGGAGTACCCTGCACAGGTCAGGCACAAGAGGCAGAGCCCTGGGGTCTACAGACCTGGGTTCGCCAACCTTATCTATTCAAGGATTCAATGGGGCTCTTGTTCAAGGAGACCGAGGTTCAATCTGGGCCTGAAGCTCTTACCCAGGCCAGACATGAGGATGAAGGCAGCTCATGATCAAATCCCCAGAACCATGTAAAAAGCTGGACAGTCCTATGAGGGTCTGTAAGCCCAGAGTGCCCAAAGGCAGGTGGGAGCGGAGACAGGAGAATCTTCTGGAAGTTCTTGGGCCAGAACCCATGAACACAGCAGGGAGCATCCAGGGAGCCTGGGTCAAGCCTGGTGGAAGGTGAGGACTGCCCAAGGTTGTCCTCTGACCTCCACACTTGACCATGGCATGCATAAGCACCAGTATGCATGTGTATGGGTGGACTCTCAAAAGAAGAAATACGATAGAGCAACGGCACACTAGTCCCTGCACTCAGCAGGCTGAGGCAGGAGGATCACAATGAGCTCCATACCAGGGGTAGAGAGATAGCCTAGAATCCATAGGGAGGGTGGGGGTGTGGGGGGGCAGTAGAGTGACATTCTAGAATCCACAGTGAGGGCTAGGGGCGTGGTCAGTGGGAGAGTGACAGCCTAGAACCCACAGTGAGAGTTGGGGGCGTGGTCAGTGGTAGAGTGACAGCCTAGAACCCACAGTGAGAGTTGGGGGCGTGGTCAGTGGTAGAGTGACAGCCTAGAACCACAGTGAGGGCTGGGGGTGTGGTCAGAGGTAGAGTGACAGCCTAGAACCCACAGTGAGAGTTGGGGGCATGGTCAGTGGTAGAGTGACAGCCTAGAACCACAGTGAGGGTTGGGGAGTGACAGCCTAGAACCACAGTGAGGGCTGGGGTCGTGGTCAGAGGTAGAGTGAGAGCCTAGAACCCACAGTGAGGGCTGGGGGCGTGGTCAGTGGTAGAGTGATAGCTTAGAACCACAGTGAGGGCTGGGGGCATGGTCAGCAATAGAGCTCCAGTTTGTTCTGCAAATACCCCAGTCCCATTTCTAATACTCCCCAAGAATAAAGATGGAGGAAAAGAGGACTCTGGTTTCATGGTTAATGTGTTTGCTTGCAGAGCCTGTTGCTTGGGTTCAACTCCCCTGTCCCTATGTAAAACCAGAATGGCACATACAGAATGGCAATAAAAAACAGACCCTGGCACTCTCATTCATTTTCTCTAGTAAATACTTTTTTTTTTTTCAAGCCGGGTGTGGTGGCACACACCATTAATCCTAGCACTCAGGAGGCATAGGTAGGAGGATCACCTGAGTTCAAGGCCAGCCTGAGACATCAGCCTGGCCTAGAGTGAGACCCTACCTCGAAAAACAAAAACAAAAAAAAAAAAAAAAAAACAACGTGATCCTCCTACCTCTGCCTCCAGGCATGTGCCACCACACCCAGCCTTCTAGTACATACTTTAAAAAAATTCAAAAAAAGGAAGAAGGGGCTGGAGAGATGGCTTAGTAGTTAAGGTGTTTGTCTGCAAAACCAAAAGATCCCGGTTCAATTCTCTAGGACCCATGTAAGCCAGATGCACAAGGGGACGCATGCATCTGGAGTTTATTTGCAGTGGCTAGAGGCCCTGGTGCGCCCATTCTCTCCCTCTCTCTCTTTTCCTTCTCTGTCTCTAATAAATAAATAAATAAATAAATAAATAAATAAATAAAAATAAAATATTTTTTAAAAAGGAAGAAGAGGGCTGGAAGGATTGGTTAGCGGTTAAGGCACTTGACTGCAAAGCCAAAGGATCCATGTTCAATTCCCTAGGACCTATGTAAGCCAGATACACAAGTGGTGCATGCATCTGGAATTCGTTTGCAGTGGCTGAGGCCCTGGTGCAACCATTCTCCCTCTCTTTCTCCGCCGCTCAAATAAGTAAAAATTTTTTTAAAAAGAAGAAAGGAAGGAGAAACAGAGAGAGAGAGTGAAGAAGAGAAGCCCCCCCCCAATGTTCTTTTCAGGCAGGGGGCATACCCCTGGCCTGGCACCCTCTGAGCCATGGCAGGCAGGGTTAGGCTGCACCCACCTGCATGGTGAAGGGCGGTCCACCCACTGCTGTCCTCGATGTCCACCACGCAGGACGCCTGGGAAGGAGGGATGGTTGTGTGAAGCAGAGTCCTATCTTCTGGTCACCTTATTTCTCGGGGTCCCTCTTCCCCTTGTATTCTGACATATCTCAGGCACTTTGTCTCCCCTTCCTTCCCTTCTTCCTTAGGGAGCCCTTCTTCATCCCCTCAACTGACTCTGCTTCCCCTGGCAGTTAGTGACCCAGGGGGCAAGGCTTAGCATGATGTGCAGCTGTGGTTCAGCAATGACAGCTCAGGACCTGTAGAAGTTGCTTGAGGCACTGAGGGTGGCCATACTTGGCAGCCAGATGTAAGGCATTGTAACCTGCAAGAGATGGATGAAGGCATGCAGGTGTGCTGGGAGTTCCCAGTTGCACCCCAAAAACCTGAGGTTCCCATGTCTCCCAAGCCCCAGCTACTTTTTTTTTGTTATTGTTTTTATTTATTTATTATTATTATTTTTTTTTTTGGTTTTTCGAGGTAGGGTCTCACTCTGGTCCAGGCTGACATGGAATTAACTATGTAGTCTCAGGGTGGCCCCGAACTCTCGGCAATCCTCCTACCTCTGCCTCCCGAGTGCTGGGATTAAAGGCGTGCACCACCACACCCATTGTTTTTGTTTTTTCAAGGTAGGGTTTCACCCTCACTCAGGCTGACCTGGCATTTACCATGTAGTTTCAGAGCGGCCTTGAACTCAAGGCGATTCTCCTACCTCTGCCTCTTAAGTGCTGGATTAAAGGCGTGCACCACCATGCCCGAAACCCCCAGCTACTTCTGTAGAACTTGAAGCTCTGTGGTTAGGAATTCTTGAGCCTCAAGGAGTCCTTGCTCCACCCAACCCCATTTCTGCTCAACACCTACCTGCTCCTCAAACTCCTTTGCTCCTGTTATCCCTCATGTGTCCTTTTCCTTGTTTTGCTTTTTTTTTTTGTTTTTTTGTTTTTGTTTTTCCAGGTAGAGTCTTACTCTAGCCCAGGCTGACCTGGAATTCACAATGTAGTCTCTCAGGGTGGTCTCGAACTCAAAGTGATCCTCCTACTTCTGCCTCCCAAGTGCTGGGATTAAAGGTGTGTGCCACCACGCCTTAATTATTATTATTATTATTATTATTATTATTATTATTTATCAGACAGAGAGAGAGAAAGAGAGAGAGAAAATGATGTGTGTGCGCTTGTGTCACATTGTGTGTCTGGCTTACATGGGTCCTGGAGAGTTGAACATGAGTCCTTAGGCTTAACCACTAAACCATCTCTCCAGCACTGCTTTCTTTTGAAAACAGGGCCTCATGCAGCACAGGCTGGTTTTTAACTCACTATGTAACTGGAGATGACTTAGAATTCCTGATCCTCCTGTCTCCATTTCCTGAGTGCTGGGATAACAGGAGTGTGCCATCAAGCCTGGTTCATGTGGTGCTGGGGATGAACCCTGGAGCTTCACAAATGCTAGGTAGTTGCTGTACCCACTGAGTCGCAGCTCTATGCCTAACACTGAAATCTTGAAGTGGCTGGACACCTGCTAGGTGCTCTGCTGACCCCGCTGGGGCCCTGCTGGGAGTACCTGCTCCATCCATGCTCATTACATTGGCGCCTTGTGCCAACATGACCTCCAGGCAGCCGGCCGCACCCCTCATGGCTGCCAGGTGGAACCTAGAGGTTAGAAACCAGGGATCAGGGCTGGGGAAATGGCTTAGCAGTTAAGGCGTTTGCCTGCGAAGCCTAAGGACCCCAGTTCAATTCCCCAGGACCCATGTAAACCAGATGAACAAGGGGGCGCATGCATCAGGAGTTCCTTTGTAGTGGCTGGAGGCCCTGGTGTGTCCATTCTCTCTTTCTCTCTGCCTCTTCCTCTTTCTCTTTCTCTCTCAAATAAATAATTTAAAAAGTAAAAGAGCCCCAAGGGCTTTGGGCACTCACGCCGACTTGCCCTCTGGGTCCAGTTTGGTGGGCACCAGCCCCTTGTGGGTGATGAGTGTGGCCACTCGAGCCACATCGTCGTTTTCCACAGCCTGCAGCAACCTCTGGTCACTTTTGCCCCAGTCTTGGCCCTGTGGATGACACGCAGTGGCGTGTGGGGCTGGGTAGACCACTGTCCCCTTCATACTCCCGCTTCCCACCAAGGGGGTGAGTGCTCCAGGCTCTCACCCACCTAGCCCTGGGCACTTGCCTGGCGCCTGCCTCTGGCTGCCGGTTTCGGGATGGGGCAGGGACCGCAGGGCGGGCAGGAGCCTAGGTCTGTGGGGCTGAGCCGGAGCTGTGGGGGAAGGTGATCCTGGGCAAATGGACTGAGACAGTATCTCCCAAGCCTTCACCCCTAGGCCCACCACTCCAACTGTTCCACCCCAAACCCAACCTGGTCAGCATATATTTTCCAAAAGGTCGTCCCCACAAGACCCTCATTGTCCCACAGTCCAAAGCCACCATCATGAGTCATATTTTCTTTTTCTATTCTGAGACAAGGTGTCCTGTAACCCAGGCTGGCCTTGAACCCTTGATTCTCCTGCTTCCACCTCCTTAGTGCTGAAATGACAGGTGTGCACCAGTATGCCTGATCTAAGGGGTGCTGAGGGTGGAACCCAGGGGTTCCTGCATGTTAAAGCTATACATGAGCTCTACGTATTGAATTCCCGCCCCAGGCTTCAAGGCATTTATTTATTTATTTATTTATTTATTTATTTATTTATTTATGACAATTCTTATTCTTGAGCCCAGGCTCAACCTTTAAGGTCCTCAACTTTCCCAGTGCTGGATGACAGGGTGGCTCACAACCATATTCACTTTTCTCAAATGATCCTGAGTCTCCTCTGACTCCTAGGAATTAGTTCCCTATCCATGTCACTTCAATGCCACCTTCTGTCCTTCCACAAGGGCCCTGCAAGGCTACCCCATCCCTGAAGGTTTCCGAGGCCTGAGCATCAGAATTCCTCAAATGGGCTCTGAGGCTGGTCTCCACATGCCAGGACCTTGTCCCAACATCAGCGCTCCAGGGGCCCCCAGAGTGTCCCCAGGAATGTCCTCTGCCTTCTGGGTGCGTCCAAATGTCCCATCCGGGTCCTGCAGAGCCCCGGCCCCACCCCCCGCCCCTTTCGCGCGCATCTCTCCCGGGGCTGCGTGAGGTGGGACGGGCCGAAGGGAGGACCGGAGGGAGGATCGGAGGGAGACAGGGGGAGGTCGGGGGCAAGGGAATCGAGACCCAGCGCGCCCTACCGAGAACGATGCGGCTGCGCACAGGCACAGCTGCTTCATGGCGTCCAGACCTGCGGCGGAGGGAGGACCAGAGGGGGGAATGCCCGCCCCGCCCCGGCCCGGGCCCCGGCCCCCGACAGGAGCTCCAGACCCCGCCCCTTTGCCTGGTCACCTGCTCTAGACCACGCCCATCCCAACACAAACCGCCCCTCATCCCTGCTTTAGGCCCCGCCCACCTCGACGTCAGCCCAACCTTTCTCTAGGCCCCGCCCACACTGACTGGTACCCTCTCCGGGCTCCCGGCCCCACCCTCATGCCTGGTGCTGATGAAGGACCCTGCCCCTGAGGGCCTGACCTGACCCACAACAGGATGCCCAGGGACACAGACCCCTCATCCCCACCCTCTCCCAGCAGGCCCTGGACGGCAGATGTGTCCAGACTGGACCTGCCCAGTGTCCCTTGTCTGCGAGCCCTTATTAAGTCCTCATTCATTCGTTCTCCCACCCGCCCCTGCATGCACTCAACTATGGTTCCTGCACTGAATCATTCCCTTTTTCCCTCCCTCCCTCATTCATTTATTCACGCTTCCCTGATTGGCTCACCACCAGAGCCTCTGCACTCCCTCTGTAGTGAACTCTGTACTCCACCCTCACCCCAAGGTGACAGGCCCATAATCACCTCTGCCATGCATTCCACCGGAACAGGTCCCACCGCAGAGTACCGTGGGAGGACAACCACGGTCCCAACCCCGTGCAGCTCTCAGATGAGGGTTGGGGGGTGCAGGAGGACACAGGACAGAGAGGGCACAGTTGGCTCTGTTAGGCATATTGAGGTGTCCCTGACTGAGGCACTAGCATTTTAGAAGGTGTCTCAGGGATAGGGGCACCAGGTGAAGAACAGATGGAGTGGGGTAGGATCTGAGGCACAGAGAGGGACCAGAGTGAGTGAGATGTGTAGTACCCAGGCAGGCAGAAGATGGAGTGATTCTGACACCCTCTCCCATCGCACTGAAGCTATGGACTCACTCAGAGTCCCCCATAATGTCACTGGGCAATGGACAGAGTTCCAGGAGCTGTTAGCACAAAGATGCCCTCAGCCCTGACCTGTTGTGTGATCGTTTGTGACCTTCATGCCTTTACCACTCAGAGCTGCAGTTTTTTCTCTGTGAGTGTAAAATGGCACTGGAAATGATGGTTACTCCACAGCAGATTCTCTGTCTCTTGGCTCTATGGGCACTGGGCTGGGGTCCTTGGCTCTATGGACACTGCGCTGGGGGTCGTTGACTCTGTGGACACTGGGCTGGGTGGCCTGGGCCCTCCAGCGTGCTGAGCACCACCTCTGGCCTCCATTCACTTCTTCCTGGAGCTCGCCCAGTGTGACAGCCACACATATTAGTGAGACCCCTGGTACAGACTGTGCATGGTGTTGTCTGTCATGATTCTCTTACACCCCTAGGCAGGTGGGGGTGGGTGGGGTAGGGAAGGTAAATGGTGTCTTTATTGGTAAGTAAGGGCTTTCCTCTTGTACCCATGGGAAACTAAAATGAGTCGTCCCTCATTCCATACCCCTAATCTAGCTTACATCAAACCTGCCTTTAGAGCCTGTTGCAGGCTACTTTCATCAATGAACTTGTTCAGGGGTCCAGAGGTCCCTAGCATTGCTGAGACAGATTTGAAGTTTAAGTCCAGCTAGGGCTACAGTGACACCCTGTCTCAGAATAAATAAGTCATTTTTAAAAATTATTTATTTATTTAAGACACTCGGGGCGGGGGGAGAGAATGGGTGTGCCAGGGCTTCTAGCCACTGCAAACAAACTCCAGATGCATGCATCACCTTGTTCATCTGGCTTACATGGGATCTGGAGAATCGAACCTGGATCCTTAGGCTTTGCAGGCAAGCACCTTAACCGCTAAGCCATTTCTCCAGCCCTAAATAAGTAATTTTTAAAGACGTTTTATGGGGATGCAATGAGGTCCATTCATTCATGGTGGTTGGTGACTGATCATGACTGTGGCAGAGAGGACTAAGTCAAACATACCTGCTTGGGGGGGGGGGAGATGACTCAGTGGCTAAATCACTTGTTTGTAAGGTCAGCCAGCTCTGGTTCAATTCCCCAGCCACCCACAGTCAGATGCAGAGTGGCATGTGCATCTGGAGTTCATTTACAATGGCAAGTGACCTATCTATACTTTCACCCCCTGCTCCCAAATAATAAAAACATTTTAAAAACTTTAAATCTAGCTGGGCGTAGTGGCACACGCCTTTAATCCCAGCACTGGGGAGGCAAAAGTAGGAGGATTGCAGTGAGTTCAAGGCCACCCTGAGAGTACAAAGTTAATTCCAGGTCAGCCTGGGCCAGAGTAGTGAGACCCTACTTCGAAAACCAAAAGAAATAAAATAAAATAAACCAGGCGTGGTGGCACACGCCTTTAATCCCAGCACTTGGGAGGCAGAGGTAGGAGGATCGCCGTGAGTTCAAGGCCACCCTGGGACTACATAGGTAATTCCAGGTTAGCCTGGGCCAGAGTGAGACCCTACCTTGAAAAAAACAAACAAACAAAAAGAAATAAAATAAAATAAATTTATATCTAAAAAGAAGAAAAAAGGAAAAAACTTAATCTAGCTGGGCGTGGTGGTACACACCTTTAATCCCAGCACTTGGGATCACCATGAATTGGAGGCCAACCTGAGACTATATAGTGAATTCCAGGTCCACTGGGCTACAGTGAGACCCCCATGTCAAAAAAAAAAAAAAAAAAAAAAAAAAAGGCTGGAGAGATGGCGGTTAAGGCTCTTGTCTGCGAAGCCTAAGGACCCAGGCTCGATTCTCCAGGTCCCATGTAAGCCAGATGCACAAGGTGGCACATGTGTCTGGAGTTCATTTGCAATGCCTAGAGGCCCTGGCACACCCATTCTCTAGCTCTATCTGCCTCTCTCTCTCTATCTCTTTCTCCCTCTTTCTCTCTATATCTAATAAATAAACAAAATTTAAAAACTACTATAACAAAATGTAAATTTATTTCTCTGGCACTTACACTGGCCTGTGATCTGAAGGGTCCTCTGTCACTGGCCCCCTGAAACATCTTCAACAATGTTCCCCTTGCTGCCAAACACCCTGCCCCAGCCAGCTCCAGTAAGGTCCTCACACTGCTGTCCCAACGCCAGAACTTTCCCCTTAAGATTCCGTTCACTTGGAGCACCAGCCTGGTAATACCTAGGACGGATCTGTGTGGGAATTCACCTCCTTGGAGACCAACCAGGGGCCTGACCCAGAGGATGAGCCCCTGCCTAGAACCCATAGTGAGGGCTGGGGCATGGTCAGCGGTAGACAGCCTGGAACCCACAGTATGAGCTGGGGGCGTGGTTAGTGGTAGAGTGACAGCCTGGAACCCACAGTGTGAGCTGGGGGCGTGGTTAGTGGTAGAGTGACAGCTTGGACCCCACAGTGAGGGCTGGGGGTGTGGTCAGCGGAAGTGTTTACCTGTAAGAGGCCCTGAGTCTCATGCCCAGCACCTTCAATTCTATATAAAGCCCAATTTTCCCATTGGTGGGATTTTTCTCAAAAACATCTCAAGACAACGCCCCGGGTCCCAGTATTTTACACCGCTGCATGGATTGAAAGGGAAACGCAGAGCTGCTGCCCCACAGCGCCCCTGCAGGTGCCTCGCTGCGCCCGGCCGCCCGCTGCGCCCCCTGCTGCAAGAGAGACACCCCGGCAAGGGCAGCACCGCTCCAGCTCTGGGAGGGGACCAGAGGCCCGGGAAGCCTCCTGGCAGCCGCGGGTGTTCCCTTTCTTCCCTGGAGACTGCAGAACAAAAGGTGAACTTGATTCTGGCAGCTGCGGGGGAAAAGGAGAAGGGCAGGGGCGGGGGGGAGGCCGGCGGGGTACTGAGGACAAGGCCACTCGTCTGAAGCAGCGACATCTCCACCGAGGTTGGCCCAGCCCCAGCGCCCCGCACCCTGTCCGTCACCCGCGCCCTCCCACCGTGACAGCATCAGGTCCCTCTAAATACACACCTATGGCCCAAGTAGCCATTTATTTTGCCCTCCCCTCCTCTCTCTTCTCTCCGTCTCTCTGTCTCTCTCAGGGTCTCATGTAGCCCATGCTAGCCTCAAACTCACTATGTATCCAAAGATTGTGTGGAACTCCTCATCCTCCTGCATCCACTTCCGCCTACCGCGTACGTTCTGGGATGACAGGCGTGCACCACAGCTGCAGGTGCATGTGGTGCTGGGGAGGAACGCAAGGCTTGGGGCAGCCAGGCGAACGCTACCTGCGGAGCCTCAGCCAGCACCCCTCCGTTCTGTCTTTTTTGTTTGTTTTTTCAAAGTAGGGTCTCACTGTAGCCCAGGATGACCTGGAATTCACTCTGTATGTAGTTTCAGAGTGGCCTCGAACTCACGGCAATTCTCCTACCTCTGCCTCCAGAGTGCTGGGATTAACGGCGTGCACCACCATACCCAGCTTTTGTTTGTTCTTTTTCTTTTCTTTTCTTTTCTTTTCTTTTCTTTTCTTTTCTTTTCTTTTCTTTTTTTTTTTCTTTCTTTCTTTCTTTCTTTCTTTCTTTCTTTTTTTTTTTTTTTTTTGATTTTTCGAGGTAGGGTCTCACTCTAGTCCAGGCTGACCTGGAATTAACTATGTAGTCTCAGGGTGGCCTTGAACTCTTGGTGATCCTCCTACCTCTGCCTCCCGAGTGCTGGGATTAAAAGCGTGCGCCGCCACACCCGGCTTTTCTTTTCTTTTTCTTTTTTTAAAAAATTAGTTATTTGCAAGGAGAAAAGGAAAGACAGAGAGAGAGAGAGAGAGAGAGAGAGAGAGAGAGAGAGGAGAAAAGGGGGAGAGACAATGGGCGCACCAGGCCTCCTGCCACTGCAAATGAACTCCGGATACCTGCACCATTTTGTGCACTGGCTTTTATGTAGGTACTGGGGAATTAAACCTGGATGGTTAAGCATTGCAGGCAAATGCTTTAACCGTTGAGCCATCTCCCCAGCCCTCATCTGTCCTTTCAATTGATGTGACTTCCTACCCTCGTCCCTCCCAGCACACACACACACACACCACAGCAAAAAAAAAAAAAAAAAAAAATCTAAACTGGTCATGGTGGCACGCACCTTTAATCCAAGCACTCAGGAGGCAGAGGTAGGAGGATCTCCATGAGTTCAAGGCCACCCTGAGACTACATAGTGAATTCCAGGTCAGTCTGGACTAGAGTGAGACCCTACCCTGAAAAACCAAAAAAAAAAAAAAAAAAATCTAAATTCAAAGAAATGAAAATGAAAACCCGGGTGTGGTGGCACACAGCCTTTAATCCCAGCACTTGGGAGGCAGAGGTAGGTGGATCGCCATGAGCTCGAGGCCATCCTGAGGCTACATAGTGAATTCGAGGTCAGCCTGGGGTAGAGCAAGACCCTACTTCAAAAAGAAACAATAAAAAAAAAAGAAAGAAACTGAACCCCAGGGTGGCTAGGGGTGTAGCTACGTAGAGCACATGCCAGCCTGTGTGAAGTCCTCAGATTCTGTCCACATTACTGAGAGAAGAGAAGCTGGGCCTGGAGAGATGGCTTAGTGGTTAAGGCACTTGCCTGCAACGCCTAAGAACCCATGTTTGACTCTCCAAATTCCACATAAGCCAGATGCACAAAGGTGAGGTAAGCTCAAGGTCGCACATGTCCACTAGGTGGTACACTCATCTGGAATTCAATTACAGTGGCTGCGGCCCTGGCTCACCAATTCTCTCTCTCTGACTTTTCTTTTCTTTTTCTTTTCTTTTCTTTTCTTTTCTTTTCTTTTCTTTTCTTTTCTTTTCTTCTTTTCTCTTCTCTTCTTTTCCTTCCTTCCTTCCTTAATCCCTCTCTTTCTTTCTCTCTCTCTCTCTTTCTCTCTTTCTTTCTTTTTTGCTTTTTATGAGGTAGGGTCTCACTCTAGCCCAGGCTAACCTGGACTTCACTATGTAGTCTCAGGGTGGCCTACCTCTGCCTCCCAAGTGCTGGGATTAAAGGCGTGCGCCACTATGCCCAGCTCTGTCTCTCTCTTTTTGTCTCCAAAATAAATAATAACAATAACAATTATTATTATTATTATAAGAGAAGAGCAGTTGGCCTCAAACTGGTAATCCCCCTGCCTCAGCCTCCTGAGCAATGGGGTCACAGGCACGTCACCATGCCCAGCTCCTGAGGTCCCTGCCCTGTAAGCTTTGCACCAGCCTTTCCCACCAATGCCCTGTGAGGCAGAAATTCCATGAGAACTAGAAATGTCAAAATAGAGATCCTGGGGCTGGAGAGATGGCTTAGCAGTTAAGCGCTTGCCTGTGAAGCCTAACGGGTTGAGGCTCAATTCCCCCAGTACCCACGTAAGCCAGATGCACGGGAGAGGGGTGCATATGTGTGGAGTTCGTTTGCAGTGGCTGGAGGCCCTGGCGTGCCCATTCTCTCTCTCTCCTTTCTGTCTCTGTCTGTTGCTCTCAAATAAATAAATTAAAGTAAGCAAAAATAAAACAATAGAGATCCCCATCATGAAGGGTCACAGTCTACAATGACATGCAAAGGGATCCAGTTCCATCCTACCCCAGAACCTTTGCACAAGCAATGCCCTCCAGGTAAAGTGCAGTTTCTGCAAACAGACCTCTCCCACCTCCTGCAAGGACCCTCCTTTCCAAGTGTCCTGAAAATCACAGCTGTCTCTCCTGTTCTAGAGACCCCCATTCCCTGCCTAGATATGCTTGTCTCCATACTGTAACATATGCATTGTCACTGATGCGGAGTTTGTCCTCACACAAGGCCAGCCTCAGCCAGTCGAGGGTTTGTCAGTTCTGCTAGGGTGGACACAGGATTCCAGGTGAGGGAGTGGTTGCGGGTGGCAGCCAGCAGGGGTGGCAGAGAGCAAAGGGGAAATGGGTGGAGCCTGAAGTCAGTCTTGAATTTGTGGGTACCAGGGGGCTGGGAAGCAGTTTTGAGCAAAGGAGGTCCCATCTCATCAAAGCTGCCAAAATGTGAATCTGACAAGAGGCAGGGCGAGGGGAAGACTATGGGCTTTCAGCCAAACCCCAAAGGCCAGAACCTCGGTTGTGGGGGTACTAGGTAACCCCAAAGTCTTTGATTCTCACCTCTGTCTTCTTAAACCGAGCCCGAAGAGTCTTCATGACCAGAGCTTGGTGCTTCTAGTCCCCTGGACAACCTGGAGTTGGGGATGGGAGGAGTGGCTTGAGGGATAAAGGTACTGATGGTTGGGAGGCTAGCTATCTCCTCTTCCTTCTTCCTCTTCCATCCCAGCTTCCCTGGCAAGTAGAGGGCCTGGGGACCACACTCTAAGACAAGATACAGGTGACCCATCCCAGGACCTTTCCACCAGCGGCTCCCTCCACCCTAAGTGCAATTTCTGCAAATATACCCAGGACCTCCTGGGTATACATTTTGTCTCTGCTGTGCCGTTGCCAGCGGGTTCCTTGTCATCTCTGGGTTGGGTTTTACTATCCTCATCTATAAGTGAAGGGAGATAGTTCAGTAATGATCAAGTAAAGGGTTTTGTCAGTCCAGTCTGTGGAGGATCCTAACAAACAGTAGGTGCTCAGTACGTTCACTGCCAGCATGGTTACAGACAGCGACCTTGTCTATAACCTCTCCCCTATGCGACTGCTGCTGCCAAGAACACCTGTTTCTTTCTCTTGGAGCTCTTCACCCCTCACATCCCAGCT
Source organism: Orientallactaga sibirica (assembly GCA_036365145.1). NCBI lineage: Eukaryota > Metazoa > Chordata > Mammalia > Rodentia > Dipodidae > Orientallactaga > Orientallactaga sibirica. The sequence goes on along the minus strand of JAEOAD010000049.1, from coordinate 15,276,808 downwards.
CCAAAATCCCCTGTTCAGATCAGCATTTCCGTGACCCCTACACAGGGCTCTAGTCCCATGGCTCCTGCCTCTGCCCTGGCTGAGCCTCAGGCTGTCTCTGTCTGTCTTCCTCCCCTCACAACTGCCTGGGGACTGGGCCCAGGGCTAAGGCCCCTCTCCGGGACACTCAGAGAGGATGCCCTTACAGGACAGCTTTGTCACAAAAGACCAGTCACTTGGTGAGGAAGAGTCAGTTACCCAGCATGGATCTCATCATCCATCCACCCACCCATGCACCCACCCGCCCACCCACTTATAAACACATCAACTCATCCATCCATTCACACATGCCTCCACCATCTGCCCATCCATTTTTTCAACCATGAATCCACCCACAGATCCATCCATCCATCCATCCATCCATCCATCCACAGATCCATCAACTTGTGCATTCATCAACACCTGCCTCCACACATCATCCATCCATCAATATCTCCACCAACCCACCCATTCATTCACCCATCCACCCCCACACATCCACTCATCTATCCATCCATCCATCCATCCATCCATTAATCCATCCACCCACCCAACTACCTACCCTCCCACCCATCTATCCACTTATCTACCCATTCACCCTTTTATCTACCCATCTTTCCACCCACCGTTCACCCCCTCACACCCGTCACTGCACCGGGCTGGCTGAAGGTTCAGTCACACCTGGTGGGTAACAGGACACCCAGGAGAGGAGTCCACAGGTTGCCTGGCAGGAGGGAATTGTGGCGTGGGGGAGGGGAAGGCCCAGAACCTCTAGTAAGAGAGGCTTGGTGGCCCTGGTGACCTGCCACACAAGGGCACGGAGAGCAGGGTGCACACAGTACCGGGACCAAGGCTGGCACTGAGCAGCGTTTGCAGGGCAGATGAGTGTGTGGTGTGTGGCATGTCCGGTACTTCCTCCACAGCCCAGCACCCAGGCCCATCTCTGCTCTCCTCTCCTCTCCAGGTCCTAGCGGGGCTTCCACCCCAGTTCTCTCAGCCTCCTCCTCCCTACCTCGTGAAGCTCTAGGCCCACTGGGCCCACAGTTGCCTCTCCAGCTGGGCCGGAGCTCACAGCAGCAGTCCCAGAGTCCTTCTGCGGTGACACCCGATCAGCTCTGGCCAGGCAGGTAGCAGGGCGGGCGCCGCAAGGGGCCGGGATGAGCTGAGGGAGGGGACAGACTGGCAGCCTGGCAGCTGTTGGCCATTGGGCCTGGGTGGGAATATGTGAGTACTCTTTGCAGGTGTCCTGGGCCCATTTCAGCTTCTGCAAGGAGCTCTGTTCTGCCTGGCCTCCCAGGACTGTCCTCTGTTCCACACAGCATCCTGCCCAGCTCAAGTACACGTAGCACCACTTCCTCCAGGAAGTCTTCCTGAGAGACTCCAGACTGGGTGTGGAGTCCCCTAAAATCCCCACACTGTCCTGCTTGCACTCTCCACGTCCCACACTGCACCCCAGTCACATCACACTATGTCACCAACGCCTGGTCACATGTGTCCACCACCAGACACAGGGCTCAAGATATATATATATAGCTGGAGAGATGGCTTAGCAGTTAAGGTGCTTGCCTGCAAAGCCTAAGGATCCAAGTTTGTCCCAGTACCCATGTAAGCCAGATGCACAAGGTGGTGCATGTGTCTGGAATTTGTTTGCAGTGGCTGGAGGCCCTGGCACACCCATTCTCTCTTCTATCTTTCTCTGCCTCTTTCTCTCTGTCAAATAAAAAAAAATAAATAAATAAATAAAAGAAGAAGAGAGATGAAAACATGATTAAGAACGGACACACCCATGCCAGAGCCTCCTGCCCCTGCAAACGATCTCCACACACTCAGACTCATGCACCACTTTGTGCATCTGGCTTTACATGGGATCTGGGGAATTGAACAGGGACCAGTAGGCTTTGCAAACAAGCCCTGTTTTCCTCATTAAAGAAACAAATATATATATAGCTGGAGAGATGGTTTAGCAGTCAAGGCACTTGCTGGCAAAACCAAAAGACCAAGGTTCTATTCCTCAGGACCCATATAAAACCAGATGCACAAGGTGGCACATGCATCTGGAGTTTGTTTGCGGTGGCTGGCAGCCTTGGCACACCCATTCTCTCCCTATCTGCTTCTCTCTTTCAAAATAAATAAGAAATCAGAGAGAATGGGCATGCCAAGGCCTCCAGCCACTGTAAACGAACTCCAGACACATACACCACTTTGTCCATCTGGCTTCACGTGGGTACTGGGGAACTGAACCTGGGTCCTTTGGCTTTGCAGGCAAGTGCCTTAATTACTAAACCATCTCTCCAGCCCTAAAATTAAATTGAAAAAATTATTTATTTGCAAGGAGAGAGAGAATGAATGGGTATGCTAGGGTCTCTTCCCACTGCGGCGCCATTGAAAACTCCAGTTGCATGTGCCACTTTGTGCACTGGCTTTATGTGAGTACTAGCGGATCAAAATCAGGCCATCATGCATTGCAAGCAAGCACCTTTAATCCCTGAGCCATCTCTCCAGCCCTGTTTTCCTCATTAAAAAGAATGTGTGTATATATATATATATATATATATATTTTTTTTTTTTTTCGAGGTAGGGTCTTGCTCTAGCCCAGGCTGACCTGGAATTCACTCTGTAGTCTAAGGCTGGCCTCGAACTCATGGAAATCCTCCTACCTCTGCCTCCTGAGTGCTGGGATTAAAGGTGTGTGCAAGCCGTGGCGCACAACGCTAATCCCAGCACTCGGGAGGCAGAGGTAGGAGGATTGCCTGGAGTTCGAGGCCACCCTGAAACTACATAGTTAATTCCAGGTCAGCCTGAACCTGAGGTGCAAAACAAAAAAAAAAAAAAAAAAAAAAAAAACTGGGCACAAGAATATATTTTTTAAAATTTATTTATTTGAGAGAGATAGAGGCAGAGAGAGAGGGAGAGACGTAGAGAGAATGGGCACACCAGGGCCTCTAGCCATTGCAAAAGAACTCCAGATGCATGTGCCACCTTGTGCATCTGGCTTATGTGGGTCTGGGGAATCAAACCTGGTTCTTTTGGCTTTGCAGGCAAATGCCTTAACCATCAAGCCATTGCTCCAGCCCAAAAAGAATATTTTTGGTCAGAGTGGTGGTGCACATCTTTAATCCCAGCACTTGGGAGGCAGAGGTAGAAGGATTAGCTGTGAGTTTGAGGCCAGCCTGGGACTACATAGTGAATTCCAGGTCAGCCTGGGCTAGAGCGAGACCCTACCATGAGCGCCCCCACCCGCAAATTTTTATTTATTTTTTACAAGAGAGAGATTGAGAGAAAATGAGGATGCACAGGTATAACAAGACCTCTTGCCACACTGCAAATGAATTTCAGATGCATGCACCATTTAGCAGACAGTTTGAGGGTCACTGAGGTGAACTTCCAAACTAGCCACAGTTATGGAGGAAGGGATATGTATTGAAGCTTACAGATCCAGGGGAAGTTCCATAATGGCATTAGTTGGCCAGCTTTTATAAGACCAAACACAAGAGAGAAAAGCCACAAGCCAAAAGCCACACTGCATAGCACACTTTGCATATCTTTAGACTGGAATCTCAAACCCACCACCACACTTTAGGGCTGGACTCTAACATCCACCCAGTGACACTGCCTCCAGCCAGGTGGCTGCAGATGCAAACTACAAACTAATAAAACATTGAATATATTAGAGGCTATCTATTCAAACTACCACACACCATTTCAAGGGTCTGGCTTTTATGTGGGTACTGGGGACTTGAATCGAGTCTGGCAGGCTTTGCAAGCAAACATCTTAACGATTGAGCCATCTCTCTTGCCCTGCTTTCTTCATTTTTGAGGTCAGTGGCGCGCTCCCATCCGTTTCCTAAGCAGGTCCCTGGACAGCCGCCTCTCTCTTTCCACAAACCTATACAAGTGAACTGGAAGTTCCTTGCCATTACTTAAGATGGCGTCCGCGGCGTCAAGATAGGACGCATGCGCCTTAGACCAGGCGGAGGCATATCTCTGGAACGAGTCTCCTCTCTGTCGCGCCGCTCCGCCCCGCTTCCGGCGGAAGGTTCTGCAACAAGGGAAACTTTATTGTTCCCTCCGCGACGGCAGCGACGATGTCGGTCAATTATGCAGCGGGGCTGTCTCCGTACGCGGATAAGGGCAAGTGTGGGCTCCCGGAGGTGAGCGCGGCGGGCTGGGGGTCCTGAGGCTTGTCTCTGACATTGGGCGGAGCCGGGGGCGGCAGCGGGGCATTGTGGGACTAGCAGGAGCAAGGAGGCTAGACAATGGGAAGGACTTCCCCGGAAGGAGTGAGAGGGAAGTGATGCCCCCGGGAGCGTCTGGGGACCCGGTCGCGCTAGGTTTTGGAGTGGCCTAGAGGGCCCTGGGCGGGGTGCGTCGGGATGATCCCTCCAGATCGTGAGAGCTGTGCAAGGGGAAGCAGTGTGCTCCACCCACAGGGCGCCCTGAGGTGGGGGTCAGTGCTGCGGGGGGTATCCCTGGATGCAAACTGCGGTAAAGGCCACATGAAAGGAGTGATGGCGGTTGTCCCATCAGCATGCAGCGATCTCTATAAAACAGCTCTCAGGAGGACACAGACCAGGGATAACATCTCAGAAGTGATAGGTGAGAGCTGGAGAGATGGCTCAGCGGTTAAGGCACTTGTATCCAAGCCGAAGGACCCAGGTTCGATTTCCAGATGCATGAGGTGGTGCATGTGTCTCTCTGCCTCTTTCTCTCTCAAATAAATAAATAAAAACTATTTTTTAAAAAGAAAAAAATGACAGGTGAACCCATCACACATCTGAAGGTGTTGGAGGAGCAGCAGGCAGGGGGCAGGGCCATGGAGGACTGCAGACAGGAAGGTGTGAACTGTCTTTCTGGGAAGAAGCCACACCTGGTTGATGGAGTCAAGGCTGATGAGAACTTATGTGGTGGTGGAGGTAACACCCTAACCTCCTAAGGAAGCTTCCAGGCTCTTTCTCAGTGAGGACAGTGTTGCAGCTCCAGAGACAATTTATCTTGGGTGATCTCAGTCCCTTAATGGTCATTTATTGTCCATTTCCGTGCATGACCTACCATCTTGTGACTGTTAAGTAAGTCCTTTAGGATGGACAGATCACTAACTTCCACCAGCTCAAGCGTTGAGAATGTCATCAGACAGCACCGAGGCCTGTCACAGAGATGTCCCCACTGTGGTGCCATAACCCTCCCGGCCTGATGTTTCCACCAGTGGATTTGAAAAGTGTTTTGACTTGTGATTGTCTTTTGTTCTGTTACATTTATTTATGTATTTATTTGTCTTTTTTCGAGATAGGACTCACGGTGATTCTCATACCTCTGCTTCCCAAGTCCTCTGGACAAAAGGGCTACATTAATTGGGGGACATTTTTAAAAATTATTTATTTGCACCGCCGGGCGTGGTGGCGCATGCCTTTAATCCCAGCACTCGGGAGGCAGAGGTAGGAGGATCGCTGAGAGTTCGAGGCCACCCTGAGACTACATAGTTATTCCAGGTCAGCCTGGACCAGAGTGAGACCCTACCTCGCAAAACCAAAAAAAAAAAAAAAAAAAAATTATTTATTTGCAAGCAGAAGTATACAGAGTGAGTGAGTATGGGCATACCAGGGCCTCTAGCTGCTGCAAAGGATCTCCAGCGGCATGCACCACCTTGTGTATCTGGTTACATGGATACTGGGGAAATGAACCCAGTTCATTAGGCTTTACAGGCAAGTGCCCTAATCGCTGAGCAATCTCTCCAGCCCTGGGGGACATATTTAGACATCTCATGCTTTCTGACCCCACAGATCTTCGACCCCCCAGAGGAGCTGGAGCGGAAGGTGTGGGAGCTGGCAAGGCTGATGTGGCAGGCCTCCAGTGTGGTGTTTCATACAGGTGCTGGTATCAGCACCGCCTCAGGCATTCCTGACTTCAGGTCTGTGAGCGAGGAGGAGAAACTGAGGCAAACTTCACCAAGATCAGAACTGAGATAGAAGGGGACTTCTTTTTCCCACACGTCCCTGAAAATTACAGTAAACACCCTATGCTCCCATTAGTCAATACCAGTTTACCTGATGTCCTAGCTGCAAAAGAAGGTGGGAAATGTAGTTTTTTGGCAAATAAGCCTGCACATTGGGTGTTAATTTATATATCTGCAAAGAGAGAGAGAGAATGAGTGAGTATTGGCACACCAGGGCCTCTTGCCACTGCAGACAAACTCCACATATGTGTACCACTTTGTGTGTCTTGACTGTATGTAGATGGATACTGGGGAATTGAACCCAGGCTATCAGACTTTGCAAGCAAGTGCCTTTAACCTCTGAGTCATCTGTCCAGCCTGGGGTTCTTGTACCATAGGAAAAGTCAATATAAGCAATAAATCACATGCATTTCTATTTCTGAGATCTCTTGGGTCCCAGCTCCTGTTTTCCTGTCTGGGGAATGTTGAGATTCTAAGGTCTGACCCTCCCTCTGATCAGTATCTGCAGTGATTCCCCATGGCTACGGCAGTGTTCTAAATACTGTGCAGGAAAGCAGAACCCTTTGTGACTCCGACTGAGTCCTCCCCTCCACCTGGGCCACTCACCCTGTTGCACCCCAGATAACTGGTATTTCCCCCGACTCATAGGCTATATTGAGGCTTTGTGTACCCTCTGCCTAAGCCCATATTTCCTCTCACTCTTCAAGAGTCTCCATGGCCTCTTCCCTGAAACCTTCACCCACCTGCCAACCAGTATCCCCACAAGGTCCAGAACTGCAAGAAATGGATGAGGGTCCCTTAGGATCCCAGCATCACCCAGCAGGGGCAGAGACTTATCTGTATTTAGTAATGAAGGTTTGTCCTCCTGGGCCTCTTCTCGCCCAGAGGCCCCCACGGTGTATGGACCATGGAGGAGCGCGGCCTGGCACCCAAGTTTGACACCACCTTCGAGAGTGCGCGGCCGTCCAAGACGCACATGGCCCTGGTACAGCTGGAGCGAGTAGGCTTCCTGCGCTTCCTGGTCAGCCAGAACGTGGATGGGCTGCACGTGCGCTCTGGCTTCCCCAGGTACCTCCTTCCTGACCCTCTGGGAACAGCTTTGCCCTCTTCCTGGGACCCACTCCTGACATGGTAGGTTTTTATAGGGATGGGCTGAAGATGGATTTCAGGGTCTGGTGAGTTCTGAGACAACCATCTATCCCCAACCCTCACTGTGGGTTCTAGGCTGTCATTCTACCACTGACCACACTCTCAGCCCACACTGTGGATTCTAGGCTGTCAATCTACCTCTGACCATGCCTCCAGCACCTCCCTGGGATACCTTTCTGGTGCCCTACCTGTATTTATTTATTTAAGAGAAAGGAGGGGGGGTGGGCACACTAGGGCCTCCAGCTCAAACCTTTGAAAATGAACTCCAGACACATGTCATCTTGTACATCTGGCTTATGTGGGTCCTGGGGAATCGAACCTTGGTCCTTTTAGCTTTGCAGGCAAGCACCTTAACTACTAAACCATCTCTTCAGTCCTCTACCTGTTTTTTGTTTGTCCTTATTTTTTCAAGGTAGGGTGTTCTTCTAGCACAGGTTGATCTGGAGTTCACTCTGTAGTCTCAGGGTGGCCTTGAACTCACAGTGATCCTCCTACCTCTGCCTCCCAGGTGAGATTGAAGGAGTGCACACCATACCATGCCCTCTACTTGTTTGTTTTTTTCTTTTCAAGGTAGGTTCTTATTCTAGCTCAGGCTGACCTGGAATTCACTATGTAGTCTCAGGGTGGCCTTGAACTCATGGCAATCCTTCTACCTCTGCCTCCCAAGTGCTAGGATTAAAGGAGTGTGCCTCCACACCTGGCCTACCTGTTTGTTTTTTTTTAAGGGTAAATTATTTAAAAAAAAATTTTTTTGTTTTGTTTTTCGAGATAGGGTCTCACTCTAGTTCAGGCTGACCTGGAATTCCTTACGTAGTCTCAGGGTGGCCTTGATTTCTCAGTGATCCTTTTACCTCTGCCTCCCAAGTGCTGAGATTAAAGGTGTGTGCCACCACACCTGGCTAAATATTTATTATTTATTTATTTATTTATTTGGCAGAAAGAAAGAGGGAGAAAGAGAGAATGGGCGCACCAGGGCCTCCTGCCATTGCAAATGAACTCCAGATGCATGCACCACCTTGTGCATCTGGCTAATGTGAGTCCTGGGGAATCAAATCTGGGTCCTTTGGCTTTGCAGGTAAACATCTTAACCACTAAGCCATCCCTCCAGTCCTAAATATTTGTTTTAATAGTAGCTGCTGCAAAGGATCTCCAGCGGCATGCACCACCTTGTGTATCTGGTTACATGGATACTGGGAAATGAACCCAGTTCATTAGGCTTTACAGGCAAGTGCCCTAATCGCTGAGCAATCTCTCCAGCCCTGGGGACATATTTAGACATCTCATGCTTTCTGACCCCACAGATCTTGACCCCCAGAGGAGCTGGAGGCGGAAGGTGTGGGAGCTGGCAAGGCTGATGTGGCAGGCCTCCAGTGTGGTGTTTCATACAGGTGCTGGTATCAGCACCGCCTCAGGCATTCCTGACTTCAGGTCTGTGAGCGAGGAGGAGAAACTGAGGCAAACTTCACCAAGATCAGAACTGAGATAGAAGGGGACTTCTTTTTCCCACACGTCCCTGAAAATTACAGTAAACACCCCATGCTCCCATCAGTCAATACCAGTTTACCTGATGTCCTAGCTACAAAAGAAGGTGGGAAATGTAGTTTTTTGGCAAATAAGCCTGCACATTGGGTGTTAATTTATATATCTGCAAAGAGAGAGAGAGAATGAGTGAGTATTGGCACACCAGGGCCTCTTGCCACTGCAGACAAACTCCACATATGTGTACCACTTTGTGTGTCTTGACTGTATGTAGATGGATACTGGGGAATTGAACCCAGGCTATCAGACTTTGCAAGCAAGTGCCTTTAACCTCTGAGTCATCTGTCCAGCCTGGGGTTCTTGTACCATAGGAAAAGTCAATATAAGCAATAAATCACATGCATTTCTATTTCTGAGATCTCTTGGGTCCCAGCTCCTGTTTTCCTGTCTGGGGAATGTTGAGATTCTAAGGTCTGACCCTCCCTCTGATCAGTATCTGCAGTGATTCCCCACGGCTACGGCAGTGTTCTAAATACTGTGCAGGAAAGCAGAACCCTTTGTGACTCCGCACTGAGTCCTCCCTCCACCTGGGCCACTCACCCCTGTTGCACCCCCAGATAACTGGTATTTCCCCCGACTCATAGGCTATATTGAGGCTTTGTGTACCCTCTGCCTAAGCCCATATTCCCTCTCACTCTTCAAGAGTCTCCATGGCCTCTTCCCTGAAACCTTCACTCACCTGCCAACCAGTATCCCCACAAGGTCCAGAACTGCAAGAAATGGATGAGGGTCCCCTAGGATCCCAGCATCACCCAGCAGGGGCAGAGACTTATCTGTATTTAGTAATGAAGGTTTGTCCTCCTGGGCCTCTTCTCGCCCAGAGGCCCCCACGGTGTATGGACCATGGAGGAGCGCGGCCTGGCACCCAAGTTTGACACCACCTTCGAGAGTGCGCGGCCGTCCAAGACGCACATGGCCCTGGTACAGCTGGAGCGAGTAGGCTTCCTGCGCTTCCTGGTCAGCCAGAACGTGGATGGGCTGCACGTGCGCTCTGGCTTCCCCAGGTACCTCCTTCCTGACCCTCTGGGAACAGCTTTGCCCTCTTCCTGGGACCCACTCCTGACATGGTAGGTTTTTATAGGGATGGGCTGAAGATGGATTTCAGGGTCTGGTGAGTTCTGAGACAACCATCTATCCCCAACCCTCACTGTGGGTTCTAGGCTGTCATTCTACCACTGACCACACTCTCAGCCCACACTGTGGATTCTAGGCTGTAAATCTACCTCTGACCACGCCTCCAGCACCTCCCTAGGATACCTTTCTGGTGCCCTACCTGTATTTATTTATTTAAGAGAAAGGAGGGGGGTGGGCACACTAGGGCCTCCAGCTCAAACCTCTGAAAATGAACTCCAGACACATGTCATGTCATCTTGTACATCTGGCTTATGTGGGTCCTGGGGAATCGAACCTTGGTCCTTTTAGCTTTGCAGGCAAGCACCTTAACTACTAAACCATCTCTTCAGTCCTCTACCTGTTTTTTGTTTGTCCTTATTTTTTCAAGGTAGGGTGTTCTTCTAGCACAGGTTGATCTGGAGTTCACTCTGTAGTCTCAGGGTGGCCTTGAACTCACAGTGATCCTCCTACCTCTGCCTCCCAGGTGAGATTGAAGGAATGCACACCATACCATGCCCTCTACTTGTTTGTTTTTTTCTTTTCAAGGTAGGTTCTTATTCTAGCTCAGGCTGACCTGGAATTCACTATGTAGTCTCAGGGTGGCCTTGAACTCATGGCAATCCTTCTACCTCTGCCTCCCAAGTGCTAGGATTAAAGGAGTGTGCCTCCACACCTGGCCTACCTGTTTGTTTTTTTTTAAGGGTAAATTATTAAAAAAAATTTTTTTTGTTTTGTTTTTCGAGATAGGGTCTCACTCTAGTTCAGGCTGACCTGGAATTCCTTACGTAGTCTCATGGTGGCCTTGATTTCTCAGTGATCTTTTTACCTCTGCCTCCCAAGTGCTGAGATTAAAGGTGTGTGCCACCACACCTGGCTAAATATTTATTATTTATTTATTTGGCAGAAAGAAAGAGGGAGAAAGAGAGAATGGGCGCACCAGGGCCTCCTGCCATTGCAAATGAACTCCAGATGCATGCACCACCTTGTGCATCTGGCTAATGTGAGTCCTGGGGAATCAAATCTGGGTCCTTTGGCTTTGCAGGTAAACATCTTAACCACTAAGCCGTCCCTCCAGTCCTAAATATTTGTTTTAATAGAGAGTAAAAATAAGAGGGCTAGAGAGAGCCAGGCATTGTGGCGCACATCTTTAATTCCAGCACTCGGGAGGCAGAGGTAGGAGGATCACTGTGAGTTTGAGGCCACCCTGAGACTACATAGTGAATTCCAGGTCAGCCTAGACCGAAGTGAAACTCTACCTCTACCAAACTCTACCAAAAAAATAAATAAAGAAAGAAAGAAAGAAAGAAAAAAAAGAAGAAGAAGAAGATATATGCAGCCAAGATGCTAGGTAGGGAGAGGGAAAACCAGGAAATCCACCTTTAAAAAAAAAATTTGGGCCGAATGTGATGGCACATGTCTTTAATCTCAGCACTTGGGAGGCAGAGGTAGGAGGTAGAGGAGAGTTGGAGGCCACCCTGAGCCTACATAGTGAATTCCAGGTCAGCCTGAGCTAGAGTGAGACCCTACCTCAGAAAACCAAAAGTATAAATATATAATATTATATATTTGGGCTGGAGAGATGGCTTAGTGGTTAAGGCACTTGCTTGCAAAGCTTAAGGACCCATGTTCGACTCTCCAGGTCCTGCATAAGCCAGACGCACAAAGGTAAGGCAAGCACAAGGCTGCACATACCCACTAGGTGGCACAAATGTTTGCAGTGGCTGAAGTCCTGGCATGCTACTTCTCTCTCTCTCTCTAAAATTAAAATATATATATATATTTATTTACTTATATATCTGTTTGAGAGAGACTGACAGATAGGAAGGGCAGACAGAGAATGGGCATGGCAGGGACTCCTGCCATTACAAACAAACTCCAGATACATGTGCCACTTAGTGCCTCTTGCTTTATGTGGATACTGAGGAATGAACCCAGGCCATCAGGCTTTGCAAGCATGCTCATTTAACCACTCAACCATCTCTCCACTCTCTGGGAAATCACCTTTTTAAAATGAGTTATTGTCTGGGGAGATGGCTTAGTGGCTAAGGTGTTTGCCTGCAAAGCCAAAGGACCCGGGTTTAGTTCCCCAGGACCTATGTAAGCTAGATGCACAAGTTGGCATATGTGTCTGGAGTTCTTTTGCAGCGGCTAAAGGCCCTGGCGTGCCCATTCTCTCACATTCTCGCTCTCTCTGCCTCTTTCTCAAATAAATAAAAGTTTTAAATTAAGTTATTTTTTTATTTGTGCATGTGTTGTTGACATGTGTCACCCATGTACCACTTTGCATCTAGCTTTATGTGGGTGCTGGGGAATTGAACTGTTCTGACAGGCTCTGCACACGGGTGTCTTTAATTGCTAATCTATTTCCCCAGCCCTCTTTTTTTCTTTTCTTCTCTCTCTCTCTCTTTCTATCTTTTGTTTTGTTTATTTGTTTGAGGCAAGGCCTCGCTCTAGCCCATGCTAGTCTGTAACTCATGACAGCCCTCTGGCATTGGCTTCATGAGCACTAGGATTAAAGGCATGAGCCAGCATGCCCAGCTGTCTCTGTATTTTGAGACAGGGTCTAACTGAGTGCCCAACTGGCCTCAGACTCAGTCCTCCAGATACAGCTTCTCTAGTGCTGGGAGGCCAGCCTTGGCCACCACATCCCAAGGTGTGGTCACATTGTCTGGTTGCCTGGCTCAAGTGTCAGCTCCTGGGACAGGAACTCTCCAGGTGTCTAGCACCTGGGGGCACAAGCAGGGCAGGAGAAAGCTGCACAGTGGACTGTTGAAGGAGACGGGCTGAGCCCCAGATCCATGAGAGACTCCTCCACTCCGCCCCTTCTTTTCCCTCAGGGACAAGCTGGCTGAGCTGCATGGGAACATGTTTGTGGAAGAATGCGTGAAGTGTAAGACGTGAGTGTCTCCTGGAGCAAGGCTTGGCCAGGTGCCCCAGGTGGGGCCCCTCAATTGTCCCCAAGGTCTTTTCACTTCCCTAGGCCAGCTCTGCTCTATGGCCTCATCAGTCCAAGCTGGGATTCCCCCAAGACCAAAGGCAGCCCAGGCATGGCTTCCTGAGAGCTGTGCATAGAGGATGTGCCTGCTTCCTGGGGTTAAGGTGACAGATCACAAAGGAAGCCAGAAGCCCAAAATCACAGTGAGCAGACAGCACCCCAAGGAACCCACCTACCTCCTGAGTGGTCTCACTCCTGTTTCTGTTGTCACTGGGCAACCTCCCATGTCTCTATTTTCTGGTGCTAGGTCTTGAACTCAGACCTTTGCCTAGACTAGGCAGCTACACCCAACCCTCATTTTACTTAAAAGAAAATTATTCATTTGTGTGGGTGTGCACGCACATGCGAAAGTTTCTTTCCCCTGCAAATGAATGCTCATCCAGCTTTCTGTGGGTGGCTGGGGAATTGAACTCAGGATGGCAACCATTGCAAGCAAGTGCTTTTAACGGCTGAGCCACCTCCCCAGCCTCATAATTTTACTTTGTTGTTGTTGTTTGGTTTTAGTTTTTTGAGGTAGGGTCTCACTCTAGCTCAAGCTGACCTGGAATTCACTATAGTCTCAGAGTGGCCTCAATCTTATGGCCATCCTCCTACCACTGCCTCCCAAGTGCTGGGATGAAAAGCGTGCACCACCACACCCAGCAGCGATTTTACTTTTTATTCTGAGACAGGTTCTAGCCAACTCACCTGTGCTGGCCTGGAACTCTGTAGCCAGGCTGGCCCCAAGCATACCATCCATCATTCTGCCTGAGAGCCTCCCAAGTGCTGTAATCACGGGTGTGTCCACCTCACCTGCTGGGCCGTTGGTGTTGACCCTGGGTCTTGCTATGGGGTCCAGGTCTCAAGCTTGTGTTCTGGGTCTCTAGGTGTGTTGTAGTCACCTCCACATGGCTGCGGCAAAACACCCAACCCAAACAGCCGATGGAGCAAAGGGTTTCTTGTCACTTACAGTCTCAAGGGGCAGCTTCACCATGGCAGGGGAAGATGGTAGAGCCGGTGTTGGACGTCACATCTGCCACAGCAGCTGGCAGGAACCAGCAACAGTGAGCTGAACTCTGGCAAGGGGAAGCTGGTTACAACACCCCTAAACCTGCCTGCAGCAATACCTCCTCCAACAGGCTTTAATTCTCACATTGCCATGAGCTGGGGACCAAGCTATCAGAACACATGAGGTTATGGGGGACATGTAGATTCAATCCACCACAAGTGGTTATCACCCCAAATTCATCAAAAGAACATGTCCCAAGAAAATTCTTAAGAGCCAAATGTGGGCCATCAGGGACAGCTTACGAACCCCTGTCCTCCCAACACAGGCAGTATGTCCGGGACACTGTCGTGGGCACCATGGGCCTCAAGGCCACTGGCCGTCTCTGCACTGTGGCCAAGGCAAGGGGCCTTCGGGCTTGCAGGTGAGTCATCTTCACAGGCCCCATGCTTAGCACCCAGGGGAGGTGAAGTATGCCTGACTTCTGGTCCCCTTCCCAGGGGGGAGCTGAGAGACACCATACTCGACTGGGAGGATGCCTTGCCTGACCGCGATTTGGCGCTCGCTGATGAAGCCAGCAGGTCTGAGCCCATGGGTCTTTTGAGGGGATGGACAGGGGATCCCACAGACACATGGGCTTCCCTACAAGACTGAACGGGAGGAGTGGCATGGAGAAGCCGTTGGAACAACACTGTCCTTTGTGGTGGTGCTAGAGGAAGGCTATAGAGACCAGAAGATAACACAGGGAAATTGATGGACTAGCAAAGTAACTCAGGGTATTTTGTTGACTGAAGTACTGGGACACAGGGACTTGGACAGGTGAGGTAGTCATCAGAGCCCTGCCCCGCCCTCACTGAGGACTCTAGGCTGTCACTACTGGTGACCACGCCCCCAGCCTTCACTGAGGGTTTTAGGCTGTCACTCTGCCAATGACTATGCCCCCAGCCCTCACTGTGGGCTCTAGGCTGACACTAGCTCAGGCTGACCTGGAATTCACTATGTAGTCTCAGGGTGGCCTGGACCATGGTGATTCTTCTACCTCTGACTCCCAAAGTGCTGGAATTAAAGGTGTGCTCCGATTTGGGGCTGTCTCTAATTTACCCAGGCCTGCCAGGAGCTCATGATCCTCCTGCCTTAGCCTCCAGTGTAGATAGACCTGTGCCACTACACCTGGCTGTCTGGATTTCTTCAGGGGGAGCAGGATGTGCCACTAGCTGAGGGTGGGAACAGGATCCCTGTGACCATAGAACTTGCTTTTCTTTTTAAGTTAATTTATGTGTTTGCATGTGTGTAGTGGAAAATCTGTTGCTGCTACAAAGGAATGCCAGACACATGTGCCTCTTTGCCTCTGGCTTTATGTGGTGCTGGGAGTCAAACCCGGCAGGGTATGCAAGCAAGCATCTTTAACCTCTAGACACTGGAGCCCACTGCCTGGCAAGTGGGCAAGGAGGACTGGGCAACAGGATGGGACTAAGTCCTGTTCCCTGCTCCTGTCTCCAGGAATGCTGACCTGTCCATCGCCCTGGGCACCTCCCTGCAAATCCGCCCTAGTGGGAATCTGCCCCTCACCACCAAGCGCCGGGGAGGCCGGCTGGTCATCGTAAACCTACAACCCACCAAACACGTGAGTGCCCCAGCCAGTCGCCTGGCACTCCTTCACATGTCCTCTGGTCTGATGTCCCTTTGTCCCTGCAGGACCGTCACGCTGACCTGCGCATCCATGGCTACGTAGACGAGGTCATGACACGGCTCATGAAGCACCTGGGACTGGAGATTCCCCCATGGGATGGACCCTGCGTGCTCGACAGGGCCCTGCCCTCCCTGCCACGCCCACCTATGCCCAAGGACGAGCCCCTGACCCAGCTCAATGGTTCCATGAACGCAGACCCCAAGCTGGAGCCCTCTGAGGAGCCCTACATCCAGCAGAATGACTCTAAACTTGACATCCCCAAACGGGAAAACACCGATAGCCTCACCCCCCAAAGACCCAAAAAGGTGAAGGTGGAGGTAGCCCCCAGGTGACACTGGTGCTTGGAGGGCAGGATGTCTGCAGAAATCACAGGTCTTTTTTTTGTGTGTGCTGGGGACTGGTCTCAGAACCTGTGATGCTACAGCCTAGCCCTCTTATTTTCATTTACAGAGAGTCTCACTACATTGCCCAGGCTGGCCTTGAACTAGCCATCCTCCTGCCTCCATCTCCCCCACTCTACATGGGAGGCCAGGCCTTGCCACCCAGGCCAGCACAGTTTTGTTTTCTTACACCTCAGTCTGTCACCTGTTGGTCTCTGGGAATCTGTGAGGTGGTCTCTAGGCCCTGGGTCTCATGTAACCACTACCTGTGAGGGGCTCTTTGGGGCCTGGGGAGGTACTGGGACCCTGAAAACCTCCCATCTTGCTATGTTTCCGGCTGACTCGATGATGGGGGGGTGTCCAGATGCTCCCTGTCACCTCCCACTATGTCCCATGCACACCCCAGGCTCCCTTTGGGCCATTTTCTGCTTGCCCAAACATCTCCAGGGACATTCTGGCTGCAGAACCCAACCTCTTAGGTACCCCATAGTGGGGCTGGAGAAAGGTTCTTGTGGCCTTCTTCAGGCTGTGGGAGGCAACACAATAAACACTGTTCCTGTCCTGTATCTGAGTGTGAATTCCCAGTGTGTATCAGAGAGGGGACAATGCTGAGCCCCAAGTGAGGCCCAGAAGTACCCTGCTGGTTTTCTTTGTTCTATGGCTCCAAAACTGACCACATGCCCAGCCCTCACTGTTGGTTCTAGGCTGTCATTCTACCACTGACCACATCCCCAGCATTTTTTAAATACTTCTTTTGTTTTTATTTATTTATTTGTTTATTTATTTATTTATTTATGACAGAGAGAGGGAGAGAGAGAAAGAGTGAGAATGGGTGTGCCAGGGCCTCTAGCCACTGCAAACGAACTCCAGATGCATGTGCCACCATGTGCATCTGGCTTATATGGGACCTGGAGAATTGAACTGGGGTCCTTAGGGTTCACAGGAATATGTCTCAACTGCTAAGCCATCTCTCCAGCTTTTTTTTTTTTTTTTTTTTTTTTTTTGTGATCCTCCTACCTCTGCCTCCCAAGTGCTGGGATTAAAGGTGTGTGCCACCACGCAAAACCCAGCACTCCTTTTACCTTTTTTTTTTTTTTTTTTTGCATGCCATGTCCTTTAGCTACTGCAAAGGAACTCCAGATGCATATGCCACTTTGTGCATCTGGCTTATGTGGGTCCTGGGGAATTGAACCTGGGTCCTTTGGCTTTGCAGGCAAGTGCCTTAACCACTAAGCCATCTCACCAGTCCTTTTCATATTAAGAGACAGAGTCTCCAGCTGTAATAGTGGTCCATGCCTTTCACCCCAACACTGGGAGGCAGAGGTAGGAGGATCACCGTGAGTTTGAGGCCACCCTGAGACTATACAGTGAATTCCAGGTCAGCCTGTGCTAGAGTGAGACCCTACCTTGGAAAACAAACACACACACACACACACACACACACACACACACACAAAAAAAAAAAAAAAAAAAAAAAGAGAGAGTCTCTAAATTGCCTGGGCTGGCTTGATACTGGCAATCCTCCTGCCTCAGCTTCTGGAGTAGATGGGGTGGTTGGCCCATCTCCTATTGGCTTCATGGTAACTGCTGCAAGTGTTTCTTGACCCCAGATTTGTCATTTACATCCCTTCTGAGTTTGTTTTGTTTCATGTCTGCCTGCCGCACCCAGGCTGGATGGCCCTTGAGGAGAGAAGCCCTGGTGCCTTGCGTCACTGGCACTGCCCACATGACCAGGTACCACCATTGTCCTCAGGTTTTGACCCTGGGCTGGTCCCTTCTGCCTCAGTTTCCCCATCCTTACATGACACAGTGCGTCCAGCCTCCCCAGGAAGACAGACGAGCATCCAGCTCCATGTGTCCACTCAAGTGATCCTCAGATCCCCAGGACCCCGCACTCTGCCCACTGTCACTCTGAGAGATGCTGAAGTCACTCAGGGTGGGGATCCCATCCCAGGCTGCCTTGTCCCCAACTCCAAGAATATGGGATCCCCAAGTTCTTCTGCAGTGTCAAGAGCTGTTCTGCACCTGGGTGTCTGTGTGTCTTGTCCACTGGTGTCCCCATTCTGCTGGGTGTCTGAGGAACAGCTTTGGCATGGGCCTCCATCAGTCATCAAGTTGTCACTGTTGACCCTGGGGCCTATGTCATGCCAAATTCCTCATGTCACAAGCAGGAAAACTGAGGCCCAGGAAAGTAAAGGATGGCACAAGGCTCTGTTCTTTTTCTTTTTCTTTTTTTTCCCAAGGTAGGGTCTCACTCTAGCTCAGGCTGACCTGGAACCCACTATGTAGTCTCAGGGTGGCCTCTAACTCACGGCGATCCTCCTACCTCTGCCTCCCGAGTGCTGGGATTAAAGGCATGCGCCACCACGCCCAGCTCTTTTTTTTTTTTTTTTTTTTTTTTTTTTTGACGTAGGGTCTCACTGTGGCCCAGGCTGACCTGGAATTCATTATGTAGTCTCAGGGTGGCTTTGAACTCATAGTGATCACGCTACCTCTGCCTCCTGAGTGCTGGGATTCAAGGCGTGCACTACTATACCCTGCGTGTTTTGGTAATTTTAGGCAGGGAGTCACTCTAGCCCCAGTAGACCTTGAATATATGGTGATCCTCCTGTCTCAGCCTCAGCCTCCCAAATGTTGATGTGACACGCATCAGCCACCATGCCTGGCTCCTTTCCCAACACTCTTGCAGGGTCTCTGGAAGTTGTCATCACTCTGATGGCGTCACCTCAATCCTATAAACGCCTAGGCAGCCATCTAAGTGAGAGCCTTGGTGCAGCATCGTCATCTGGTGGAATGCCAGGAAACAGCACTATTCCCTAGAGCTAGGTTGTTAAACGGTATTAATTATAAGGGAGGCTGAGGTTGGAGGATCACTGTGAGTTCAAAGCCATCTTGGGGCTACAGAATGAGATTCCAGGTCAGCCTGGGCTTGAGTGAGACCCTGAGTTGAAAAATACTTAAATAGGGCTGGAGAGATGGCTTAGTGATTAAGCACTTGCTTGTGAAGCTTAAGGACCCCTGTTGAGGCTCGATTCCCCAGGACCCACATAAGCCAGACGAACAAGGTGGCACATACATCTGGAGTTCATTTGCAGTGGCTGGAGGCCCTGGTGCGCCCATTCTGTCTCTCTCTGCCTCTTTCTCTGTCTGTCGCTCTGAAATAAATAAAATTTTAAAAATACTTAAATAAATAATAAATAAATAGAATAAACTCCTGAACCAGGCAGGTGTGCCTGCATACTTACAGTCCCAGCACTTAGAATCAGGGGACTGAGGCCTGTCATGGGCAAATACAGGCTCACTTATAAACTGGGTCTCTCTCCTGCTTTCCTCAAGGGCAGGAGACACCATCTTTGCTCGGTGTGGTGATGCACGCCTTTAATCCCAGCACTCAGGAGGCAGAGGTAGGGGGATCGCTATGAGTTCGAGGCCAGCCTTAGACTACACAGCGAATTTCAGGTCAGCCTGGGCTACAGGGAGACCTTGCCTTGCGGGAAAAAAAAAAAAAAAAAGACCATCTTCATTGCTTCTCTCATTGCTATGACAAAGTAGTGGACACATGCAATATAAGAAAGGAAGGGTTGAGCCGGGCGTGGTGGCGCACGCCTTTAATCCCAGCACTCCGGAGGCAGAGGTAGGAGGAAGATCGCCAAGAGTTCGAGGCCACCCTGAGGCTACATAGTGAATTCCAGGTCAGCCTGGACCAGAGTGAGACCCTACCTCGCAAAACCAAAAAAAAAAAAAAAAAAGAAAGAAAGAAAGGAAGGGTTAATCTGGGCTCCCAGTTTGAGGGTCCAGTTCACCATGGCAGAAGACATGACAGCAGAGGTGTGAGGCAATTGGTCCCATCAAACCTGTGCCAAGATAAATGCTGGGGCTCAGCTCACTTTCTCAGTTTCTTTTTCTTTTATTTTATTTTTTTAAATATTTTATAGGGCTGGAGAGATGGCTTAGTGTTAAGGCTTGCAAAGCCAAAGGACCCAGGTTCAATTCCCTAGGACCTATGTAAGCCAGATGCACAAGGTGGCACATGCATCTGGAGTTTGTTTGCTGCAGCTTGAAGCCCTGGCACGCCCATTTGCTCTCTATCTGCCTCTTTCTTTCTCTCTCTTTCAAATTAATAAAAGTAAAAAAATTTTAATACTTTTTGATGTTTTTTTTTTTTTTTTTTTTTTTGAGGTAGGGTTTCACTCTAGTCCACGCTGACCTGGAATTCACTCTGTAGTCTCAGGCTGGCCTCGAACTCATGGTGATCCTCCTACCTCAGCCTCCCAAGTGCTGGGATTAAAGGCGTGTGCCACTATGCCTGGCTTTAATGCTTTTTAATTAATTAATATTTGAGAGAGAGAGAGAAAGAGGCAGATAGAGAGAGAGAGAATGGTGGCTGGAGAGATGGCTTAGCGGTTTAGGCACCTGCCTGCTAAGCCT
Source organism: Orientallactaga sibirica (assembly GCA_036365145.1). Lineage (NCBI taxonomy): Eukaryota > Metazoa > Chordata > Mammalia > Rodentia > Dipodidae > Orientallactaga > Orientallactaga sibirica. The sequence goes on along the minus strand of JAEOAD010000049.1, from coordinate 15,256,561 downwards.
AAGAACCCAGTTCCAATCTCCAGGCCCCACATTTAGCCAGATGCAGTGGCCACAAGGGGGCGCACGCATCTGGATTTTGATCACAGCAGCTAAGAGACTGCTAGCGCGCCCATCTCTATCTGTCTCCCTCTCCCTCTCTGTCTGTCTCTGTGTCTCTCTCCAAAAATAAATAAAATAATTTAAAAATTTAAAAATTTAAAAATTTAAAATTTAAAAAAAAGAAAGAGAGAATGGGCACGCCAGGGTCTCTAGCCAGTGCAAGCAAACTCCAGACGCATGCACCCCGCCCCTTTGTGCATCTGGTTTAATCAAACCTGGATCCTTAGGCTTCACAGGCGAACACCTTAACCATTAAGTCATTTCCCCAGCCTGTAAAAAATATTTCATTTTGTGCTCGCTTCGGCAGCACATATACTAAAAAATATTTCATTTTTATTTGTGGAGGTGGGGAGCGAGGCAGATAGAGAATGGGTTGCCAGGGCCTCCAGCCACTACAAACTTCAGATACATGTGGCACCTTGTGCATCTGTCTTATGTGGGACCTGGGGAGTCAAACCTGGGTCCTTTGGTTTTGCAGACATGTATCTTAATCGCTAAGCCATCTCTCCAGCCCAGGTTTTTCTTTTTTATTCAGTCTGTAATGGCAGCCCATGGCAGGGTGCCACCCACACTCAGGAAGTTTCTTCGATCCTCAGTGGAACCTCTCAGGAAACACTTAGAGCCTCCTGGTGTGTGACTCCAAATCTAGGCAAATTGACAATGACCATGAACCATCCCTCCTTGCATGAGTAGACACCCTTTTATAGGCTCTGTTTGGAACAGCCCACATCACCTCCTTGTGTGTGTGCTTACATGCATGCACACCTGTTCACGTTGGCATGCACTAATTCTTTTTTAAAATCCCAGCACTTGGGAGGCAGAGGTAGGAGGATTGCCACGAGTTCAAGTTCACCCTGAGATTACATAGTGAATTCCAGGTCAGCCTGGGCTAGAGCAAGACACTACCTCGAAAAACCAAATAAAAAAATTATTTGTGGGGGCTGGAGACTTGGTTCAGTGGTTACAGCACTAGCCTGCAAAGCCTAATAAACTGGGGTTTGATTCCCCAGTACCTACATAAAGTCAGATATACAAAGTAGCACTTGTATCTGGAATTCATTTGCAGTGGCTAGAAGCTCTGACACACCATTCTCTCTCTCCCTTTCTCTCTCTCATAAATAAATGAATATGCTTTTTATATTATTTATTTATTTGTTTTTTCAAGGTAGGGTTTCACTCCAGCCCAGGCTGACCTGAAATTCACTATGTATTCTCAGAGTGTCCTTGAACTCATGGTGATCCTCCTACCTCTGTCTCCTGAGTACTGGGATTACAGGTATGCCACCACATCTGGCCACTTTTTTATATTTTATTTATTTATTTGAGGGAGAGAAAAGGAAGGAAGGAAGGAAGGAAGGAAGGAAGGAAGGAAGGAAGGAAGGAAGGAAGGAGGGAAGGAAGGAAGGGAAGGAGAAAAAGACAGACAGAGAATGGGCATGCCAGGGCTTCTAGCCACTGCAAATGAACTCTAGATGTATGTGCCACCTTGTGCATCTGGCTTACATGGGTACTGGAAAATCGAACCTGGGTCCTTTGGCTTTGCCAGCAAGTGCATTAACTGCTAGCCATCTGTCCAGCCCCATATATATATTTTGTTTTTTCGAGGTACAGTTTCGCTCTAGTCCAGGCTGACCTGGAACTCACTATGTAATCGCAGGGTGGCCTCGAACCCACGGCGAACCTCCTACCTTTGCCTCCCGAGTGCTGGGATTAAAAGTGTGTGTCACCACACCCAGCTCTCCAATATATATATATTTTAAAATATTTATTTAAAGCTTTATTTAAAGATTTTATTTTTATTTATTTATTAGAGAGGGAGAGAGAGAGAGAAAATGGGCATGCCAGGGACTCTAGCCACTACAAACGAACTCCAGACACATGTGTCATCTTGTGCATCCAGTTTATGTGGGACCTGGAGAATCAAACCTGGGTCCTTAGGCTTCGCAGGCAAGCGCCTTAATTTCAAGGTAGGGTTTCACTGTAGCACAGACTGACCTGGAATTCACTATGTAGTCTCAGGGTAGCCTCAAACTCAGCGATCCTACCTCTGCTTCCTGACTGTTGGGATTAAAGGCATATGCCACCATGCCTGGTGTTGCAGTCAGGTTCACATTGCTGGCAGAAATCATCCCACCAAGAGCAGCTTGTGAGAAAAAAAGGTTTATTTTGGTTTACAGACTCGAGGGGAAGCTCCATGATGGCAGGGGAAAATGATGGCACAAACAGACAGTAAACATCACCTCCTGGCCAACATCAGGTGGACAACAGTAATAGGAAAGTGTGCTAAACACTGGTAAGGGGAAACTGGCTATAATACCCATAAGCCCGCCCCCAACAGTACACTGCCTCCAGGAGGTGTTAATTCCCAAATTTCCATCAGCTGGGAACCTAGCATTCAGAACACCTAAGTTTATGGGGGACACCTGAATCAAACCACCATAGGTCCCCAGAGCTCCTCCTGAGAACAGTGTGGGGTACCATCCCACCATGCCCTCAGGTCACCCTACTCTGTGATCCTCTGCAGAAAGGAAACCTTATGCAGCTCTGCAGCTGCTTGACAGCTTCAAGGGCAGAACCTGGAATCCTTATTGCTACATTGTATTCACTCGTGTTGCAGAGACCCCAGTTGCTTGTGTCCATGCCCCATCACTCTGCTTTTTAGAGAAAGAGAGGATGAATGCCAGGTCTTTGCTACTGTAAACCAACTCCAGGTGCATGCGCTTTATGTGTCTGGCTTTACGTGGGTACTAAGGAATTGAACCTGGGCTAGCAGACTGTTTTTTGCAAACAAGCGTTTTTAACTGCTTAGACATCTCTCCAGCACCCCCCCCCTTTTATACCTGGTTTTCTTTATTTTCATTATTATTATTATTTTGGTTTTTTGAAGTAGGGTCTCACTCTGGCCCAGACTGACCTGGAATTCACTATGTAGTCTCAGGGTGCCCTTGAACTCATGATGATCCTCCTTTTTTTTTTTAGTTTTGCAATGTATCCTAGGCTACCCATGAACGCGGGGCAATCCTCCCCCTCCGTTTCTGTGACGCAGTCACCCTCCGCGTGTCATCCGCCCGTGGTCACCGTCCTCTGCTTCCAGTTGTGGGTGACTCTGATGCAGGGACCCAGACGCAATGCCGGGCCCCCAGCCCCTGATCGGACAGTACCTCTGAGAGCCATGCTGTGATTGACAGCTCTCCTAGGATCCGCCCCCTGAAGCCGGTGCTGGTTTCAGCCTCACAGAACCTGAGTGACAGAGTTGAGGGGACCCCCTGCGGGCAGCCCTACTTTTCAATGTGTCAGCATCAGGGTTATTCTGGTTCCACAGGGATAGACAAACAGTGTGGGACCTCCCAACTCAGTTTACCACTGGGACAGAATGGGAGCAGGATGCTGCAGGGTCAGAGGTTAGCGTTGGCCTCGAAGTCACCCCTGCTCTGAGATAGCCAACAGCTAAAATGGCCAGGTGTCAGCCCTGAGATCGATAGGGAATCATTGTAGATCCCTTTATGGATATGTCCCCAGAGAAACTTGCAAAGGAAAAGCCTGAGTTGCGGCGAATGCAAATGTGCCAGCACCCGAGATTAAATACTCCGTGGCTAGGATCCCACACTCGGGAGATGGAGGCAGAGCAGGGCGCTGGATGGCGTCCTGAGCTGCACAGTGAGACCCTTCCGCACCAGGCAGACCATACCAAAGGCTGTGCACCCGCAACTGGCAATGCATGTGATGACCGGGCATGGTGGTGCACCCCTGTCACTCCAGTACTCTGGAAACTGAACTAGGAGGACCATGGCGAATTTGAGACCAGCCTGGGCTACATGAGACCAGCTGTCACAAAACTAACAAACTGGCTGGGAACATGGCTCAGCAGTTAAGGCGTTTGGCTGCAATGTGCTGACCTGGGTCAGATTTTCCAGTACACACATAAAGCCAGATGCACAAGGTGGTGCATGCATCTGTCCCTCTCTCTCTGCTTGCAAATAAATTTTTTTAAAATGTGTTCATTTATTTGCAAGCAGAGAGACAGAAAAAGGCAGATCTATTTAGAGAAAGAGAATGGGTGCACCAGGGCCTCTAGCCACTGCAAACAGACTCCAGACGCATACAACACTTTGTGCATCTGGCTTACATGGGTACTGGAGAATCGAACCTGGGTCCTTAGGCTTCGTAGGCAAGCAGCTTAACCGCCATCTCTCCAGCCCCTGCCCAATTTTTTTTTTTCTCAAGGTAGGGTCTTGCTCTAGCCCAGGCTGACCTGGAATTCACTGTGTAGTCTCGGGGTTACCTTGAACTCCTGGAGATCCTCCTACCTCTACCTCCCAAGTGTTTGGATTCAAGGAATGCGCCACCACACTAGGCCAAAAAAAATATATTAATATTTTATTTTTAATTTATTATTATTATTTTGTTTTGTTTTTGAGGTAGGGTCTCACTGTAGCTCAGGCTGACCTGGAACTCACTATGGAGCCTCAGAATGGCCTTGAACTCATGGTGATCCTCTACCTCTGCCTCCCAAGTGCTGGGATTAAAGGTGTGTGCCACCACGACCAGCTTAAATATTGCCACTGCAAACGAACTCCAGATGCATGTGCCTCCTTGTGCATCTGACTAATGTGGGTTCTGGCGAATTAAACCTGGGTCCTTTGGCTTTGCAGGCAAATGTCTTAACAGCTAAGCCATCGCTCCAGCCCCTCCCCAAATTTTTTAAAATATTTATTTACTTGAGAGAGAAAGAGGCAGATAAAGAGAGAATGGGCGTGCCAGGGCCTCTGGTCTCTGCAAACTCCAGATACCTGTGCCGCCTTGTACAAGTAGCTTACATGGGTGCTGGGAATCAATCTTGGGTCCTTAGGCTTCGCAGGCAAGTGTCTCAACTGCTAGGGCATCTCTCCAGCCCAGAAAAAAATATATATATTTTTTTAAATGATTACTTTATTTTATTTATTTGCAAGCAAAGAAAGAGATAGAGGAGAGACAGAGAATTGGCACACCAGGGTCTCTAGCCACTGCAAACGAACTCCAGATGCATGTGCCCCTTGTGCATCTGGCTTATGTGGGTCCTGGGGAATCAAACCTGAGTCCTTTGGCTTCACAGGCAAACACCTTAACCGCTAAGCCATTTCTCCAGCATTTTTTTTTTTTTTGAGGTAGGGTCTTGTTCTAGCCCAGGCTGACTTGGAGTTCACTATGTAGTCTCAGGGTGGCCTTGAACTAGATATTTATTCATTTGCAAGCAGAGAGAGTGGAGGGAGAGAGAAACAATGGGCATACCAGGGTCTCTGGCTGTTGCAAATGAACTTCAGATGCATGCTCCACTTTGTGCATCTGTCTTTACATGGGTATTGGGGAATTGAACCTGGGTTGTTAGGCTTTGTAGGCAAGTTTCTTAACCTCTGAGCCATCTCTCCAGCCCATGGATCTCTGTTGTGATGAGGTTTGAGTGACCACATTGTCTGTCACCATCTCAATGGAACAGGTTTTCAGGCGAGCTTTGAGAGCAGTACTCATGTCACTACTTCCTCTGCAATGACTTCTGGCCAGAGCAGATGAGGTGGAGGGGACCCATCCCATGGTACACCATTGGTCCTCTATTCTTTTTTTAATTAATTTTTTAATTGACATCTTCTATACTTACATACAAAAAACATATGATATTTCCCTCTTCTCCCCCATTCCACTTTAGAACACCAATCTCCATCATATCCCCTCCCTCTCTCCATTAATCTTTCTTTTAATTTGATGTCATCATCTTTTTCTTCTATTTTGAGGGTCCTGAGAAGGTATTGCTAGGCACTGCAAGGTCATGGCTATCGAGGCCAATTTCTGTCTGGGCAGTTGCATTGTAAGGAGTCATACCCTTCCTTTGGCTCTTCCATTCTATCCACCCCCTCTTCCGCAATGGTCCCTGAGCCTTGGAGGGTGTGACAGAGGTGTTTCAGTGCTGGGCACTCCTCTATCCCTTCTTCTCAGCACTATGTTGCCTTTTGGGTGATTCCAGTGGTCATCGCCATCTGAAAAGAGAAGCTTCTAACCAGAAGTGAGAGTAGCGTTAATATGTGAACATGAACATTAAGTGTAGTGCCCCCAGGGCAGCTTGGTGGGAATAACATATACATTTAGTCAGACAAGAGCAGGCTTTATACCCCTAAGGCTAATGACCTCACCTGCCATAGACTTTTGCTTAGGTTTTTCAGTACCAGACATGTATTCCCTCCCATAGAGAGGGCCTTCAGTCCAATTATGGAGCAGTTGATTACCCCAAGAGTAGACATGCCACTATTGCACCTGTTCAGTCATTGGGCCTGTATGGCCAAACTTGAATATTCAGTGTCCACTGTTTTCACTGCTGATGACTTCTGTCTCCCATACGGCTGCATGCAGTGCAGCTTTTTCCAGCTTTCAGTTGGCTGGTCTACAGGAAGAAGGTTTTCTGCTCAGCACCAGCTTGCTTTCTCAGTGACCTTGCCTCTCAGGCAAGAGATGTCTTCAGCAATAGGGTCTTACTATATATATATATTTTTTGTTTTGTTTTGTTTTTGTTTTTTGTTTTTTCGAGGTAGGGTCTCACTCTGGCCCAGGCTGACCTGGAATTCAGTCAGGTTGGCCTCGAACTCACAGCGATCTTCCTACCTCTGCCTCCCAAGTGCTGGGATTAAAGGCATGCGCCACCACGCCCAGCTCCCAGAAAATATTTTTAAAATTATTTATTTATTTTGAGGCAAGCCCAACAGACTGGCATATATATATATATATATATATATATATATATATATAAGAATGAGAGAGAGGAGAGAGGAGAAAGAATTGGTACACCAGGGTCTCCATCCACTGTAATTTAACTCCAGACACATGGGCCACCATGTGCATATGTGCAACCTTGCATCATCTTGTGCATCTGGCTTATATAAGACCTGGAGAGTCTAACATGAGTCCTTAGGTTTTGCAGGCAAGTGTCTTAACCACTAAGCCATCTCTCCAGCCCAGAAAAAAAATTATTTTTGGGAGAGAGACACAGAGAGAGATAGAGAATGGGCGTGTCAGTGGCCTCTCAGCCGCTGTGAAAGAACTCCAGAAGCGTGTGCCCCCTTATGGGAAAGAGCGGCATAGCACCCTTGCGTCACTTTTTGCATCTGGCTAAATGTGGGACCTGGAGACTGGAACCAGCAGCGTTCTTAGGCTTGGCAGGCAGGTGCCTGAACCACCAAGCCATCTCTCCAGCCCCAGAAAAAAAATTTTTTTAAACAAATTAATCAACTAGGGACTTCAGGTATGGCCTATTAGTTAAGGTGCTTGCCTTTGAAGCTGAAGGATTCAGGTTCAATTTCCCAGGACCCACGTAAGCCAGATGCACAAGGTAGCCCATACGTTTGGAATTCGTTTGCAGTGGCTGGAGGCCCTGGCATACCCATTCTCTCTCTCTCTCAAATAAAATTTAAAAAGAAAAGGGACTGGAGAGATGGCTTAGCGGTTAAGGCACATGCCTGTGAAGCCTAAGGACCCCAGTTCGATTCTCCAGGTCCCACGTTAGCCAGATGCACAAGGTGGCACATGCATCTAGAGTTCATTTGCAGTGCTGAAGGCCCTGGCATGCCTATTCTCACTCTTTCTCTCTCTCCCTCTCTGTCTCTAATAAATAAATCTTTAAAAAAAGAAAAGAAAAGAAAAGAAAAGAAATCTAGGGCTGGAGTGATGGCTTAGCGATTAAGGTGTTTGTCAGCAAAGCCAAAGAACCCAGGTTTGATTTCCCAGAACCCACATTAACAAAATGCACAAGGGGGCACGTGCCTTCTGGAGTTCGTTTGCAGTGGCTGGAGGTCCTGGCAAGCCCATTCTCTCTCTGTCAAATAAATGGTGGTACACGCCTTTATTCCTAGCACTCGGGAGGCAGAGGTAGGAGGGTCACCATGAGGTCAAGGCCACCCCTGAGAGTACATAGTGAAATGCAGGTCAGCCTAAGCTAGAGAGACCCTACCTTGAGAAACCAAAATAAATAAATAAGAAATAAATAAGAACTCTGGAAGTCTTTAAAAAAAAAAATATATATATATATATATATATACACATACATATACATACATACATATATATATATATATACACATACATATACATACATACATATATATATATATATATATTTTTTTTTTTTTTTTTTGAGGTAGGGTCTCACTGTAGCTCAGACTGACCTGGAATTCACTATGTAATATCAGGGTGACCTCAAACTCATAGCAATCCTCCTACCTCTGCCTCTTGAGTGCTGGGATTAAAGGCGTGCACCACCAGGCCCGGCTAAATTTAATTTTATTTTTATTTACTAGAGAGAGAGAGAGAGAATGGGCATGCCAGGGCCTCTAGCCACTGCAAACAAACTCCAGATGCATGCCCCACCATGTGCATCTGGCTTATTGGAACCTGGGGAATCGAACCAGGGTCCTTAGGCTTTGCAGGTATGCGTCTTAACCACTACGCCATCTCTCCAGCCCCCATATACATGCACCACCATGCCCAGCCCAAATATTTTTTAAAATATATTTTATTTATTTAGTTGAGAGAGAGAGAGAGAGAGAGAATAGGCGCACCAGGGCCTCCAGTCCCTGCAAACGAATTCCAGATGCATGCTCCCCTTTGTGCATCTGGCTAATGTGGGTCCTGGAAAATCGAACTGGGATCCTTTTGGCTTTGCAGGCAAATGCCTTAACTGCTAAGCCATCTCTCCAGCTCCCCCCAAAATATTTTTTTAAAGATTTAAAAAATTTATTTATTTGAGACAGAGAGAAGGAGAGAGAGGGGGAGAGAGAGAGAGCATGCAAGAATGAGCATGCCAGGGCCTCTAGCCACTGCAAACAAACTCCAGATGCATGTACCACTATGTACATCTGGCTTATGTGGGAACTGGAGAATGGAACCAGGGTCCTTAGGCTTCACAAGCATGCATCTTAATCGCTAAGCCATCTCTCCAGACCCCAAAAATATTTTTTAAAAAAATAACCAATTAGAGCCGGGTGTGGTGGCACACGCCTTTAATCCCAGCACTCGGGAGGCAGAGGTAGGAGGATCGCTGAGAGTTCGAGGCCACCCTGAGATTACAGAGTTAATTCCAGGTCAGCCTGGACCAGAGTGAGACCCTACCTTGCAAAACCAAAAAATATAAAATAAAAATTAAAATAAAAATTAAAAAAATAACCAATTAGGGCTGGAGAGATGGCTTAGCAGTTAAGGTGTCTGCCTGCTAAGCCTAAGAACCCGGTTCCAATCTCCAGGTCCCACGTTTAGCCAGATGCAAAGTGACGCAAGGGCGCAATGCCACACTTGACCACAAGGGGGCGCACGCATCTGGATTTCGTTCTCAGCAGCTGAGAGACTGCTGGTGCATCCATCTCTATCTGTCTCCCTCTCCCTCTCTGTCTCTGTGTCTCTCCCCCAAAATAAATAAAATAATTTTAAAAATTAAAAAAAATAACCAATTAAAGACCTAGGGGCTGGAGAGATGGCTCAATGGTTAAGGCACTTGCTTGCAAACTCTGGTAACCTGAGTTCGATTCCCCAGTACTCACATAAAAGCCAGTTGCAGAATGTGGTGCATGTATCTGGAGTTTGCAATCCCAGGAGGCCATGGTGAGCTGGTACTCAATCTCTCTGTCAAATAAATGAAAAAAATTTTTTTGAGGTAGGGTTTCACTCTAACTCAGGCTGACCTGGAATTCACTATGTAGTCTCAGGGTGGCCTCAAACTCATGGTGATCCTCCTAGCTCTGCCTCCCAAGTGTTGAGATTAAAGGTGTGCGCCACCACGCCTGGCGAATAAAATATTTTTTAAGCAAGAAACAATCTAAATAAGTCACAATGTGCCTGCGAGCTGGGAGTGCATCTCAGGGCATAAGACTTTGTGTGGACTGAGTGAGGCTGGATTCCATCCCAACACCTCAAAACAAATGAAACACATGTGTGCACTGTAAGGAAAGTGTAAGAGAAAAGCAAAAGAGAACACTGGATTTGATCTTTCCAGACAGACTGTTTATTATTAGAGAAAACAGTGAGGGTGCTCAGCTTTCCTGGGGATGAAGGCTGAAGCACTGAGCCAGGCTAGGGTGTAAGTTTATTAGGAGAATCCTAAGAAAAAACAGACTGAATCAGGTGCAGCTGATAAAACTGTAGCTGTTTGTGTCCTTGTTCAGAAAAGGCTTCTTCAGCCAGGAACGTCTAAGGGAGGGTACTCGGAAGGTCCCTTGTCCTTCAAGGCCATCTAGGCTAAAGGGAGTACATCAATCAGGGAAGGGTGCCAAACTTCTTTACTGCCAGCAAGCTTTGGGGATAGCTATTAACTCTTTAGTTCCCCTTAGTTTTCAGGGAAGGTTATTAACCCTTCATGCACCAACTGTCACTTTGTTTTGACTCAGTTGTCCCTGGGGTCTGTGCAGAAGCGACCTTGGGACCCTTGCAGACCCATCCCCGATGCACACGGCCCTCCTTTGCTGGCACACGAGGGCCCAGCGCTGCGGGTCTCAGGGGCGATGAGGACGGGTCAGTCTGTGCGGCGTGACATTCTTTTTAAAAAAAAAAGTCCCCCCAAAAAAAAGTTTCCCAATTTAGACATTTTGGAAATTTTACCACTGGCTAATATGACCAAGCATGAGTATAAAACTCAGATGGGAGCCAGGCGTGGTGGCTCACGCCTTTAATCCCAGCACTCGGGAGGCAGAGGCAGGAGGATTGCCGAGAGTTCGAGGCCACCCTGAGACTACATAGTTAATTCCAGGTTAGCCTGGACCCGAGTGAGACCCTACCTTGCAAAAAAAAAAAAAAAAAAAAAAAAACTCAGATGGACTAACTTCAGTAAATCAAGCGCAATCAGATCTCCTATAACCAGAACTATGTGCTAAGTTAGTCTCCCATTAAAGTACATTGTACCCAAAACTAAACATACTGTAATCCCTAAAACAACTAATGTTTGTATTCCTGCCACCTTGGTTGTGAATAAATAAGCATAACATCAAAACAAAAAAAAAGGGTTTTCTTTCCCTGAGACAGGGTTTCATATAGTTCAAGCTGGCCTCGAAGCACTGATCCTCCCGCCTCCACCACGCCGGACTCAGAATTTCTTTGCGCAGATGCGGCTGAGGCGCTGACAAGCGGATGTCCCTGAGACTTCCGCTCCACGTATGGCGCAGGGGCGGAGCCGTGATGGGCGTGATCCCCCGGAAGCGCCCTTCTAGTTCCCACGAAAACGGCCTGCTGTGACTCGGATGTACTATGAACCTCGGCCAACAGCGCCACGATCCCCTTTCGCCCCAAGTCGTCCGGTAGGACCATCACGGGTCCCAAGTCTGACACCCCCTCGACTCCACTGGGACGCCGTGTCGTGAGGCCTGCAGGCCGCCACTCCGGAACTCCGCCCTTCACACGAGCCCGCCCCCCAAGCTTTGAACCGCGACCTCCGACCCTCCACGCGTGCGCCCGCCCTGGCCGCGGGAACGAGCACGAACACAGGAGGCACAGGGCACTGGAGAGAAGGGGCGCCACTACGGAGGGTTGAACGAATGAGGGAACGCGGAACTGCGGTTTCCGGGCAGGGCAGCTTCCGGCTCCGGGTTGCATGGAAGCGGAGGTTGAAATGCCCTCTGCTTCAGGGATTCAGGGTTCAGGGATTGATGGACCAGTAGAGGGCGGGGCTTACCTCATTGACGAATGGCAGAGCCCAGAAGTCGTAGCTCCCGCCTCTGTTCGGGGACGATTGGATGACGTCGCCGGATTCGCTTCCCAGAGGGCGTGGCCTAACCAATCCGCCCCTCCCCAGGGGCGTGGCCACAACTACCGTGACAGTCGGTGAGACTGCCGTGCAAATGCACGGTTGGGATTGCCCTGGGCATCGAGCGCGGGTCCTCCCTTGCCGCCACGCGTCTTCGAGATGCCACGTTCGCGTGGAATGACGCGTTTGGCCCCGCTGTGGGTAACTTCGCTCCTGCTTTCTTACCCGGTGCGCTTGTGTGCACGCGCTGACGTTCCCGCTGGGGCCACCAGATGGCGGCCGAGCTCGCGTGTGCCTGTGTGAACCCCGCCTTGGGTCGGGTCTTTGGCAGCACCGAATGGTCCCTCCACGACCTGCTTTTCCTGCCGGCACGTCCTGCATTTGGACGGGCGCGAGCTTTTTCCCACGAGTACCCACTCGGCCGTGGCGCTCCCGATGCTGGAGGATACGGGCGTCGGTGGAGACCCACACTAGAGCTGTGGCGCGTTGGCTCACGTCCATGATGCCAGCACTGAGAAGGCTGAGGCAGGTGAATTGCCATGAGTTTGAATTTAGCCGGGGCTACTTGAGAACCTGCCTCAAAACAAAATAAAATCCAGTGTATTGTGTATATTTTATTTTTCGAGGTAGTGTCTTGCTCTAGCCCAAGCTGACCTGGAATTCACTCTGTAGCCTCAGGCTGGCCTCCAACTCAGCGATCATCCTGCCTTAAAAACATAAAAATAATAAAATAAAATGCTGGTAGATGGAGAGAAGTCTGTGGTACTGCACTTCCTTAGCACATGCTAGGCCTTGGCTTCCACTGCCACCACCGGCAGAAAAATTAAAATAAAGTAAAATAAGATGAAATATGAAGAATAAAATGGACTTTTTTTTTTTTTTGAGGTAGGGTCTCACCTCACCTCAGCTCAGCCTGACCTGGAACCCACTATGTAGTCTCAGGGTGGCCTCGAACTCGGCGATCCTCCTACCTCTGCCTCCTAAATGCTGGGATTAAAGGCGTGCGCCACCACTCCCGGCCATAAATAAAACTTTTTAAATGTCATTTTTGGCTGGGCATGGTGGTTCATGCCTTTAATCCCAGCACTTGGAAGGCAGAGGTAGGAGGATCGCTGTGAGTTCGAGGCCACCCTGAAACTACATAGTTAATTCCAGATTAGCCTGGATCAGAGTGAGAGCCTACCTCGAAAAATAAAAAATAAAAAAAAAGTTTTATTTATGCATTTGAGAAAGAGAAGCAGAGAAAGAGAGAGAGAGAGAGAGAGAATGGGCAAGCCAGGGCCTCTAGCCACTGCAAACAAACGCCAGATGCATGTGCCACCTTGTGCATCTGGATTATGTGGGTGAAGAAATGAATTTGGGGCCGTTGGTTTTGCAAGCAAGGGCCACCACTCCAGGCCAAAACTGGCTTTTTTTTTGGGGGGGGGAGTTTCAAGATAGGGTCTCGCTCTTGCCCAGGCTAACCTGGAATTCACTATGTAGTCTCAGGGTGGCCTAGAACTCATGTTGATCCTACCTCTGCCCCCCGAGTGTTGGGATTAAAGGCGTGTGCCACCACACCATGCTGATTGTTTTTTAAAGATTTTATTTTATTTTATTTTATTTTTGGATTTTCCAGCTAGGGTCTCGCTCTAGCTCAGGCTGACCTGGAATTCACTATGTAGTCTCAGGGTGGCCCTGAACTCACGGCAATCCTCTTACCTCTGCCTCCAGAGTGCTGGGATTAAAGGCATGTGCCACCATGCCCAGCAAAGATTTTATTTTTATTTATTTATTAGAGACAGAGAGGGAGAGGGAGAATGCCAGGGCCTCTAGCCACTGCAAAAAAACTCCAGACACGTGTGCCCCCTTGTGCATCTGGCTTAGGTAGGACCTGGAGAATTGAACAAGGTCCTTAGGCTTTGCAGGCATGTGCCTTAACCACAAAGCCCTCTCTCCAGACTTTTTTTTTTTTTCTTGGTTTTTCGAGGTAGGGTCTCACTCTAACCCAGCCTGACCTGGAACTCACTATGTAGTCTCAGGGTGGCCTCGAACTCACAGTGATCCGCCTACCTCTGCCTCCCAAGCACTGGTATTAAGGGCATGTGCCAGTATGCCTGGCTCCTTTTTTTTTTTTTTTTTTTTTGGAGACAAGGTCTCACTATACCCAGGCTGACTAATTTACTCTGTAGCCCGGACTGGCCACGAACTAACTGCAATTCTCCTGCTTCAGCCTCCTGAATGCTGGGAGGAAAGGCCTGTGGCACGTCACCAGGCTTCAAAACGAACTCAAAAAAATTTTTAACAGTTTTTATTTATTTATTTGAGAGAGAGTCAGAGAGACAGAAAGAGAATGGGCTCTCCAGGGCCTCTAGACCCTGCAAATGAACTCCAGATGCATGCACCACCATGTGCATCTGGCTTTATCTGGGTTCTGGGGAATTGAACCTGGGTTCTTTGGCTTTGCAGGCAAGCTCCTTAACCGCTAAACTATTTCTCCAGCCCCCAAAGGACATTTTTATGGTGTCATACAATTTCTAAAACCGCATTGTGGTTGGTGATGTCGGGCAACTGGATAAATTGTTAAAAATCCCTGAAGGCTGACCTTAAACACGTGACCTCATTTTATGTAAATTAGTCACCTAAGTTGTAATGACAGGTCCTGGCCACAGAGGGCGACCGAGACCACAAGTTGAGCTCAGGTGAGGGCCTGCACAAGGGAGGAAGGGAGGGAGGGAGAAAAGGGAGGGGAGGGGGGGGGGGGGTGTGTGGCCGACAGGCCTAATGGATTTTTTTTCTGTTGGACTGCCTTCCAGAGAGAGTGAGGATGACCCCAGGGATGTACTCCACCCCTGGCAGTCTCACCGATACCCAGCAATCAGTGATCAGCTGGGCTCAGCAAAGTGGCTCCTTGCTGGGCAGCGGTCTGGCTCGTGCAGTGGCCCTGTGCTCCATCCCCAGCGCTGCAAAGCAACAAGGACAGAGCTGAACTGAGAAAGGAAACCCAGACAGTTAACGAGGCGTGAAAGAAAGAGAGAGAGAGAGAAATACTGTGTGTGGAGTCCTGACGTTCATGTCCAGCACCCAGGAGGCTAAGGCAGGAGGATCACCATGAGTTTGAGGCCAACCTGAGACTACATGGTGACTTTCAAGTCAGCCTGAGCTACAGCAAAGCCCTATCTCAAAAATAAAAACAAAAAAAAAAAAAAATTATTTGCAAACAGAGAGAGGTAGAGAGAATATGGACACACCAGGGCCTCTTACTATTGCAAACCAATTCCAGATGCATGCATCACTTTATGCATCTGGCTTTACATGGGTACTGGGGAATCGAACTCAGACCAGCATGATTTGCAATGGCAATCCTGCTACCTCTGCCTCCCAAGTGCTGGGATTAAAGGCGTGCGCCACCACGCCCGCCTCTTTTTACTTTTTTATATTAATTTATTTATTTGTAAGCAGAGAGAGGAGAGAGAATGAGCATGCTAGGGCCTCTGGCTACTCCAAATGAACTCCAGATGCATGTGCCACTTTGTACATCTGGCTTTATGTGGGTATTGGGAATTGAATTCAGGTCTTTAGGCTTTGTAGGCAAGTGCCTTAACCACTAAACCATCTCTCCATCCCCTATTTAATTTAACTTTTTATTTTTTTGGTTTTTCGAGGTAGGGTCTCCTAGCCAGGCTGATGTGGAATTCACTCTGTAGTAGCTGGCAATCCTTCTACCTCTGCCTTCTGAGTGCTGAGATTAAAGTTGTGGCTACCACGCCTGGTTTATTTTAATTTTTAATTTTATTTATTTAAGAGAGAGAAAGAGGCAGGTAGAGAGAGAGCATGGGTGCACCAGGGCCTCCAGCCCTCTGCAAAGAACTCCAGCTGCAAGTGCCACTTTATGCATCTGGCCTACATGGGTCCTGAGCAATCAAACCTGGGTCCTTTGAATTTGCAGGCAAGTGCCTTAACCACTAAGCCATCTCTTCAGCCCCCTATTTTATTTTATTTTATTTTATTTTATTTATTGTTTTATTATTGACAACTTCCATAGACAATAAACCATGATATTCCCCCCCCCCAAGTTATATTCCAAATCACATCCAAACATTTGTAGCTAGGGTCCACATGCAGTGCTTGGCTTTCTGGGTCTGGGTTTTTTTTGTTTGTTTGTTTTGCAAAGTAGGGTCTCACTCTAGCTCAGGCTGACCTGGAATCCACTCTGTAGTCTCAGGGTGGCCTCGAACTCATGGCGATCTTTCTACCTCTGCCTTCCAAGTGCTGGGATTAAAGACATGTGCCACTATGCTTGACTCTGGATTTATTTTTAAAATTAATTTGAGAGAGAGAGAATGGACATGCTAGAGCCTCTTGCCACTGCAAACAAACTCCACATACATATACCGGCTGGGCGTGGTGGCACACGCCTTTAATCCCAGCACTCGGGAGGCAGAGGTAGGAGGATCGCCGTGAGTTCGAGGCCACCCTGAGACTACATTGTGAATTCCAGGTCAGCCTGAGCCAGAGTGAGACCCTACCTCGAAAAACAAAAAAAACAAACAAAAAAAAAAAAAAAACAACTCCACATACATATACCACTTTGTGCATTTGGCTTTACATGGGTACTGAGGAATTGAAACCCAGTTGTCAGGCTGTATGAGCAGGTACCTTTAACCACTGAGC
Organism: Orientallactaga sibirica; assembly: GCA_036365145.1. NCBI lineage: Eukaryota > Metazoa > Chordata > Mammalia > Rodentia > Dipodidae > Orientallactaga > Orientallactaga sibirica. Next base: position 15,240,066 of record JAEOAD010000049.1, on the reverse strand, counting down.
CATGTGTCTGGCCTTCCCCCGCTCTCCCCCCCCCAGGTAAGATCTCGCTCTAGCCCAGGCTGACCTGGAATTCACTCCATATTGAACTTTTTTATTTTTACCTATTTATTTGACAGCGAGAGAGAGAGAGAGAGAGAGACACCTCATTCACCAGGGCCTCCAGGCACTGCAAATGAACTCCAGATGCATGCACCCCCTTGTGCATCTGGCTTATGTGGGTCCTGGAGAATCGAACGGGGATCTTTTGGCTTTCCCAGGACCCACGCAAAGCCAGCTGCACAATGTTGCACATCTGTCTAGAGTTTGTTTGCAGTGGCTAGAGGCCCTGGTGTGCTCATTCTCTCTTTCAAATAAAGTATTTATTTTTTAATATTTTATTTTATTTATTTTAATAAATAAGATATTTAATAAATAAAATATATTAATAAAAATAAAAACAAAATAAAACAAAGCAGGGTGCCACACTAGCTTAGACTGACCTGGAATTCACTGTAGGTCAGCCTCAGACTCATGAGTGCTAGGTTCAAGGCAGAAGCTAAGGCACACTGATTTGGCTAGAGGAGCTCCTCAGCTCTAGGGATCTTCTGTCTCTGCCCCCCAGGCAGGTGCCACCTCACCCGACTTTCATGTGAGTTCTAGGGACCCAAACTCATTTCCTTGTGTCTGTGTGGCAAACACTTTACACACTGAACCATTTTCCCAATTGGATCATTATTTTTTTTGCGGTAGAGTATCACTATGTAGAGCTGCCTCGAAACCACCTTAATCTTCCTGCCTAAGGACTAGTTAAATGACATGCATGTTGCATGTACCATATGGTGTCTTTTTTTTTTATTATTTTTTAAATTTTTCGAGGTAGCTCAGACTGACCTGGAATTCACTATGTAGTCTCAGGGTGGCCTCCTACCTCTGCCTCCCAAGTGCTGGGATTAAAGGTGTGTGCCACCACACCCCCGGCTGTGAACTGAGTTTTAAGCCTGTCTGTATGGTGGAGTAAAGAGAGAAAGGAAGAGTGTGGAGGCCAGCCAATGATATGAACGTCTGCTGGGAGGCGCTGGGAGAGGAAGGACAGACCCCTTGGAGCTTGTGAAAGGGGTTCAGCACTGGTCACATCCAAATTCCAACCTCAACCCTGAGCTGGGGCCATTCTATTCTAGCATTTAAGTCTCTGGATTGGGAGCAGCTGTCCCAGCAGCCTGGAACCCAACAGGAGTGTTGACGGAAAACACGGTCACACCCACGAGCTGAAGAATTGAACATGTTCCTGGTCCTCCGGGTTCTTCTCACCTGTGACTTGGCTACTGTCACCGGCTTCCGTGGAAGGGCCCTTGGGGCAATCTGAGGAAGAATTAGTGTCTACTGTTCCCAAGAGGGCGTGCCATGTCCTTAGTTGCCCCTGAGGCCTCATCCAGGACCTACAGAACCCAGGGATCCTTCCCATTTCAACCCAGAAAGGACAACAATTGCAATTTGGATATTTGGGGGCAGGGGAGTATGGAGGGATTTTGTTGTTTTGGTACTGGAATGACCCAGTACTTCATGCATTCTGGGCAAAAGCTCTACTGCTGAGCACGTCCCCAGCCCTCACTGTGGCTTCTAGGCTGTCACTCTACCTCTGACCACGCCCCCAGCCCTCACTGTGGCTTCTAGGCTGTCACTCTACCTCTGACCACGCCCCCAGCCCGCACTGTGGGTTCTAGGCTGTCACTCTACCGCTGACCACGCATGCAGCTGTCCTTTTACTGTATGAGATAGGATGTGGATAAGTTGCCCTGGGTGGCCTTGAACTCCTTCTGTGTTTCATATGAGCACTGTGCACTAGAACTGTGGGTTCTAGGCTGTCACTCTACCTCTGACCACGCCCCCAGCTCTCACTGTGGGTTCTAGGCTGTCACTCTACCTCTGACCACGCTCCCAGCCCTCCCTGTGGGTTCTAGGCTGTCACTCTACCCCTGACCACGCCCCCAGCTCTCACTGTGGGTTCTAGGCTGTCACTCTACCTCTGACCACTCTCCCAGCCCTCACTGTGGCTTCTAGGCTGTCACTCTACTGCTGACCACGCCCCAGCCCTCACTGTGGCTTCTAGGCTGTCACTCTACTGCTGACCACGCTCCCAATCCTCACTGTGGGTTCTAGGCTGTCACTCTACCTCTGACCACGCCCCCAGCCCGCACTGTGGGTTCTAGGCTGTCACTCTACCGCTGACCACGCATGCAGCTGTCCTTTTACTGTATGAGATAGGATGTGGATAAGTTGCCCTGGGTGGCCTTGAACTCATTCTGTGTTTCATATGAGCACTGTGCACTAATCTACTGCGCTTCTGGAATTCCTCACTGTATTTCAGCTCAGCCTCTAACTAGGGATCCTCCTGCCTCAGCGTCCCCTAATTTAGCCAGGCTTACAGGCCTGTGCCAGCATGCCTAGGCTTTCTGCAATCCTCCCAGGAATAAGTAGGATTGTCGGGTGTCTGGGGAAAAGGAGGCGTCAAGCTTCACCTGCACCTTATTGAAGGAGTGACCTAATGGGGCTGGAATGCCAAACTCTCATCCCAGGTAGTGATTGGTAGCTGCTGGGCTAAACAGAAAAATGACTAGAGTTTTCACCAAATAATGCAATTAGAAGTCAACCCCCCTTGACCTTCACCCTCTGTTTCTCCAGCCCCCTCAAACATCGTGGCCCCAACCCAACGCACAAGAGACTGCAGCTATGCACAGGACTCTTGGCGGTGCCTCAAGGGTTAAGCGTCGGCCCCTGAGCACTTTGAATGACAGCCGGGGCGAGGGCTGAACAAGATGACCAATCAGCAGCAGAGACCGAGACCCACGTGTGGATGCGGCCTTTTGATTGGCCGGTGCTCCCAGGCCAACTCGGCAAGCCCACGTGCATCTGCCACACAGCCTGGAGGGCCCCTTCATTGTGCGGCTTTGAAGGGGAGTGCGGGGGGCGGGGAGGGGCGTGGTCGAAGCTGGAGGGGCGGGGCCAGCAGGTCAAATGGCCCTTCGTGCGGGAGGAGGCGCTTCCTCTGGACCTGAACTTGGCAAACCTTTGCAGTTTCTTCTCTGGTCCCTGGCATCCTTGAAGTGGTGCGTGGGCACGCCTGTATCTTGCAGGGCGCGGGGGGGACTTGGGGATGGGGTCCCCTGGCTGGGGAGGGGTCCCCTGGCTGGGGAGGGGTCCCCTGGCTGGGGAGGGGTCTGGAGAATGTTGAAGAAAACTAAACTAAGGAAGGAGCGATTGGGGGTGGGGAAGGACCAAGGTCTCTCCTGACAAATCGTAATCGTCCCTGTCCTGCAAAACCCTTCAACATTGACTTTCTCTGGTGTCCTCCGACGCATGTATCTCAAAATGAAGGTTCAGATGGGGCGACCTTCGCTGGGCTTTCCACCCTTGATGTAGTTGCGGATACTATCTTCCCCTCATCGCCAAGGGGTGCTGGACTCAGTCTTTCCCTGAGGCCAGGACCCTCTAATGAGTTCAAGATGGAGACACTGATGCTGGATGCGGGCCGTGCAGTGGGGTGCTGTGACGGTGCATAGAGAAGGCTTTGGAGGTCCAGGGCTGCATCCTGGAGATGGGGGTGTCTGAACACAGCCCTGCCTTCTCCTCTCAGGACTTGCCATGTCCTTCTGACTGACTTGGCCTGAAGATGACTTCTCTGAATCCGCCCAGCCGCAGGGGCAGCCTCCATCAAACATTGGTGAGGACACCAGGGTGGGGCACCTGTTACTTTTTCTGTTTGGGTATTTTTTTTTTTCTGAGGTAAGGTCTCACTCTAGTCCAGGAAGACCTGGAATTCACTATGGAGTCTCAGTGGCCTTGAACTCATGGCGATCCTCCTACCTTGGCCTCCCAAGTTCTGGCATTAAAAGCGTGCGCCACCTCACCCGGCCTATTTCTTTCTTTCTTTCTTTCTTTTTTTTTTTAAAAACACTCTGTAGTTTGGGCTGGCTCAACCTCCTGCCTCAACCTCAAGTCTTGTGATCACAGGTGTGAGCAAACACACCCAGTGCCCCTCGTTGACCTTGATCACACCGCGACCTCATGACCTGGGCTGCCTGGCTTTGCAGGTGGAAGCCATGCGCTTGAGTACTTAGGAAGGACAGGTGCAGGCCTTTAAATCAAGTTCAATCAGCTGTCAAAGATATTCTCCACCTGTGGCCTCTCCCAGCCCTAACTGGTAAAGAACCCCATGGTGACCATTTTAGACTTGGGGCCGAGCCCTCATGGGGTGCCTGAGCCATGGATAGTGCCATGGTGTTTCCTATGCCACTGGCTTACAATAAAATGTCATTTATAGAGTTGGGGCTGTGGCTCAGTGGGTAGAAGGCTTGTCTAGCACTGGCAAAGGCCCCAGCACCTCATAAACCAGGCACCCCTGTCATCCCATCACTCAGGATGTGGAGACAGGAGGATCAGGAGTTCAAGGCCACCCCAGGCTACATGAGACCCTGTCTCAAATGAATGTAGGCAGTGTTTGGGGAACAGGTGTGTACTAATTGACCTCAGGGACTAGAAGCTTCCACACCCCCATCCATAAGGCTGGGCATTTGTGAAAGAGCTGCAGATTCTAGGTTGGCTGGGTTTGCAGTGGGTACCTGGAGGTTTGGGCTCCATGGATAAAGTGTTCTGACCTTCCAGCCTGTTCCGGCGGTTGCTAACCACACTGACCCTCCAGTCTCACCGCTACTCCAACTAGACCAACTGCCTGACCAGTTCTTCAGGTGAGGGTGAGGATGGACCCATGGGGAGAAAGATGGGAATGAAGCTGGCCCCACCCCTAAAACATAGGACCAGTCACCACGGGGACTCTTAGGACCTGTGTTGGCGAGCTCCCTAGAAAGCTCTTCCAGCAGTTCTGTTCTTCTGCAGGCTCGTTCCTCATCTGAAGGATCAGTTGGATAATATCTTCTGTCTGGTAAGCCGGACCCTGGAGGCAGCCCCTGCCTGGAAAGGGGGAGGGCAGCTATGACCAGCTGAATATAGGCTGGGGTGGACGTGAGAAGTCTCTCAACCCTACTTACCCATGAGGCAGAGTGCACAGCCTGTGCAAAGGCCCTGGGGTCAGGACAGAGCCTGATGTGTTGGAGAAGCTGCAAGGAGGCATGTATGTCTGGAGCAGGAGGATGGAAGGGACAGGTCAGAACAAGACAGGGCAGTTTGTTTAGCCCTCATGGGTTAAAGGAAAGATCTGACTTAATCTCATACTGAGAAGTATACCCAGGAGCTCCCAGAGAAGCTCCCGTTGTGAGTATGGTGGGTTCGCATCTCCATTAAGAGTAAAGGACCAGCTAGGCATGGTGGCATGCTCCTTTAATCCCAGCACTCAGAGGCAGAGATAGGAGGATCACTATGAGTTTGAGGCCAGCCTGGGCTAGAGTGAGACCCTACCTCAAAATACAAAGGATAGAGAGGTAAAGTGGATGGCATAGGGTCATGAAGCCTTGGAAGCCAGTCACCTCCTGCTCTGGACCATGACTCTTGCCCTCTGCCATTTTCAGGTCAGCAGGATTCGGCACAATCTGCAAGAGCATCACAAACAGGTGTGTGTGTGTGTGTCCATGACAGACACTCGGGGGACACAGCTTTCCCAAAGGAGGGGCAAGAGAGGGGGGTGTACCCCTATCCTGGGAGCATTTCCCCTGTGCCCAGAAGGACCCCTGGCAGGTCCACTGCCTCTCCAGCCACCAGGTTGTAGTGTGAGGTTGGCTAGAACCTAGGTCATGTTTGGGAGGGGCAGGTCTGGATGGAGTGTCAGGTTTCCACCGCCAGCTCAGGGCACCTGCCTGAGTGCCAGTGCTTGCTGCTTCTGTCCCTGCTTGTGCCCCTGCCACCTGCCCCTTCTCTCCCCAGCCCTGGCAGGAGATTCTGCCCAGGGCCAGATGTAGTTGGCGGGGAGCCAGGACCAGTTGCAGCTTTGCAGGGCCGGGGGTGGGCAGTTCGGGGAAGGGGTGAGGGGGCAGGAAGCCTCTGGAAGATGGGATCCAGTCAACAGACATTTAACTACCTCCAGCTTTGCCAGGCAGAGAGCCAGCAAGGAGGACCAGCCTCCTGCCCTGGGGGTGAGGAACTACTGAGCAGGTGTGAGTGCTAGAGGTCGGAAAGGAGCAGCTGGAAGGGAAATGGGGAGGCAAGGTGGCCCACACGTGGGCTGCAATACAGGGTGGGCAGGAAGGCCCAGGAGAAAGGCAAGACATCTGAGCAAACACATGAAGGCAATGGGAGACAATGAGTCTGCTTATGGGAATTATGGTGTAGGCAAAAGGGACAGCCTAGGCTAAGGACACAGCCTGGGCAAAGTCCCCCCAAGGCAGGATGGAGCCCAGGTGGTGGTGGAGGAGCGAGGGATGGAGGAGGAGGGAGTGGATAGCACCTGGTGGCTTGGGGAGGACTTGGGCTCTGACCCTGGGGAGGTGGGAGCCATGGAGGGCTGTGGGCTGAGGGAGGAAAGAGAGCACCTCCAAATTCAGCTCGAATCAGGATGGTCTTGGTGTGGGATGCCAGTCTCTAAGGGAGCTGATGTCATGGATGTTTTTTTGGGCCAGGAGCTGAGAAGAATCCCATAGTGGGAACCAACACACACATACCCACACCCTGCCCCCACACCCCCAGGCCCTTGATCCCTGTGACCTCCCAGGTAGGCTAGCTCCCAGTAGCTCCTGGCTTTCCCAGCCTTCTGGCGGTGCTTTGAAACCCTCCCAGAGCAGCAGCCCCCACTTCCCTGAAGCATCAGCTCAGCTCTCCCAGGGGAGCCCCTGGCAGCAGAGGAGGGAGGGAGGGAGTGAGCGCTCATGCAAGCACGTTACAGCCTCGGGAAATTGCACATTAACGAGGCAGGGGAATTGGAGAGGGCTCCCCCGGGCTTTGCAGGCTGGGCTGGCTCAGCCAGGGGGTCCATCACTGCCTTCCCGGGGAGGGGGCACTGGCCTCAGGTGGAGGGCCTTGGAGAGACAGACACACACACACACACACTCACTCTCTCTCCCCTCCTCTCCTCCCCCTCCCTCTCCCTCCTCCCCTCACTGGAGGAGCTAGACTGTCTTTCTTTCCTCCCCAATAGTGGAATGGGGCCTTTGAACTTCTGGGCCTTAATTTCCCATCTGCAAACTGGTAATGTCAGAAATGCCTTCTATCTGTCAAACTGGACTGACCAAGGAGGCAGGGTGCTGGGGACAGGCCCAGGACTCACAGGGCAAGTGCTGTACCATTGAACCACACACCAGCCCTTTGTGTGTGTTTGTTTTTAATTTTATTTTTGAGAGTAAGAGGCAGAGGATGGGTGATCCAGGGCCTTCAGCTGCTGCAAACAAACTGCAGACGCATGCGCCACCTCATACATCTGGCTTATGTGGGTCCTAGGGAATCGAACCTGGGTTCTTTGGCTTTGCAGGCAAGTGCCTTAACTGCTAAACCATCTCTCCAGCCCTGTTGTATTTTTTAAAATGACATTTTCCTGTTATGTATTAGAGATAAAGTCATAGAGAATGGGTATACCAGGGTCTCTAGCCACTGCAGACCTTGTGCATCTGGCTTACGTGGGTACTGGGGAATCAGACCTGGGTCCTTGGGCTTCACAGGTAAGCACCTTAACTGCTACATTATCTCTCCAGCCCTATTGTATTTGTTTTTGAGGTAAGGTCTTGTTCTGGACCAGGCTGACCTTGAAATCATTCTGTAGTCTTAGAGTGGCCTCAAACTCATAGCAATCCTCTTACCTCTGCCTCCCAAGTGCTGGGATTAAAGGTGTGCACCACCACACCCAGCTTTATTTTGTTTTATCTTTTTAAATATTTTTTATTTTTATTTATTTTTTCCTATGTAGGGTCTTGCTCTGGCTCAGGCTGACTTTAAACTCGGTGATCTTCCTACCTCTACCTTCTGAGTGCTGGGATTAAAGATGTGCACCACCATGTCCACCACATATATTTTATTATTTATTTGCGAGCAGGGGGAGAGAGAAACAGAATGGCATGCCAGGGCCACTTTGTGCATCTGGCTTTACATGTGTACTAAGGGAATTGAATCTGGGCCAGCACCTTCAACCACTGAGCCATCTCTCCAGCCCCTTTCTTTTGGCTTTTTGTGGCAGTCTCATATAGCCTAGGCTGGCGTTAAACTCCTGATTCTCCTGCCTCCACTTGCTCCAATTTTACTTTTTATTTTTATTTCATTTTTCTATTATTATTTATTATTTTTTTTTTTTTTGAGATAGGGTTTCACTCTAACCTAGGTTGACCTAGAATTCACTATGTAGTCTCAGGATGGCCTTGAACTCAGTGATCCTCCCACCTCTGCCTCCTGAGTGCTGGGATTAAAGGCGTGTGCCACCAAGCCCAGTCCAATTTTGCTTCTTGAAGCTGCTTTTTATTATATTTTTTATAAACTTATTTTTCTTTGAGATGGGGGGGGAGAGAAAATGGGCATGCCAGGGCCTCTAGACAGTGCAAACAAACTCCAGACACATGTGCCATCTTGTGCATCTGGCTTACGTGGGACCTGGAGAATTGAGTCAGGGTCTTTATGCTAAGTCATCTCTTCATCCCTCTATTTTTATTATTATTTTCATTATTTATTGTTGGAGAGAGAGAGAGAGGGAGACAGAGATGGGTGCTCCAGCAGTCTCTCAGCTGCTGTGAACAAAATCCAGATGTTTGCGCCCCCTTATGGGCAAGTGCAGCATTGCGCCCTTGCGTCACTTTGCATCTGGCTAAACGTGGGACCTGGAGATTGGAACCGCTGGAGATTGGAACCAGCTTTCTTAGACTTAGCAGGCAGGCTCCTTAACCGCTAAGTCATCTCTCCAGCCCCAGCACTCTATTTTAAAAATATTCTTATTTGAGAGAAAGAGGCAAAGAGAATGAATGGGCACACCAGGGCCTCCAGCCACTGCAAACGAATTCTTGATACATGCACCACCTTGTGCATCAGGCTTACGTGAGTCCTGGAGAATTGAACCAGGATCCTTTGGCTTTGCAGGCAAATGCCTTAACTGCTAAGCCATCTCTCCAACCTGCCCTCTATTTTATTTTCTTTCTTAAAAAGAGAATGGGCATGCCAAGGCCTCCAGCCACTGTAAATGAACTCCAGATGCATGTGCCACCTTTGTGCATCTGGCTTACGTGGGTTCTGGAGAGTGGAACCTGGGTCCTTAGGCTTCGCAGACAAGTGCTTTAACTGCTACGCGCTCTCTCCAACCCCAGCCTCTCTTTTTTTCCAGCCCTGGTTTTTTTTTTTTTGTTTTTTTTTTTGTTTTTCGAGGTAGGGTTTCATTCTGGTCCAGGCTGACCTGGAATTAACTATGTAGTCTCAGGGTGGCCTCAAACTCTCAGTGATCCTCCTACCTCTGCCTCCCGACTGCTGGGATTAAAGGCGTGCGCCACCACGCCTGGCTCAGCCCTCTGTTTTTGAGACAAGGTCTCACTGTGTATCCCAGGCTAGCCTAGAACTGTCAATCCTCCTGCCTCAACCTCCCAAGGGCTGGGGATAAAAGAATGGTGTTTACCTCTGTTCATCAAGAGCTCACCAAGTGCCAGGCATGGCCTCACATGGGCACTTCTCTCCATGCTTGATGTGGGGTCGAGGTGGCTCACTGCACTATCACTGTAACAAGGTTTCACTCTTAACACTCTCTAGGTGGAAAGCTTCTTGCAGCTTGTCGAGGCCTGCAGTGGACACACAGGTGCCATAGAGTCTGCAGAGGTGGGAACAGGCTAGGGTTGGGGGTACAGGGCTGGTCTGCCCGTGGGGTAGGCTAGGGTGTGGGGGACAGGGGACGGGTTTGCCCATGTGTTTCATATGGTCCTATGTTTGCAGCCCCAGGCAAGTCCGCTGTCACCTGGGAAAGAACCCAGGCAGACCCCAAAGATCAAGCCCCTTGAGGACCCCAACTTGAAAGCTATCGTGGTGTCATGGCTGTCTCAGCAGCCAGCGTTCACCACTGAACCCCTTGAGTCGCTGGAACCACAACCATCACAGGACAGAGCGCCTGAGTTTTGGCAAGACCTTCTCGCCGAGGACCTGTGGAAGGTCTTTGCAGATGTCCACAAGAAAAAACAGTCAACACAGGGAAGTGAGTGTCCCCAAGGATGGGAGAGGGCAAGGGGACAGTCCCATGTCTGTCACTGTGGTGACGTGCCAACCTTGTCCTTCTCTTTCCATCTTCTGTGTTGGTTGTCATAGTGACTGAGCAGACACTGGACCTGGTGAGTAAATGTTGCCAGGGACCCAGAAGTGCTGGGGTGTGGCTGGGATCTGTCCCTCATGTCCCCAGGTTCCCTGTAGCCTGAACTTGCTTAGCATCTGCAGTCCGGGGTCTCCAGGACTTCGAGTTTATTTGCCTGGATGAAAAGATGGGGGCTGGAGAGTAGGTAAAGTGCTTATCTTGCAAGCACAAGCACCTGAGTTTGAATCCCTGGAAAAATGTTGGGCCTGGTGGCATACGCCTGTGATCCCAGTGCTGTGAAGGCAGAGACAGGAGTATCCCCAGTGCTCATTGGCCAGCCAGTCGAGCTTGACTGGCTTAATAAGAGACCGTAAAAAATAATGAGGGGCTGGACAGATGGCTTAGCAGTTAAGGCACTTGCCTGCAAAGCCGAAGGACGCATATTTGACCCTCCAGATCCCTCATAAGCCAGATGCACAAGGTCACACAAGCACAAAAGGGGCTCACATGTCCAGAGTCTGACTGCAGTGGCTTGAAGTCCTGGTGTGCCAATTCTCCCCTCCCCTTGGAAAAAAAAGAGAAAAAAGGGCCAGTCTGTTGGGCTTGCCTCAAAAAAAAAAAAAAAAAAAAAAAAAAAGGTGGAGCTGGAGAGATGGCTTAGGGATTAAAGTGCTTCTCTGCAAAGCCAAAGGACCCAGGTTCAATTGCCCAGGACCCATGTAAGCCAGATACACAAGTTGGAACATGTGTCTAGAGTTCCTTTTCAGTGGCTGGAGGGCTGGCACACCCTCTCTCTCAAATAAAAATAAAAAAAATTAAAAGTGGATGGAGCCTGAGGATGAGACCCAAGCTTCCACACGCACCCACACAAATCAAAGGCAGGACCCTGAGCAGCATCTGGGTTCTTGGTGCACTCCCAGGGCCCCCTGGGCTTGTCCTGTTCCCACATCTTGGGTGTCAGCCACCCCACTTCTCCCACTTGCTCTGGGCAGGAGAGCAAGGACCCAGGACTGTGTGACTCCAAAACAGGTGCAGAATCTGAAGGCATCTTGAGTCATCCAGGTAGGAAAGAATAGCAATGTGGAGGGACAGAAGGGGGGTGGGCTGCATGCTCTAGGGATACCCTCTGCCTCCATTGTCCCCATCCAGCTCCCACCTTGGCCAAGCCTTTGTCCAATTCCCTTGGGGCTCTCCAAGAAGAGACCAGCAAACCCCATGTGGCCCAGGTGAGTGACACCTTCCCACAGAGGCTGGGGTACTACGGGTGGTAGAAGGATGTGGGCTAGCTGTGTCCTCTTCCTCCCCAGGAGCCTGCCAGGTGTGACTATCAGCTTCTGAAGCTCCTGTAAGTACCTGCCGCCACGCCACCGGAGTGGTGGAAGTGTCTCTTTGTGGAGCTGCAGTGGCTGGGCTCTAGGGAATGGGGTCAAGGAGTTTCCCATGGGGCAGGGTTATGGAGATGGGTCTGGATCTGATGCTCTGATCTGTGTAAAGGACAGAATACTTCTTAAAATGCATCTATTAGCTTGGCATGGTGGTGCACATCTTTAATCCCAGCACTTGAGTGGCAGAGGTAGGAAGATCGCTGTGGGTTTGAGGCCAGCCTGAGACTATAGTGAATTTCAGGTTAGCCCAGGCTAGAGGAGTGAGACCCTACCTTGAAAAAAAAAAAAGTAAAATGTATTTATTTGCTAGCAGAGGAGAGAGAGGGAGGGTACTCCATGGCCTACTGCCACTGCAAAGGAATTCCAGACCGTCCAGCCCCAGAAGGCTTCTTGAAGGAAGGGGCATAGGAGTTAGGGCCCTAACAGGTAAAAAGGAGTCTGCTGTCGTCATAGTGCGAAGCATTTCAGGAGGTTGATTCCCCAGTATCTATGTAAAGTGTAAAGCCAGATGCACAAGGTGACACATGCATCTGGAGATCTTTTGCAGTGGCAAGAGGCCCTGGAGTGCCCCCCCCACCCCAGTGTCTCTCCGCTTGCAAATAAACAGTTTAAAAAAAATGAGGACTTAGAAGAGGAAAAACTGAACTGTGGAGTGGGATATGGTGGGACACACTGTCATCCCAGCACTTGGGAAGTGGAGGCAGGAAGATCTGGAGTTGGAGGCCAGCCTGGGGTATGTGCGGCTGGACAAGTGCCTCCTATGGAGAACAGGAGGGTCACCTTAAGCATTTCCCTTCTGAGCTCCTGGGATCCCGAAGACTTGGAGGACAGCTGGAAGAGGCCGAGTGGGTCACTCCAGCAGTGGCAGAGGACTACGGTCCCCCGTGCGCTGCAGAGCATGTGTGTGTTGAAGCAAGGAGAGCTGGTGTTAGCTGCAGCTGTGAGCAGCTTCTCGCGCCACGCCTTCACATGCAGCAAGGGTGGCATCAAGGTGTGGAGCCTCGTGGGCCAGGTGGCCAAGGACAGGTTCCCCGAGAGTCACTTGCAGCCCAGCTTACAGGTGATGCACACAGGGCCCTGGGGATTGGGATAGTCAACAGTTAGGGGTGGAGCTCCACTCAGTGACTGCCCTCCCTCCACAGACCCCGGGGGCCTACCTGCGCACCTGTCTGCTGTCCTCTGACAGCCGCTCGCTGTTCGCTGGTGGCCACAACCTGCCCAGCGTGAGCGTGTGGGACCTGGCCGCACCCTCGCTCTATGAGAAACAGCAGCTGCCCTGCGAGGGGCTGTCCTGCCAGGCACTGGCCTCCAGCGTGGATGAAAGCCTGGCCTTTGCTGGCTTCAGCGATGGCACTATCAGGGTGTGGGACATGCGGAGCCAGAGAGTGGTCAGGTGTGTGGACGCCTTCCTGCCCTCCAGCCCTCCACCTGAGCCAGAACCATGTACTTGTGTGCTGCTGGGAAGGAACTTGGGGTCACCTGCATGGGAAGCAAGTGCTGACCACTGAACCATATTCCCAGCCCTCACTGTGGGTTCTAGTCTGTCACTCTACTGTTGACCACGCCCCCAGCTAGGCAAGAGTTAGTTGGTGGTGGTGGTTGTCGTTTTAATATATTTTATTTATTCAAGAGAAAAAGGCAGAGAAAAGAGAATGAGCGCACCAGGGCCTCCAGCCACTGCAAATGAACTCCAGATGCCCCTTGTGCATCTGGCTTACGTGGGTCCAGGAGAATCCAACCAGAATCCTTTGGCTTTGCAGGCAAAGGCCTTAACCGCTAAGCCATCTCTCCCACCCTGTTTTTTTTTTTTTTATATAGGGTTTTTAAAAATATTTTATTTATTTATTTTGGGGGAGATACAGAAATAGGCAGGTAGAGAGAAAGAGAATGGGCACACCAGGGCCTCCAGCCACTGCAAACGAACTCCAGATGCATGCACCCCCTAGGAAGAGGCAGAGCGTGCACACGCACTTACATAGGCCAGGGCCTCCTGCCACTGTAAGCGAACTCCAGACATGTGCCACTCTGCACATCTGACTTTACTTGGGTACTGGAGAATCAAACCTGGGCTGTCAGACTTTGCAAGCAAGCACCTTAACTACTGAGCCATCCCTCCAGCTCCTGTTTTTCCCTTGAGAACAGGGCTTTGCTAACTTGCCCAGGCTGGTCTTGAATTCTCTCTGTAGCCCAGGCTGCTCTTGAACTGCAGACCCTCCTGCATCAGCCAAGTACCTGAACACGAGGTGTGAACCACCATACTACCTCTGGGGCTAGTTGAGGGGTTTTCTTCAATATTTTCTTTTCCACTTTGAGACGGCATCTAATGGCAGAGCCCATGTTGACCTGGAACTCATGGTGGTCCTCCTGCCTCAGCCTCTCCAGTGCTGGGATTACAAGTGTCTATCACCACCCCTACATTAATTTTTAACATACAGACGAATTTGGGGACATGATGCTGTTCCTTTAGGGTTCACTGCAGGCACATGACTGAGGCAGGTGGATGTGGCAGCCCGACTAGGGGTGTCTTCCATAGGACATATTCCACAGCCTCCTGTGTCTCTCCAGGGACCTGTCCAGCCACGTGAATGCAGTCAAGAGCCTCGTGGTCAATGACCACAACTTGTGGATGGGAGGTCTGGATGCCTGTCTACGGTGCTGGGACCTGCGGGTGGTGCAGGAACCACTGGAGTACATGTTCGAGTCCCAGGTGGGCCGGGCTGCCGCAGGCCTCTGGGTTATGGGGTGAGGTGGATGCTGGGATGGACAGTGGCCAATCCGAGTCACCACAAATGACACAGGACATAGGGGGTCACTCAAAGTATTCTGTCATGCCAGGCATGGTGGGTGCATATTACAGTCCCAGCACTTAAGAAGGTGAGGCAGGAGGATTACCAGGAGCTTGAGGCCAGCCTGGGATACGGAGACAGAGGAAGAACCTGTCTCACATTTAACTTTTTTTTTTTTTTTTTTTTTTTTTTTTTTTTTTGAGACAGAGAATGGGTGCCCCAGCAGCCTCTCAGCTGCTGTGAACAAACTCCAGATGTGTGCGCCCTTTGTGGGCAAGTGCAGCATTGTGTCTTTGTGTCTGGCTAAACACGGGACCTGGAGAATTGAACGGGTGTTCTTAGGCTTCACAGGCAGGTGCCTTAACTGCTAAGCCATCTCTCCAGCCCTCAAATTTTACCTTTTTGTTTGGTGCATGAGGGTATGATGAATGTACATCTGTCTGCAGAGTCCAGAGGAGAATGTCCAGTGTCATCCTCTATCACTTTACACACTATTTCCCTGAGGCAGTCTCTCCTTGAACCTGGAGCTGATGTTTTCAGTCAAACTGGCTGTCCAGGGAGCCCCAGTGATTCTCCTATCTCCAACTTCCTCATTGTTGGGTTGCAGACATGCACAGCCCATGCCTGGCTTATGTGGGTGCTGGGGATTGAATTCAGGTTCTCATGTTGGACCAGCAAGCACTCTTACCCACTGTGCCCTAAAACTACAAAAAAAAATTTCTTCCTGGTCCCTAATTTTGCTATAAGTGCCTGTGCCCATTTCCCAGATGAGCAAACAGAGGCCCAGCGACAGTAAATTGTCTATAGACAGGAAATAGCCTGGCTTTGGGCCTCGCACCTGGGATCCTGTCTTCTGGGCCAAGCCAGAGTCGGATCACACCACTCTCTACCGTTTGTCTTCAGATCATGAGCCTGTCACACAGTTCCCAGGAAGACTATCTGCTGTTGGGCATGGCCAATGGTCAACACTGGCTCCACAGCATGGACACCCAGAGGCAGCAGCTCATGGTGGCCTCTAAGGACAAGACAGTCCTCGGGGTCAAGTTCTCCCCAGATGGTAAGACAACAGAGCTTCCCCTGATGTCCCCAGCCTTCCTGTAGGTGCCACTCTGACCAGTACCTACTCAGCTCCCACTGACACCCCAGGCCACTCATTGGCGTGACATGATGGTGTGCTGGTCTTGTTTCATTTCTGTTTAAAATTTTTTTTCCATGTAAGCTGGGTGTGGTGGCATATGCCTTTAATCCCTGTGCTCAGGAGGCAGAGGTCGGAGGATTGCTGTGAGTTCAAGGCCACCCTGAGACTACATAGTGAATTCTAGGTCAACCTGGGCTAGAGTGAAACCCTACCTCAAAAAAAAAATTTTTTTTTACATGTGTGTGGTATGTGCATGTGTGGAAGCAAGGACACCTTGTTCTGTGAGATGGGGTGTCTCAGCCCAGAGGTATGGATTTGGCTTGACTGGACGACCAGCGTACCCAGGGGTCCTCCTGTCTCCACTGCCCCATGCTGAGATGACACTCTCACAGACATGCTTGATGTTTACATTGGGTTCTGGTGATTCAAACCCAGGTCTTCACGCTTGTTTAGCAAGCGCTTTACTCACTGAACCACCTGTGCAGACCCCCTCCCCTCAATTTTTAACTATTTTATTTACTTGAGAGAGGAGAACGGGTGCACCATGGCCTCTAGCCACTGCAAATGAACCCCAGATTCATGCTCCACCTTGTGCATCTGGCTCACGTGGGTCCTGGGGAATCCAGCTTGGGTTTTTACGCTTCGCAGGCAAGCACCTTAACCACTGAACCATCTCTCCAGCCCCTAACAATATTTTTTTTTTATTTGCAAGTAGGGAGAAAAAGAGAATGAGACCACTTTGTGTATCTAGCTTACATGGGTACTGGGGAATTGAAACACAGCCTGCAGACTTTGAAAGCAAGCACTTTTAACTGATAAGGCTTCCTTCCAGCACCCCTCTTATTTTGAATTTTTTGGGGGGGGGTTCAAGGTTGGGTTTCACTCTGGCCCAGACTGACCTGGAACTCACTAGGTAGTCTCAGGGTGGCCTTGAACTCACAGTGATCCTCCTACCTCTGACTCCCGGGTGCTAGGATTAAAGGCGTGTGCCACCATGCCCACCCTTATTTTTTGTTTTGAGGCAGGGTCTTACTCGGTAGTCCCAGGCTGGCTTAGAACTCATAGCAATCCTCCTGCCTCAGCCTCCTCAGTACTAGGATGGCAGCTATGCCCTGCCAAGGGGGCTACAAAGATGTTCTAGCAGCAGAGGCTTGGGACATGGTGGCTTCTCTGACCCTCAGCCCTTTGCTTCTTACAGGCCAGTGGTTTGTCAGCGTGGGCATGGACGACCTTGTCACCATCCACAGCATGCCTACAGGTGCCAAGGTCTTCCAGGTACTCTGAGAGACCAGGGCAGACCCTCCAAGAGCTTAGTTTCACCATGACCCTGGGGGTGTCCCCTAGTGACCATCCCTCAAGACATGGGGGGTAGACACCCTGGGGCTCTGCAGGTCCCGTGAGCTCACTGCCACTTCCCACCCAGGTCTGCGAGGCCACCTCGGTCATGTGCTGCGATGTGTCCTCCAATGGCCGACTGATTGTCACAGGGTCCGGGAACCATGCCTTGGTGTATCAGGTCACCTACTGAGGGTCATGACACTGTTGGCTAAACTCTCTCTTCCTCACCTGTGTTCCTTTCTGTCCACGGTGGAGTGCGGCGTGCCTATGAGAGCATCATGGGGTCTGCACTCTGGGTCCTTGTCACATATAATAAAGCAAGTGAGAAAAGCAGAGCTGATGTGCTCTTTCTCCTGAGGGGAGCGTCCTCTCTACCTGCTACAGACAGCCTCACCAAGATGCTCCAGGGCTGGGGGATTCAGGGTATCCCAGGTTCCCCACCCCTGGAGAAGTACAGGGACCATTGAAAGCCAGAGTATCTGGGGTCAGATCCTATTATGCCAGGGACTCACTCGGGAGGATTGTGGCTCATGCATTTAATCCCAGCACTTGGAAGACTGAATGAAGCAGGAGAATCACTATACATTCGAGATCAGCTTGGACTAGAGGTGGACCCTGCCTCAAAGTGGTTTTGGGGGCTTGAGAGATGGCTTAGTACGAAGACTAAAGGCCCAGGTTTGATTCCCCAGTACCTACATAAGCCAGATGCACAAGGCGGTGCATGCATCTGGAGTTCGTTTGCAGTGGCTAGAGGTCCTGGTATGCCCATTCTCTCTCTCTGCTTAAAAACAAAATATAAAAGAATATTAAAAGTGGTTTGGGGACTGGAGAGATGGCTTAGTGGTTAAGGCACTTGCCTGTAAAACCTAACGACCCAGCTTCCATTCCCCAGTACTCATGTAAAGCCAGATGCACAAAATGGCATATGTGTCTGGAGTTTGGGCACACCAGGGGTCTCCAGCTGCTGCAAGATTCTCTACTTGCAATTTTTTTTATTGACAACTTCCATCATTGTAGACAATATCCCATGGTAATTCCCTCCATCCTCCTCTTGCTCTTACATTCTCCCCCCCCCACCTTCCGCAATGGACCCTGAACCTTGGAAGGTGTGATAGAGATGTTTCAGTGCTGAGCACTCCTCTGTCACTTCTCAGGATCATGGGCCTTCTGAGTCATCCCATCACTGGAAAAAGAGAAGCTTCTCTAACCAAAAGTGAGAATAGCATTAGTATATGGATATGAACATTGAGAAGTGCTTACAGGGTAGTTTGGTGAGCATATTATATACATTTAGCCAGACACCAGCAGACAGTACACACCTAGGGCTCATGACTACCCCTGTTGTAAGTTTTCAGTATCAGGGATGTATTCCCTCTCATGGAGCAGGCCTCCAGTCCAAAGAACAGTTGGTTTCCCCCATAACAGACATGCTGCTATTGCATCCATTGGCTTATTTAGCCTGGCTGGCCTAATTTAAGGATTGCAGTGTCCACTGTTGAGTATCTTCACTGGTGATTTCTCCCTTCCCCATTGAACTGCATGCAGCGTAGCTTTTTCCAGCTTTCTGTCAGCTGGTCCACGTGGAGGAGGCTTTCAGCTCAGCTTCAGCAGAATTTCTCAGTGACCTTGTAGCCCAAGTATGTGGAGTCTTCAGCAATAGGGTCTTACCATCTATTCTTGGTGGGAAACCAAGGGCCTTGGCAATGGCCTATAATGTTTTGGGGGTATCAATGACCTCCCTGGCCGACAACTCACCGGAAGGTATCCCATCCCTGACACTAAGTTTTCTAGTAACAATCTATGGCTTTTGAGTGTTCCATTGTCCACAAAAGTCGGTTTCCATATGACTTATTTGTATCCTCTTAGATTTTGATTAGCCCTCTTTAGTCCACGTTAGAAGGCAGCAAACAGCACCACAGCCAGGTGGAAGGAAGGGATTCTTTTCTCCCAGAGCTTCCTTAGGTAAAGCCCCCCTCCAAGAGCGGGCAAGGGCTCACCCTGGGAGAAAGACTTCCTCTTCAGTCAATCCCTCGTGGAAGCAACCTCAGAGACCCACTCAAGAGGAATGTCTGTGGATTGTAAACAGATCAAGTTGACAACAGAATTTAACCATCACATACACTCTCCTTGCACATATATTTTTTAAAGTGATATTTTTCCCCAGGAGGAAACAGCCATATCTGCAGACATGTGGCTGTGACAATGTGGGCGACCCCTGGCATGAAGAGGGTGGAGGAGGCTGGCATCGTGGGGAGCACCCTGCAGGGCAAACGACATCCCAGAGCCACCATGTCCAATTGCATCTGCTACTCAGCTCCCTTGAAGGATTTTTCTTTTTGGTAATTTTTTTTTTTGGGGGGGGAGTTGTTTCGAAGTAGGGTCTCACCTTTGCCCAGGCTGACCTGGAATTCACTATGTGGTCTCAGGCTGGCCTCAAAGTCTCAGTGATCCTCTTACCTCTGTCTCCAAGTACTGGATTCAAAGCGCACCACCATGCCCAGAGGTAATTTTTTGATACAGGATTTCATATAGCCCAGGATAACCTCAAAGTCACTATGTAGCTGAAAATAACCCTGAACACTTGATCCTCCTGCCTTCACCTCCTGAGTGCTGGTGTGACAGACCTGTGCCACTACCGAGCCCAGCTCTGAAAATGATTGGATCTAGAACACCCCTAAGCCCCCAGGTGTTGGTGCTTGACTCCCCACCTACAGGTACTGTTGGGAGATGGTGGGGCCTTTAAGTGGTGGTCCGTGGTGGGGTGGCATTAGGTCCTTGGGGAATTCCTGACTGCTTCCTCTCAATCCTGGTGGCACAAACCTGTTGTCCCAGCACTGGGGAGAATGAGGCAGGAAGACTGCTGAGTTTGAGGCCAGCCTGGGTTCTAAAGTGAGATTCTATCTCAGAAGAAGGAGTCTAGGGAGATGGTTCAGTGGCACAAGCATATGGACCTGAGTTCAAATCCCCAGAACCCACATAAGAGGCAGACAGTGATATGAACCTGTAATCCAATGCTGGGAGGTGGAGACAGGATTCCTGGGGGCTTGCTCGCTGGCCAGCCAGTCTAGCTGAATCTGTGAGCTCCACATTCAGAGACACCTTGACTCTAGGAAGTATGTGAAAGCCAGGCATGGTGGCTTAGGCCTGTAGTGCTAGCACTAAGGAAACTGAGGCAGGAGACATGAATTGAAGGCCAGCCTTGGCTATTCAGGATAGGTGAACTAAACTGAGCTGGGCATGTTGGCACACACCTTTAATCCCAGCACTTGGGAGGCAGAGGTAGGAGGATTGCTGTGAGTTTGAGGCCAGCCAGGGCCACAGAGAGACCCTACCATGAAAAACAAAAAACAAATTGAATAGAATAGGGTGGAGAGAGACTGGGAAAAGAGCCACACTGTGGTCTTCACATATATTCACACACACGTGCTTGCATTCATGAATATGCATATACACAGGGATATATACAAAATAATATATACACGACAACGAAAAAGCAAGTTGCTAAATACATTTATTTCCCCAACACCTTCTGTCCATTGGCTCCACTGCAGCCAGGAAAGAGGCATCAGGCTCGTGGACGTGCTGCTCTCAGACCTAGCAAGGAAGCAGGGGGCTGACAGCATCTCTATCCTGATGCCTGGCCCCCAGGAGTCCAGCTGTGGACACGAACCCCCCATCCTCAGTAGACGACCTCATACACGGTGGCCTTCTTGTCCCCTGAGCCCGTCACGATGTACTTGTTGTTCCTGGAGATGTCGCAGCTCAGGACGGAGGAGGACTCCTTTGACTGTGACAGGGACAGAAGACAGGAGGAAGTGAAGCCATGGCAGCCACACTGCCACCTTGAAGATGCTCAGGAGAGGAAGCAAGGGGCTTAGCAATCAGTATGAGCCCTCGGGGATGGGTGGGTCAAGGATGAGGCGGGGCTGGGAGGCTCCTAGCTGGGGAAGGAGGAATGTTCAGATTTCCACAGCAGCAAGATTCATGGTAGAAAAGGGGTGGAAAAACAAGGAGATGCCTTTAATCCTAGCACTCCAGAGGGAGGCAAAGGTAGGAGGATTGCTGTGAGTTTGAGGCTACCCTGAGACTATATAGTGAATTCCAGGTCAACCTGAGCTAGAGTGAGACCCCACCTCGAAAAAAACAAAACATAAAAATAAGCCGGGCATGGTGGCGCATGCCTTTAATCCCAGCACTTGGGAGGCAGAGGTAGGAGGATCGCCAAGAGTTCGAGGCCACCCTGAGACTACATAGTTAATTCCAGGTCAGCCTGGACCAGAGTGAGACCCTACCTTGCAAAACCAAAAATAAAATAAACAGACAAGGGAAATATGTTTTTTGTATGTAAGTATAGAAGGTGTCAATAAAAAAATTAATAATTAAAAAAAATAAACGGACACACCAAGCATGGTCCAACTATATGCTGAAATATTACTCAGCCACAGACAAGAGTGAGGCTCTGACGCCACAGTGTGGAGGGCCTGGATGATAATGCTCAGAACCACACAAACACAGTCATACAGTGTGGGATGCTATGACTGGAAATGCTCAGAACAGGTGGCATCAGAGACCGTGGGTGGCTTCATGAGTGCTGGGGGGCAGGGAGGGGATGGGACAGCAACTCCTGTGGTCAGTTTGGGTGTGGGATGGGTGATGGGCAGGCAACCTTTCTGCCTGAACCCAGCGCACTGCCCTGGGAACATGGCCACTGGCAGGTCACAGGCTAGGGAAAGAGCACCTGGAAGATGCTGGCCCCGTAGGGCGTCCTCCAGGCGTTGAGCAGGTTGTCCTTGCCTGTGCTCACGAACCAGCGCCCTGAGGTGGGGGGAGGACGTGAGGTGAGGAAGGTGCCCCCCCCCCAACATCCAGGGTAGGTACTGAGCCAACCTTACAATGTCTTCCCAGGATCCCTGGCTGTCATTATCATATTGGGGCACCTGAAAGCCCTCCCAGCACAGAGAAGGAAAGTGCTCCATGTTTGCCACTCAGCAATGTGAACACGGGATCCCTGGGAAAGTGGTCAGACAAAACCCTGGACATCTATGTTAGGTCTCAGATGAGCCACAGACAGGGAGGGTGAGGCAAGAGGATTGCCACCAGTACCGCAGGACGCGAACTTGAGGGCCAGCACACAGCTCTCATGCAGGTGCAGCTGGTACTTCTCTGGCTTGCGCACGTGCAGGATCTCCACGTGGCTGCTCTCCATGCCCACGGCCAGCCAGTCCTGGCTGGGGCAATGTCCCAGGGAGAAGACCTGTTGGGGGGGGGACAGTGGAGCTGGGGTCTCATGCTCTTGGGCCTGGGGGGACACCCATGGAGTCTCACAGGGAGAGAGAGGCAGCTGTCAGGGAGCTTGGAGGGTGGCAGGTGACTTATGTCGCAACATTGATATCAGAATCACACAGCAGCCTGGATTTTGGTTCACTTGTCTAAGCTTTGCTTTGGCTTTGGTCTTTAGGGACCCAGGTCCCACGGTGTCCTCACTGGGAGCATCCTCCGGCTCTACATGAGTCTCCCCCAGTCCCTCCCAGATGACAGTATGATGATGGCCATAAATCCCTCACTGAGAAAGATGCCTGGAAGGCTTCAAATATGTGTTCCTGGCTACAGAGCAATGTTCTCACATGAGCCAGGTGTGCTGCAGGACTGATCCAGCACTGGTGGGGCTGAGGCAGGAGGACCAGTGTGAGTTTGAGTCTATCCTGGGCTACATACTGAATCTCAGGCCTCAGTTACACAGGGAGACAGATCTTTTCAAAGAAGATGAGAAAGAGAAAGGAGGGGGGCGAGGGTGACGTGGGTGTGGGGAGTCCTTCCGGCAGTTGGGGGGTGGAGGCTGGATAAGCACCCGAGGGTCTCAGGAGCCCTATGCCCAGGATGCCCGCGGGTGGCACCTGGGAGCTGAAGTCGTGCTGCTGTAGCTGGCGGCCCTCACGCAAGTCCCAGCAGCGCACGGTGTTGTCCAGGCCCCCCGTCCACAGCCGAGTCCCATAGTCCGAGATATCGATGCAGCTAGCCCCGTCAGTGTGGCCCTGGAACTGCCTGAGGAGGGAGGGAGGCAGGAGGAAGAGGAGGGAAAGGAGGGCCGTGTCCATCCTGCTCCTGTGGCCCCGCCCGCCCACGCACCTGACCATGGTCTGGTTCTGCAGGTCCCACACTACGATGTTCCCGTCGCTGCAGCAGGAGAAGCAGACCTTGGCGTCGGGGCTGACGGCCAGCGCGTAGCAGGCCGGGGCCGAGGAGGTCAGCTCGGCCTTGATGCGTGGCGTGGGCGCCGCCAGGTCCCAGATGGACAGGGTGCTGGCCTCGCCGCCCACGATCAGACTCCGGCCGTCCGGCAGCAGTTTACAAGAGCGGATGTAGTTGTCCCGATTCTGGGGCCAGGGAATAGCTGGGTTGGCGTTGGCTAGGTGACCAGGAGACCTGCTACCCAGTCACTGCAGCACCGCCCACTGTCCTGCAAGCCTCTCCCAAGGTCTCTGCCCCTCCCATCGTCTTATAAAGCCTTGCCCCAGGGTCACTAGCAGCCCCGCCCATTCTTACAAAGCCCCTTTACAATGCCACTGTAAGAACCGCTCCACGTCACCGTAGTCCCCGCCCATTGTCCTACAAGTTCCCCCCCAGCTGTACCGTAAACCCCGCCCACCGCCATACAAGCTCCTCCCCAGTGTCACTACAGCCCCGCCCACTGTCCCACAAGCCCCGCCCCTCCCTGACAAGTCACTCATTATCCTACAAGACCCGCCCAAGTTTACTGCAAGCCCCTCCCCTGCCTGCGGACTTTCTGCAGGCATCACCCCATTCCCCGCCCTTCCCCTCCAAGGCTCCGCCACATGCAGGAGCCTCCTCTTGATGCCCTGACCACACTGATAGGCCCCGCACACACTCCATCAGGACCCGCCCTCACGGCCCACTTACACTAACACTAACCCCGCCCTCGCCAGCCCAACCCTCGTGGTCCTGTCCTCACAGGCCCCGCCCCCAGTCATCACTAGGCCCCGCCCCACGGCCCTGCTCTGTTCCCTCCCTTACTAGGCCCCGCCCCAAGGAGCCAGGCCCCGCCCTCACCAGGCTCTGTCCATTACCAACCCCCATTAGACTCCGCCCCCATGTTAACAGGCTCCGCCCTGGGGCCCCGCCCTCACCAGGCAGTCTAGCTGGGCCACGGGCGTCTTGGCTCCAGGTTGGCCCACGTCCCACACCTTCACGCAGCCCTTGCCACCCGTGTACACGTGCTGCGTGGAACCGCTGATGGTGACGGCGCACACCACCTCGCCGTGGGCCAGCGTGTGCAGCTGCCGCGCGTGCCGGGGGATGCCCGCACCCACTAGCGCGTCCGACGGGAAGGGCACCGGCTGCATCTGGCCATCGGCCGCCACGTGGAAGGAGTAGGCCCTGGGGAGGGCCCAGTGCGCACTCGTGACGCGTGTCCCCAGGCTTCCTCAAGGGACCCTGGGAACCCCAAACCCCCCCCCACCTCCACTCCTCCATCCCCCTACTCACGGCTTCCCTCCAGGAATGCTGGGCAGGGAGGGGATGGAGGAGCCTCGGAGGTGGGGGTGGGACTCGAACGCCATCTGCAGGAGACCAGAGAAGTTGTCCAGGCCACCCTCCCTCCCTGGGTCCCACCCCCACCTCGGCTCATCCACAGTGGACAGGTCAACTCCAGACCGGACCACTGTCGGGTTCTGAGGGGAAATGGCCTCTACTCCCCATGACATAGTGTCCTCCTCACAGCTGACCCTGAGACGACCTCCCCCTCTCTCCCTCCTGCTCCCAGGCTTGCCGTGCCCTGACTCCAGGACTCACCAGGGGCGAGCGTCCATACACCACAGAGCTGCTGACCTGGGGGGACAAGTGCAGGCTGACGTAGGAGCTGGGCATGGAGAGGTCTCCGTTGAGGGTGCCATGGGAACCCAGGCTGAAGGACGAGGTGAAAGAGCTGGACAGGGTCAAGGGACTCCTCAGAGCTGCAGAAGGAGGGCAGGACATGGTCCGATACCCCAGAACTCCAATCCCTTTCCAGAGGGCTTGCATGCTTTGGTCCCTCCAGACCTCTGCGTTTTCCGTTCCTCTGGCTGCCAAGCTCCCTACTCACCTTTCAAAACCCAGACCCAATACCCACCCACATCTCAGGAACCTCCCTAAGCCTCCTCAGCTCCAGCCTCCAGTCCTTAGTCACCTAAGTCCCTCCTCCTACCACACCCCTGGGCGTTTCAGGGTCTGGGTTTGCACCCCACCACCTGGGAACTCCTAGAGGGAGATGTCAAGACCAAGTTCTTCCAGAAGCTTCCAAAGACAGTGTCATCTGTCAGACTTAGTGGGTGCTTGGAGAGGTGGTGTCACCAGCCCAGCCTAAACTCAGAACATGTCTGACTCCAAAAATTTCTCCCCCAGTACACCAGACCTAGGAAGTCTCTTGGTATTTTGGTGCCTCGGTTTCTCTACCCATCAAATGGAGACAACAAGGAAACAGGCCCAGAGAGACGCAGGGCTCGGTGAGGATCATGAAAGGTTCCTAGTCTCCCACCTCTTCAATTTTTGGGAGCCACCACCCCAGGAATGGAGGTGCTAACCAATGCTGTCTGTGGATGGTGTTGGCTTGGCGGCCAGCTGGCAGAGGTGACTGGCTGAGCTGGGTCCCGGGGTGGATGCGTCCTGAGGTGGAGATGAGTCACAAGACTTGGAGGCAGGAGGATCGCTCTGTGGAAAGAGCAGCACTGAAGGCACCCTGTAGCCCAAGGAGGCACTCCTGGCAGGACTGTGCCTGGGCACATGGATGTGGGCATGCAGTGAGTATACTGAAGGGAAGTGACACACACCTCTACCCCCAGAGCCTTGCACACATGCAACATGTACACACACATACACAGCACACACACAATGGTGGGACAAGGAAGTGTCCAGAATGACAGTTACAGGCCATCAATGCCCATAAGTAATGACAACTGGACACTCTGGCAAGTATGACTAAGCCACAGCAGAGTCCATGGTCCCTGGGGGAGGTGTCATCCACTTCTGTCCCTCCCTGTGGGAGGACTCGATGAAGGGACCCTCTGGCCTGACTTCCCCTGGGAGTAATCCTAGTTCCTGCATTTATCTCCCTGGCCTTTCTTTTTCTTTCTTTCTTTCTTTCTTTCTTTCTTTCTTTCTTTCTTTCTTTCTTTCTTTCTTTCTTTCTTTTTTAGACAGAGAGAGAGGGAGAGGAAGACAGATAGAGATGGGTGCGCCAGCAGCCTCTCAGCTGCCAGCAGCCTCCCTCAGCTTGCTCTTGTGTCACTTTCTGTGTCTGGCTAAAACTGGGATTGGAACCAGTGTTCTCCCGCCTTGTGGTCAGCCCATATATGTAAATAAGTAAATAAATAAAAAAAGCTTAGCGGTGCGCCTCTTGTGTCACTTTTCTGTGTCATTTAGGCTGAAACGTGGGACCTGGAGAGCTGAGAACCAGTGTTAAATGAAAAATTAAAAAAAGAAATGTATTTACTTATTTATGAGAGAGAAGTATGGACATGCCAGGGCCTCCAGCCACTGCAAATGAACTCTAGACATGTGTGCCACTTTGTGCATCTGGCTTTACATAGGCACTGAGGAATCAAACCTGGGTTGTTAGGCTTTGCAGGCAAGTGCCTTAACAACCGATCCCTCGCTCCAGCCCATCCCTGGCCTTTCTTATTGGGTTTGGGGGTAGGTGTCATTTATTTCAGACAGGGTCTCATGTAGTCTAGGCTGACCTTGACTCACTATGTAGCTGAGGCTGACCTTGAACTCCTGATCCTCCTGCCTCCCAAGTGCTAGGGGTGATACCATGCCTGGCACCCCTGGATTTAAAAGTTCTTGGCATCAAGCCAGGTGTGGTGCATTACACTTATAATTCCAGTACTCAAGAGGCTGAGGCAGGAAAATCACCAGGAGTTCAAGACTCTAGCCTTAGCTACAGAGTGAGTTCCAGGTATGTTTGGGCTAGAGTAAGACCCTGCCTCAATAAAAGGGGGAGCTGAAGCAGGGCGTGGTGGTACACACCTTTAATCCCAGCACTTGGAAGGCAAAAGTAGGAGGATCGCTATGAGTTCGAGGCCACCCTGAGACTACATAGTAAATTCCAGGTCAGCCTGAGCTAGAGTGAGACCCTACCTCAAAAAAAGGAGGGGGGGCTGAGCCAGGTGTGGTGGCACACGCCTTTAATCCCAGCATTCGGGAGGCAGAGGTAGGAGGATCGCCATGAGTTCGAGGCCACCCTGAAACTACATAGTGAATTCCAGGACAGCCTGAGCTAGAGTGAGACCCTACCTCGAAAAACCAAAAAAAAAAAGGGGGGGCTGGAGAGATGGTTCAGCAGTTAAGGCAGTTGCCTGCAAAACCTAAAGACCTGGGTTCTATTCCCCAGCACCCATGGAAAGCAGATGCATAAGGTGGCACATGTGTGTTTGTTTGCAGCAGCAGGAGGCCCTGATGTGTCCACTCTCATTCTATGTCTCCTAAATAAATAAGTAAATAAAAACTTTTTAAAAAAAAATCCTTGGGGCTGGAGAGATGGCTTAACACTTAAGGTGTTTGCCTGCAAAGCCAAAGGACCTCGGTTTGATTCCCCAGGACCCACATAAGCCAGATGCACAAGGTAGCACATGTGTCTGGAGTTCGTTTGCAGTGGCTGGAGGCCCTGGCATGGCATGCCCATTCTCCCTCTCTCTGCCTCTTTCCCTCTCTCAAATAAATAATTTAATTAAATTAAAAAGAAAAAACCCTCAGGGCCCAGAGAAGTGGCACAACCATTAAAGACTCTTGCTTATAAAGCCTGTTGGCTCGATTTGATTCCTCAGGACTCACATAAAGCCAGATGGACAAAGTGGTGCATGCATCTGGAGTTTGTTTGCAGGGCAAAAGGCCTGGTACACCCATTCTCTCTCCCTCTCTCTGTCTCTCTTGTAAAAATATTTTTCAAGGGCTGGAGAGATGGCTTAGGGGTTAAGGCGCCTGCCTCTTAAGCCTAAGAACACTGGTTCCAATCTCCAGTGGTTCCAATCTCCAGGTCCCACGTTTAGCCAGATGCAAAGTGACGCAAGGGCGCAATGCTGCACTTGACCACAAGGGGGCCACACATCTGGATTTTGTTTGCAGCAGCTGAGACACTGCTGGCGCGCCCATCTCTGTCTTCCTCTCCCTCTCTCTCTCTGTCTCTCTCTGTGTCTCTCTCCAAAAAAATAATTTAAACATATTTTTTAAAATGTTTTTCAAAAAGGCATGGGGGCTGGAGAGATGGCTTAGCAGTTAAGGTGCTTGCCTGCAAAGCTAAAGGACCTCGGTTCAATTCCCCAGGACCCATGTAAGCCAGATGCACAAGGTGACACATGCATCTGGATTTCATTTGCAGTATCTGGAGGTTCTGGCACACCCATTCTCTCTCTCTCTCTCTCTCTTTCTATTCCTTTCTCTGCCTCTTTCTCTCTCTCTCAAATAAATAAATTAAAATTATATATACAAAGCCAGGCATGGTGGCGCATGTCTTTAATCCCAGCACTCGGGAGGCAGAGGTAGGGGATCACTCTGAGTTTGAGGCCAGCCTGAGACTACATAGTGAATTCTAAGTCAGCCTGGGCTAGAGTGAGATCCTACCTTGAAAAAAAAAAAAAAAAAACAACCCAAAAACCAACCAAACAAACAAAAAAGATAAAAACCCTCAAAAAAAATTTAAAAACTTTAAACTCGGTCTTGGCATCTTCCCACCTGGGGTGACAGCTGCATGTTGCAGAGGAGAAGGTGGCCATGACCTGAGTGAGGTGAGGGAGGCCCTAGTGTAGAGGTTCTACAGCAGAGGGGAGCTGCCTCACCCCCTTCAAGGTCTCAGATTGGGAGGGAATCCAAGGAGCAAGAGCCCCCACACACACCTCTAGCAGTTACCACGGCAACCTGCTGGGAAGGGGAAGCCTAGAAACCGACAACCTCTCCCTATAAGCACAGGGCAAGAGATCTGGGGAAGACTCTGGGAGGCGGGAAAAGAGGAGGGGCTGGGACTTCAGGGACATCTCAGCTTGGGTGGATGGAGCTCTACAGGCCTGATAAGAAAGTCCAAGGCCAGGCAGGACCAGTGAGTTTTCCTGTTTGGTTTGGGCTGTGTTTATTTCCTTGGCCTTTCCTACAAATTGAAATTCTGAGTGTTGTCTGTGGTTGTCAGTTTCCTCTTCGGGTTTCCTCACTGGGCTCCCTTCCCAGTGCTCTTTGCTATTGCTTCTTGGGGTTCAAATACTTGCAGGAGAAATGAGGGACAGAAAGAATCACAATAAAACCTGTCATCCCCAAACTGGGAGGGTGAGGCAGGAGGATGGAAACATTAAGTCCATTTCAGGCCACATAGCCAAACCCTCTGTCAAAAAAAAGAGGAGCTGGGTGTGGTGGCACAGGCCTTTAATCCCAGCACTCAGGAAGCAGAGGTAGGAGGATCGCTGCCAAGAGTTCAAAGCCACCATGAGACTATACAGTGAATTCCAGGTCAACCTGAGCTACAGTGAGACCCTATCTCAAAAAAAGAAAAAGGGGAAAAAAAAAGAGGGATCTAGGTATGGTGGTGCACACCTTTAATCTCAGGACTCAGGAGGCAGAGGTAGGAGGATCACTATGAGTTTGAGGCCACCCTGAGACTACATAGTGAATTCTAGGTCAGCTTGGGCTAGACCAAGACCCTACCTTGAAAAAACCAAAATAAATAAATAAAATAAAGAGGGACAGGAGAGTGGTTAAGGTCCTTGCCTGTAAAGCCTAATGACCTGAATTTGATTCCCCAGTGCCCATGTAAAGCCAGATATACAAAGTGCTGCATGTGTCTGGAGTTCACTTGCAACAGCTGGAGGCCCTGGTGCACCCATATTCTCATTCTCTCTCTCTGCCAGGCATGGTGGCACACACCTTTAATCTCAGCACTCGGGAGGCAGAGATAGAGAATCACCATGAGTTTGAGGCTAGCCTGGGACTACAAAGTGAATTCCAGGTTAGCCTGGGCTGGAGTGAGACCCTACCTTGAAAACCCTGAAAAAAAAAAAAAAAAAACTAAAAGAAGGGCCAGGGCTGGGCTCAGTGGGCAGTGTTTTCTGGCATGTATGACCCAGGCTTCACCCCAGGACTGCATAACTCTACATAGTGGCACATGCTTGTTATCTTAGCTCTGGGGAGCTAGAGGCAGGAGGATCAGGAGTTACAGGCCAGCATGGGCTACATGATGCCCTGTCTCAAAAACAGAACAAAAGAATCTTGAGGGCTGGAGAGATGGCTTTGCCATTAAGGTGCTTGCCTGCAAAGCCAAAGGACCCAGGTTCAATTCCTCAGGACCCATATGAGCCAGATTCACAAGGTGGAACATGCATCTGGAGTTTATTTGCAGAGGCCCTGGTGTGCCCATTCTCTCTTTCTTTCTTTCTCTCTCAAGTTAAAAAAAAAAAAAGAATCTTGAGAAAGCTGGGCATGGTGGCACACACCTGTTATCCCAGCAAGCACTTGAGGGGCTGAGGTAGGAGGATGGTGAGTTCCAGGCCAGCCAGGGCTACAGAGTGAGATTCTGTCTCAAAAGCAAAAAGAAAAGAAAAAACAAGGCCAAAGCAGAATAATGAAAAATTTGACTTGGCATCAGCCTCACTGGTTTATTTGGTGCACTATATCTGTTTCCCCCCCCGCTCCGAAATGAATAAAGTGAGTTTCAAGGCCCGCCTTTCCTTACCAGGACGAGCTCCTTGTTTCTGGGGAGTGGTGAGCCCAAACTGGAGCCCAAGGAGGCTGGACTGTCCACGAGGTCCCTCCGGGCAGGGACACAGATGGGTGTTTTTCCACAGGGGGTAGTAGCTGGGCTGGGGGGCTCTGAGGGCTGGTCCTAAATGTGAGGAGGTGACGTTGAGTTGGGATAAAGGGGGGGTGGAGGAAACAGGGTGTGTCTATATTCCTGACTCCCACATCCATTCACCTCTAGCCTGGCACCTACAACCCACATTGGAGCCTTAATTAACTGTCTATGAAATGGGTCTGATGGTACAACCCATGAAAGATGGAGTCACAGCTGAGGAAGCCGACAGGCCAAGCTGAGGCCAGAGAAGTGGGTGTCGCATGGCCCACTTGGAGCCACTGCTGATGCTTGCTTCCAAAGCCCTCCGGGCCTCAGTTTCCTGACCTGTGCTGTAAAAGGCATCCCAGTATTCCCGTTCTCCCACAGACAGGGGAGAATTCCCACCTCCTCCCAACCTGGCCCCATTGCTATTCCAGAAAGCCACTTTTTCTGTGCCCGAGTAGAGGGAAGAAGAGCCCAGGCTCACCTCGTCCACCACGAGATTGTAATCACTTTTGTCCTCATCACTTTCCTGAGGGAACAGAGGGCAGACAGCCTTGGTTATACCCTGCCTCCACATCCCCCTCCTAGCCTCAATTTATCCCTTCCACAAAGCCAATCTCTCTGGCAGATCTGTCTATCCCACCTCCAACTCATCCTCCAGCCCCAAACAGATCCCAGCCCTTCCTTAGGCCCCTGGCCTCCAGCTTTGCCACCTCCAGGAAGCCCTCCATGCTGGCTGCACACAGGCTTTCCTAAAGCCTGTCTCCACCTCTGCCTATGGCTCCCCAGTGCTTCCAGTACAAAAAACAAGTTCCAGCCCCATTTGTGACACAGAAACAGCCTTCCCTGGCAGAAACAGGGGTGGGTTACACATCCCCTTGCTGGGAAGTCCCAAGAGTGCCTCAAACCCGGAATCGAATTCCATACAACTGCTTCTCTCTCATTTCCGGCTCTGGAAGCTTCTTCAATCTGTGGTACTGGGATTGAAACCCAGAGTCTCCCTCTGCTGCCGAGCCCCACTCCCAGCCAAGCTCACAGTTTGGGAGACAGACACCCAGACAGTCCGAAGGGCTGCTTGGCCCAGAAGGCCTCAGACCTTAGCTGTCTATCCTGACAGCACCAGCGCTTCTCATGTGACAGGCTGTGAACAGTGGTGAGCTACAGAGTGAGCGTGGGGGACAGAGATGAGATCTGCCCTGTTCCCAAGGGCCAGGCTGGGGACAGAACAAGGCCATCCGCTCACATGATCTACCAGTCTGCTTGTCCCCACTCACGTAAGGTCCTGACGCCTCCTTGTCTTCCAGTCTCTGCTGCTCTCCACCATCACCTAGGCCGCTGGGCCTCTCCTCCTCCACCAGACTCTCAGGAGGAGAGGGAGACGCGCTCTGCAGGGAGACAGGGGCCTGGCAGGGAGGAGAGACTGGCTCCTGGCTGCCTTCTGATCCAGCCTAGGCTGAGAGTTCCCCCACCCACGCTACAATCAGGACGTGAGTCTCAGACTTCCCATCTGGGACCTAGTAAGGGAAGACTAGTGTAAAATTATTTTCATTTTCTTTGAGTCAGGGTCTCATGTAGCTGGGCTGGCCTCGAACCCACTATGTAGCTGAGAATGACTCTGAACTCCTGATCCTCCTGCCTTCACCTCTTGAGAATTGATCACTGACCACTGGAATGTGGTTGGGGCTTGGTGGGTAGCACTGGCCTGGCACACACAAGGCCCTGGGTCCACCCCTGGCAGCACATAAACCAGGAGTGGCAGTGCAAGTCTGTCATCCCAGCACTCGGGAGGTGGAGGCAGGAGAATCAGTTCAGGGTCATCTTTGGCTACGTAGAAAGCTTGAGGCCAGCCTGGGCTACAAGAGACCCTGTTGTAAAATATATATACACTCTTGTCATAGGGCTGTGTGAGCCATACAGAGGCTCCCAGGGACACAGTTTGGTATCAGGCAATGGGTGTCATGCTGAGCCCCTCTGAGCTGGTGGCAACCAGCTCTGAACACAGCAAGTTCCCTCAACTTACCCTGCTCGGGGCTCTCTCCGCTGGTGGTTGGCAGGAGACAGAGGGAGGAGGAAAAGGAACATGACTTCAGGTCCATGGAGTGGGAGTGGGTGGTGCCGCCCTCCACCCATCATATCACACCTCCATCCTCCATCCCTCCATCCCAACTCCCAACATTCCTGTAAGGACCAGCTCTCTCTTCCCTCCCCATTCAGACAGGACCCAGAGAGGGTAAAGTGGTGCCCACAGCCTGCAGTCCCTCCCTTTGTTCCTCATGCTCACCCAGCTCCCACTCTCCCTACTGATGTCACCCTGGGCCACCTGCTCACCTCTGGAGCCCTCTACCTCCACGCTGATGCGATCACGATCATCTTTCGAAGCCGCTGACAGCTGGGCCTGTGCAGCCAGTGCCCCGGACAGGGCAAGCAGCCCTGTGGCACTGCCACCTACCAGCCCGGCTGGGCGAGGGGTGAGGGGCACAGGGGGGGTGTGGTGGCTCAGTGGCTGGAGCTGCTGCTGAAGAGGGGAGAGGCTGGCAAGCGGGCAGGAAGGCCATTCACCTCAGGACCCCAGAGGTGGACGGTGGGGACAGAGATGAGGACAGCAGGTGGGGCTCCAAGGTGGTCAGAGCCCAGGTCTGATGTCCACCTGAGAGCCCCTGTGTACCACCTCCTGGGGACCTGGGGATATGAATGTCCCTTGTGCACTTGTACAGGCAGGGCCAGGGAGACTCACCCCAATGAGGCTGTTCAGCTCCCCCACTGTCACCTGTTTGGCCCGATCCACTGCCTGCAGGACCTGCTGCTGATGCTGCGATGAGGACATGGGACAGATGGACAGATGGACAGATGGAGGGACAATCTTCGACCCAAATCACCATCAATCTCTCTCTCTCTCTCTTTTTTTTTTCACTCTAGTCCAGGCTGACCTGGAATTCACTGTATAGTACTAGGCTGGCCTCTAACTCACAGTGATCCTCCTACCTCTGTCTTCCAAGTGCTGAGATTAAAGGTGTGAGCTACCACACCTGGCTCTCTTTCTTTTTGAGACAGAGTTTCCTATAGCCCCGGTTGGGCTCAACCCCCCCTATGTAGCTGAAGATGACGTTGAACTTCTGGTCCTTGGGCCTCCACCTCCAGGTGCTGGGCGTTTGGGTTCTTCTCTTTCATTGCTTGTTTGTTTATAAGTAAAGCAAAACAGAGGGAAAGAAGGGGTGCTCCAGGGCCTCCAGCTGAAATGAACTCCAGATGCATGTGCCACTTTGTGCGCCTGGCATTACATGGTACTAGGGAATTGAACTTGAGCCGGCAGGCTCTGCAAGTGAGTGATTTTAACCATTCAGCCTTCTCATTTTTCAGGTAGCCCCAGAGGTAGGGTTTCACTCTAGCCCCACCTATAACAAGCACTTGCAAAGCTTGTTTCCAAAGGGGAAACTGAGGCCAATAAAGCAGGAGGGTGGTCATGAGTTCGCAGATAGACTGGGCTACAGGGTGAGTCCCTATTTCAAAAACAAAAACAGTGGCTGGAGAGATGGCTTAGCATTTAAGGTGCTTGCCTGCAAAGCCAAAGGATGCAGGTTCGATTCCCCAGGACCCACATAGCCAGATGTACAAGGTGGCACATGCATATTGAAGTTCATTTGCAGTGGCTGGAGTCTCTAGTGCACCCATTATCTCTCTCTTTATCTAACGGCCTCTCTCTCTCAAATAAATAAAAGTAAGATATTAAAAAAAAAAAGTTTGAGGCCAGCCCAAGACTACATAGTGAATTCCAGGTCAGCCCGGGCTAGCTAGACCTTACCTCAAAGAAACAAACAAGAACCAGGCATGGTGGCACAAGCCTTTAATCCCAGCACTTGGGAGGCAGAGGTAGGAAGATTGCCATGAGTTCAAAAGCCACCCTAAGACTACATTGTGAGTTCCAAGTCAGCCTGGGCTACAGCAAGATCCTACCTTGAAAAAAAAAAAAAAAAAAGCAAGGGCTGGCATGGTGGCGCATGCATTTAATCCCAGCACCTGGGTGGGAGGCAGAGGTAGGAAGACTGCCATGAGTTCAAGGTCACCCTGAGACTACACAGTGAATTCCAGGTCAGCCTGGGCCAGAGTGAGACCCTATGTCAGAAAAAAAAAAAAAAAGGAAAGAATCATCAGATATTCATAGCTTTGAAAGCCAGTCTTGGTTATGACTACTCAACAGAAATGGGTGTGATTGTGTGCCAATAAAACTTTATTCACAAAAACAGATGGAGGGCCAAGTTGGGCCTGTCCTCTGCAGTTTGTTGATTACTGGCCTAGGGAATGGCATTTGAGGTGGGAAGGTATGTGTGCCTTTAGTCACTCTTTCCAAAAACCCTCATTAGCCGGGCGTGTGGCTTAATCCCAGCACTTTCTGAGACACATAGTTAATTCCAGGTCAGCCTGGGCCAGAGTGAAACCCTACCTCAAAAAAAAAAAAAAAAAAAAACCGAACAAAACAAAAACCCTTTCATTTCCATTTCTTATAGTTCTTTCCCCCACTCACCCTGGACCACCTTATCCCCACAGTCTATACCAGAAAAGACTTCCTCCCTTTGTCTTCCTTCCAAAACCCTCCGACTTGGTGGATGGGTTCCCAACCACCTTGAAAATCTCCTATCTGTATGTGTGCCGCACTGTCAGGAGGATTCGCCTCAGTGTGTCCACTCTGAGGCAGGACCTGTCCTTGAATCTCTTAGAGACACACAATGTTCCAGACAGAAACGGACAGCCAGTGCCAAGGTCCTGTAGCCACAAGAAATGAAAGGCATTCTCACAAGGGCTTGCTTCCGTTGGCTGTCTGGATAACGTGCTCCTACTGGTGACCATGACCGCAGGTGTGGGCTGGTCTCATGGGTTTTTAAATTACTGCACTTATGTTGCCTGACAAATTTTACCTTTTTTTTTTTTTTTTTTTTTTTTTTTTTTGAGGTAGGGTCTTACTCTTGCCCAGGCTGACCTAGAATTCACTCTGTAGTCTCAGGCTGGCCAATAGAGTTCCTCCTACCTCTGCCTGCTGAGTGCTGGGATTAAAGGCATGTGCCACCATGAAAATTTTACCATTTAAATTTTTTTTTTATTTTTTAATTTATTTTTGGAGAGAGACACAGAGAGAGAGATAGACAGAGTGAGAGGGAGAGGGAGACAGAGATGGGTGCGCCAGCAGTCTCTCAGCTGCTGTGAACGAAATCCAGATGTTTGCGCCCCCTTGTGGGCAAGTGCGGCATTACTTACACCCTTGCGTCGCTTTGCATCTGGCTAAACGTGGGACCTAGAGGTTGGAACCACTGGGATTGGAACCAGCGTTCTTAGGCTTAGCAGGCAGGCGCCTTAACCGCTAAGCCATCTCTCCAGCCCAAATTTTACCGTTTTAACTAGCTCAGCACCATGAAGCTTATTCACATGGCTGTGCAGCCACCCCTACCATCCATCTCCAGAACTTTCCATCTCCCCACACTGAAGCTCTGTCCCCATCCAACACTAACTCCCATGCCCTCCCCAGCTCCTGCCCCCACCATCCACTTCCTGTCCTTGTGAGTCTGAGGACACTGAGGACCTCCTGGGAGGGGGACCTTGCGGTGTGTCCTTCTGGATCTGGATCATGTCACTGAAGAATAAGATTGATTTCTCTATTTTGCTCACCTAAACTTGAAGGTACACTGATAGGAAGCCTAGAGAGGCATCTTGCCCAAAGCCACACAGCCAGGGGTTAGACTCAGGAGGCCCCAGTGACAGGTGGTGGGTTCCAGGTCTACCCCTTGTTAGCCTTCCAGAGCAAAATGTCCCCAGTCCTCAGCCTCAGCCTCAGCCTGTAACTCCACCCCTCCCCCCACAGCCCCAATCCCTTTGGGGTCACCTAGCGCTCAGCACAGTAAAACCAGTGATGCCCCAGGCACCTGCCCTGGTCAGTCTTTACTGGGTCTGTCCCAAAGGCAACTTACCTCCTGGGTGAGGAATGGAATGATCTGCGCGCAGATCCCACTGAGCCGCTTCACGATCTCAGCCTGGTAGGAAGCAGCGAGAGGAGGTGGAGTTGGAGGGGGAAGAGACCCTCACCTGACTCCTAGGTACAACAAGAATTTGCAAAGCCTGGTGGACTTGGTGGTACACACCTTTAATTCCAGCACTCAGGAGGCAGAGGTAGAGGATCGCAGTGAGTTTGAGGCCAGCCTGGGACTACATACTGAATTCCAGGTCAGCCTGGGCTACAGTGAGACCCTACCTCAAAAAAACAAAACAACAACAACAACAAAAAATTTGCAAAGCCTCCTGTTTAACAATGCAGAGGTAGAGGGAGTCTTTGCCTGGGATGTCCTGGAGCCCAGAAAACTGGGACTGATGTCCTATGAATTGGAGCAGCTACAGACATGCAACATGGACCTACAGAGGCACTGGGTTCACCATAGATAAGAGAAGGGTTCCAGGACTGTGCCCCACCTCACATCCTCCCTCTCTCAGAAGGGGTCTATGCAGTGGACCCATGGGAACACACCACACTCCAGGCAGACCAGCCCTGCTCTTGTCCACACCAGCATGGGCAGGGCCCATACGTATGAAGGAAAGCACCCTCGCCATACACTCCCAGCCACCCTGCTTCTTCCCACCCACCATAAAGCACTGGCATAATGCTGTGCCTAGGACTAATATCCTGCTGAGCAGAATCCAAGCCTCCATCCACCTGCCAGGTTCTCAGAGCCTGCAGAAGGCCTTGAGCCACTGGTCAGTCTTACAATCTCATGGACGCCTCGAGTTAATCCCAGAACCTTCAGCTCTATCCCAGAGACTTGACACCATGCTCAGAGGCCTGGAACAGCCTCAGAGTCTCATAATACAACTCAGCTTGCAGGAGACCATCTCCAAACCTTGAGGACTACCTCAGAACCCTGAAGGCTATCTCAGAACCCTGAGCGCCATTTCAGAACCTTGAGGGCTATTTCGGTAACTTCAATCTCTTGAAATCCAGAGGGCTATCTCAAAAACTCAAGGTCAATCTCAGAACCTTGAGGTCATTTTCAGGGCCTTGAGGTCTATAGTCTACCTCATAACCTTAAGGGCTATCTCCAAACCTTGAGACCTATCTCAGAACCCTCTGATCAGTTTTAGAACTTTGATATCAAAGTCAGAAGCTCGGGATGTCTCAGTATTTGCAGGCTACATCACACTATTGCAGTCTATCTTACAGCCTTGAGGGAAACCACACCTTGTAGGCTATCTCAGAACCTTGAGGTCTTAGAAGCCCCAGAGGGAAATGTCACAGACCCCACAGCCATGAGATCCATCTCAGCGCCCCAAAGACAGCCACAAAACCTTGTGGTCTATCTAGGAAAGGTGCAGCCCAGCCCCAGGCATAAGACCCAAGGTCTTGAGAACCACCTTGGGACCTTCTCATTGATGCCACCAAGAACAAACCTTTGAACCTTCCAAATAGCAACAGAATCTTGGAGTCCACTGCAAAACTTGAGTCTCTAGGCTGAAAGGGCCTCCGAGATGGTCTATCCAGGCCCTCCTGGGACCTTCCAGGTCCCCTTGATGGAGAGATCCCATTTCTGCCCACTGTCTGCTTCTCTGCTGGTGACTTCCAGCCACAGGCCACCTTCCCCAGGAGTTGAAATTCTGGTCATGAGGCTATGCCCCTGTCCCCTGGGTGGTCCTCTGAGTAGCTTCTAGAGATTTGGAGCTGCTTGGCTCCAAATTGTCCACACTGGGCTCCTTTCCCAGTTTCTGGACCCCAACCCTCCACATGGACACCCTGGTCCCAAGCCCCTCACCTGCTTATGCATTTCAATGTTGAGCCCATATGACATCTCGTAGTACTGCAAAGAAAGCCATTAGGACATTGGCGTGGCACGTAGCCACCTATGCTGTACGACACACGATCTTCCAAGAGCCTCCAGGGTGGGGGAACATCCAAGCAGGACACAGAAAACCCTCAGCCCCACAGGGTCCCAAGACAGGAGTCCAGGAGGACTCAGGGGTCTGCCAGGAGTGGTGCGGTCCCCAGAGAATGGAACAGGTAGCAGGTGCCCAAGACCACAGGACTGTAGAGCTGCCCCTGGGGGAGGGTTCCCCTAGAAAGAGTCTGCCAACCCAGACAGTCCACTTTCCGAGTAAGAGAGGAAGGAGGAGAGAAGTAACCAGGACTCAGAAGTGACAGTCTCACAAGCTCCACTGCCCCTCCCCAGGGGACGGTGACCCCTCACCATGACGTAATGTCGCTGCATTTCAGTCTTCTCACTAGCTAGCTTCTCACACTCCAGTTTGAGGCTGAACAGGAAGAAAGGACATGGAGGGGTTCCCTCACCCCACCTTGGGCCAGTTTCTAAAGTGACAGATTGAGACTGCTCCTCCTCACTTTCTTAGAAACTCCCCCATGCCTCTTGGTGACTGGATCAAACCAGGCACCATCCTCCCCTCCAGGCCCAGGCACCTCCACCTGGAAGCCCTCTTCTGGGAACTCCACCCCTTTCTCTGGAGCCCTTCTGCTACTCTCCCAAATGAGGGTCCTTTTTCTGAAAAGGTTCCTCCCCTTTTCCTTTAGCCCCACACCCTACACCCAGAAGGTCCCTCCCACTTGAGGGGCTCTACCCCAAGCCCCTCCCTTTATCCATAAGCCCCTCCCCTTCTATGTGGCCCCACCCACCTCCCCACAAGTCCCTCCCACATAGAAACCCCGCCCCTTTCTGGAGCTCCACCCCTTTCCCACAAGGGTCTCCGTGAGTCCCGCCCCCTGGAGGACGCCCCGCCCCCTGGGGGTCCTCACCTGTGGTACTGAGCCTGCAGAAACTGGAATTCCTCCTTGATGCGGTCGCAGATCTCCAGGATGGAGAACTTGAAGGGTTGACCTGGCTGCAGCGGGGTCTGGGGGGGGGGACCCAGTCAGGGTGATGGCGTGAAGGAAGGAGGACGGCAAGGTGTGAGGTCATGTCCCAGGGCCAGGAGTCAGTGTCCTCCAGTCCCCCTCCAGTGCAAAGGGTCCCTCTCACTCACCGGGTGCCTTCCCTGGGGGTACATCCTGCCGGCGCCCCGCGGTGCGATGCGGTGAGGGAGGGCGGGCCCGGAGCCGCCGGGGTGCGGGGCGCGGAACCCGAGGGGGCGGCACGTGGAGCCCCGGGATCTTGGTCCAGAGAAAGGGATGGGGACAAGCGAGCACGGGACAGGGTCTTCGGAGCCCCCGGCCCCCGCCGAACCCCCGCCAGCCAGCCGGCGCAGGAGGTCGCGGGCCGCAGCCCGGCTTCGGCTCCGGTGCAGCGGGCGGGCGGGCGGCGCGGGGACCCGGGAGCTTGCCTCCCTCCCTCTCTCCCTCCCTCCCTCCGGCGGGGCTCGGCCGGGAGCCGCGGGCTCAGCCGCCTTAAGGTGGCGCCGCCGCCCCGCCCCCACCCGTCTGCGCAGCCTCCGCCGCCGGGGAAACTGAGTCTCGCCCGCTAGCCCAGTGTTCCCGCCCTCCTCTCCCCACCCAAAAATAAAAAGAGAAAAAACAGCTGTCCGTCAAACACCTCCTGGCACCCTGCAGGAAGTCCTGGGAGGAGAGGGGACCCCTGCGGGGGGGGGGGTGTCACAAGTGGCTTTTCTGAGCCAGTGACATTGGGCCCGGATGGAGAAAGATGCAGCTTTGCCAAAAGCAAGACAGGGCGACTGCCAGGGAAGGGACAGGGCTGGGGACAGAGCCAGGTTTGGCTTCCCAGCTGAGGCCAGCCCCTTGCCCGCTCCACTCCAGGGAACTCGGTAGTGAATGGCAGGGGTGGGGCTGGGCTTCAATGAGGCTTCAGACGTGAGGACCGAGACTGCCACCACCAGCAGACTAGGCAGCCTCCCCTGTCAGACCATAAGCTGCCACGAAGCAAGACCAGCCCTCACTTAGCATCCAGAACCACAGCTCTGGGGACCCAGGTTCTCCTGCAGGCCAGGCAACCACTTGACCAAGTCTTGCCACTAACCTGTCATTGAGGGATTCTAGGCTTTCATTCTACCGCTGACCACGCCCCCAGCCCTCACTGTGTGTTCTAGTCTGTCACTCTACCGCTAACCACGTCCCTAGTCCTCACTGTGGGTCTTTATTTGCAAGCAGAGAGAGGGAATGTGAATGGATGCACCAGAACCTGTTGCTGCTACAAATGAACTCCAGACGCATGTGCAACTTTGTCCATTTGGCTTTACATGAGTACTGGGGAATTGAACCTGGGCCAGCAGGCTTTACAAGCTGAGCCATCTCCTAGTCCTGACTGTGGATTCTAGGCAGAGTCTCTTCCGCTTAGCTGCACCCTAAATTTTGAGTCTGCTCTAATGGCAATAGTGCACACACCCCCTTGCAGTAACCTTGCATCTTTCTTCCTTTACCTAGATCACTGAGGAGGTTTGAATGTAGATTGCTCTGCAGCCTCATGGGTTTGTGATGAAGCCTCACGTCTGGTCCGCAGCTGATGGATCCTTTCGGGAGGAGCTGTGTCTCTGGGGGTGACCTTGTGTTGTCACAGCTCAACTGGCCTTGCCCCGCTCACAATCTCTACTCTCCCTGCTGTCCTGGAGATGTGATGCCTGACTGTGTGCTCCTGCCATGCTTTCCCCACCAGGATGGAACGACCCTTCCAAACTGAAAGTGAGAATTAAACCTTTTCTTCTGCTCCTGGTCGCTTGTTTTGAGAAGGTGACTGCCACAGGCACCCACTCTGTCCCTTAGGTTTTGTCTGGAAGCCAGTCTTCTCAGACCCTCTCCCCGTACACGTGAGTGAGTCCCACCTGCTGGTTCTTACCACTACGTGTTTGTATTCTGTTTACTTTAGGTATAGTCTTTCTTTTTTGTTCGTTTGTTTGTTTTTATTTTGAGAGAGAGAGAGAGAGAGAGAGAGAGAGAGAGGGAGGAAGAGGCAGAGAGAGAATGGGCGTTCCAGGGCATCTCAGCCACTGTGAAAGAACTCCAGACGCGAGCGGCCCCTTGTGTGCATGTGCGACATTGCGGGCTTGCTCACTTTTATGTCTACCTAAACGTGGGACCTGGAGATTTTTTTTGAGAGAGAGACAGAGAGAGGCAGAGAGAGGAAGACAGAGAAAGAGATGGGCGCGCCAGCAGCCTCTCAGCTGCTGCGAACGAAATCCAGATGTGTGTGCCCCCTTGTGGTCACGTGTGGCATTGTGCCCTTGCGTCACTTTGCATCTGGCTAAACGTGGGACCTGGAGATTGGTACCGCTGGAGATTGGAACCAGCGTTCTTAGACTTAGGAGGCAGAGGCGCCTTAACCACTAAGCCATCTCTCCAGCCTGGGACCTGGAGATTTGATGGTGCGTTCTTAGGCTTTGCAGGCAGGCTCCTTAACCGCCAAGCCATCTCTCCAGCCCTAGGTGTTGTCAATCATAAGGTAAAGTCTCACTCTAGCCCAGACTGACCTCAAATTCAGGATGATCTTCCTGCCTCAGCCTCTCGCAAGTTCTGGAATTGAAGGCATAAGCCACTTACCTGCCTTTTTAAAATCTTTTTTTTTTCAATTTAATTTTTACTTTTATTTATTTAGTTGCAAAGACAGAGAAAAGAGAAACAGACAGAGAGAATGGGCACACCAGGACCTCCTGTCAACAAAAATGAACTCCAGTTGCATGCACCACTTTGTGCATCCGACTACATGAGTACTAGGCAATTGAATCCAGGTCGGTCGTTAGGCTTTGCAGGCAAACGCCTTAACTGCTGAGCCATCTCTCTGGCCCTTAAAATTTTTTTATGTGCATACAGTCCTGAGATTACCAAGCTGTGATCTGTGGTGTGTGGCTCTCCGGAGACGGATCACAGAAGGCTGGGATGGAGTGTCCCTTATCCATCCTGCTATCTCTGACGTGCAGGACATACCCAGCCACTGAGAAGTGTGGCTGCTCATGAAGGCCCCTGTCCCCTGTAACTGGCTTAGCCCACTTCAGAAGAGCAAGTGACATAGGGCAGTTTCTTCTCTCTCTCTCTCTTCAAAGTAGGTAGGGTCTCACTCTAGTCCAGGCTGACCTGGAATTCACTAAGTAGTCTCAGGCTGGCCTTGAACTCACAGCGATCCTCCTACCTCTGACTCCCGGGTGCTGGGATTAAAGGTGTTGCAACACCACGCCCAGCTCAGATTCTTCTCTTCTTTGGTCCCTTGGCTCCAATAATAAGAATTTTTTGTGGTGCACAGTAGGCACATTTGGTGACTGACAATAGATTCAGGAGTCTCAAATGCAAAATGGGAACAACAACTCTCTTGTCCCATAGGAGTTGAGGGCTGCTCACTGGGGTGT
Organism: Orientallactaga sibirica; assembly: GCA_036365145.1. NCBI lineage: Eukaryota > Metazoa > Chordata > Mammalia > Rodentia > Dipodidae > Orientallactaga > Orientallactaga sibirica. The sequence continues at coordinate 15,197,195 of JAEOAD010000049.1, read as the reverse complement.
GGAACCATTGATGTGAGAGTAGCAAGAGAGACTTAAGTCTGATTCAGAGCTGGGCTGAGGCATGAGGATGCCAAGTTTAAAGCCTGCCTAGACAACTTGGTGAGTCCCTATCTCAAAAAAATAGAAAACATGGGCCAGGCTGGGCATTGGTGGTGCACACCTTTAATCCCAGCACTTGGGAGGCTGAGGTAGGAGGATTGCTGTGAGTTTGAGGCCAGCCTGAGACTACATAGTGAATTCCAGGTCAGCCAGGGCTAAAGAGTGAGACCCTATTTTTAAAATAAAAAACAAGAAGAAGCCGGGCGTGGTGGCACATGCCTTTAAGTTCAAGGCCAGCCTGAGACTACATAGTGAATTCCAGGTCAACTGGGCTACAGCGAAACCCTACCTGAAAAAAAAATAAAAATAAATAAAAAGCAAAAAGAAAGAAAGAAAGAGAGGAAGGAAGGGAGGGAGGGAGGAAGGGAGGAAGGGAGGAAGGGAGGAAGGAAGGAAGGAAGGAAGGAAGGAAGGAAGGCAAGTAGGAGTGGCTTGGCAGTAGAGCTCTTGCCTAGAACCCACAGTAAGGCATGGAGGCGTGGTCAGAGGTAGAGTGACAGCCTAGAACCCACACAGGGAGGGCTGGGGGTGTGGTCAGAGGTAGAGTGACAGCCTAGAATCCACAGTGAGGGCTGGGGTGTGGTCAGCAGTAGGGTGCCTAGAACCCACAGTGAGAGCTTGGGGCGTGGTCAAGGGCAGAGTGACACCTTAGAACCCATAGTGAGAGCTTGGGACCTTGTAGAGTGACAGCCTAGAACCCACACTGAGAGCTGGAGGCATGGTTAGTGGTAGATCCTCTGCCTAGCATACCTGATGCATTGAATTCCATCCCCCAGCCCAAAATAAACAAAATAAACTACACTATTCTCTTCTCATTGGTTTAAAAGTAATGATTACATTTATTCTGAGGTGGTTCTGTTCTGTGTGTGCCATCCTCCCCATGCAGCAGGGGGACTGAGCCTGACCCCATGGGGCTTGGCACAAGCCAGTGCTCAAAACATGAGAATGCAACATGGTGAGGGAAAATACCAGGGCATAAACCCTGGGCACACTCCCTGCTCCCCAGAAACCTGTAAACAGGCTGTTCCCCATGCCTTTCCACTGTGCCAAGAGTCCCTGCTTCCAGGCTCCTGTGGTCTGGGTAGGCCTGCTTCCATACCCTTTCCAGGAACCCCCTGGAAATATCCTTTCCCTTCCCTAGTGCATACATCAGCACTTTTATCTGACCTACTACTCCATAACTTCTCTGCAATGTTGTCCACTCTCCTTGTCTCCGTAAATTTGAGCACCACTTTTGTGTGTGTGTGTGTGTGTGTGTGTGTGTGTGTGTGTGATAGGGTCTCACGCTGACCTGGAATTCACTATGTAGTCTCAAGGTGGCCTTGAATTCACAGCGATCCTCCTACCTCAGCCTCCCGAGTGCCACCATGCCTGGCTTGAGCACCATCTTCTTATGAGATATGGTCTCACTATGTAGTCCAGGCTGTCCTGAGACTCTAATCCTCCTGCCTCAACTTCCCCAGGGCTGGAATCAGAGTTGTGTGTGCCCACATCCTTGCTTGACCGGCATTTGCAGGTTGAGCTCTGCCACCTCTCTGGCACCCCTACCCCAGCACCCTTCAGGGCTTGTGACCCTCCATTTCAGTTTGGCCCTCCACACCGAAACCTCCCAATACCCCAGCAGACCCCTTCCTAACTCTTCAGGTTGGCAGGAGATGGCCATCAACTAACTGAGCCAGTCCTTTTTCGGACACCCTGGCCAGATGACCTGTGTGTGCACGCGTGCGCAAGTGTGTCAGAGAGGGGGGGAGAGAGTTTTCTTGGGCTGCTACCAATTTCTGGAATTCTCACAGCCGTTCCACCCCCACCCCTGCTCACTTTTCTGCCTTCTTTTGCAAGGCCAGCCCAAGGCCACCTGTCCAAGACTCAGAACAAGGAGCAGGGTGAAGCCTGAGGGCCTCTCAGTGCACAGGGGCTTTGCTCAGGAGCCTGTGCTTCTTTTGCCTGGCACTATCCCCAGATGGTAAAAAGGAAGCCCCAAGACCACAGTCATACCCAGCTTGCTGCATGAGAGCTACTGGGATGTGTATATTTATTCATAATTATTATTTCGCTCTGGGCAACAGCATTCCAGGCCTTGGGAACCACAGATAGGATTTGGGGGAGCTCAACTTGAGATCCTGGGACACCCCCCCTCCCTAGAGCCTGAATCCCTCCAAAGATGAATATCTGATCAGACGATGAAAAACAGATACAGAACCCGCTGGAGTGGGGGAGGGGAGTTCACAGTCTGGGAAGAATCTAGCACTGTCTAGAACACTTCTCCAGTCAACGCTGGTGCAGGCCTCAGTTTCCCCTTTGCAAAACCGGGGAAGGCTTCGCAAACAGGCTTAGCCCCATCCAACCACTGTACACAGAGGCTCAGCCCCTGGTTCCTGGCTGAGGTTGTGTGAAGTGCATGTGGTTTAAAAAAAAAAAAAAGAAAGAAAGAAAGGAGGGAGGGAGGGAGGGAGGAAAGGAAAGGAAATAAAAATAAAAGGAAAAAGCCTAGACACAGGGCTGGGATCCCGGATTGTTCAGACCACCTTAAATCAGCTCGGCCGCCCCAGCTACTGTGGAAATTCCTTTCTCTGCGGTGGTTGGCTGGACGCGCCAGCCAATCGGCTCGCGGTGCTCCCACATGGGTCTCTGACGTCACCAGGAGCGCTGGCCAATGGGAACCAGGAAGGCAGAGACCAATAGTCGTGCACTGTGTGCTGAGGATGGACCAATAGCGAGCGCGGCTCCCCGGCCCTGAATGCCGCGGAGACCCTCGTGGACCCGCAGTGCTGCCGACGTGTTGGGGACTCCAGCTCCGTCCTGGCGGTTCCCCCCGTGGAGACAAAAGTCCCCAAGCTGGACGGACGTGGTGGCTCACGCCTGTGATCCCCGTTGAGGTAGAGGTGCGAGGCTGCCTTGAGTTCCAGGCCAGCCGGAATTAGGAGACTCGGCCTCAAAGCAACAAAACGGAGATCCCCAATGTCCCTCACCCTTCTTGCTATCCCGCCAAAGCCCACAGAGCCTCCGGGGCAGACTAAACACTTTTCGCCCTGTTTTAGAGATAGGTAAACTGAGGCAAAGAGCGAAGTTACGTGGGACGCCCAGGGGAATAGCTGAGCCTTCTGTATTGTCGTCTATATCAGTTCAGAGGATCGGGTGTGTTGACATGGAAGTGGGAGGTGGAGGTGCCTCAGTTTCCCCCAGGGCGGAGGAGGCGCGAGCAAGGGTTTTGCGAGAAAGAACTACATCTCCCAGCAGTGCCCGCGCGGCGGCAGCGCGGGCTGTCAATCAAAGTAACGTGGGTCCAGCAGCCCTGAGCTCCCGCTGCCAGCTCTGGGCCGCACGGTGTAATTACAGCCCATTGATCCGACCCGGGCCGGGAAAGCGGCTCCCTCGGGGAGGCCGAGCCTTTGGCTTCCGACACCGCCATCCGCGGCCGCCCGCGCCCCCCAGCTGAGTTGCCGGGCCACCAGCCAGGCCGGTTCCCTCCCCCCTCCCCGCGGGCGACCTCAGAGCCTCGGAGCTTGGCACGGAGCACCCCCTGAAAAGAAAAAACACACACACACATTGATTTCTACCTAAGAACACTGGGAGCCCTGGACCCCTCCCTTCCAACTGCACCTCCGTGCCTCAGTTTCCTCGCTTGTACAGGGTCTTCATGCAACCAATTCGCTTGGCTGCTGTGTGTGTGTGATCACCCATGGCTGGTCTACACTGGGGCATCGAGGAGGGGACCCAAAATTCCAAAAGAGTGGGAGACAGAATCTGGGCATCCAGCTGTAGTGGGGTGTGTGTGGAGTAGTGGGATTAAAGGGGACAGGGCAGGCAGAGTCTGGAGGGACTGGCTTCCTATCTGAGGGGTTTAAAAAAAATTCTTTTATTTAAAAAATTCATATATTGGATCGCTGTGAGATCGAGGGCAGTCTGAGACTACATAGTGAATTCCAGGTCAGCCTTGGCTAGAGTAAGACCCTACTCCGAAAAAAAAACACAAAAAATATTTCATTTATTTATATATTTGAGAGAGAGGGAGAAGCAGGTAGAGAGAGAATGGGCACACCAGGGCCTTTAGCCACTGCAAAGAAACTCCAGACGTATGAGCCACCTTCTTTATCTGACTTATGTGGGTACTGGGGTATTGAACCTGGGTCCTTAGGCACTAAGCGATCTCTCCAGCCCCCCCCCCCTACGTGAGGGTCTTTAAGGTGGGGTGTTGCAGAGAGCATAGGAGTTGCCTCATTGGAATGACTGCGCTAAACCCAAGGCTGGCAGAATAAAAATGAGGAGTTCTGACATCTGAATTTGATTGGAGGCCTCTGCACATGCCCAGGGCCTGCTGGGAAGCATTAGGGTCCCTCTGAGTGTCACAGCAGTGCCATTATCTTGCTGGGCAAAGCAGTGCAGGGAGGTAGACAAAAAGGGTGGCTATGTACCCTGGGACTCGTGCCTTCTCCATTTCTCCAACATCTTTTTTTTTTTAAATTAATTTATTTATTTGAGAGAGAGAAAGACACAGGGAGAGGGAGAGAGAGAAAGAGAATGGGTGCACAAGGGCCTCCAGTCACTGCAAATGAACTCTAGATGCATGCGCCATCTTGTGCATCTGGCTTATGTGGGTCCTGGGGAATCGAACTGAGGTCCTTTAGCTTTGCAGGAAAGTGCCTCAACGATGCATTAAGCCATCTCTCCAGCCTTTCTCCAACATCTTTGATCACACACTAAAATGTTTCATATCAGCCGTTCCTCAGCTCAAGAACTGTCCATGGCACCCCATTGCCTTCCAAAGGAAACCCAAACTTTCTGAAACCTACATAATATGCCTGTCACCTTAGACACCAGTGCCTCAGGGACTTAACACCTGGCAGGACAAGGCTTCCAGGGTCACCCTTTGGGGGGTCAAGATTGCAGGTTCCCAGGCCTGTAGGAGTTCCCAGGGCCAGACCTCAGGGAAAATAGCCTGGGCTGGGATGGTAACTAGTGGCTGAGGCTGAGTTCAAATACCACTTCTGCCACAAACTTGGTTGACTTACAGTAGAAATGGCACACACTTCCTTACCTGCCTTGCTGGAATCCTGTCACCAAGCACTGCGGAGTATGAGGCAGGAGAATCACAGCACCAAAGTTGAGGTGGTGAGATCCTGTCTCTAAAAGTGAAAACATGTCTGGGGGCATGGTTAGCAGTAGAGTGACAGCCTAGAACCCACAATGAGTTCTGGGGCATGGCTCATTCACCAAGCACTGGCCTAGCACTAGCAAGGCCCTGGGTTCCATCCAGGAAAGAGTCCTGAGTGCACAGGATCCCCACAGCAGCCTGGCTCACTGCACTGTGAATCAGGCCCCATCCTGTCCTAGCTTTTGCCCTCTTAGCTTTTTCCTGTCTGCCTTCCTGTGTCCATGGCCAACTCCCCAGGGCCCTTTCACTGTCACTAGGTGTTAGCGAGGATGTCCCCTCCTCATCTCCTGGCCATCCACTGCCACCTGTCCCTGCTGGGTTTTTTCTCAGCCACTTGCTCCTGAAATCACCTTTCTTGCTTCTTTCTGTGTTAATTTACAGCACCTCTTCCTTGGGGGCCCTGAGGGTGGAAAGGCAGTGGCACCAAACCCCAGCCTGGGCTATAAGAAAACTCCTAAGAAATAGTGAATTTAGCCAGGCAGGTGTGGAGGTGTGGTACGTGCCTTTAATCCCAGCACTCAGGCAGCAGATGTAGGAGGATTGCTGTGAGTTTGAGGCCAGCCTGAGAGTACAGAGTGAATTCCAGATCAGCCTGGGCTAGGGCAGGATCCTACCGTGAAAAAACAAACAAGAGAGAGAGAGAGAGAGAAAGAGGAGAGAAATATTGAGGCCAGGTGTGGTCGTGAACACCTTTAATCCCAGTATTTGGGAGGCCAAGGTGGGAGGATTGCTGCGAGTTCGAGGCCACCCTGAGACTACAATAGTGAATTCCAGGTCAGCCTGGGCTAGTGAGACCCTACCTTGAAAACTCCAACCCCCCCCCCAAAAAAAAAGAAATATTGAAATAATGAACCCAATAAAGCAATGAATGCTCCTTTGGGTAAGGTTTTGTATGATTCATGGGTTGGTTGTTTGGTTTGTTTTTGGTATGGATATTGATGGAAGCCCTTTACTCCTGAGTCAGACCCCTCTTTTCTCTTTATTTATTAAATATATTTTATTTATTTATTTGAGAGAGAGAGAGAATAGGCACACTAGGGCCACTTCAAACGAATTCCAGATGCATGTGCCCCCTTATGCAGCTGGCTTATGTGGGGTCTGGAGAGTCGAACTGGCATCCTTTGGCTTTGCAAACAAACGCCATAACCACTAAGCCATCTCTCCAGCCCTCTTTTCACTTTATTTTTATTTATTTATTATTTTTTGTTTTTTTTTTGAGGTAGGTCTCACTCTAGTCCAGGCTGGCCTGAAATTCACTATGTGATCTCAGGGTGGCCTTGAATTCACAGTGATCCTCCTACTTCTGCCTCCCGAGTGCTGGGATTAAAGGCATGTGCCACCATGCCCAGCTCTCTTTATTTTTATTTTTTGAGGTAGTATATTACTCTAGCCCAGGTTGATCTGTAATTCACGATGTAGTCTGAGGCTGGTCTTGAACTCATGGTGATCCTCCTGCCTCTGCCTCCTGAGTGATGGGATTAAAGATGTGCACCACTGAACCTGGCCTATCTTTTCTTGTTCTCTGGAGACATGGCCTTACTAACTTGCCCACTCTGGCCTTGAATTTATCATCCTCCTGCCTCAAACTCCAGAATAACTGGGCCATCTCGCTTGCTTTTTAGTATTTATTTATTTATTGACAGTCTTATGTAACCCAGGTGATTTGACAAGGACTAGAAACTCTGATCCTCCTGCCTCAGTGCTGGGACCATAGGCGTGCACCACCATGGCCAGTTTTATGCGGTGCTGAGGACAGAACCCAGGGCCTCGTGCGTGCTACAAGCCCCAGTCCCTGGAGGGAGCGCTTCCTTCCTTCCTCTGGTTAGCATTCTGAGTGGTCCTCCTTGGAGGCTGTGAGATCTAGAGATGCCTAGGGATTGGCCTGGGGCCACACAGCAAGGATGTGGCTGTTACTCCGGCTCCTGGGGACCAGGAATCTCCACATCTTAGCTGCAATGCTCACATTCTCCAGGCAACAAATAGGAACCCATGCCATTAGCCACAAATCAGGCCCAGGGTGTAACCCAACAGGCCCAGGCAGGCCCAGCAGCCTGGGAGGAGCAGGAAGGACATGTTGATGGTAGTGGAGGAGGAGGAAGAGGAGGAATGAAGGGTACAGAGGGGAGGAGGAGGAGAAGAGGAAGTCTCAGCTAGAGAAGCGTCAAGGGCACCTGGGGCCTGGCCCACATCCAGCAGCGGAGCCCAGGGACTCTGATGGGTGGGAGAGGAGGAGGCTCAGAGTCTGGACTTCAGAAGAGGAGGAGAGAACAGAGACAAATAGCAGACTGGAGCAGGGACAGAGGGGGTGGACAGAGAAGACAGCAGCCAAGGAAAGAGGGAAACACACCACTGCGGGGCACAGAGCATGGGCGGAGACTGCCAAGGGGGAGGGGCAGGTCAGGCCCCTTGATATCAGGCCTCCTCTGAGGAGCCGCCTCAGTGTCCCTCTCTCTTCTACCTTGTGGGTCCCCACCACACTCCTCAGAGGATCTGTGACCCTTACATCCCAGAGCGCCCCTGGACTCTCCTGCTCAAACTGCACTCACAGTACCCAGTGCCTCCACTGCTCTCGAACTGACCAGAAACACCTCTCAACATCTGTGCCTTCTTTGCCCCAAACCTCTGACTACTTTGTGGAGGACATTTTGGACCCTTGAGAAGCAGTAGAGCTCTAAAAGAGACAAAATCGTGTCACAGAACTCCTATTAAGACTGAGGAATAGCCGGGCGTGGTGGCAAACACCTTTAATCCCAGCACTCGGGAGGCAGAGGTAGGAGGTTCACCGTGAGTTCGAGGCCAGCCTGAGACTACATAGTTAATTCCAGGTCAGCCTGGGCTTGAGTGAGAGCGTACCTCGAAAAAAAAAAGTGAGGAAGGGGGCTGGAGAGATGGCTTGCCTGCCTGCAAAGCCAAAGGACCCAGGTTCAATTCCCCAGGACCTGCATATGCCAAATGCACAAGGTGGTGCATGCATCTGGAGTTCATTTGCAGTGGCTGGAGGCCCTGGCATGCCCATTCTCTATCTGCCTCTTTCTCTGCCCCCCACAAATAAATGAATAAAATATTTTTAAAAAGAATGAGGAAGGCTGGAGAGATGGCTTAGCGGTTAAGGTGCCTGCCTCCTAAGCCTAAGAACGCTGGTTCCAATCTCCAGCGGTTCCAATCTCCAGGTCTCACGTTTACCCAGATGCAAAATGAGGCAAGGGCACAATGCTGCACTTGACCACAAGGGGGCACACGCATCTGGATTTCGTTAGCAGCGGCTGAGAGGCTGCTGGTGCGCCCATCTCTGTCTTCCTCTCCCTCTCTCTCAAAAAAAAAAAAAAAAAAGAATGAGGAAGGGGGCTGGAGAGATGGGTCAGTGGTTACAGCGTTTGTCTACAAAGCCTAAGGCCCGGGTTCTACATCCCAATACCCTCTCAAATTAATTAATTAATTTAAAAAAAAGCAAGGAATCTGAGCGTGGTTGCATGTGCCTTTAATTCCAGCACTTGGGAGGCAGAGGTAGGAGGATCGCTGAGAGTTCAAGGTCACCCTGACACTACATAGTGAATTCCAGGTCAGCCTGGGCTAGAGCAAGACCCTACCTCAAAAAACTAAAAAAAAAAAAAAAAAGGACGAGCCCCACTGTATCTACACCCACCACCCCTACCCTGCCTGTCTTTCTGACCCTTATCCCTGAGTCCTCCCCAACCTGTGGCTTCTCCTTCCTCCCCAAACACCAAATGGTTAAAGCATGAGGTTTTCCCTTGGCTGTGTGGCTTTTCTGGAATTCCTTTGTGGATATTTGGAGGAATCACAGCGTTAGAGAGATGGATTAGAATTTTAGCTCAAGCTTAAGGAACCAGTGATACCCGCAAGTCACAGCAGCTCAATGTTCCTGTGGTTATAGGCATTGTGGCACACACCTTTAATCCCAGTACTTGGGAAGCTGAGACAGGAGGGTCACTGGGAACTCCTGGGACTACAAAGTGAGTTCCAGGTCATCCTGGGTTAAGGAATGAAATTCTGCCTAAAAAAAATAAATAAATAAAATGAAAAGCCCAAATGTTCTTGATGGAGTCAACTCACGCCCAGCAGAACTGGTGCCCCAGAGGGGACTCAGGCTTGTTCAGTGACCCTGGGCAATTTTCTGTCCTTCCGTAGGCCTTTAATTTCCCAGTCTACACAATAGGGAAGGTCATTTCTGTCCCCAACTCTACCATATCAGTCCCATGACAGCTTTTAGAATGCAAGTTCCCAGACCTAGCAGAGAGGTAATGCTGAGTGGGGGTCATGCTAGCCTCATACCCAGGGCTACTGGAGCATTTAATCCTGACTGGGGTCCTCTAGCAATGATGGGCCTGGCCCTGGAGCAGGATATCTTAGGTTCCCAAGCTGCTGCAGAGGATCTGAAAACCACTGAGAAGATGGGGGCATAGCAGCAGAGAGGGGATGCCACACAGTCCAGGACTCTTGATCCCCCAGAAGGGCAGGAATATTCCTGGGAAGGGTTGGGGCCTACAGAAAGGAAGGGGCCTTGGAAAATGGGGGTCTCAGAGGTGGTTGGGGACCTGGTGAGAAGATTCGGCTTTGGAGAGGGGTGGAGTCTGGAGAAAGGATGGAGCCTACAGATATGGGTCAGCTCAACAATAGGTGTGCTGGGAAGCAAAGGACCTGTATGAATGGGTAGGGCTTGGGAGGGGTGGGGCTTCCCAGTTGGACAGGCTCTCGCAGTCACAAGATGCTGGGCTCACTGGGCCCCCACTACTCCCCTTTCCTGCATTCCCCTCAGCTCCTCACTGCAGGGGGACATTTGAGACCTGTGACACAACCTCCCTGTGGTGTCACCGGAGCAATGAGTAGCGTTCCTCCCACTCAGGTGTTCCCACACTCCCTGGTCTCTCAGGAGCAGAGGTGAGGATCTCATACCCCTGAACCCAAGGCCCCTTTACAGTACCCAGGAGAGCAGAGCCTGGAGCCGCAGGGTGGCCTCAGATCCAGTGAGAACCATCTTATGAGAGATGGGTGGGGTGGAGGCTTCCCCAACGGTGGTCTTACTTGGAACAGCATGGGGGAGTTCTCTTGCAGGAACTAGGGGTTCCACTGGCTAGTCTATCCCTTGAAAACGTGGGACCCCGAACCAACCCGTCACTTGGCAGCTCAGTGACCTTTGCCTCCTGAAGCTGTCACAGAAGCTTGAACCTGAAGCTTGGTGGGCAATGCTATGTGACTTCATGTTGCCAGCTCACCCTCTTTGGGCTAACCATCAAAAGCAGACAAATGACGCAGAAGCCTGACCCAGCTGTCTTGTCCTGGAACACAAGGTGCCCTGGGTTGGAAGCTCGTGTTCCCCCCCAACACAAGACAGAAGCAGGGAAACGGGACTGACCTTGTCACATTTTATTTGAAAGGCACAGGGAGAGCCCTCTCTCCTTACAGCATTTTCCCAGATCAAAAGCTCACTCTATACAGACACAGGAGGGTGCTTTTTTTTTTTTTTTTTTTTAACTCCCTTTCGTAGAAGACAAGCTAGTGTACTGGGAAAAATAAAATAAAAGCCAAGACAACATGAGAACCCTCAAGTTTATTAGGGAAGGGATAGAAGAGAAATTGTGGGGTGCCCATACCCCCCCATCTGCGGTCCCAGTCAAGCTAGCTGCTTTCCTTTCTGTCCCCCCTTCTTTCCAGGGGACAAGGCCAGGTGGGCTGGGGGTTTCTGGAGTTAGCGGAGCAGGTTTGTAGGAAGGAAGGAGGAAGGAGCATTGAGGGATCCGGGGGACAGGTTTGGGGGTGCCCAGGGTGGGAAGGGGCATTGTGTGCATTCTGGGCCAAGATGAGTGGCTGTGCGGTGACTGTCAAGTTATGGGCTATGCAGGTTGGGAGTGGCAGGGTATAGAATTTCTGGAAGCTTTGCTCCATAGTGCAGGGTCTCCCTTTGGGCCTCGCTCACCTCACCTGGTCACCACCCAGGGTGTAAGCAAGCAGACTGGAGCCAGGGGTGGGGGTCAAGCTAAGGGGGGTGGCTTGTGACAACAGGCTGTGGCAACCATAAATACAACTGGAGTTTAGTCAATCCTGAGCTATGCTGTGTGTGGCCCACTGAACGTAGCTCCCTCTCTGTGCCTTTATCTCCCCAGGTCCCTTCCCACCCTCCCCGAATCTCCCAGTGCCCCCACCACTGGAGGCCCACTAATCTGACTTCTCGCCATCGTCCTCCTGGTGGGTGTCCCCGTCGTGACCATTCTTGTCCTCCTTAGAGAGGTGAGCCTGGGAGCCCAGCGCCGACAGTGACAGCAAACCGGAGCCCGCACTGACCGCAGGCAGTGATGGCGGCTGCAGCCCCACAGGCAGGGGCGTCAAGGGCAGGGCCAGCGCCTGCAGCTGCGACAACTGGTGAGCCTGGAGCTGCTGCTGCAGAGGGCAGGGGAGGAAGGAGGGTTGGCCCTGGGCTGTGGCAGGTACATAGTCACCTGTCCACCCAGGCCCTAGGCAGACTTACTCGGATGATGGAGTTCAGCTCAGGAGCGGTGACTTGCTTGGCCCTCTCTATGGCCCCCAAGACCTGCTGCTGGTGCTGGAAAAGGGGGTCAGGGAGGGGGGTACGGTCAGGTGACCGGCCCCTGTCTGCCACAAGGGGCCACTGGAGAAGCACAGGAAACTCAAAGGGCTTGGGGACAGATGATACTTAGAAAAAGGGCTTTGCTTGAATCTGCACCAGCCCTGGGCCTCGACCCAGTGCATATGCAAAACCTTGTGTGAAGAAGTAACGGATGTGGAGTTCTGGGCAGCATGCAACGTGCTCAACAGAATACAAAAGTCCTGACCCCAGGAACTCAGACTATGGGCCAGAGAGATGGCTCAGTGGTTAAGGTGTTTGCCTGCAAAGTCTAAAGACCACATTTGATTTCCCAGCACCCATTTAAAGCCAGATGCACAAGGTGGCACATATGTTTGGAGTTTGTTTGCAGTGGTTGGAGGCCCTGGTGCACCCACCCATTCTCACTCTCTCTCTCTATCTGGTTCTTTCAGTCTCTCTCAAATAAATAAATAAAATAATTAAAAGAAAAGAATAAAGGCCGGGCACGGTGGTACATGCCTTTAATCCCAGCACTTGGGTGGCAGAGGTAGGAGGATCACCATGAGTTCGAGGCCACCCTGAGACTACATAGTAAATTCCAGGTCAGCCTGAGCTAGAGTGAGACCCTACCTCAAGAAAAAGAAAAAAAAAAAAGAATAACAAAAACAGCTCAAGTGGCAGTGTGCAGGGTTTCAAGGGCACTGCTCTGTAATCTACCTCCTCAGGGCTGGGATGGCAAGGTGTGTGCCACCACACCCTGGCTGACACAACCCATGGGACTCCTCTACCACAGACCAGCTCTGCAAAGTCCAGAGAGAGCAAGCTTGTGCCCCAGGGCACCCAGTGATGGACAGAGCAGGGCCAGGTAAGATGGAGAGTCTCTCCCCTACCCCCCGCCACAGGTGACTACTCACCTCCTGGGACAGGTACGGCAGTACCTGTGCACAGATCCCGTTCAGCCTCTTCACAATTTCCGCCTGAAACACACAGTTCATCTGTCAGCCCCAGTGGATATGGGCAGGAGCAGGTGGGGCACAGGGACAAGTATTGTGGGTGAGTTAGGGGCTTCCTGGGGTCACCCAGGGTGTGAGCATGTCACCCTCCCCCACTTCTACCATTGAGGGCCAAGGGACAGTACTGTCCCCTCCCTGAGAAAGAAGGGGGCAGGTGTCTAGCTTAGGGGACAAGGTGACCTCAGCGCTCAGTTGTGGGGTGGGGGTGGGGCCTGCCTGGTATTCACGTGGGTGGAGAAGTGGTTGAGGTTGTAAACCGAGGCTCACCTGTTTATGCATCTCAATGTTCAAGCCATAGGACATCTCGTAGTACTGTGGGGAGGAGAGAGAGAGATGAGGAGGGAAGGGAGAGTCTGGGACAAAGTGTAGGGGTCAGAGAGGGACAGCAGGGAGCAGAGCCTGGAACATCCCGCCTCTCCCCCACTCCAGTTCTCGCCATCCTCAGGTAAAAGCCCCAATACACAGGCCTGCATACCTGAACCGCCATCTCTAACCCTATCCTCTCCTAGAGAGAGCCAAGTTCTTTCCTAGGGCATCGTCCACAGGCTCCTACGTTCTTCAAGACCCTAGCCACCACTCCCCATGATTTCCACACTCTCCCTGATTAGGAATCCAGAAAGACTGTCCCTAGAGGATCCTGGTCCTGGCTGGCTGAGGGCTGGGGACAGGCAGAGAAGTTTGACTGAAAAAAAATCGCCACCTACTGGCGGTGGGGTGGATGAGCCAAGGAGGAAAGGATGAAGTCACAGCTGAGAGCTGTCCCAGGCCTCCAATGGTTAAATGAGAGGGAGGAGGAGCAGGCTGGTGGGAGGAGGAGGAGGAGGCCCAAAGCTCCCACTTTAGTTCCTGGCGGCTGGCTAGGCCTTGAAGACAGCAGACCTGGGAGCTGGCAGCTCCGCCCGTGGTTTGGCACCTCGGCCCCCAGCTGGGCAGTGGCCTGGCGGCCCTGGCAGGTGCTGGCATCAGGGCTCGGGCATCCCCTCCCTTCTTCCTCAGTCCCACCCCAGGGCCCGGGGGGGGGGGGGACACGTTACCATGACGTAATGACGCTGCATCTCAGACTTCTCGCTGGCCAGCTTGTCACATTCCAGCTTCAGGCTGAGGGCGCACAAGGGACACAGGCTTAAGTGACCCCTCCCCTGGACAGGAGGCTCCCTGGGCCCAGGGTCCTCTGGAGGAGGTTTGGTGTGGCTTTGTTTTGTGACAGGATCTCATGTGGAACATATAGCTGAGGATGGTCTTGCACTGAATCCTCCTGCCTCTGCCTCCAAGTGTGGGACTCGAACCCAGGGCCTAGCACATGGGTGGCAAGCTCTCTATTCATTGAGCCATAGCCCCAAGCCTCAAACTTCCATCTAGATGTATTCATTGGCACAGCTAAGCAGCGGGTACAGGAGGGTGGGGGAGCCTCAGTTTCCCTTAACTGTACAGTTCTGAAGCCAGTGTTCAACGGGGTGGAGGAGGAGCAGGAAAGGATAAAAAGCACCAAAGTCAGAGCTTCGATCAGCAGTGCACTGGGCGCCCAGAGAGGGTGCATGTATGGCTCAAGGTCACACAGCTGGGCAGTAACCCAAGAGCTCCGAGGCTGTGGAGAATTCTTCCAACATGAATAGAAGCTAAAGAGACAGAAGGAGAGCATGGGGGGTGGGAGGCACCCCAAGGGGTCCTGGCTTCTGCTATGTAAATCCAGCCGTGAAGAGGGTCTTTCAGCTCTGTAGCCCCTTCACTCATACCATGGAAGACTGCTCAACCACAGACCTGGGTTCAAGGCTCTGCCCTACTCTTTCTAGGCTGGGTGACTCTGGTCTGGTCTATCTCACTGGGCCCCAGTTTCCTTCTCTTTGAAATAGCAACCTTCCCAATTTGGAGATCAAAGCAGGGGATCAGGAGTTCAAGGGCATTCTCAGTTACATAGCAAGTTTGAGGCCAGCCTGGGCTACAGGAGACCTTATTTCAAAAAGACAAAATGAGAGCCGGGCGTGGTGGCGCACGCCTTTAATCCCAGCACTTGGGAGGCAGAGGTAGGAGGATCGCCGTGAGTTCGAGACCCTGAGACTATAGTTAATTCCAAGCCTGGGCCAGAGTGAGACCCTACCTCGAAAAAAAAAAAAAAAAAAAAAAAAAAAAAAGAAAAAATGAATGAATGAGTAAATAAAAAGTAATTAGCGAAAGCCAGGCATGGTGGTGCACGCCTTTAATCCCAGCACTCGGAAGGCAGAGGTAGGAGGATCGCCATGAGTTCAAGGCCACCATGAGACTACATAGTGAATTCCAGGTCAGCTGAGCTAGAGTAAAAACCCTTCCCTTGAAACTCCCCCCCGCCAAAAAAAAATTAGCTGGAGTTGGGCATCATGGTGACACAGCACTTGAGAGGTAGGAGGATCACAGTGAGTACAAGACCACCCTGAGACCACATAGTGAATTCCAGGTCAGCCTGGGGTAAAGCAAGACCCTACCTCAAAAAAAAAAAAAAAAGTAATAATAACTAGCTGGGCGTGGTGGTTCACACCTTTAATCCCAGCACTTGGGAGGCAAAGGTAGGAGGATCATCTTGAATTTGAGGCCAGCCTGGGACTACAGGGTGAATTCCAGGTCAGCCTGGGCTAGAGTAAGACCCTACCTCGAAAAAAAGCATGTAAATATCAAAATATTGGTTGGGGCTGGAGAGATGGCTCAGTAGTTAAGGCACTTGCCTAAGGACCCAGGTTCAATTCCCCAGTACCCATATAAAGCCAGATTGCACTCACTAGGTGACACATATGCCTGGAGTTTGTTGGCTGTGTCTACAGGCCCTGGCGTGCCCATTCTCTCTCTGTGCTTCTTTCTCTCTTACTCAAATAAATAAGTAAAATATTTAAAAAATATTAGCTGAGGCTGAGCGTGGAGATGCACATCTTTAATCCCAGCACTCAGGAGGCAGAGGTGGGAGGATCTCTGTGAGTTCGAGGCCACCCTGAGAATTCTAGGTCAACCTGGGCCAGAGTGAGATCCTACCTCGAATGACTAAAAATATATATATATATATCTCGAACCACTGAGGAGGCAGCTCAGCAGGGGTAATTACCTGTGCCAGGCCTGCAAGAAACAAAGAACGAAAATGGGCAATTTAACCCTGAATCCTGGATTTCTGTTTCTTCTTGATGTTCTCACTGACTTGATCCTGTCACCCTGACAGAACCAATGTGTGATGAGACCTCCCCAAATAGCCAAGAATCCTCAGTACACAGTGAAGGCCAGGTCAGCGGGTAGGGACCCAACTCCAAAGCTCAGAGAGGTCATAGGGCAACTGGAAGCCACACAGCACAGTGTCCAGTCTGACTCAGGGCCAGTGAGCCTGCTTGGCAAGCCTCACCTGGTCACAACAGGGTCAAAAACCAAGGTCCTGGTGCCCGTGAGATCAAAGTCCCACTTTTTTCTTTTCTTTTTTTTTAAGACAAGGTGTCATGTAGCCCAGGCTGGCCTCAAACTCATTATATAGCTGAGGATGACCCTGAACTCTTAGTCCTCCTGCCTCCACCTTCTGAGTGTTGGGATGACAGGTGTGCACAGCCATCACGACCAATTTCTGTGGTGCTAGGGACCAAGTTCAGGTCCTTGTGTCTGCTAGGCAAGTGCTCTATCCACTGGGCCACAGCCCCATTTTAAAAATAAGATAGCGGGAATAATGAAACAAGGACAGCACAGTGGCGAGGACTCAAAAAGACTAGAGTATTTATAACAAATATTGGGGAGATGGCTCAGCAGTTAAAGGCGCTTGTTTACAAAGCCTAATGGCCCAGGGTTCGATTCCCCAGTACCCACATAAAGCCAGATGCACAAAGTGACACGTACATCTGGAATTTGTCAGCAGTGTCAAGACGTCCTGGAGCGCCCATTCTCATTCTTTCTCTTTCCCTCTCTCTTTGCAAATAAATTTTAAGAAAATTAATTTAAAAATAAACTGGTATTTCCTTTTCTTCTTGGAGCAAACTTAAGATCCTTTAAAGAATACATTATTATTGTTGTTATTAATTTTCGGCTTGTTTAATTTTGAGACAGGGTCTCATTCTGCAGCTTAGGCTGACCTGCAGCTCACCATCCTCCTGCCTCAGTCTCCCAAGTGTGTCATCCCCCTCGGGTTCACACAACACTTTGGGGTACACAATCCCTAGTTCAGGAAGGGCCAATCAAAAGAGACTTGTCTTTCTCCTCTTTGCTGGGCAGCCCCTGGGAAGCTCCTATGTCTGTGGGCAGGGGAACAATGACAATTCTTCCTTCTGAGCACAAGCAGTTAGAAATGGAGAGGCCTCCAGGATAGAGGCTGTGTTGAGTTGGGGGGCGGGGACGCCAGAAGTAGGGCAGAGAGATGGGGGTTCAGGCTGAGCACTTGCTCTTGGGGGGTGGGAGTGGAGTTCCTGGGAACAGAGACAGCCAGACCGGTTGCCTGCCTCAGTTTCCTCACCTGCAAAGTGGGGCTATTTTCAAAGTCCTCATCGTCTATGAGGGTGCTGGGGGTGGGGGCTGGGGTGGACAGAGGCCTGCGCCCCCCTCACCTGTGGTACTGGGCCTGTAGCAGCTGGAACTCGTCCTTGATCCTGTCGCACGAGTCCGAAGTGGTGAACTTGAGCTGCTGGGGAAGGTGCGAGGAGCCCTGCGGGACGCGGGGGTCAGGGGCACCCCGGCCTCAGCGCTTCCGGGAGGGGACCCCACGGGCCGTCCCCAGCACCCCGAAGCTGCCCCAAGCTGGGCTGGGGAGGCTAGGGTCGGGCCGGCCGGAAGCTGGGGCGCGAGGCTCCCGGATCTGGGGGGAGGGGACACCCGGCCACCGAGACCTGGGTGAGGGCGGGTGGCAGATTGGGGGGGCACATCCGGGCTCCCGGGGCGCGGCGGGGGACGAGGGAGGGCGGCGCAGGGCCCGGATGGGGGACAGGGCGAGCGGGCTGTGGGGGGCAGGGCGGGCGTGGGGTGCAAGGCCCGGATGAGGGCGAAAGACGCAGATGGGGGGTGCAGGGCCTTGGGACGGGCCGAGCTGGGTGGCGGGGAGCGCGGGGCCCGGATGGGGGTGAGGAAGGCCGGATCCTGGCTGGGGGGGGGCCTCAAATCCGGGTTCCCGAGGGTCTGGGGGACAGCCGGGATAGGGACTGTAGGGGTGCGGGGCGGGTTCCCAGGTTGCCAGGCCCAAGGTGAGGGTGCAGGGCCTGGGCTGGGGGGGGTGAAGGACCCGGATGTGGGGTGCAGGACCCGGATGGGGGTGCAAGGTAATCTCCCCGTGTGCCAGGCCCAAGGCAGGCGCGGGGCCCAAATGGGGGCGCGGGCCGAGTTCCCGGGACGTAGGGCTCCGATGGGGGCGCGGGCCGAGCTCCCGGGGTCCCTTACCGAATGCCTGCTTTGTGGAAACATCATGTCAGGCGCGGCGGGGGGCGCGGGCTGCGCCCCAGTCGTGCGCCCCGGCTCGGGCGGCTCGGGGCGCCGGGCGGCCGCGCCTTTGTCCCCGCGGCGCCGATCGGCAGCTCCGGGGCCGCCGCGTCCCGCCCCGGCCTCGCCCCGGGCCGCCGCCGCCGCCGCTATTGTGACGCGCTCGGCTCCACCTGCTCGCGCGCCGCCGGGACAGCACGCGCGCGCCCGCCGCCGCCGCCCGCCCGCCGCGCCGCCGTGACCTTGGCCCGCAGCCCCGCCCCCGCCGCGCCGCCGCCGCAGGCCTCAGTTTCCCCGCCTCCGTCCCACCCCCATCTCCATCCCCCGGAACCACCGGGAAGCCGCTCGTCCACGTGCACTTATGCAGCGCCCACGGTCTGCAGGTTCCCGGGCTGAGGCAGGAGGATTACCAGGGACCAACCTGGGCTACAGAGTGAGGGCTCATCTTTAATCAAGTGAAAGGACATGGGCATGGTGGTCCCTGGTTGTCATACCGACACTCAGCTGAAGCTGGAGGATTGCTACATTGTTTTTTTTTTTTTTTTTTTTTTTGAGGTAGGGTCTCGCTCTAGCCCAGGCTGACCTGGAATTCACTATGCAGTCTCAGGGTGGCCAAGGCCGATCATCTTACCTCTGCCTCCTGAGCGCTGGAATGAAACGCCTGGCCGGGAAAAAAACAGTTTTGAAGTATCAAATTGAGGGGAGGTGGGTGGATGGGTTAACCCAAACTAAAGACCTTATGCAAAACCATATGGACACTTACTTCTTTGCTAGTTAATTAAAAAAAAAAAATTAGGGCTGGGAGATGACTTAGCAGTTAAGGCACTTGCCTGGAAAGCCTAAGGACCCAAAAGTTTGACTCCCCAACACCCACTGTAAGCCAGATGCACATGACAGCGCGTGCACCTGGAGTACATTTCTAGTAGCTAAAGGCCCTGGCATGCATTCTCTCTCTCTTCCTCTCTCTCTCTTTCTCTAACAAATAAATAAATGAAACTAAATCTTTAAAAAATAATAATAATTTAAAGCCGGGCGTAGTGGCACATGCCTTTAATCCCAGCACTGGAGTTCAAAGCCACCCCTAAGACTACATTGTGAATTCCAGGTCAGCCTGAGTTAGAGCAAGACCCTACCTCGAAAAACCAAAATAAATAAATAAATTGGGGGCTGGAGAGATGGCTCAGCGGTAAAGACACTTGCTAGCAAAGCCTAACCAACCGGGTTCAGTTTCCCAGTTCCCACATAAAGCCAGATGCACAAAGTGGCACATGCATCTGGAATTCATTTGCAGCAGCTGAAGGTCCTAGCATACCCATTTTGTCTGTCTTCTATTTCTTTCTGCTTGCACATAAAAATAATTTGAGATGGGCGTGGTGATGCACACCTTTAATCACAGCATCCAGGAGGCAGAGGTAGGAGGATCGCCGTGAGTTTGAGGCCACCCTGAGACTACATAGTGAATTCCAGATCAGCCTGGGCCAGAGTGAGACCCAACCTCAAAAAACCAAAATAATAAATAAATAAATAAATAAATAAATAAATAAATAAATATTATATATATAATATTATTATTATATACTATATATAATATATATAATAAAAATAAAAAAGAGGCAGAGAGACAGAGAGAATGGGTGCACCAGGGCCTCCAACCACTGCAAATGAACTCCTGATGCATGTGCCCCCTTGTGCATCTGGCTTATGTGGGTCCTGGAGAATTGAATTGGGATCCTTTGGCTTTGCAGGCAAATGCCTTAACCGCTAAGCCATCTCTCCAGCCCCTAATAAAATATTTAGTCTATGGGCTGGAGAGATGGCTTAGCGGTTAAACGCTTGCCTATGAAGCCTAAGGACCCCGGTTTGAGGCTCGATTCTCCAGGACCCACGTAAGCCAGATGCACAAGGGGCACATGCATCTGGAGTTCGTTTGCAGTGGCTGGAGGCCCTGGCGCACCCATTCTCTCTCTCTCTCTACCTGCCTATTGCTGTATCTCTCTCTCTCAAATAAATAAATAATAAAATATTAAAAATATATATTTAGTCTAAAAATAAATAAAATATTTAAAAGCTCAGTGGAGCCGGGCATGGTGGCACATGCCACCACTTGGGAAGTAGAGGTAGGGGGATTGCCATGAGTTCAAGGCCACCCTGAGACTTCATAGTGAATTCCAGGTCAGCCTGGGCTACAGTAAAACCCTACCTCGAAAAAAAACAAAACAAAACAAGCAAACAATATATATATGATAAAAAAGAGGCTCAGTGGTTGGAAGCACTTGTCTGCAAAGACTGCTGGTCTGGGATCCATTCCCTAGTACCCATGTAAAGCCGGATGCATAGAGTGGTACAAACACCTGGCATTCGTTTACAATGGCAAGAGACCCTTATATGTACACACACACACACACACACACACAATTACTTTTGAATTTTTTTTTTTTTTTGAGGTCTCTAGCCTACGCTGACCTGGAATTCTGTAGTCTCAGTCTGGCTTTGAAATCTCAGCGATCCTTCTACCTTAGCCTCCCAAGTGCTGGGATTAAAGGTGTGTGCCATCACACTTGGCTAGAGTTTTTAAATTATTTATTTATTTATTTATTTATTTATTTATTTATTTGAGAGCAACAGACAGAAAGAGAAAGAGGCAGATAGGGAGAATGGGCATGCCAGGGCTTCCAGCCACTGCAAACGAATTCCAGATTCACGTGCCACTTTGTGCATCAGGCTTACATGGGTCCTGGGGAATCAAGCCTTGAACCAGGGTCCTTAATCTTCACAGGCAAATGCTTAACTGCTAAGCCATCTCTCCAGCCCCCACTTGGCTAGATTTTAAAAATATATGTATAATAATAAAAAGCATCACGGCTGGAGAGATGGCTTAGCAGTTAAGGCATTTGCCTGCAAAGCCAAAGGACCCAGGTTCGACTCTCCAGGACCCACATAAGCCAGATGCACAAGAGGGCACATGCATCTGGAGTCCAATCACAGTGGCTGGAGGCCCTGGCGCGTCCATTCTCTCTCTCTCTCTGTCTATCTCAAATAAATAAATAAATAATATATATATATATATATATTTTTAAAGTTTACAAAGCCTCAGGTTACCTAAACTGGTCATGCCAACATTCAGCAAGCTGAGGCAGGAGGATTTTTTTAAATTTGCAAGCAGAGTGATGAGTGGTGGGGGGAGAGAGTGGACGTGTCAGGGCCTCTAACCACTGCACATGAAATCCAGACACATGGACACACAGTTCTTGGTCACAGCGTCCCAAAGTGGTTGTGCCAACATTTGGCAGGCTGAGGCAGGAGGATTGATACAAGTTAAGGGCCAGCCTGAGCTACAGTAGGACCTGTTCTGAAATAAAGGCATTAAAATAAATAAAAATTAAAGTACCTGGGCACGGTAGCCTAAGCTAATCATACCAACACTCAGAAAACTGAGTCAGGAGAACTGCTGCAAGTTCAGGATGGGCATAGGCTATTTACCAAGAACTACTCTCAAAAACAAACAAACAACAACAACAAAACAAAAAACCAGGTTGTCCTGAACTCATTTTGTATCCTAGGCTGTCCTTGAACTTGAGGTCCTTCTCCTATCTTAGCTTCCCCAGTGCTTCGATCATAGGTGTGTGCCTCCACCATGGGCCACTAGCCTCAGGCTTTGGGGCAGTCTTCTGGCCTTTTCTGGAACATTCTGAATCCCTGTGCCTGGTGGTATGGAGGCCCATATGGGAACAGCTACAAGGACATTTCAAGGCTCAGCATGAGGAAAACAGACCCTTGCTCAGAAGAAACTCGGGAGTTCTCAAGAGCACAGCACCTGGGCCACATTCCTCAGGTGTTCACCCAGCCCTGCTGCCCTTCTACCCCCATGGGCACCCTGCTCTCCAGAGCCATCTGCCTTTGCCACAGGGGCACTCGATACCATATTCAAAGCTGCACAGCCATGGGGTGGCACGCACAGGACACTTCCCACCCCACCCCCTTATTGAGGAGGCAGAATATACCGGAGCATTCGAAGATGGTCACTATACACAGTGCTGGGAACCTGGCTGGATAATGCTTCTGGGCCTGGCCCTGGGACTTTGACCTGAGGACACTGGGGAGCCCTGGGAGGTGCTAGAGCAAGGGTTCTCTCTCAGCTTCTGCCACTAGACATTCCCTGTGGACATCCCAGGCCCTGCAGGGTGCTGAGCCCATCCCTGGCCTTCACCCATTCCATGCAAGGACCTGCCCACACGTGACAATTACATGTGTCCCCAGACACTGACTAGGGCTAGGGCTCAGTGAGTGGAGCCTGGCAAGCAAGCCCTGGTTCATCTCCTGCACCGAGTAAACCCTGTGTCATCAGGAGTTCAAAGTCATCCTCAGCTACAGAGAGTTTGAAGCCAACCTGGGCTACATGAGACCCTGTCTCAATCTCTCTCCTCAGGGTTGATCCCCACCAAAGAAAACAAAATGGGAGCCAAGTGTGGTGGTACACACCTGTAATCCCAGCACTTGGGAGGCAGATAGAGGAGGAACACTGTGAGTTCAAGGCCAGCTTGAGACTATGTTGTGAATTCCAGGTCAGCCTGGGCTAGAGTGAGACCCTACCTCGAAAAACCAAACTAATAATAATGATGATGATGATAATAATAGGGACTTCACTGCTGTACCTACCTGGGAGCAGTTTCAGTCACACCATTAATTTGAAGAAAATTAGGGATTTGGAATATCATCTAGGGGTCCGTTGTACCCCCATATCCTCACCCTGATCCCTTCTGTCCACCCCTCTGCTCTGGAGTTCTCAGGGACATGCTGGAGTGGGGACTTGCCTCTTGTGTCCAACTGCCACAGGCCAGTCCTTTGCAGCCACATGACAGATGAACACCACACTGGGCCTCAGGGGCAGAGCTGAGCAGGGCGGTGATGGATGGGGCTGTTGGGACATTAATCACTGGCCAGGGACAAACAGGTGGCTTCTGAGCTGCAAGCAGTGGGGTCTCCCTCTGCAGCACTGGGATTTGAGGCTCTTACCAGCTGGGTGACTGGGATGGGTGAGTGAACCCTCGGCGCCTTGGGGCCTCACCTCTTTGCTGAGTGCCAAGCCTGGTTCTGAAGAGGGGTTGACAACCTTTGTTGTGCCCAGTTCACGGCGTCCCCAGTGACCACGGAGTGCCAGACACGTATGTAAAAGCAAAGAACTTTATTTCGGGCTTAAGCTCGGGCTCCTGACTTCACCAATGCAGTGGATCCATGCAAGAGCCCCAAGAAGCAGAAGAGCAGGCGTTTTCTTGTGGTTTTTACAAGCTTAGGGGGTTTCCAGGTGGGCTTACATCTGAATGGTTGACATGTATAATAGTCTGAGATTTTTTTTTCACTATTGGTGGCCCCCATTTAGGCCACCTGGCCTGTGACCACAAGAATACTGACCTAGGGCTGGAGAGATGGCTTAGGGGTTAAGGCGCCTGCCTCCTAAGCCTAAGAACACTGGTTCCAATCTCCAGCGGTTCCAATCGCCAGGTCCCACAGTTAGCCAGATGCAAAATGACGCAAGGGCGCAATGCCGCACTTGACCACAAGGGGGCGCACACATCTGGATTTCGTTCACAGCAGCTGAGACACTGCTGGCGTGCCCATCTGTCTTCCTCTCCCCCTCTCTCTCTGTCTCTCTCTTTGTCTCTCTCAAAAAAAATAATAGAAAATAAAAAATAAAAAGTTTAAAAAGAATGCTGACCTATATTCTAGGGAGTTTTTAAGTTGTCTCTGATTGGCTCTGTCTAGGGGCAGTTGGCTTGCTATATAGCAACTTTGTGTTTTTTCCTGTAACTGTTTCTTCTATCTTCTATATTGTAGGAACTTGAAACTGATTCCTACAGGGTGACTGAGGCCTCTCATGGTTTTACTTTGGCTCTTGGGTCCTTTATTTCCCCCTTTCTGTGTACCTAAGGGGAGCCAATCCTGGGTCCTAAAGGTTCTAGGGGCACATACTGACTTTTAAAATCATTAATTGTACACTATTGATGTGCTCCAGGACAAAAGTAACTAGTCTATTAAGAGTACAGGGTCCTGGGCTGGAGAGATGGCTTAGCGGTTAAGGCATCTGCCTTCTAAGCCTAAGAACGCTGGTTCCAATCTCCAGGTCCCACGTTTAGCCAGATGCAAAGTGACGCAAGGGCGCAATGCCTCACTTGCCCACAAGGGGGCGCACGCATCTGGATATCGTTCCCATCTCTTACCTGTCTTCCTCTCCCTCTCTCTGTGTCTCTCTCTCTCTCAAAAAAAAAAAAAAAAAAAATACAGGGTCCTATGGTAATTAGTAGTAATAATATAAGCACAGGTCCGGCCAAAGCAGAGAATGGGGTAGTGAGCCATGGGGAGAAATTGAACCATGATTCAAACCAGTTTTGATTATTTTGTCATTCTTTTGTCCTTTCTTCAAGCCACTTATGGACTATGGCTAAACTGTTTCTGATGACACCTGAATTATTAACATAGAAGCAACATTGTTCTCCTAATGCCTGACATAGTCCCCCTTGTTTCAAGAATAGTAAATCTAAGCCACTTCTATTTTGTAGGACTACTTCAGCTAATGAATCTAATGATTGTTCTAGCTGATGTATAGATTTTTCTAATTGAGCTAAGTCTTTGTCTATCAAATTAGTGAGGGCTTGATAAGTTTTGTCTGCTTTAATTATGGCCGCCGTTCCTGTACCTACTCCTGCGGCAACTCCTACTCCTACTAAAGTTGTGAGCAAAACAGCTAAAACTCCAAAGTCCCACTTCTGCCTATAGTAAGCGTTATTGGAGAGATCTGAGTAATCAAGATAAGTATTAAAGGGTAGATAATATACCTGGGGAAAGAGACTTACAAGAACACACAAGCTGGAATTTTGTAAGATTTGAGGGTGAATGCAGGGTGTCAATCCTGTTGTACAAGCAAACCATGTTCCCTCGGGGGTACCAGATAGGATGAACTGGAGGGATCGCTGAAAATGGTTTGGTTACAAAGATGTTTAAGATGGGGAAATTATCTAGTTTTCCTTTAGTATCTAACACACATAGTCCTGTTCTGGTTACAGAGTGTAGGGTTAGGACTGGAGACTTGCCCTGTGAGCAACGGGAGCAATCTTGGTTGGGACTGTGACATTTCCTGTGGTGGCCCAACCTGTGTAGTATGGGGGTCATGGGTCCAGACACAGCCAACATTTATTTTTAGTTAAGTTGGTAGTGGATCTAAGAAAACTAGAAGTGAAGTTTAGCAAGTCAATATAACGGGAGAATCTGGGGGCAGAGGAGTGATTATATCTGACATCATGGGGGTCAGTGCCGCTGGTATGGTTGGCGCTGTTGTTGTTGGCTTTGGGATGGGCTTGGTTGGCCCTGCTGGCTTCGGGATGGGTATGGCCAGTACTGCCGCTGCTGCCCCTATGGCTATAGGTAGGGGGCTGTCCTGTATGATCTGTTTCTGAATTTGAAAGAGGAATCCTCTATCTCGTCCAGTGTTATTTTCGTATAACCTTAGGCCCCAAAATTTCCCTTCCCATCCCCTGCGTGTTTGCCCTTTTTTGAGTCAGGGAGATGGAGGTTGGGTTTATTTTGCCTAGTGATCTTTGATTCTTTGTCCTGGCAATGTGAATGAGGTCTTGATTATTATTTTTTTTACCCAGGGGGCATTGGTCTCGCATCCCCGTTTGTAACAAAAGAAACTCTCTGTCCCCCCACAAGACCCATAGTCATTTATACCTGGACAGACATAAAATTGTACACTTGCGAGCTTTTGCACCTGGCAGTCATCTCCACAGGTGGCCAAGGCTTTTTGTCGGTCCTGGTAGGACTGACAATTTTCACTCTGTGATCCCCAGGAGGGGGGTTTCCATATGGAAACAGCCAAGGCACAAAGATCCAGGTGGAAGACAGAGAAGGTGACACTGGCCAGTCCATTCAGCGTCAGAGTCAGCACTTTTCTTCCAAGGTCTCGTGAGGAAGTCTCAGGGCCTTGCAATGTCCTCTTGGTGGTGACAGCTCTGTGTGGGTTAGGGAGAGTACATACAGTTTGCAACAAAAGAGTTATTAGGAGTGCTGAAGCTTGAGCTTGAGGGGTGATTTTGGGTCCCGTTGGACCTTCCATTCTGATTGGTAGTCCTCAGGTTCAGCCAATGGGTCTGCCAGACAGATGTGGGTGTGATGAATTCAGGTCGTGATCCTGTGTACTTTAACAGCGGTGGGTGTCATCAGGATGATGACATAGGGTCCTTTCCAGTGTGGTTCAAGCATCTCACGATGGTGGCAATGGACGAACACCCAGTCCCCGGGCTTATAGCCGTGTGTTGGCGTGGGAGGTCCAGTTTCATATATGGCCTTTAATTGGGGCCATACCTTTTTGTGAGTTCCAATTAAAGATTGCAAAGACTCATGTAAATGTTGGTTATTAAACTCATCAAATAATTCTTCCTTTAAGTCAGGCAAAATTGGAGGTGGCCTCCCAAACATGATTTCATATGGAGTTAATCCTATCATATAAGGAGTATTTCTTACCCTATAAAGTGCGAAGGGAAGGAGAGATACCCAGTCCCTGCCAGTCACCATGGTTAATTTAGTGAGGGTCTCTTTTAGAGTTCTGTTCATCCTTTCTATTTGCCCTGAACTTTGGGGTCTATAAGCACAATGTAATTTCCAATTTGCCCCCAATATTTTAGTTACCTCTTGTGTTACCCGAGAAATGAAAGCTGGTCCATTAGCTGAACTTAGAAGAGCGGGCATTCCATACCTGGGTAGGATGCCTTCTAAGATCTTCTTTGTTACCACCTGTGCTGTCTCATGTTTGGTAGGAAAAGCTTCTGTCCAACCTGAAAAGGTATCTACACAAACTAGAAGATATCTATAGCCTTATTTACTGGGCTTTACCTCTGTAAAGTCCAGCTCCCAATGTGCTTCCAGTTTGGAGCCTCTTAGATGGGTTCCAAGTCCTTTAGAATGTTGATTGTCTGCATTTATCACCTTGCAACTTAAACATTTGTTGGCAGTCTCCTCAATTTGGGATCTTAGATTGAGTATCTTGAGGTGATTGTGTCTTATCAGTTCCTCAGTCCTTTTTGTCCCCAAATGGGTAGACTGGTACAGGTGTTGTAGGAGCTGCTTAGCGAGGTGAGAAGGAAGGATTAATTTGTAATCTCCGACACAGATCCAGCCTCCGTCTTCTTCTTGAGTCATAGGCATTTTATTAATCAATTTAAAGTCTTCTGTGGAATATCCAGGAGTGTCAGATAGGATAGGGGGCCCCGGGTCTGGGAGTACAGTCATTATCAGCTCAATCTCTAAAGCAATTTTTTTAGCCGTTTCATCTGCCCTCTGATTTCCTCTGGCCACTGGAGTATCAGCTTTCTGGTGACCAGGACAGTGTATAATAGCCAGCTTTAAAGGCAGCCACAAGGCTGCTAGCAAATCTACAATCTGCACCTTGTTTTTAATAGTCTTTCCTTCATCTGTAAGGAGGCCTCTTTCTTAGTAAATGGCCCCATGCCCATGAGCAGTTGCAAAGGCATAGCGGCTGGCTACATATACACACATTCAGCTTTCTGCCTTTGCCCAATTGCAAAGCCTTTGTCAGAGCAATAAGCTCCGCCCGTTGTGCAGAAGTCTAAGTAAAGCCGCCGCCCAGTTTCTGTTTCAGTCACTATAGCCGCCCCCGCGTACCTTTGTCCATCTTTCATGAAGCTGCTGCCATCCGAATATCAAGTAACCTGGGCATCCGGCAGAGGTTGATCAGTGAGGTCTAATGTTGTAGACTCAGCTCAGAATGTCAGCACAGTCGTGGAGGGGTCCCTCCAAGTCAGAATCCGGTAACAAGGTAGCAGGGTTTAAGGCTGCGCTTGGGAAGAATCTTACCTGAGGCGGGTTTAAAAGTAGGCTTTGATAATGAGTTATGTGGGCATTACTTATCCATCGATCAGGGGTTTGCTTAAGGATCCCCTCTATAGCATGGGGGGTAACCACCTGAAGTTCTTGTCCTGATGTTAGTTTGTTTGCATCTCTTACTAATTGGGCTGTCACTGCTATTATTCTTAGACATGGTGGCCATCCAGCTGCTACTGGATCTAATTTTTTTTGATAAGTAGGCAATTGGCTGGTTCCATGGTCCCAAGGTTTGAGTCAAAACTCCTTTGGCTATTCCCTTTATCTTGTCCACATAGAGGCGGAAGGGCTTGTTAATGTCAGGTAGCGCCAGTGCAGGTGCAGTCAGTAGCGCTTGTTTTATTTCATTGAATGCCTGATCTTGGGTTGGGGTCCATTGAAAGGGACTTCCTTCTTTGGTCAGTTCATATAGATAGGCTTAGTTTTTTCAGCAAACCGGGCGGATCCCAAGAACTCATGCACCGCTCTGCGAGTGGTAGGAGTTCGTATACTTAACACAGTCTCTTTTCTAGCTTCGGATAGCTATCTCTGTCCATCTTTAAGAATATACCCCAGGTATTTTACTTCTTTTAAACAGATTTGGGCCTTTTTGGCAGAAGCATGGTACCCCAAGTTTCCCAAAGTTGTTAATAGGTCCTCTGTGCCTACTTGACAAGCCTGCCCCGTATCTGCGGCTATTAATGTATCATCAACATACTGTAACAAAGTTAAATGTGGATGCAGTTGACGGTACTCACCCAGATCTTCATGGAGAGCCTCATCAAACAGGGTGGGCGAGTTTTTGAATCCTTGGGGTAACCGCGTTCAAGTTAATTGTCCATTAAATCCTTGTTCTGGGTCATGCCATTCAAAGGCAAACAGTGGCTGGCTTTGTGCTGCCAGCGGCAGACTAAAGAAACATCTTTTAAGTCCAAAACTGTGTACCAGACTCTAGATGGAGGCAAAGAACTCAAGAGTGTTAAGGTTTGACACTGTAGGGTGGAAGTCCATCACCCATTTATTAATTTCCCTTAGGTCCTGGACTGGTCGGTAATCCCGTTTTTTTTTTTTTTTTTTTTTACCAGCAGGAGCAGAGTGTTTCATGGGGAATGGCAGGGGACAAATACCCTGATGTCTTGGAGTCACCTGATATGGGGGGTTATTCCCATATGGGCTTCTCATGACATAGGGTACTGTCTTACTCTGATGGGGGTTGCCCCGGGCTTTAATTCCACCCAAATGGGTGGGTGATGTGAGGCTAGCCCCATGCCTCCAGTCTCTGTCCAGGCTCTAGGAAACTTTTGTAACCACTCAGCAATGTCCATTATTGGCCCTGGTTGTTGACGGAGTCTGTATTCATCTTCTAATTGCATAGTTAATATCTGTATTGGGTGTACATTTTTATCAGTGAGATGGGACCCATCTGGGTCGAAAGAAATTTGAGCTCCCATCTTGGTGAGCAAGTCTCTCCCCAAAAGGGGGTAGGGGCATTCAGGTATGACCATGAAGGAGTGGGATACCCGGCCCATGCCAAGGTCCACTGTTCTTTGGGTAGTCCATGAGTACTGATTCATACCTGTGGCCCCTTGTACCCAGTACTTTTTAAAAAAATTATTTATTTATTTATTTATTTATTTATTTATTTATTTATTTATTTGAGACAGAGAAAGGGAAGGAGAGAGAGGGAGAGTGAGAATGGGTGCACCAGGGCCTCTAGCCACTGCAAACGAACTCCAGACATGTGCATCCCCTTGTGCATCTGGCTTATGTGGGACCTGGAGAATTGAACCAGGATCCTTAGGCTTGGCAGGCAAATGCCTTAACCGCTAAGCCATCTCTCCAGCCCCCCAGTACTTTTTTTTGATAGTTTTCCTTGAGACTTGGTTAGCACTGAATGTTGTGCTCCAGTATCCACCAGAAAATTAATTGGTGTCCCTCCACTCTTTTTTTCCCCCTCCACTCTTAAGGTTACCCTGGGTTCGGGGAGGGGGTCCGAACCCTGTCCTCCCTATTCTAGAAGGTTTTTTAATTCCAGAACTTGTATCCATTCTGGTTGAGGGGGCTTTTTAGGGCAGTCTTTAATCCAATGTCCCATTTCCTTGCAATAAGCACATTGGTTGCATTGGAGTTTGGGTTTGTCTTGTGAAGGTCCCCTCTTACCTTGTTCTCATGTAAGCTTCTTGTATTGACGTTGGGTTCCAAGGGACTCTGTAGTGGCCGCCAAAAGGATCTTGGCCAGACTGTGGGTATTTTTCTCATTGGCTGAAGCAATGGCCCAGGCTAGGCATTCTTCAGGACTCTCTCTGTTGTTATACACTTGTTCTGCCAATGCCACCAACTCCTGCAAGCTTTTATCTGCTAATCTATCTAGTTTCTGAATCTTTCTCCTGATGTCTGGGGCTGCCTGATTAACAAAACTAAGAATAACTGCTGTCTTATTTTCTGGGAGTTCTGGATCTATGGGGGTATATATACGGAATGCCTCCATGAGCCTTTCTAGAAAAGCAGCAGGGGTCTCATCTTTCCCCTGCTGAACATCACTAACCTTAGCCAAATTAGTAGGTCATCTGGCGGTGGCTCTGAGACCCCCCCCCATTAGAGTCCAGGTGTAAACCTGGAGTCTCTCCTTACCTTCTGCCATGTTGAAATCCCAGTCAAGTCTAGTCAATGGGAAAAAGGTGTCAGTGACAGCCTGGTTATTTGTAGGATTTCCTTCTGGGCCCGGAACCAATTTCTGGGCTTCTGTCAGGATTCTCTGTCTCTCTTCTGTAGTGAAGAGAATCTGTAAAAGCTGCTGACAATCATACCAAGTTAGAAGGTGGGTGAAAATGATAGAATCTAAAAGATCAATTAATCCTGGTGATTTCTCAGGAAACTTGGGAGTGTGCATTTTCCAATTATAAAGGTCATAAGTGGCAAATGGCCAATAGTGGTGGGGCTGGTTGCCTGCTGCATCTGGGGGTCCCGTAACCCTTAGAGGGAGCGCTGTACTTTCTGGGCCTGGAGCTTGGCTCCTAGGGGCCCTACTACAGGTATGAGGGGGACGCTGCAGTGGAAGAGGCTGTAGTGTTGGTGGTGGGTTTTGCGGATCTTGTCCAGCAGGTTGTGGTAAATCTAAAGGTGGAGGAGGAGAAGGTGTGGGGGAAATTATTTCTTCTCATTGTGAATCCTGCAAGACAGGATAGAGAGGAGCAGTAGGCAGAGGAGGGGATGGATTGGAATTGGAAGGGGATCCGTGTTTTTTTTTTTTTTTCTTGACTGTCAGGACAGTTGCGGCTTTTTGCTATGGAGGAAGAAAAGGTTTTAGCCAGGTAGGAGGGTCTTCAATTAAATCTCGCCAGACAAGAATATATGGTATCTGATCTGGATGTCCTTTTCCAGGGGAGTTCTGGAAGATATTGTCCTGTACCTGCCTTATGATAGGCAGGTGAAAGGTCTCTTCAGGTGGCCAGCCTACATTGAAAGTAGGCCATTCATTCCTGCAGAAAATAATAAGTTTGCCCTTCCTGACATCTACTCTTAGATTAGAAGCTCTTTCGTTAAAATCCCTGAAATGATCCGTCAAAAGAGATAGAGGAGTTGCCTGCATCTGTCCCATTTGTCCCGTCACACAAATAACAAGTCCAACAAAGAACAGGAGGAAAAGACAGTAAAAAAGTTCAGCTGGCTAGCATGCTCTGTGAAGGAGGCAAAACTGAAAGTGGGACAGTGGCAAATTGCCACTCCAAGGGAGTGACCCGCATTGTCCCTCCAAATCCAGAAGGGGAAGGGATTCCCCTCTAGGTGGGCCTGGGGCACCCAGGTCCCACCTTCCAAAGTGGTCTCCAGGGGCACGTCCGCCTGACCACAAACTGAATTCAAAATACCAGAAAGATCTGAGAGACTGAGAGACAAAAGAAAACAACAATTGAACACTTACCAGCCGGTAATCCGAGCTCCACGTGTTGGTGGTCCTCAGGGGTCTCTGAGGAGATCCCGGGAAGAGCCCCCAAATGTTGTGCCCAGTTCATGGTGCCCCCCCCGCAGTGACCACCAAAGAGGGCCAGACACGTATGTAAAAGCAAAGAGCTTTATTTCGGGTTTAAACTCGGGCTCCTGACTTCACCAATGCAGTGGATCCATGCAAGAGCCCCGTGAAGCAGAAGAGCAGGCTTTTACTTGTGGTTTTTACAAGCTTAGGAGGTTTCCAGGTGGGCTTACATCTGATTGGTTGAAATTTATTTATAACAGTCTGAGATGTTTTTTTTTCACTATTGGTGGCCTGTGACCACAAGAATGCTGACCTATATTCTAGGGAGTTTTAAAGTTATCTCTGATTGGCTCTGTCTAGGGGTGGTTGGCTTGCTATAACAACCTGGTGGTTTTTCCTGTAACTGTTTGTTCTGTCTTCTATATTCTAGGACCTTGAAACTGAGGCCTACAAGGTGACTGAGGCCTGTCCTGGCTTTACTTTGGCTCTTGGGTCCTTTACCTTAATCCTTGAGTCAGTGTCCTCCTTCTTCCGCCCACAGCCCTCCACTGCTCCCACTTGCCTGGGGTCAGAGCCCAAGTTGTCCCACAGCACCAGGCCCTGCCCTGTCCTACTTCCTCCCTCTCTGTCCCTCAATCCTGCTGCTGCAGACACCTGGGGCCTCTTCACTGCTCCTCTATCACCCAGGCTCCGTCCTTCCTCAGGGCCTGCCTTCAATTTCAAATGTTCTTCCCCATGTCTCAGCTCAACCAACTTTTTCATTATTCCAGTCTTGGCTTGAACATCATGAGGATGCTCCAATTCCCTTCAAGGAAAACCAACTCTAAGTGTTGTTTCTCCTTTTGTGTAAGACTTTGTATTTATGTGTTTAATGTCTTCCCCTTTTGTTTGAATTCTTATTTATGTATTTGCAAGTAGAGAGAGACAGACAAGGGAGAGGGAATGGACGTTCCAGGACCTCCAGCCACTGCAAATGAACTCCAGGTGTATGCGCCACTTTGTTCATCTGGTTTACATGGCAACTGGGGAATCAAACCTGGATAGTTAGGCTTTGCAGGCAGGTGTCTTAAGGGCTGAGCCATTTCTCCAGCTCCATTTTTTTCCCTTTTTGAGCTGGACATGGTGTCAAGTACCCATCATCCCAGCATTATTGAGCTGTTCAAGGTCCTCCTTGGCCCCAGAGTGAATTCCAAGCAAGTCTGGGTGACATGAGACCCTGTCTCAAGACAAAACAAACAAAACAGCCAGGGCTAGGGAGGCAGCCCAGTAGTCAGGGATGACCTACAGATGCAAAGGTCCTGAGTTCCAGTCACAGCAAAAAAAAAAAAAAAAAAAAAAATTGGCCCTCCCCCCAAAAATAACTGACTGCTGCTCCCACAACACATAAACCATAACCCCATGGGGAATACCTGCATCTCTACTGAGGGGATCCCCAATGGAATGGGGACAGGGACGAGGGAAAAGAGGGTACCAACACATGATGAATCCATATGAAATATGTTGTTAATAATAACAATAATAATGATAAAAATTTAAAAATGGGGCAGGCATGGTGGCACATGCCTTTAATCCCAGATTCAGGGTCACGGATGGCCCATGGGTGCAAAAGAAAAACAAACCACTGGGCTGTGGTGGCGCATGCCTTTAATTCCAGCACTCGAGAGGCAGAAGTAGGAGGATTGCCATGAGTTCAAGGCCATCCTGAGACTACAAAGTTAATTCCAGGTCAGCCTGGGCCAGAGTGGTGAGACCCTACCTCGAAAAACCAACCAAACAAACACACAAAAAAATGGGGAAGGCATTATGGTACACACCTTTAATTCCAGCACTTAGGAGGCAGAGGTAGGAGGATGGCTGTGAATTCGAGGCTAGCCTGGGACTAGACTACAGAGTGAGTTGCAAGTCAGCCTGGGCTAGAGTGAGAACTGACCTTGAAAAAACCACACACACACACACGCACACGCACACACACACACACACACACACACACACAAAGGCTGGAGAGATGGCTTAGCAGTTAAGGTGCTTGCCTGAGAAGCTTAAGGACTTAGGTTTGATTCTCCAGGACCCACGTAAGCCAGATATACAAGGTGGCATATGTGTCTGGATTTCGCTTGCATTGGCTGGAGGCCCTGGCTCGCCCATTCTTTCTTTCTCTATCTGCCTCTCTATGCCTCTCTGGTCAATAAATAAATAAATATATAAATAAACTTACAAATTTTTAAAGAGCCAGGCGTGGTGGCACACGCCTTTAACCCCAGCACTCGGGAGGTAGAGGAAGGAGGACCACTGTGAGTTCCAGGCTACCCTGAGACTACATAGCCTGACCTATAGTGAGACCCTACGTTGAAAAACAAAAAAACAAACAAACAAAACAAAAAAAACACAAAAGCTAGGTGTTGTGGTGCATGCAGAGGAAGGAGTATTAGGAGTATTGCTGTGAGTTTGAGGCCACCCTGAGACTACATAGTAAATTCCAGGTCAGTCTGAGCTAGAGTGAGACTCTATCTCGAAAAACCAAAAAAGTAAAAAAATTAAAAATAAATAAAAACGGGCTGGAGAGATGGTTTAGTGGTTAAGGCGTTTGCCTGCAAAGCCAAAGGATCCAGGTTCAATTCTCCAGGACCCACGTAAGCCAGATGCACAAGGGGGCACATGCATCTGTAGTTCCTTTGCAGTGGAAGGAGTCCTGGGCATGCCCATTCTCTCTGTTTCTCTCTTTAAGCCTGGAGGCCTGAGTGTAAAGCTCTGATTGGGTAGACTAGGGTCACATGACTTCTCTGACACCACCCCTGTGGGGAAGACGGATCATTATTACCATCTTAATGTTTTTCTTCCTTCAGTTTTGTTTTCCTTTGAGATGATCTCATTCTGTAGCGTGAGCTGTCATGGTCTCCCTGCCTCAGCCTCTTGAACACTTGGAATCATGGTCCTGTCCACCAAGCTGAGTCTGTCACCCACTTTCAACCCAGGGACAGTGGAGGCTTAGAGCTTGTGGCCTTGCCAGGAGCCTGAAACTGAAGCTTCAATGCTTTGTCACTGTGTTCCCAGGCTTTCTGATATTCCCAGGCCTCCTGACTACCAGTGTGTTTTGTTTTTGCAGCACCCTGGGGAACCCAGCAAGAAATCACCTGGGGGTGTTTAAAGGCCTTTAGCGCCACCCCACTGGGCTCAGCATTCCTGAGGCTGTGGCTTAATTAGGAGATTGGCTCCAGCTCTGGGGATTCCTGGGGTCATGTGGGGCACAGGGAGGCGTGGCTGCCCTCCATGGGCCCTGCACTGGCCTCTCAGGAATCCCTGGTGATACCCAGCATCCACCAACCAGTCCTTCCTTCTTTGTGGTCATTGGCTGTGTGTTTCTGGACAGGTGCATGACCCTCTCTGGGCTCCTGCCCATCTGCCTAGTGGATGTGTGGGCATGTATAGCAGCTCCCACAGGACTTGGTGCCTCTACCTTGACTCTTCTACCAAGCAGTACACCGGTGGCTCTCTCTCCACAAAGTAACTGTCCCTTTTTCTGTAATTGCCTGGGAGGTACCAGGTATATTGTCCATGCAGGCACAGTGGTCACCATGGTTTTAAGGCTGGGAGCCAAGGCCCTGAGAACTGGGGAAATAGACCGGAACGCACACAGCTAGAGAGAGAGAATCTGGGCTTGGACTCTCGTGTGTTCCCAGTGTCTGCTGTGGCGTGGATGTGTCTTCCCACAGCCATTTGCTTGTTGGAAACTTAGACTCCCAAATGCTAGTTGGAAGGCATTAGGAGGTGGGAACTTTGGAAGGGTATGAGGGCTAGAGAGGGAGATGGCCAGTGTGAAGGCCCACGCCTGTCATCCCAGTACTTGGGAGGTGGAGATAGGAGGATCAGGAATTTAAGGCCAGCCTACACTAGGTCGCAAGTGCTAGGCCAGCCTGGGCTGCCTGAAGTCCTGTTCCAACAAATGCCAATGCAAACAGGAACAAATCTCCAGGACACAGGGGAGATGATTCTGCCAAGCCCAGAGAGGCATCCAGCCCCTGCCCTGCCCTGCTCACACTGTGTCGTCCTGGACATCCAGAACAGCAACAAGGTGAGTTACAGTTATTTCAGCCACCCAGGCTTATTTTGAGATAATAGCCCTGGCTGTCTAATGCAGCAAGTTGCATCGTTTTTCTTGGACTGGTGAGATGGCTCAGTCGGTAAAGTGCTAGCCTCAAAAGCCTGAGGACCTGAGTTCAAGCCCAGAACTCCCCCATATATATATCAGAGCTGTGCATCACATACCTTTAATCCCAGCACTCAGAGGTAGGAAGATTGCTGTGAGTTTGAAGTCACCCTGAGACTACAAAGTGAATTCCATATCAGCCTGGGCTAGAGTGAGACCCTACCTCAAAACAGACAAAAAATGCCAGGCCTGGTGGAGGGCATTTGGAATGCCAGTGCTGGGGTGGTAGAGGCAGGAGGATCAGGAGTTCAAGGTCATCCTCAGCTGTATAGTAAGTTTGAGGCTGGCTTTGGGCCGCATGAGATCCTGTCTCAGAAAACAACCAGAAAAGGATTTGGCACCAGCAAGCACTGGAGATGAACTACATGTCACCACTGAGCACCATGCAGAGTCCAGGACCACCACCCAAGAACAAGCGTGTTCCCCAGGTCTCAAGGAAAGATCTTGCAGTCATTATTTAGGAAAAGAATTATGAGCAGGGCATGGTTGTGCACCACTTTAATCCCAGCACTTGGGAGGCAGAGGTAGGAGGATCACTGTGAGTTCGAAGACATCCTGCGACCACATAGCCCCCAGCTTCTGACATGAACCTCTTCTCCGTCCCCACTCAGTGTGTGGGTCTCCTTGTGGGCACTGTTCTCAGACCTCAGCAGGGAAGATGACCATGGAATGTGGGATTTCTGGGGTCCTTCGGATCCTCCAGGCGTCTCAGCCAGGGTGCCAGGGTCCCTAGGGACATATGTGGCTATTAGCAACCTTGACCTAAAGTCACAGTGGCCAATAACCACTATGGTTTTTTTCGAGGTAGGGTTTCACTTTAGCTCAGGCTGACCAGGAATTCACTATGTAGTCTCAGGGTGGCCTCAAACTCATAGCAATCCTCCTACCTCTGCCTCGCAAGTGCTGGGATTAAAGGCGTGCGCCACCATGCTTGGCCATTTTTTTTATTTTTTTGAGGCAGGGTCTCCTCTAGCCCACGCTGACCTTAAACTCACAGCGAGCCTTCTACTTCAGCTTCCTGAGTGCTGGAATTAAAGGTGTCAGCCACCATGCCCAATTTCAGAATTAAAATAAAAATCAGGGACTGGAGAGATGGCTTAGTGGTTAAGGCACTTGCTTACAAAGCCAAAGGACCCAGGTTCAAATTCTAGATTCATGCGCCAACTTGTGTATCTGGCTTTTCCGGGGTCCTGGGGAATTGAACTGGATCCTTTGGCTTTGCAGGCCAGCTCTCTAACTGCTAAGCCATCTCTCCAGGCCCCACACCAAAAATTTTTTTAAGGTAAAAGTAAAACAACATGGGCCAAGTGTGGTGGCGCACGCCTTTAATCCCAGCACTTTGGAGGCAGAGGTGGGAGTATCATTGAGTTAAAGGCCAGCCTGAGACTACAGAGTGAATTCCAGTCAGCTTGGGCTACAACGAGACGGTACCTAGAAACAACAATAACAAAAAGAAATAAAAATATAAAATAAAAAATAAAGGGATAGAAGCTGGCCTTTGTTCAGAGGTGCAGTTCCACGAGCGTCCTCACGGGGGCAGCACCCCACCCTGGCGCGTTGGAGCATCTCCTGCACTGGGAGCTTGGGACTCCAACTGTGCGCCAGGCCTGAAGCTCGACGTGGTGCTGTCGGGCCAAGGGTTCCCCTGGGGCTTGTGGACATGGCCTCTTCCCTTCCCCAGGGACCTTCCCCAGGGGTGTGATGGCCTCACATGGTTCCCTAATATGGCCCAGTGTCCATGGGACAAGCTCACTCCCCCACCCCTGGTAGCATCCCACAGACCCCAGGAAACCCTGCAGGCCATGGTCACCTGCCCTGCTGAGGTCTGAGGACGCTGTCTACGTGAAGACTCACACACTGAGTGCAGAGGGGGAGAAGGTCTGTCCCAGAAGCTGGCGTCCCCTGGTGACACCATGTGCTCCATTGTGGAGGGTGTTATGTGGGGTGTAGGGTGACCCAGAAGAAAAAGCCTTTCCACATTCCAACCTAGAATTAGTGTTGAACAGGGACAGGACTGCCCTTTGGGAAGATGGAAAATTCTGGAAGACAGGTGATGGGGATGGCTGCTGTGCAGCCTGCCACAGAACTGTGGACATGGTTACCCTCTGGGGTGGGGCTCAGAGGTGAGGTCTTGTCTAGCATGTGCAAAGGCCAGGGGTTCATTCCCAGCTGTACAGAAAAGGAGGGAGCCAGGTGTGGTGGCGCATGCCTTTTATCCCAGCACTCAGGAGGCAGAGGTAGGAGGATCGCTGTGAGTTCAAAGCCAGCTTAGGGCTACAGAATGCATTCCAGCTCGGCCTGGGCTAGAGTGACACCCTACCTCGAAAATCCGAAGAAGTAAAAGGAGGGAGAATAACAGGAGGAGGGACATTTCAACAGAGGTTCTGAAGCCTAGCCAGGAGCACTAACCCCATTCACACAACAGTCCTTAGTCTAGGCAGGAAGGTTATGTGGGCAGAGGTAGGTAAGAGAAAGGATGGTGCCTGAGGGAGCCAGATGGGTCACTGACCACTGGCCTTAAGCTGGAAAGGGACAGGAAGATGACGTAATGACTCACTGTCCTGTGGGAAGTCAGGAAGTGTTGGGTCTTTTAGGAGGCCAAGAGGAAAATGGAGGCTGAGCTGGCTGTAGCCCCAGGGACCAAGAAGTGGTGATTATGGCTATTGGGTATTGGACACTAGTGACAGGGGGCTGTGTCCCAGACCTTGTTGGGGTACCTGGCCTGAGGCAAGTGAGTTTCTGCAAATTCCCCATTCCACAGAGCGGGAACCAGAGGCTCCGAGGGCTTCAGTCAGGAGCTTGACCTCACAGCAGAATTGGAAGTGACTGAGGAAGAAGCTGAGATTTGAACTCCCCTTAGTCTGTCCTCCCCGCCACGGCCACCAGAGGGTGCCATGAGCCTGAGTTCCACCTCCTCGGGGTTCAGAGCCCAGTTCCTCCCGAAGCCATCAGGCCCTGCCCCATCCTCCCTCCTCTCTCTCTGACTCTACCTCTCACTGCTCCTCCACCACCCAGACTCATCCTGCCTGGGGCCTTTGCACGGGCCGTGACCTTCCCCTGGGTCATCCTTCCTGTAGATATACTAGTTCTTGCTTCCTCAAAGTCATAGCAATCCTCCTGCTTCAGCCTCACAAGTGCTGGGATCACAGACATGCACCATGCCAGCCAGTTCCATTTCTTTGAAGTGTAGTTCTCGCACCTTAACATTGGCAGTGACAGTGTGCTGACCGGTGCCTGACAGAGCTGCTTCAATGTCACCAGAACATTCCATCACCCCAAAAGCACCTGATTCTCAGCCCCCAGGATCCACAAATCCACTTCCTGTCTATGGAATCACGAGTTCGGGACATTTCCTACCATGGAGTCCCACACCAGGTGGCCTTTTGTGTCTAGTTCTCACAGAGCACAACGTCTTTGAGAAACTGAAGACTCAAAGAGGGACAACAGCTGACTGAAAGTCACAGTCTAGAGCAGAGTGCTGTTTGACTCTGGCTACTGACAGTTTAGAATAAGGCCGGAGCATGGTGGCACACGTCTTTAATCCCAGCACTTGGGAGGCAGAAGTAGGAGGATCGACATGAGTTCAAGGCCACCCTGAGACTACACAGAAAATTCCAGGTAAGCCTGAGCTAGAGGGAGACCCTACCTTGAAAAACTAAAAAAAAAAAAAAAAAAAAAAAAAGGGGCTGGAGAGATGACTTAGCTGTTAAGGTGCTTGCCCACAAAGCCAAAAGACCCAGGTTCGATTTCCCAGTACCCATGTAAAACCAGAATAACAAGTTGGCACATAAGTCTGGAGTTCATTTGCAGTGGCTAGAAGCCCTGGTTTGCCCATTCTCTCTCTCCTGCTTATTTCTCTCTCAAATAAGTAAATAAAAATAAAAAATGTATGTGTGTGTATGTATGTATGTATATATATATAATTTTTTTTGAGGTAGGGTCTCACTCTAGCTCAGGCTTACCTGGAATTAACTACGTAGTCTCAGGGTGTCCTTGAACTCACGGTGATCATCCTACCTCTGTTTCTCAAGTGCTAGGATTAAAGGTGTGCGCTACCACACCCAGCACATTTTTTAAAATATTTATTTATTTGAGAGAGAGAAAAAGAGAGGAGAATGGGTGTGTCAGGGCCTCCAGCCATTACAAACAAACTCCAGAGGCATGCGCCACCTTGTGCATCGGGCTTACATGGGTCCTGAAGAATCAAACCTGGGTCCTTTGG
Source organism: Orientallactaga sibirica (assembly GCA_036365145.1). Lineage (NCBI taxonomy): Eukaryota > Metazoa > Chordata > Mammalia > Rodentia > Dipodidae > Orientallactaga > Orientallactaga sibirica. The sequence goes on along the minus strand of JAEOAD010000049.1, from coordinate 15,156,712 downwards.
CTTTGCAGGCAAATGCCTTAACCACTAAGCCATCTCCCCAGCCTGGCATTTTTTTTTTTTTTAAAGAATAAGGCAGGGCTGGAGGGATGGCTTGGAGGTTAAGACACTTGCCTGTTAAGCCAAAGGACCTAGGTTTGATTTCCCAGGACCCACGTAAGCCAGATGCACAAGGTGGTGCATACATCTTTGAGTTCATTTGTGGCAGCTGGAGGTTCTGGCATGCTCATTTTGTTGTTATTGTTTTTTTTTTTTTTTTTTTTTTTTTTTTTGAGGTAGGGTTTCATTCTAGCTCAGGCTGACCTGGAATTCACTATGTAATCTCAGGGTGGCCTCGAACTTGTGGTGATCCTCCTACCTCTGCCTCCCGAGTATTGGGATTAAAGGCGTGCACCATCACACCCAGCAAGCTCATTCTTTCTCTCTACCTCTCTTTGTTTCTCTCTCTCTCTCAAATCAATCAATCAATCAATAAAAATTTTAAAAGAAAGAATAAGGCAGCAGAGCCGGGAAATGCTCAACAGGTAAAGTGCTTGCTGCACAAGGAGGACCTGAGTTCGATTCCCAGCACCCACAAAAAAGCCAGGCATGGGCTGGAAAGATGGCTTAGCGGTTAAGGCTCCTGCCTGCTAAGCCTAAGAACCCGGTTCCAATCTCCAGGTCTCACGTTTAGCCAGATGCAAAGTGATGCAAGGGCACAATGCTGCACTTGCCCACAAGGGGGCGCACGCATCTGGATTTCATTCACAGCAGCTGAGAGACTGCTGGCGCGCCCATTCTTTATCTGTCTTCCTCTCCCTCTTTCTCTGTATGTCTCTCTCTGTGTCTCTCTCCAAAAATAAAAAAAAAAGCCAGGCATGGTGGTGCTGGTCTGTCATTCCAGCACGGGCGGTGGATGCAGGAGGATCCCTGCGGCTCACTGGCCAGCCAATTTAGTCTAATGGGTGTGCTCCAAGCCAGTGAAACCCTGTCTCAAAAAAGGTGGATGGTGCTGGGCGTGGTGGCGCACGCCTTTAATCCCAGCACTCGGGAGGCAGAGGTAGGAGGATCGCCGTGAGTTCAAGGCCACCCTGAGACTACATAGTGAATTCCAGGTCAGCCTGGACTAGAATAAAACCCTACCTCAAAAAAACAAAAACAAAAAAAAAAAGAAAAAGAAAGAAAGGTGGACAGTGTTCCAGAGGACAACATCTGAGGTTGTCTAATGGAAACCACACGTGATGAGGGATGTCAGTCATCCCAGCACCCAGAAAACTGGGGCAGCCTGAGCTACAGAGTGACATCCTTGTTCCAAAAATCAAAATAAAGAAATCTTCCTCCCCTTCTTATGCCAGCAGAGAGACTGGGGGTGGGGTGGATTCTCTCTCTGGAACTCACAACTGTCACCCAAGTCCAAGCTGAGGACAGGAAAAAGCAGGATGGCATATGTTGGGATAGTCTGCCCCACACCTTCCTTGGAGCTGGGCTTCAGGGCCAGGAGTTCTCAGACCTTTCTGCTCCCAGCTTTATGGATGAGTCATTAATGTGTAATTTATATGCAGTGATGGCTGTGTGCCTCAGTGATGAGCACTTGCCTAGCATTGCAAAGGCCCTGGGTTCCATCCCAGTTCTGCAATAAAACAAAAGAGATAAAGAAGAAATGCTGCATTGTTTGATGTGCTACTACTTGTGAGATTGGTGCTCTGCCACTACCCAAGAGTGACTGAAAGTTGCCAGCAGTCTCCCAAATTGCCTTTGCCCTGAATGACCCCACCTACACACCGCCCACTTACCTTTGTCCGAGCTCCTGGCTCGGTACCAGGGAATGGCCTTGTCCTCAGCCGTGGGACTTTCTCATGAAAGCCTTGCTCCTCAAGGTCTGCAGGCCAAGCCCTGGAAGGAGGGAGGAACGCAGGACCCAGAAGGAGTGGCCCTGCCAGCAAGGAGCAGAGGGCTGGACTTTGTCTCTGGGCCATGAGGTGCGGAAGCTAGAATCAGCTGGCCACTACCAGATGGGCCTAGAGCCAGGCCACGGTCTCAACTAAGGCCTCAGTATCCCTCCCTTTCTTTTTAAAAAATATTTTTTATTTATTTGCTTGTGTGTGCATGGGCACACCAGGGTTTCTTGTCACTGCAACTCTACTTCTGGCTTTACATGGGTGCTGGGGAATTGAACCAAGGCAGGTAGGCTTTGCAAGCAAGCATCTTTACCAACTTCGCCATCTCCCCAGCACCTTCCTACCTTTCCTTGGAGGTAGGAGAAATAGAACCCAGGACATCATACATGTCACAAGGGTATCAAACACAGAACCATGTCCCCGGCCCTAACTGTGGGTCCTAGGCTGTCACTTCACCATGTCCCCAGCCTCAGTGTGGTTGGCCATGTGAAGGACTCGCCTAGCATTTACAAGGCCCTGGTTTCCATCCCACAAAATAATGTGGAAAAAGTTATCAAACTCTAAGCCAAAAGTGGTGGCGCACGCCTTTAATCCCAGCACTCGGGAGGCAGAGGTAGGAGGATCGCCGAGAGTTCGAGGCCACCCTGAGACTACATAGTTAATTCCAGGTCAGCCTGGACCAGAGTGAGACCCTACCTTGCAAAACCAAAAAAAAAAAAAGGTATCCAAGTCCAAGTCCAAGTCCAAGTCCAAGGAATCATAGCTCTGATGTTCCCCTGCACCTACTGTATGTGGGCCCAGAATGTAGATGCCACAGGGAGGGTCAGGGACAGAGAGGTTTTGCGTCCCTGCTGAAGAGGGAGTCCCTGAGAAGAGATAACAAAGACAACAGCTCCACCTGTGATGTCCTTGGAATACTTCGCAGGGTGGGGTGGTAGAGGGCAAGAGTAGAAGGGAGTACATCTACAGCAAGAAGGGACGCTTGGCCCTCAGGCCTGAGTGTCTATGGCTGTGCTCAGCTGTAAGTTCCTGCTGCACTGGGAACTCTGGCCTCCTTGATTGGGGCCCAGGAGCTCCTTGCCCCGGCCATGTCCCCCCGGGGAGGGGACAGAGTTGCCCGACAGGAGAGTTTCGGGGAGATAACACACCCCAAGTCAGCTAGTAAATGGGGACTCTGACCCCTTCACTCCCTGCTTATCTCAGACGGGGAGATCAGCGTTCCAAGGGCAGCTCTGAGGATGCATGATGGTTGCTGGTGCTTGGGACTATGCAGGGCAGGGACACTGACCAGGCCTGGTCACACAGTTATTGGGCAGTGCACCGGGGCTCTTCTTCTCTACCAGTGGATTTCCAGGGCCAGAAGCAACAACCAAACCCCAAACCAAAGCAACAAGGAAAAAAAAAATGAAAAACACATACATTGGGCTAGAGAGATGACTTAGTGGTTAAGGCACTTGTCTGCAAAGCCTAAGGACCCAGGTTTGATTCCCCAGAATCCACTCGAGGCCACTGAGACTACATAGTGAATTCCAGGTCAGTCTGGACTAGAGCAAGACCCTATCTCAAAAAAAAACATAAATTGCCGGGCGTGGTGGTGCACGCCTTTAATCCCAGCACTTGGGAGGCAGAGGTAGGAGGATCGCCATGAGTTCAAGGCCACCCTGAGACTACAGAGTGAATTCCAGGTCAGCCTGGGCCAGAGCAAGACCCTACCTTGAAAAAACAAACAAACAAAAAACCATAAATAAATAAATAAATAAATAAATAAAAAAATATTAAAAGAAAAACACATACACAAAGGCTGGGGAGATAGCTCAGTGGCTAAGGTGCTTGCTTGCAAAGTCTGCTGTCCCAGGTTCAGCTCCCCAGTGCCTGCCTGTGAAGACCCAGGTTCGATTCCCCAGAACCCACATAAGCCAGATATACAAAGTGGCACGTGTGTCTGGAGTTTGTTTGCAGTGGCTGGAGGCCCTGGTGCACCCATTCTCTCTCTCTGCTTGCAAATAAAAGTAAAACTAAACATGAGGTTAGAAAAACCATGCACAAAAGGCTGTGAGGTAGTGCTTGGTACACAGCAGACACTCTTACTAGTGCTTGTTTCTAGGCTGGTATCCAGCAGGTGCTCACATGGATGCCTGGTTTACCATACCAAGCCTACAATGTGGTATGCAGAAGGCATTGCGTCACTATTTGGTCCATCCATGCTCAGTACACAGTTGGTGCTGCCAGGCCCATACTTTGTATAAACCGCACACTCTGTTCATCTTCCTGCCTTACGAGTATGTATGTCATAGGTCCTGCTGAGTGCCTGGTCTGTACCTGGCTTTAATTACTGCGCAGCTTGGTCTATGTCTGGTGTAATTGTAGGGGATGCTTTACTACGTGGTCTGTACTTTTATACACAGCAGGTGCTACATTAATGCTAAGCTAGTCAGTAGTTAGTATTAACGGGTGCTACATTAATGCCTGGTCTGTCTCTGGACAACAACAGGTGCTCTATTAATGCCTGGCCCATGCCCAGCTTGTAACATGCATTCTATTTACGCTTGTGTCCTGTCTGAAGCCTCATTAATGTCTGCTTGGTCTACAGCAGGCGCTGCATGAATGTCTACAGTAGCCATGGCATCATTGCCTGTTTTTAAATTCTGTTCATGCTTGCGTCCCGGCTGGTATACAGTAAGCGCTGCATCAATAGATACTAGCTCAATGCCTTGCATACTGAAGGTACTATATTAGTGCCGAGTATACAGAAGGCACTCTGGTGCACAGCAAGGCTGCTGCATCAGTGCTCCATACACGGCAGGCCGCAGGCACTCTTCATGCAGTGTTCTGTCTGGTATACAGCAAGCGCAGCATCAATGCCAGGACTACAGTAGGCATGCTCCAGAACGGACCAGGCTGGCGTGAAGGTCGCTACAAGCAATCGGTGTACAGGAGCGTGCCTCTCTGTAGTTCTCAGGGCTGAAGGGCCTCGAGCGGAGCCGGGCGGGGCCAAGCCGAGTCGAGCGCAGCCGAAGGGAGCCGATCTGGGCCCCGCGTTGTCCTCCACGTTCCCAGAATCCCCGGCGGCCGCGCCCAGCCGGAGCCTGCGCAGTCTCTTCCCACGTCGGCGCTCCCCAACGCCGCGCAGCTGCGCTCCGCCCGGCCGGCCCCGCCCCTGGCGCCGAGTTCCCGCCCCTCCGAGGACCGCTAGTCCCGCCCCCGCGGCGCGCGCGCAGCCCGTCGGCCCCTCCCATTGGCCGTAGCGCCTGCCCGTCGCGGGCGTGCTTCGCTGGATCGTCGGGCGCCGTCGCTCGGTCCCGGCAGCTGCGGGTGCCAGCGGCGGCTGCGCGGCGCGGGCGGGGACTGGCTGCTGGGCTGAGGCGGCTCCGGCGGGGCCGGGCCGGGCTGGGCCGTGGGGAAGACAGCGGCCGGGGGTGGGGAGGGGACGGCCGGCCGTGGCCGGGGCCGCGACGATGACTCTGGAGTCCATGATGGCGTGTTGCCTGAGCGACGAGGTGAAGGAATCTAAACGCATCAACGCCGAGATCGAGAAGCAGCTGAGGCGGGACAAGCGCGACGCCCGGCGCGAGCTCAAGCTGCTGCTGCTCGGTGGGTGAGCGGGCACGGGCCGGGGTCCTTGTCACACCGGAGCCACCACCCTGGGCCCACCCCCCAGAGTCACCTGCCGGCCGTGCAAGGGGACCTGGGCCCAGGGTGCTTCGTACTCAGTCCCAGGGTGCTTGGTGTTCTGTCCCTGCACCCGGATCACCAAGGCGGCCACCCCGTGTGTGTTCCTCTGATTGTCACCTGCCAGCCGTGCAAGGAGACCTAGATCCGAGTGTTTGGTGCTCAATCCCATGGAGATCGGTGCTAGTTCCCTGCACCCGGTTTACCAAGGCGGCCACCCTGTGTTCCCCTACTGTCATTTCCTATCGCAGCCATGCATGGTGCTCAGTGCTCGGTCCCTACACCCAGATGACAACGGTGGCCACCCTGTGTCCCCCGAAGTTACCTGTCAGCCATGCAAGGGTGCAGTCCCTGGGTGCTCCGTGTTTGTTCTCTGCATCCGAGTAACTAAGACAGTAGCCTCAGGTCCCCCAAGGGGTCACCTTCTGTCTCAGCTGTGCAAAGGATACCTGAACGCACGATGCTTGGTGCTTAGTTCCTGCACCCAGTTGACCAGGGCAGCAATCCTGAGCTGATGGTGGCTGGGCCACCCGGTGTCCCCCAGATCACCAGGGAGTATTGCCCTGAGTGACTAGCCTTTGTCCTAGGTCCCCAGATAAAACGGACAGCCTTCCTCACATCTTTGCAGATGGCCAGCCTGATGCAGGTCTCCCAGTTGTCCGCATTTGCCCATAGTGGCCTTCTTTTGCGTGGCGTTCAGCTCCTCCCATGCTATCCAGGGTGGCCTGCCCCTTCCTGGGCTCAGTCCTTTCCTGAATTACCCACATTAAGAGTCCCTGGGACCCTTTTTGTGTCTATAGTCTCTTATTTGGGTTGGATGAGGCCTCAACTTCATTTGGGGTTATCCCTCTTCCTCTAATGGTCAATCCCTCCTGGTCAGCCCCCTTGTCCCTGATGGGTACATTAACCCCTTCCAGTTCCCTTGGTAATCTGCCTTCTGGCTCCCTTCTTGCCCAGAAGCCCCTGTGACCTGCTCAGCCCCATGGCCTCCCTGCCCCTGTCCCCGTCCCCTTTCTTGTAACCCCTTGGCCTGTGTAGTGAGTGTCTCCCACTTGCTGGGGCTCTGGCCCCCCAAGGCCCACTTGTTGCTGGGAGCCAGAGGGCCCAGATCCAGCTGTTGTCATGCTGTCACCCCAAATAAGGGCCCCAATGAGGGCTGGGTGGCCCATGCTCTGCCTGCCTCTTGCAGCTCTTGGATGAGCTGTGAGCCAGGCCAGAGTGCAGTGTGCCAGGGGGTCCTTGGAGGGTCAGAGTGGGAACCATTCCCATGGTTCTGGGAGTTTAGTTAGGTGCAAGGGGCTGGTGACAGTGGTGCTGGAGTCATTCTCAGGGAGGTAGCCTGTGTGGCCCTTGGGCTTCAGAGGAAGTACCTGTTACTTTTTCTTCCAATGCTCTCTGGTTTCCCAAAACCTCTGAGCTGCCTTTTGGGTAAGGCAGGTGGGCGGGAAAGGACTCTGCAGCCTAGAGGTGTCTGCAGCTGTCCAGAGTGGCCCTCTGGGATGTGATAGCATGATGCTGGACAACTGTGGTTTTGTTTTGAGGAGGGACAGAGATAGAATTTGTCCCTCAGGGTAGCATTAAGTAGTTGTTCCCTGTGCCGAGTGGCCCATTAGGTCCTGTCTCCTGCCTGGTGCTAGGCTTGAGGTCTCAGGTTCAAGGGTGCCATCTGGTTCCCACTTTGCAGCTTAGCCAAGCTGTCCTCTGACTGAGAGGCTTGGTGTGGGCCTAGACGAGGCTGCCATGTGGCCATCCTGCAGCCTTTGGCACCTGTGCTTGACCCAGCATGGAAGTCAGGGTTGTGGGCCTGGCAGGACAGAGGTGAGAGCTTGAGGAAGACCTCGTGTGTCTGGGGAAGACCCACATAAATGTCATACCAGGGTATCCTGGGAGGACTTCTCAGAGGAAGTGACCATATCCTGGGCCATGCGGTGCTGGGGGTCCCTTGGGCCCCCAGAGAATTAATAGTCCCAGGGCCTTTGGTCTTGGACGTTGGACACTGGCCAGAATGACTTGTGTGACCAGGGCAGGGGAGGCCACTCTGCACATAGCTCCACACCTGTGTGTGGCGACCCCCCATTCTCCTGCACTCCAGCTTCCCCAAGTCCCGGCACTAAGCAGAAGCTCATGAGCAACTGTCCATTTCATAGCAAGCTGAGAGTGATGAAGACCACATTGTCCCATTGCCCAGGGGGACAGCCAGACCTGGCTTGGCTCCCTGGAACTCCACCCTTCCCCGTCCTGTCCCTGTTGTCCCACTGTGGCTCCCTGAGAGGAGGGAGGATCACAGCACCCAGTGGTATCCTAGGATGTGGGGAGGTCAAGGCCACCAGAGACCAGTCAGGGTACAGTCTGGGACACTGCCTTGTCCACTGCTATGTCCTGTCATCGTCGCCCTGGGCTGCACATGGCTGCAAGCTTGCTTAGCCAGTGGGCATTTAATGCCTCTCCTGGACTGCTTCCATGGTACTATGGGCACCAGGTAGTTCTCTGGGGTGTCCCAGCTCTGTTAGCTCCATTCTAGGTGCTCCCCTGGTGTGACAGCCACATGAGTACCTGGATGTTTCCCATGTTCCCAGGGCCAGGGTGTCCCCACTGTCCCTGCCCTGCTGGCCGAGGGTGAGCAGCTCGTAGGGTGCTGTTGGAAGGAGCGAATGCGCTCAAAGCCGTGTGGGTGGGTTCAAGACTTGGACTGTGTGCATATGTGTCTCTGGTTTGTGTGGAGACATGTTCTAGGCTTCTTCTGTGACATTCCTGGTGGCTGTGGCTGTGGCCATGGCCAGTGATGCATGAGCTTAGAGAGGACGAGACCTCTAGGGAGGGAGTATGACCTCTGGCCTGGGGTCCTTGTGTATCCGCAACTCCTTAGGAGCCCTGGTGCTGAGGCTCTAGGCCCAGATGCAGCTTTGGGTACCCTGTCTCCACAAGTCTGCCCATGCAACTGTGGGGTCCAGTGGGTCTGTGGGTTCTGTTGCTGGGAGCAGGCCACCCAGGACTGTGGGGGACTCCTACACAGTAATGGGCAGCATGGGGACTGGCTTGGAAATCCCTGTCTCAGGCCGGGTGGAAGGCAGGGCTGGGCAGTGACTTCTAAATAAAGCAGGGCGGTGAGCTCCCGGCTTCCTGTCCTCCCAGAGCCACGGGCTGGGCGGCCAAAGGCCGAGGATCCGGCAGGGTTGGCTACAGGGTGGGTGGACTTCTGGCTAGGGAGGAGACGCAGACAGGATCATGGCCTTGACCCCAGACATCTATCCAGGATCTGATGTTCCTGGCCTTCTTGTTCCTCATGCTCAAGTGTCAGCAGCACTAGACCTCTCTGGCCTCAGCTCTCAGCTTCCTTGACTGTCCCTGAGGGCTAGGGACTACCGCCCCTCTTCTACGAGGCATTCAGGACCAGGACACTATAAGATTCCCAGGAAAATTGGGCAGGTTGTGGGGTGGTACTCAATGGGTAGCTCTTGCTTAGCATACACCAGGCTCTGGGTTCCTCTCCAGCACTGTATAAACCATGGTGGCACACGTCTGTCATCTCGTACTCAGGAAGCAGGAGGATCAGGAGTTCAGAGTTGTCCTCGGCAAGTCCAAGGTCAGCCTGGGCTACATGAGAACCTGTTTTAAATTATTTATTTATTTGTTTATTTGCAAGCAGAGATAGAAGAGAGGCAGAGAGAGAATGGGCATGCCAGAGCCTCTAGCCACTGCAAACGAACTCCAGATGCATGTGTCCCTTGTGCATCTGGCTTACGTGGGTCCTGGAGAATTGAACTGGGATCCTTTGGCTTCGCAGCCGAACGCCTTAACTGCTAAGCCATCTCTCCAGCCCCGAGAACCTGTTTAAAAAAAACAAAGGACAGGGCTGGAGAAATGGCTTAGTGGTTAAGGTGCTTGCCTGTAAAGCCAAAGGATCCAGGTTCGATTCCCAGGATCCATGTAAGATGCACAAGGTGGGGCATGTCTGGAGTTTATTTATCTGTTTCTCTCTCTCAAATAAATAGATAAATAAAATTTAAAAAAAGAGAAAAAAACAAACAAACAAAGGACAGGTTGTATCTCTAAGTAGGTGGGGTCCCCCAGGCACAGTGGTGTCCTTTCTGGGTGGCCATCCTGCACAGTACCCTTCCCCTCGTCTGAGATGTTGCTGGTCCACCTGAAATCAGGACACTGCCACCCTCAGAAGAGAGGCCATGAGATTCTGGGACCATGGAGTGTGGATGTGCAGGCCTTGGGAAGTGAGGTGTCAGGGCTCCCAGGTCACTTTCCCTTCCCTGTCACCTGCTGATGGTGGCAATTAGGGCCCCTGTAAGATCCTGATGTATGTAAGTTAGCCAGCATGTGTGATGGGCCCAGGCTGCTCCCATATGCCCTTACTGTCCCATTGCTAGATTCCATGGATACCGTTGTCCTGGGCATCTCCCTCGTGTCCCCTCTGGTTGCCTCTGCGTCTGTCCCCTGACTTGACACAGTGAGTTGGATCTGGGCTCTCAACTCATTGCCAGGGTCTGGCTCTCCCCTATTCAGAAGCCTGTTGGCAGACCCTCCCCATCCCCTGCTTTCTTCTGGTGGCCTAGAGTCCAGCTGCTGAGGCTGGGGTGGGACTCCACACTCTGTCCCCAGGGGTCCCCCAGGCCCCAGCATAGTGATGGAAGACACACTGTGGACAGGCAGGTGGGGCTGAGGTTCACAGCCATTCAGGTCTCAGTTTCCACAGGGATGGGTGAGTTGAGATCTGGTAGGTAAGGGCACACGGCTGCCATTGTTGGGATATTGGCAATGCTGGTATGCCACAGGCCACCACAGGGACTGACTTGTCCTTGGAAAACCACCGGATCAGAGACATGCTATCTGGCCTGGGTGCTAGAGACAGAGGGCTGGGTCCTTCTCTATGGGTATCCTGAGTCCTTTGGGGCTGCCGGCAGCCTCTGGCTTCCACCTGCTCCATGCCAGGAGCTCCCCCAGTGTGACAGTCACTCTGTTCCCAGTTGTCACTCACAGTGCTGTGGGATGGGATCACCCTGAGTAAAGACTGACCTGTGTCCCCTCAGAGCCCCCCTTCCTACCATGACTCCCGTTACATTCCATGTCTCTCTTGACATGTGTCGCCTGGCCACTCAGGTTCTCCTGCTCTTTTTGTGGCACAGCCTTGTGGTTGATGGAGTAGCCACCAGGGTGTGCAGGACCGTCTTCCACTAGCCAGGTGACTGCAAGCAGGCTTGGCCCCATCACTGCCTGCCCTGCCCTCCACAGGGTCCAAGGACTGGTGAGACCCAGGCAGCCCTCCATGTAGCCTTAGCTCTGTACCAGTAGGAATGGGGCCATGCTCTGGTTGAGACGACGGTGACGACAGGCCTTGGTTACTCATCTGTTGAAGGGGACAGTTCCTTGCCGACTATTGAGGGATTGTGTGAGGACGAGGCCAGTGTGGGGCTTGGCTGGAGTGGGTGCACAGTGAGTGGGAGACCACCCTGTTCCACCCCTTCTTCCCCTGCGTGCTGCATGTCCTCAGTGACAGTGTGGGACACAGTGCCTGCACAGCACTTTCCCCTCAAAACTGGCAGTTCAGACAGTCCTGGACTGCCAAGCATGGGGCATCTGTCTCTACTGTCTGCCCGCTTTCCAATAGACACCAAGCATACTAACTTCCAGGTCACAGTGAGGTCTGAGGGTGGCCATGTGACAGGATGTGGTCACCTTGGGAAGCATGGCCCTGTCACATTGTGACCATCCTCTGAGGCTCCATGTAGTGAACACTAGGCCCCTGCCCATGCAGACACCTCCTGAGCCTGCTGTGTCTGCAGTTGAGGTGCTAAGCCCAGACTGGCATGGTGTATGTGCCCTGTGGGTGTGCCAACAACCCAATTGGCCCTCTCTTTTATGGCAATCAACTTAGCCCCTCATGGGGAATGGCACTGGGAGGGACAAGGGCTGGCTGGGCAGAGCCATGGGGGAAGTTGCGACCAGAGGTGGGTCTGGCTTTCTGGTGACTTCTTGATAACCTTGTACCCTGTTGGTGACAGTTGGTGACCTGGGCAGGCAGGGCTGTCCCGGCCCCCTCTGACCCCTGTGCTGTGGTCTGCAATGTCCCTCAAGATCCTGCGTTGAAGCTGGTCTCCCAGCTTGGCACTATTGGGAGACTGCGGGAGGTGATTAGATCACTGGTTATTGAGAATGTCCTTTAACAGGGCCTGGGGGACCCCAAGCTCTCTATCGCCCTCTTATATCCTGGCTATGAGGGGATATATACATTTTGTTGTTGAGAGTATCCCATGTAACCCAGGCTGGCTTCAACTTACTGTGTAGCAGAGGATGCCCTTGAACTCCTGATCCTCCTGGGAGGGGGTGAGTGGATGGATAACAGCCAATTTATTCAGTACTGGGCATGGAACCCAGGGCTTTGTGCATGTTAGGCAAGGGATCTACCACTGTGTGACATCCCCATCCATGGGTTTGAATTTTATGTTGTTTTGTTTTTAATATTTTATTAATTTATTTGAGGGGGAGGCAGATAAGAGAAAGGATGGGCACATCAGGGCCTCCAGCCATTGCAGATGAACTCCAGAGGCATGCACCACCGTGTGCATCCTTAGGCCTTGCAGGCAAGCACTTTAACCACTAAGCCATCTCTCCTGCGCACCCCCCCTTTTATTTTCAAGGTAGGGGGTTTCACTCTAGCCCAGGCTGACCTGGAATTCACTATGTAGTCTCAGGGTGGCCTTGATCTCATGGTAATCCTCCTTCCTCTGCCTCCCGAGAGCTGGGATGAAAGACATGTGCCACCATGCCTGGCTTTTTCCCCCATTATAAAAAATGTTTTATTTATTTATTTATTTGAGAGAGAAAGAGGTAGATAGAGAAAATGGGAGCAGTAGGGCCTCTAGCCACTGCAAATGAACTCCAGACATGCGCCACCATGTACATCTGGCTTACATGGGTACTGGGGAATCAAACCTGAGTCATTAGGCTTTGCAGGCAAGTACTGTAACCAGTAAGCCATCACTCCAGCTTGGATTTTTTGTTTGTTTGTTTGTTTTTGAGATAGCCTCAATATGTATCCCAGAATGGCTTTGAACTTACGGTGGTGTGTATTTCTGTGGTTTTGCTGTTTTACACATTCCCACCAAAGACACAGAGTCACAAGGCATAGCTCGAGGACCAAAGGCTCTGAAGCCACTGTGCGGGCTGGGCTCAGAGGACACAGTGCAAGCACGAGGATCTGAGCCAGATCCCCAGATTCCACGGAAGCGGGACACTGCGGTCCTAGCATCTGTCATCCCAGCATGTCTGTGCAAGAAGGGGGCAGGGAATGAGAACCTGCCTGAAACAAGGTGGGCAGCGAAGACCTCCACATGCAGTCACACTCACACGAGATTTAAAAACCCATAGCCAGATAAACAGTGGCTCTTCACAAGTGGGCTGTCTTCCTGTAAGATTCGGGAACAGTGAGCTGGTGGCAGAGGCTGGGGCAGCAAACTCGAGGAAGAGGCAGGAGAAACCCATGCCAAGCTCTGGGGCCTTTGGGAGGGACTGCTGAGGCTGCATGTGAGGATGAGGGTGGCTGTAAGACAGGTGAGGCAGGAACCTGCCCAGCTGGGTGTCGAGAGGTTACCTTGGGATCTGCATGAAGCCCTTGCTGGTACCCATGGTACTGGTATGGCCTTCTGAGACCATCAGTGCTCCCCTCAGAGGCCCTTTGTAGGTAGGTAACATAGTACCAGCAAGGCCAGAGGCCATCTGCATCACTGGAGGGACTGACTTCAGATGGTGTGGCTCCTTTTGGGAGGCCACAGGGCTGGCTGGGGCCTCATCTCCTGGCAAAGTTTTTAAGTACCAGGGACAGGAACACTGGTGCCTGTGCTGGGGAGTCCCAGCACAATGCCAGGATATCTGGTGTGTGCAGGCAATGTGGCCTGGGGCTGCAGAACTGCCTGTGCCTCAGTTTCCCCAAATGAGCTTCAGTGATCGTCATCTCCAGGTGGCCTGTAGATGGAATCGGGGGCCATGGTGGGGACAGTTTGTGAAGCTAGTCTGTGGCTGTGGTCTGACATCACCCTCTACAGGGCACATCTGCTTGCTCAGGCCCTGCACCAGCATGGCAGCCTCTCCAACCTTCCTTGACCAGTCTGTGTGGGAGCTTGTGTGCTGTGTTCCTGTGGACCACTCTCGGGAAGGTGACACATACCTCATGTGGTTTCAGATGTGTAGCCAGTGTGTGCTGCAGCCTCAGGCAGAGGGCCAGGTGGGGCACCACTGCTAGGGGAGAGGTTCCCACTCCTGGCTTATGATAGCAAGACCCATGTTTCACACAAGATGTTGGCTCTGCCCCAAAGACATGGCTATCACACAGTGTGTGTGTATACATGCATGCATCCATCATCCACTCCCCCTTTGATCCACCCATCCAACCACCTTTTCATCCACCACCCATGAATCCATCCATGCAACCCCCTTCTGCCCCTCATGGTGTCTCCAGGATCCATTGCTCTGCCTGCCACCATCTTGTCCTTATGTAGTTTTTAACCCCTCCTTCCCCTTTCTTGTTTTTCTTTTTTGTTGTTTTTTTGTTTTTGGTTTTTCTAGGTAGGGTCTCACTTTGGCCCAGGCTGACCTGGAATTCACTATGTAGTCTCAGGGTGGCCTCAAACTCATGGTGATCCTCCTACCTCTGCCTCCCAAGTGCTGGGATTAAAGGCATGCGCCACCACGCCCTGCTCCTCCTTCCCCTTTCTGAGAGCTTGTCTCTGTCTCTGTTTCCTCTTCCTGGTGCCCTATGGTGTTCCCCTTGGCCTGGCTCCCTCTGGCTCCCTCCTCCGTGTCAGTCTCAGCAGAGCCCGTCTCATGGAATAGTGGGCGTGCTGTGTGATCTCTGAGCTGCAGCCATCGTTCTGCTTGGCTAAGCCTGGGGGTGATGTGGCGAGTGTCCCATGGGCTGCACCTGCTCTAGGTGCCTCAGGACTTGCTGAGGTCCAGGTGCCTTGGGCATTGAGACTCTCCAGGAGCTGGACTGGATGGGATGGAGTGCAGGATGTGGGTGTGGCAGGCCCGTCTCTGGTTTGTTCAGGACATCTGTGTGCAGGGGTTAGGGACACAGAGAAGGTAGGCATCAGCGTCTCAGGACACCACCACACCAGCATCCTCCATATTTGCCACTCTGGATGTCTCCAGCAAAAGGCTTATGATCCCTGATGGCTTGCAGGGGAGAATCTTGGGTGGCCTGTGTCTACATGCAGGTGTCCTCTGATGCCATTTCAGCCAGTGTTGCCAGCCTTAGGGCCCCTTCCTGTCATCCTGCCCCTCACACTCACACTGGCCACTGCGGTCCTCTTTCCGAAATTCTGTCATGGTCTCAGCTAGAGGCTGTAATCCAGCATGAGATAGGGTGTGGCCCAGTCTGCTCTCTGGGTCTTCATGGGTTGAAGGGTGAGGTGGCTCTCTGGGGTACTGTGGAAGGTACTGGTTCCACTCGGAGCACCTCCCTCCTGGCCCAACCCCATCTCCTAACATGGTGGCCTTGTGGTGAGGGTTTCAACACACAGTCTGGACAGGTATTCAGGCCGCAGGATCTTTGCAGCCATCTCTCAGTGCCGGCCGGCATCAGCCCACCCCTCCCTGCTGAGCGCCCATCACCAGTTGTGAGCCATCCGAATTGGCTCTGCTCTTTGCCTGTTGAGAACAAAGCAGCTATGACTACCCTAGGCCCATTTGCTGGGGTTGTATGGTCACCATGACAGGGACTAGAGATCCAGTGTTCCAAGCAGGACACCATGGAAATGTGCAGAGGCTGGATCTTAGGCTCTTGCACATTCTGTGCCCCTGGTTGTACTTTTGGAGCCAGGAGGAGTCAGACAGCTGATATGGAACCTGGAGAGATGGCTTAGTGGTTAAAGGTGCTTGTTTGCAAAGCCTGATGGCGTGGGTTCAGTTCCCCAGTACCTATGTAAAGCCAGATGCACAAAATAGTGCATGTGTCTGCATTTTGTTAGCAGTAGAAAGAGGCCTTGGCACACCCATACTCTTGTCTCTCCCTCTCCCCTTTCTCAAACAAACAAATAAATAAATTTTAAAAAGATAACTGAGGGCTAGAGCGATGGCTAAGCTGTTAAGGCTCTTTCCTGCAAAGCCAAAGGACTAAGGTTCAATTCCCCAGGACCCACATAAGCCAGAGGCACAGGGGTGGTACATGTGTCTGGAGTACGTTTTCAGTGGCTGGAGGCCCTGGCCTGCCCATTCTCTCTGCACCTCTCTCTCTTGCTCTGTCTCTCTCTCTCAAACAAATTAAAAATTTTTTAAAAATTGAGCTGGGCGTGGTGGCGCATGCCTTTAATCTCAGCACTTGGGAGGCAGAGGTAGGAGGATCGCTGTGAGTTTGAGGCCACCCTGAGACTACATAGTGAATTCCAGGTGAGCCTGGGCTAGAGTGAAAAAAAAAATTTAAAAAGAGAACTGAGGGGCTGGAGAAATGGCTCAGCAGTTAAAGGCACTTGCTTGCAAAGACTGACAGCCTGTGTTAAATTCCCCAGTATCTATGTAAAGCCAGATGCACAAAGTGGCACATAGATTTGAAATTTATTTGCAGTGATAAGAAGCCCTGGTGTGTCCTTCTAACACTTTCTTTGTATGTTTCTCTTACTCCCTCTCTCTCAAATAAATAAAAGTATTTTTTAAAAAAGAAAAAGAGGAGGCGGGCGTGGTGGTGCATGCCTTTAATCCCAGCACTCGGGAGGCAGAGGTAGGAGGATCACCATGAGTTTGAGGACACCCTGAGTCTACATAGTGAATCCCAGGTCAGCCTGAGCTAGAGTGAGACCCTACCTTGAAACACCAGAGAGAGAGAGAGAGAGAGAGAGAGAGAGAAAGAAAGGAAGGAAGGAAGGAAGGAAGGAAGGAAGGAAGGAAAAAGGAAAGGGAAAAGGAAAGGAAAGGAAAAAGGAAAGGAAAGGAAAAAGGAAAGGAAAGGAAAAGAAAAGAAAAAAAAAGAAAAGAGAAAAAGAAAAAGAGGGGCTGGAGAGATGGCTTAGCGGTTAAGCACTTGCCTATGAAGCCTAAGGACCCCGGTTCGAGTCTCAATTCCCCAGTACCCGCGTAAGCCAGGTGCACAAGGAGTTCATTTGCATGCATCTGGAGTTTCTCTCTCTACCTGCCTTTTCTTTTTTTTTTTTTTTTTTTTTTTTTTTTTTTGGTTTTTGGTGGGTCTCTGGAGGCCCTGGTGAGCCCATTCTCTCTCTCTCTACCTGCCTATTTCTGTATCTCTCTCTCTCTCAAATAAATAAATAAAAATAAAAATAAACAAAAAAGTTTTAAAAAGAAAAGAGCCTGGTATAGTGGCACACACCTTTTTTTTTTTTTTTTTTTTTTTTTTGTTTTTGAGGTAGGGTCTCACTCTAGCCTGGGCTGACCTGGAAACTATGTAGTCTCAGAGTGGCGTCGAACTCATGGTGGTTCTCCCACCTCTGCCTCCCAAATGCTGGGATTAAAGGCGTGCGCCACCACGCCTGGCAGCACACACCTTTAATCCCAGCATTCAGGAGGCAGAGGTAGGAGGACCACCATGAGTTCGAGGCCACCCTGAAACTACATAGTGAATTCCAGGTCAGCCTGGGCTAGAGCAAGACCCTGCCTCGAACCCCCCCCACCCTCCCCCAAAAAAAACAGGAACTGAGGGACTGGGCAGGGCAGCTCATGGGCTCATGGTACTCAGTTGGGACCAGGGGACCCAGGTGAGACATTGGCATTTGGAGAAATTAGGTCTGATGTGGGGGAAGCTCCCAGACCCCAGGTGACAGGGCACAACTATGGCATGTGATAAAGCCACACCTGGCTGTGTGGCCTGCCCGGTACTGTCCAGAGCCTGACCAAGTGCCCCAGGGTGACCTGAAGCCCTGGGCCAGCCGGGCCTGGCTTGGTATCCAGTGTCCTCTGCACCGACTGGCCTCCTGCCTCCCACAGAAGCCTCGGTGATCATTCATTGCTGGATCCCTGACCACCTGTCTGGAGGGATGGCTGCCTTGGCTATACCCTGTTGGCCCTGGTTTGAGTACTGGGTGAACCCTTGCCCCAGGGAACAGGGCTGTGGGTCAATCACCGTGCCCCAGGCACTTTCCTCTCCTTTCCTCCGGAGGCCACTGGTGGCATACCGTCTTCTCAGCAACTGCTTGGCTGCGTGTTGCCTCCTTTGAGTGTGGGAAACCGGCCAGGCACATGGAGGAAAGGCAGCTTCTTCTATCACCCTGGAACATGTTCTGCCCAGCTCCAAACCCAAATGGGCAGCGTAGTTTTCATATTTGATCTGTCACGCCCAGCAGTCCTTGTAAGCTCACTGCCCCCTTGGGCCTGGTGGCTCCTGTGGCCTGAACTGCTCCCCTCCCCTCAAAGCTTTGCTACTGCAGGGATGCCACAGAGCCAGCCTTGTGTACCTTTGCACTGTCCCTTACAGGAGAGCTGTGGGAGCCTTGGGAAGCTGTCCATCCATAACAGTTGCTTTTGATCATTAAATTAACCATGCAGAGTAGGTGGAGGGTGTTCCGCGGATATGTGAGCCCCATGATCTGTCTAACCTGGCATCCAGGACTGAAGCTGGCCTTTCTGGTGCACACTCGAGGCCATTGTAGCCTGGGAGAGCCCACTCTAGGGTGACTTCACTAAGGACCCATCAACCTCAGTTTCAACCAAACACACTATTCTAGACTGTCACTCTACTTCTGACCATGCCCCCATCCCTCCCTGTGGGTTCTAGGCTGTCACTCTACCTCTGACCACGCCCCCAGCCCTTACTAGAGTGAGACCCTACCTCAAAAAACCAAAAAAAAAAAAAAAAAAAAAAAAAATTATTTATTTGCAAGCAGAGAGAAATAGGAGATAGAGGAAGGCAAACACCCTAACCACTGAGCTATCTCTCCAGCCCTTTTTTTTTGTTTTTTTGTTTTTTGAGGTAGGGTTTGTTTTTGTTTTTCTGTTTTTGTCAATCCTTCTACCTCTGCCTCCCGAGTGCTGGGATTAAAGTGTGCGCCACTATGCCCAGTTTTCCAGCCCTAGGGTTTCAGTCTAGTCCAGGCTGACCTGGAATTCACTATGTAGTCTCAGGGTGGCCTCCAACTCTTGTTGATCCTTCTACCTCTGCCTCCTGAGTGCTGGGATTAAAAGCATGCACCACCATACCCGACACTATTTATTTATTTATTTATTTTTAAAGATTTTTATTTATTTATTTATTTATTAGAGATAGAGCGAGAAAGAAAGAGAGGGAGAATGGGCATGCCAGGGCCTGAAGCCACTGCAAACGAACTCCAGATGGATGTGCCACCATGTGCATCTGGCTTACGTGGGACCTGGAGAATTGAACCAGGGTCCTTAGGCTTCGTAGGCATTGCGCCTACTGCCAAGCCATTTCTCCAGGCCTATTTTTCTTTTCTTTTCTTTTCTTTTCTTTTCTTTTCTTTTCTTTTCTTTTCTTTTCTTTTCTTTTTTCTTTTAAAAAAAAAAAACATTTAGAGTCGGGTGTGGTGGCACATGCCTTTAATCCCAGCACTTGAGGATCACTATGAATTCAAGGCCAACCTGAGACTACATAGTAAATTCCAGGTCAGCCTGGACTAGAGTGAGACCCTACCTTGAAGAAAAAAAAAAATTAAGTGGAGCTGGAGAGATGGTAGGCATTTGCCTTCAAAGCCTAAGAACCCAGGTTCGATACCCCAATACCCACATAAGCCGGATGCCCAAGATGGCGCATACATCTAGAGTTTGTTTGCAGTGGCTAGAGGACCTGGTGTGTCCATTTTCATTCATTGTCCCCCACTCTCTCTCTTTCAAATAAATATTTTAAAAAATAGCTGGGCATGGTGGCACATGCCTTTCATCCCAGCACTTGGTTGGCAGAGGTGTAGGAGGATTGCATGAATTTGAGGCCACCCTGAGACTACATAGTAAAGTCCAGGTCAGCCTGGGCTAGAGTAATACCTTACCTCGAACCGCCCCCCCCTCAAAAATTAGAGGCCAGGCATGGTGGTGCATGCCTTTAATCCCAGCACTCAGGAGGCAGAGGTAAGAGGATCACTCTGAGTTTGAAGCCAGCATGGGACTACAGAGTGAGTGCCAGGTCAGCCTGGGCTAGAGACCTTACCTTGAAAAAAAATATTTACGGTTGGAAAGATGGCTCAGCAGTTAAGGTGCTTGCCTGCAAAGCCTAAGGACCCACGTGTGATTCTCCAGTACCCACATAAACCAAATGCAGAAGGTGGTACATGCATCTGGAGTTTGTGTGCAGTGGCTAGAGGCCCTGGCATGCCCATTCTTTCTCTTCCATAAAGAAGTAAATCAAATAAAAATAAATGTTATTTTTAAAAACAAAGTATTTATTCCCAAGCCTTAACTTCAGAGCCTTCTCTCCAGCCCTTCTTTATTATTTTTTATTTTGAAACAGGGTTTCCCTAGTTTTCCCACAGGCAACCTGAAATATTTGATCTTCCTGCTTTGTGTCCAGAGTAGCTGGGATGACAAGTCTGTCACTGTATCCAGGTTGTGATAGCATTTTGTCAGTTATGGGTGACAGGGCCATGACTGGATCCACGTGGCCCCCAGCTGAGGAGTTCCCAGCTTGGAGTGGGTGGATGCCAAGCGTGTTGCTCAGGGCCCGGGACAGAGAGCGGTGGCCTGTCTGCATCCACAGCGCTGGCCTGGAGCCAGTAGTGTTGCTGTCCATGCCAGGTGCTGTGTGCTGCCTGTCCTTCTCCACAAGCGGTGGGGGGCTGTGAGGATCCTTGTGCCACTCACCTCCACCTGCACACCTGCACTTGGTGTTTTCAGGCTGCTGGGCTTTTTTTTTTTTTTTTTTTTTTTTTTGAGAGAGTCAGAGAGCTAGAGAGAGAGAGAGAATGGGTGTGCCAGCAGCCTCTCAGCTGCTGTGAACAAACTCCAGATGCGTGCGCCCCCTTGTGGGCAAGTGCAGCATTGCACCCTTGTGTCACTGCATCTGGCTAAACATGGGACCTGGAGAATTGAACAGGTGTTCTTAGGCTTAGGAGGCAGGCGCCTTAACCCCTAAGCCATCTCTCCAGCCCTCCTTTTTTAAAATAAAATATTTATTTATTTGAGAGAGAGAGGCAAATAGAGAATGGGCACACCATGACCTCTTGCCACTGCAAATGCGTGTGCCACCTTGTGCATCTGGCTTATGTGGGTACTGGGGAATTGAACCTAGGTCCTTTCTCTTTGCAGGTAAGTGCCTTAACTGCTAAGCCATCCCTCCAGCCCTCTTAAACCTTTTTTTAAAAAAACGATGTTATTTATTTATTTATTTGAGACAGAGAGAGGGAGAGGAGAATGGGTGCACCAGGGCCTCTAGCCACTGCAAACAAGCTCCAGATGCATGCGCCCCCTTGTGCATTTGGTCTACATGGGACCTGGAGAATTGAACCAGGGTCCTTAGGCATTGCAGGCATGCGCCTTAATCGCTAAGCCATCTTGGCAGCCCTTGCCTCAGCTTTTGTGCTTCTGGCTTACATGGGATATGGAGAATCAAACATGGGTCCTTATGCTTTGCAAGCAAGCACCTTAACTGCCAAGCCATCTCTCCAGCCCCAACTCTTGTTTTTTTTTTTTTTTTTGAGGTAGGGTCTCACTCTGGTCCAGGCTAACTTGGAATTCACTATGTAGTCTCAGGGTGGCCTCGAACTCTTGGTAATCCTCCTACCTCTGTCTCCCAAGTGCTGGGATTAAAGGTGTGTGCCACCACGCCCAGCTTTTAAAAAAATATTTTATTTATTTATTTATTTATCTATTTGAGAAAGAGGCAGAGAGAGAGAGAGAATGGGTGTGCCAGGGCCTCCAGCTACCGCAAATGAACTCCAGATGCATGTGCCCCCTTGTGCCTCTGGCTTGGGTCCTGGAGAGTTGAACCAGGGTCCTTTGGCTTTGCAGGCAAATGCCTTAACTGCTAAGCCATCTCTCCAGCCCCCCCTTGTTTTTTAATTGCATTTATTTGTGCATCCATGCATGTATGCATATGGAAATGTGTATGGGCATGCCAGGGTCTTTTGCCACTGCAAAGGACCACCAAACTCTTGCACTACATTTTTGTGTCTGGCTTATATGGCTTCTAGGGAATTGAATCCTGGCCAGCAGGCTTTGCAAGCAACCATCTTTAACCTTATCTGCTAAGTCATCTCCCTTGGCTTGACTTCTCTCTCTCTCTCTCTCTTTTTTCTCTCTTTCTTTCTTTCTCTTTTTTTTTCTTTCTTTCTTTTTTTTTGTTTGTTTTTTGAGGTAGGGTTTCACTCTAGCTCAGGCTGACCTGGAATTCATTATGTAGTCTCAGGGTGGCCTTGAACTTGTGGCGGTCCTCCTACCTCTGCCTCCCGAGTATTGGGATTAAAGGCGTGAGCTACTACTCCCGGCTTGACTTTTCTTTAGTTCCATGGATGAGCTGAGTTGTGTGGAACAGGACAGGTAAGGGGCATTGTGAATGGACCCGGTGACAGCCCCCACATCCTATGTATCAGAAAGGACTCATGGTGGATGATGGACACAGGCCAATAGATTTCTGGAGTTCAGAAATTGGAATGGGCTGGGCATGGTGGCACACACCTTTAATCCCAGCACTTCGGGGACGGAAGTAGAAGGATCACCATGAGTTTGAAGCCACCCTGAAACTACATAGTGAATTTCAGACCAGCTTGAGTTAGAGTGAAACCGTACTTTGAAAAACCAAAAAAAAAAAAAAAGAAAGAAAGAAAGAAAAGAAATTTGAATGGCCTTGGCACATAATAGCTTCCAAAGCTCTTAGAATTTTGCATTTGGGGGCTCATAATTCTCACCAGGAAAGTCCATAGTCCTCGACCTCTGCACAGTTGTGGCAGCCCTGATCTGCATGGGAGCGTGCCGCAGAGTGGTGGCTTCCTGATGACGTGCCATGGTGTTTTGTCACTGACTCCCATGGGGCCCCAAGCTGGTGTGTGAGGTGCTCAGGACTCCAGCAGGCCTAGGGAGCCACCATGTCCATTCACCTGCTGTGGGCAGAGACCATGGATCCATTCAGAGGGTTAGCTGCAGGGTCTGCCTCATATGGGTGCCCTACACTTGAGCAGGGGTGGGATACAGTATGTGAGGGTCTGGATTAAGGACTCTATGCGCTTACCAGTGTGGAGCTCTTCTTGATGCTGGGGGGGGGGGCAGCAGCTGCTACATGAGCCTGTCCTAGGATTTTCAGCCTGGCCTTATGGCCTATAGGTCCACCAGACCACAGGGTATGTCTTGTACCACTTCTCAGGTGATGATGCGCCTCTAGGAGCAGTTGGGAGACTCAGGGGGGTTGGAAACATGATGGAGTCACCTGTGGTCCATGTGGTCAGGGTGGGAAGAGCTTCAGGTAGAAAGGAGCCTGGCACTTGTGTTGACTGTGAGTGGAGTTGGGGGTCCAGAGGGAGCACTCTGCCCAGCTGGAGCCCTCTGGTGGCATCATCAGCTCCGAGAGCCATTCAGGTGCCTTGGGGGATCTTTTTTTTTTTTTTTCAGTTTTTCGAGGTAGGGTCTTGCTCTAGCCCAGGCTGACCTGGGATTCACTATATAGTCTCAGTGTGGCCTCATACTCATGGTCATCCTCGTACCTCTCTCCCCACCCCAGTGCTGGGATTAAAGGTGTGCACCAACACGCCCGCCCCCTGGGAGATCTTTGTGCACTGTCCTTTTGGCATTGGATGGGAGGGCCAGACTTGGGATTAGGTCTGAGGTTATCTCATGGGAACATGCTGGGGGCCATGGTGGTAACAGTGGTGCAGAGCCGCTCTGTGGTTCCCCCGCAGGCACTGGTGAGAGTGGGAAGAGCACCTTCATCAAGCAGATGCGGATCATCCACGGCGCAGGCTACTCGGAGGAGGACAAGCGCGGCTTCACCAAGCTGGTCTACCAGAACATCTTCACCGCCATGCAGGCCATGATCCGTGCCATGGAGACGCTCAAGATCCTCTACAAGTATGAGCAGAACAAGGTGAGTGGGGGTGGGGTGCTGCAGGCCTTGACCCTGATGTGGGCAGGTCTGTAGTGTGGATGGGGACCAGGCAAGCAGGGGCTGTGGGGAGGCCCAGAGGCCTGTAGGTGGAGCTGTAACAGCTCAGCCACTCCTTGTCCAGGTTTGACAAGGGTTGGGTGGTCCGATGCACATGGGATATGGAGTGATCTGTTGAGGCCACACATTGTCCTCAGGTTGGGAGCTGTGCCTGTTCCTGGATGTCTAAGACAGAGTCTGTGTTGGACAGAATGAATTGAGGTGGCTCAGTGACTGAACTGGGAACATGGAGGGTTGGCATTCCAGAGCTTCTGGGAAAGGTGGTGACAGTGTGGGACAGTCAATGCCATATACCGTGTGCACTGGGCTGGTGTCTTATGCAGCTGAGTCCCCTGCCTGGGTCTCTCTTGGCTTTAGAAGGAGCAGGTTCAGGGCTGGAGCTGAGCCTCAGTGGGTCTAGTGCTTGCCTATCCTGCATGAAGCCCTGGATTCCATCCCCAGCACCACGTAAACCAGACGTGGTGATGCATACGTGTCCTTCAAGCTTTTGGCAGGTGGAGGCAGGAGGATGCAGAATCCAAGGTTGTGCTTGGAAACAATGAGTTCCAGACCGGTATGGCTGAATCCCCTATAGAGTTGTGGCCTTCCCTTCCACCTGTAGGCCAATGCCCTCCTGATCCGGGAGGTGGACGTGGAGAAGGTGACAACATTTGAGCACCAGTATGTGAATGCCATCAAGACGCTGTGGAATGATCCTGGCATTCAGGAGTGCTATGACCGCCGGCGCGAGTTCCAGCTATCAGACTCCGCCAAGTAGTGAGTGTCG
The DNA here is from genome assembly GCA_036365145.1 of Orientallactaga sibirica. Classification (NCBI taxonomy): domain Eukaryota; kingdom Metazoa; phylum Chordata; class Mammalia; order Rodentia; family Dipodidae; genus Orientallactaga; species Orientallactaga sibirica. The sequence goes on along the minus strand of JAEOAD010000049.1, from coordinate 15,132,357 downwards.
CCACGGGACACAGGCTTAGGACAGGACACAAGGTCTTCCTGCGCCTGGCCCTACCGTCACCATCAAGCTCCCACGCTGGGGTTGGGAGGTGGCTTTACTCTGGACGTGGTTAGGTGGGCAGCCCCAGAAGGCTTGTGGCCTGAGGGTGACCTACCCAGCCCGACCCTCATAAACCACAGGGCTAGCTGTGGTAAGATCCTGGCTGGCCCTGTCCTATGAAAATGCCTGCCCTCCCACTGGGTCTGGAGGGAGACTGTGGAGTGCAGGACCAGGCTGGCCATCACTGTCCCACCCATGTACTTGGGCCTCAGAGAGACTGTGAAGGGGCTTGGACAAATCTGGACATGACTGTCCCAGAAGGGCCCCTTGTCCTATGGCCTTCCCCTACATCCCCATGCCTGGTCTGGCCAGAGAACCTGGCCCCAATCTGTGCATGACAGCCTGTGATGATGCAGGGTCCTGGGCTGACAGGGCACTTGGGGCTCAAAGAGGAACCTGTGTGAGGTCCCTTCTGTGTAAGCCTGTAGCTCATAGAAGTGGCCATTTCACTTCTCCAGAGAACTTGAATCTAGTGGGCCTCTCTGATTCCTAGTACTGCCTTGCATGCTCCCTGCTTACGCATGGCCCTCCTGGGTAATGGTGCCAGGTCCCTCAGGCCAGCTGCAGTTCCATCCTAGGAGACTTGTATCTCCCAGTCCCTAGGAAGCAGCCTGCTTCCACTGCCCATGGCAGGTGGAGACAGCTCCATCCCCTTGGACTGTGCCTTGGGCCCTCCACACCTCCCGTGTGTGCTGAGTGACACCAGGTCCCTGTCCGTTGGTGAGGTGGGTGCCTTACCCTATCATGTCCTCATCTCTTCATCCCTGGCTGCTGTCTGAGCAGACTCCCACTTATCTTGCAGTTACTTGACTGACGTGGACCGTATTGCCACAGTGGGCTACCTGCCCACCCAGCAGGATGTTCTGAGGGTGCGTGTGCCCACCACAGGCATCATCGAATACCCGTTCGACCTGGAGAACATCATCTTCAGGTGCCAGGGTGGTGGGCAGAGAGGGGTGGTCATACAGGTCCCAGGTGGTGAGGAGGGTGCTGTGACCCAGGGGATGCCTCTCAGCCCTGGACCTCCTTGGGCTTTGGAGAGCATGGGGAACTTTCACTGGGACCCTGACAGGCACTGTACACACAGGTTGGAGGGACTCCAGTGCCACAATTGGTGACATGGGCCCATGTCACCCACACCCCTCACATGGCTTCAACAACTCAGGCCCTGAGGTGCTGAGCAGAGGCTCAGGGAGCCACAGGCAGTGGTGCAGCACACTTCCAGCTTTATATATCAAGGAGCTGGGAAGGAGACTAGACCTCAGCACTGTGTGGCCCTTGCTGTATAGAGCTGGCCTATGGGTACTGCTCCCATCCTCATCCAGGACCAAGCCCTCCTCCTCCAGGTCCCCGTCCTCCTCCTCCTCCAGGCCCTTGTCCTCTTCCTCCAGGCCCCTGTCATCCTCCTTCAGGTCCCCATCCTCCTCCAGGCTCCCGTCATCCTCCTCCAGGTCCCTGTCCTCCTCTAGGACCCCATCCCCCTCCTCCAGGTCCCCATCCTCCTCCTCCAGGACCCCACCCTCCTCCTCCAGGTCCCTGTCCTCCTCCTCCAGGACCCCACCCTCCTCCTCCAGGTCCCTGTCATCCTCCTCCACTCCCCTGTCCTCCTCCAGGCCTCCGTCCTCCTCCTCCAGGCCCCCGTCCTCCTCCTCCAGGTTCCCGTCTTCCTTCTCCAGGCCCCTGTCCTCCTCCAGGTCTCCATCCTCTTCCTCCAAGCCCCCATCCTCCTCCTCCAGGTCCCTGTCCTCCTCCGGGTCCCTGTCCTCCTCCAGGTCTCCATCCTCCTCCTCCAGGTCTCCATCCTCCTCCTCCAGGCCCCCATCCTCCTCCTCCAGGCCCCCGTCCTCCTCCTCCAGGTTCCCGTCCTCCACCTCCAGGCCCCCGTCCTCCTCCTCCAGGCCCCCGTCCTCCTCCTCCAGGTTCCCGTCCTCCTCCTCCAGGCCCCCGTCCTCCTCCTCCAGGCCCCCGTCCTCCTCCTCCAGGCCCCCGTCCTCCTCCTCCAGGTTCCCGTCCTCCTCCTCCAGGCCCCCGTCCTCCTCCAGGTCTCCATCCTCCTCCTCCAGGTCTCCATCCTCCTCCTCCAGGCCTCCATCCTCCCTCTGCATCCTCACCCAACCACCAGCAACATCTGGGAGGTTGCATCTATCCCTGACACTGCAGACATTATTGTCACTGCTCCCTAAGGGACACTGTGTCCTCAGTGATCTTGAGATGGCTTTCAGTCTGCAGAGGTTCTAGGCAAACACTGTACCACATGGGCGAGGGCCTTGAGCACTCTCTGATTCTCTTATCTCCGGGTCCTTGCTGGGACTGCCGCCACCTGGGCTGGCAGGGATGATTCTCACAACTCCTGTGGTTGGATGGCCAGTGTGGCCTGGAGGCTGTCCTCAAGCTGATGGTGCTGTGCCCTCTCTCTCCAGGATGGTAGATGTGGGCGGACAAAGGTCTGAGCGCAGGAAGTGGATCCATTGCTTTGAGAATGTGACGTCTATCATGTTCCTTGTGGCACTCAGCGAATATGATCAGGTCCTGGTGGAGTCAGACAATGAGGTGGGGCCAGGGCCAGCAGGGGAAAGGGAAAGGGCACCTTGGGAGGGCAGCTGGTCATGTGCCCCCTCCTCCTCAGAACCGCATGGAGGAGAGCAAGGCGCTCTTCCGGACCATTATCACCTATCCATGGTTCCAGAGCTCTTCAGTCATCCTCTTCCTCAACAAGAAAGACCTGCTGGAGGACAAGGTCCTGCACTCACACCTGGTGGACTACTTCCCGGAGTTCGATGGTGAGTGCATGCGTGGCAGCTGTCACCTGAGGGCTGGTGTGGGAGAGATGGGTGCAGGCCCGGTGGATGCTCATGGGGATGGTGGGTAGCACTGGGTGAGCTGGGGCAACACCACGTGTTGGGCTGGCTCTGACCACAGCCCTCACCCTCCACACCAGGCCCCCAGCGGGATGCACAGGCGGCTCGGGAATTCATTCTGAAGATGTTTGTGGACCTGAACCCTGACAGTGACAAGATCATCTACTCCCACTTCACATGCGCCACAGACACAGAGAATATCCGCTTCGTGTTTGCAGCAGTCAAGGACACCATCCTGCAGCTGAACCTGAAGGAATACAACCTGGTGTGAGCGCCACGGCCCCCCTCACTTCCCTCCTTCTCACCTCTCCTCAAGGGCAAGGGCGGCCTCTTTCTGGCCTGGACTTGTGGCTTGAGTTTTTTTCTAGAAAAAGAAAAACCAAAAAAACCCCAAACAAACAAAACCCCAAAGCAGACACATGGACACCAGTGTGCCCCAGGCCCCATGGGAGCCCAGCCCTGTGGCCAGCACAGTGGGGGCTGTGGCACCCAAGGCCCTGTGGCAGCCTGCCTGTCACTCCTTGGTGCCCTGTGTTCAAATACTCCTCCATCAGGAAGGCCTGAAGGCTTGGGGCTGCCTACTTGCCATTTTCTAAGTTATTGATGTCCATGCATCCACGTCCTCCTAGCCCACGCTGTCTGCTCCCTGGACTCCAAGAAGTGGGGGTGGGCAGCACCCCATGCCCACCCTGGGAAGTGCCTAACCATATATATATACATAAATATATATATATATATTTTTTTTTTTTTAAAGAGAAAAAAAAAAAACGCTCTCCTGGTTCAGCAGATGGAGGTCCCTCTGTGTCCGCTTGCCAGGGGCAGGCTAGGCTGGAGCTGGGGAGATCCTGAGGGGATCCCAGTATGCTGTCCCTGACTATCTGGCTTGGAAAGTCCCTGGGGACTGGGGAGTCAGGGCAGCTGGAGGGGATGGGCCCCATGCAGCTTGGTATGGCCTTGTGGACAGGGCAGCAACTTTGGGATTATTCGAGTTCTTGTTTTCCGGTGGGCAGGGACGTCTTCTTCCCAGTGTACTCAGGTCTGTCCCCAGAAGCAGAAGTGGGGACACTGCCAGTGGCTTTATCCATGACCCATCCAAGCTCTTGTCCCTACTCTAAGCCCTTAGGCTAGAGTCCCCACTGGGACTTCCCAAGGCAAGGAGACAGCTCGTGGAAGGTGGTGGCTGCTGGTCCTGAGGGGCCGTCACTCACGCACACTACAGTGTTCTGTTCTGTTCTGTTCTGTCAGATTCTCTCTGTTTTTGTATGTGTGTCCCAGGTCAGGACTCTGGCTGTCAGACAAGTTTCTGGAGCATCCACTCATATGTGGGCCAGCCTGAGGACCAGCCACAGTTTCCCCCTCCTCCCTGGACAGGAGAAAGAAATTGGGCCTGTGGCCATGATGGCACCCAGGGCCAGGACAGGCAGTATGGTGGGGCAGCTGCATTCCTGGCCACCAGCCTGTGGGGTCTTCCCTGGGTCCTCACACCAGGGCCTCCTCATGTTTGTGCCACAGTGGGGCCAGGCCCACCAGGTGCCAGTTGTATTGCCCACCCAGCAGCTATGTGACCATTACCTAGCCCAGGAGCCCAGGTCCTCATAGAGCCTCTCATCACACAGAAAGAAGAGCACTTGGGGCTCTGTGGGTGGCCCAGGTGGGGCCCCTCAGTCCAGACCGGGCAGCATGAGCCAGCCAAGTGTTAGCCCTTCTCAGGGCTCTGTGCCAAGTATCCAGACCACCATGGCCATAGCCAAAGCCCTGGAGGACAGTGCCTGGCCTGCCGAGTGGCTAGCAGTGGGATCTGTCCAGGGGAACCAGACAGGACCCTCATGTCTGTGCCAATCGGTTTGGGACAGAGTCCCAGCCCCACCGTGTCCACCCTTGACCTTGCCACAGGTAGCCTGGTTATGGGGGTCACTGGCTCCGTGGTGTTCTCCATGTGTGCCGTGAGCGCCAAGCACCCTCCATCATCCAGTGGGGGTGACCTGACCACCCTTGTATATTACACAGCCCTGATTTCAGCCTATTTAAGAGAACACTCTATGTGCTGTTTTTAAAATCTCTGGCCTTTGCATGTATGTGTGTGGTGGAGGGAGGGTGGGTCAGGCACGTGGCCCCATGCCAACCTCCCACAGCCAAGGAGGGACAGGTGCCAAGGTCTGCGTGGCAGGTCAGGGCCCTCACCCCTCAATCCAGAGATTGAATTGAAATTGACTTTTCATATCTTTCTCCTGAAATGAATTCTGTTTTAAATCAGAATAAATTTTGTTCCTAAATGCTGTGGCCCCTTCTGGTTTATTTTTCACGGCCAGCTGAAAGGAAGGGGTAGCACAGGCTTGTCCCCCAAGGTGCCTGGCGTCCCTCCACACAGCCACACAGCATGAAACCTCCTGTGCCTCCCAGGACCTGTCTACTGCTGCACTCAGCCTTCACCATTGCTTACCTTTAAAAATGACTGTTTGAGGCTGGGTGTAGTGAGTTCAAAGCCAGCCTGAGACTACATAGTGAATTCCAGGTCAGTCTGGGCTAGAGTGAGAGTCTCAGTTTGCAAAGCCTGATGGCCTAGGTTTGAAATTCCCCAGCCACCCATGTAAAGCTGGACAGGCATTTGATTGCAGCAGCAAGAGATCCCAGCATATCCACACACAAACGTACACATGTGCAAATGAATAAAAATACCCATTCACATAGCAGTGTGGCCGTCCCCACCATCCATATCCAGAACTCTTCCATGTCCCCACACGGAAGTTCTGCCATTGAACACTTATTGCCACCCTCTAGCACCCACTGTCCACTTCTGTCTCTGATCTGATATCTCTAGGGACCTTGTGGGAGTGGGACCTTGCAGTGTGTCCTGTATCATGACACCAAGCATTATATTCTGGAGCTCCCCCCACCCCCACCCCCACTGTTGGAGAGGGTTAGAATGTCCCGTCACCAGTGAGGATGTCCTGTTCTCTGTCCCCGGGCTGGGATTGTCTGGGGACACTTGGATGCCTGGACCAGGCTCATAGGAGTGTGGGTGTGCTCGTATGTCTTTGGGTGCATCGCCAGCAGTGGACATGTTGGGTGACATGATTACTAAGTTGAGCGTTTTGAGGAGGCACGTGTGCTTTGACAAGCCAGGCCCCAAGGACCTTCCCTCATGGAAGGAAGATGGGGCAGTGGGGCAGGTGGGGTTGTTTTAGATGGGTCCCCAGGGGAGGGCTTCGGGACAAGCTGACACCCCAGGAGGATCCTGTGAGCAATGAGGAGCAGAGCAACGAGGAGCCGAGGCGACACACTTGCCCAGGAAAGCGTCTCAGCCAGTGTGAAGACCCCTGGCTGGTGGAGGAGGCCTGTGTGAATGGAGCAGAGAGAGCCGAGTGCTTCGTTGTGGCCAGCAGATGGCGCTAGGATGCCGTACTGCCTGGCTAAGGGTGGAGGAAGCTGCTTTTAGGTCAGCCCGCTTGGGAGGGACAGAACAGCGCCCTGGGAGGGCCTTTCTGAAGGGAAACGGTGAGACACAGGGTATAGGTCACCCTTCCTAGCGTTCTGGAGGCTGAGGCAGGAGGATCAGGAAACCAAGGCCAGCCCTGGGCTGTATACAAGGAAGGGAAGAAATGGGAGGGAAATAACAGCTCCTGATTTATAGGGGAGGATGGATGATGGATGAACAGATGGACAGATGTGTGGGTTGATGAATTGATGGGTGGATGGATGGATGAGTAGATAGGTGGGTGGCTGCATGGATAGATGGGTGGATGAATGGGTGGGTGGATGGATGGATGGATGGATGATTGGATGGATAGATGGATAGGTGAATGGATGGACGGATGGGTGGATGCCAAATAGATATAGACAGACAGATCTCAGCCCTGAGAAGGGAAAACAGCAGTGTATTGAATAAGGACCATGTAGGCCTTATAGCAAGATCTTGTCTCAGAAAAGAAAAAATAAGTCAGCTGGTGTGGTGGCACACACCTTTAATCCCAGAACTCAGGAGGCAGAGGTAGGAAGATCATTGTGAGTTCGAGGTCAGCCTGAGACGATAGAGTGAATTCCAGATCAGCTTGGGCTAGAGTAACCCTACTGTGAGCCCCTCCAAAAAAAGTTATCACTAAAGTATCCCTCAAACACAGAAATGAATTCCACAGAAGTCCAAAAAGTATTACCCTGGGGTGGGAGAAAAAAAAATTTTGAGGCACTTTCTCTGTAGCCCAGGCTGGCCTCTCAGCTGCTTGCTATTCTCTTGCCTTAGCCTTCCCAGTACTGCAGTACTGGGATTATAGGCATGAGCCACTACACCTGGCCTGTTTTTTTGTTTTTTTTTTTTTAGTTGAATGTGTGTGTGGTGTGTGTGTACGTGTGGAGACTAGAGGACACCCTTGGGTATCATCCTTGGGAAGCTGTTACCTCTTTGAGTCAGGATCTCTCTGTGAGCCTGAGCTCACGATTGATTGAGACTGACTGGCCAATGAGCCTCTCAGAGATCCTCTTGCCTGGTGTCTCTAGTGCTGGGATGATAGGTGTGTGCCGCCACACCTCCGTTTTACAAGGGCTCTCGGATGGCTTGAACTCAGGACACAGCCATCTCTCCTGTGTTTCTTTTGCACACACAGTATGTTGCTCATTCATACTCCCCTCAGATTCTCAGGTGAACTGCTAGAAAACCAAAGGCCAGCACCCCACACGTGCACAGGAAGTAGCCATGTTTTGGGAGGGGTGGGAGAACTGTCAGGCTGTTTCATTTGGAACTTGCACAGGCTATTTTGCGGGTCAAGGCAAGAGCAGAACTGGCTGTTTATTCTGAGGCCGGTGGGAGTCACAGCAGGTGTCATTGAGGGTCTCTGGCATCTGATGATTCACACCGTGGCACTCTGAGGACCCAAATTTGACCAGGCAGGGTGGCCTCTGTGTCCCTAGCCTGTGCCTGGGCCAGTCCACCAGCTGTCTGGCCTACTGCTGCCAGATCACAACCTGTTTCTACTTTCTCCTCTTGCTTCAGACCAGGAAGAAGTGGGGCCTCCAAGCTGAGGGGCTCCCAGCCCTCGCAGCCATTCCGTGGGTGGGCAGGACAGCTCTTACTAGCCCCTATCTCACCTCCCATCTGTCTCCTTATGAATCAGCAGGGAACCACCCACCAATCAGCACTGGGCGGGCATGGGCCCCGTCAACTGCCGGCCACAAATCTGGGGTGGGGGAGAGAGGGAGGGGTGGTTTCTCCGAGGGCTGTGTGTCCCTCAGAACCACAAATAGCCTCTCTGAGCCTTACCTTCACCTCATCTGTGAGAAATCCAGAGGCTCCCATATGGCATGAATCCCAAGGGCCTGGAGATATTTGAACTAGAATTTTCTAGAACTCAAAGGAGGTTTGCACCCACATGGCAGAGATCTTGCCTATCTAGCTGAGAGGGTCTACAGACAACACAGTTCTCGGTTCTCAGGTCCAAGTTTACGGGCAGGGTAACCTTGTGATGTAGTATAGGAAAGACCTTTTGACCCATCTATTCAACTCCCAGAGTCCTTTTATGATGGTCTGACTTCTCTGGGTTCTGAAAGTAACCGCCACTGTCTCTCTGACCCACCCAGTACCCCCTTAAAATCTCTGCTTTGTTTTTCTCTCTCTGATTTTATCTCTATCAAACTCTTATTATTATTATTATTATTATTATTATTTTGTTATTATTATTAATTTTGTTTTTCAAGGTAGAGTCTCACTGTAGTCCAGGCAGACCTGGAACTCACTGTAGTTTTAGGTTGGCCTTGAACTCATGGTGATCCTCCTACCTCTGCCTTCCGAGTGCTGAAATTAAAGGCATGTGCCACCACGCCTGGCTTTATTTAATTTTTTTTTTTTTTTTTTTTTTTTTTTTTCAAGGTAGGGTCTCTCTCTGGCCCAGGCTGACCTGGAATTAACTACGTAGTCTCAGGGTGGCTTCGAACTCTCGGCGATCCTCCTACCTCTGCCTCCCGAGTGCTGGGATTAAAGGCATGCGCCACCACGCCCGGCTTAATTTTTAAATTTAATCCTTAGTGCTGGGATTAAAAGTGTGTGCCACCATGCCCAGCTTGGCCTAATACATATAATATACATAATATATATATGTATGTATATGGTTTTTGTTTTGTTTTTCATGGTAGGGTCTCGCTCTAGCCCAGACTGACCTGGAACTCACTGTAGTCTCAGGCTGGCCTTGAACTCACAGTGATCCTCCTACTTCTGCCTCCTGGCATTAAGAGGCATGCGCCACCACTCCTGGCTTTTGGACTGATTTTTTAAAAACTAATTTAATATTTTAAAATTTATTTTATTTATTTTTATTTGAGACAGAGAGGGAGAGAGAAAGAGAGATGAGAGATAGAGAATGGGTGCACCAGGGTCTCTAGCCACTGCAAATGAACTCCAGACACATGTACCTCCTTGTGCGTCTGGCTCATGTGGGACCTGGAGAATCAAAACCTCTCCCTCCCCCTCCCCTGTCTCTTTCTCTCAAATAAATAAATAATTTTTTCATTTTATTTTCTATTTCCCTTATTAGGATGTTAGGTAATTTCTGTCATATACAAAAAAAAAAAAAAAAAAAAAACAGTGATGTAATTTTCTCCCTGGTGATGCAAAATGAAACTGGTATACAGTAGGCACTCCTCCATAAATGTTTGCAAACAGTTCCTCTCCAACTGACCCTTGTCTTGAGTATGTTTAAACTCTGGATGCCTGAGGGTGGTCACAGGTCGGCTCCCCACTCTGCCTCTCCTTTGTGCCATGCCTCAGTTTCCTCATCAGGCAAACACATTGGCGCTGTTACAAATGCAGAAGTATACTAGTGCCGCCAGCCTCAGCAGTTCTGAAATAAGGCTCCAGCGAATGACAGAAATGCCCAGGGTTGGTTCCAGAGAAAGGGGCCAGCTGAGGATGGCGTCAGCATCCTGGGGGGGGGGCAATGAGGCCACCCCTCTTGAGAATGAGGAAGGAGGCCCAGCCAGACACCCCAGGGGGAGCGCAAGCTCTACAGGCTGCCACCCCGCCCTTCTGTCTGCCTGAAACCCTTTGGCCACCAACCTGTCAGGCGGGCAGGGCTGGGTCTAGGCAGGTTGGAGGGGGCGGGATCCTTATGCCTTCACCATCCCCGCCCTGTTCCCAGCACTTAGCTTCAAGCAGGCCTTGCCCTGCTCCTGAGGGTCCCAGGCAGGGACATTGGTGTCCCTGGGGGTGATTCCACCCCCCACCCCCCCTCCCACACACTCCACGAAAGAGGTAGCTCTCCCCGGAAAAGCCAAGCTGGGCTGGGCAGGCCCTGGCCCAGCAGCGGCAAGGGGACAGGCTGCCATGTGGCCAGGGGACTGGTGAGGCCCGGATGGCTCGTTCACTGGCCTGGAGCTGCTGCCCCTGGTGCCTGTCGGAGGAGGAGAAGACCGCGGCCCGGATCGATCAGGAGATCAGCAAGAAACTCTTGGAGCAGAAGAAGCAGGACCGCGGGGAGCTGAAACTTCTACTCCTGGGTGAGTGCAGCCCCCATCACCACCAGGCTGGGGGAAAACAGACGTCTCTAGGCGACCCAGGGCAGGAAGCCACCAGGAACCCATTTTCCAGATGAGAAGAGAGAGTCTCCTTAAGTCAGGCCAGCTTTGTCATTCAAAGAGTGAGCTGTGGGTTGTCCACCGTGTGGAGACAAGGGACCAGGTACCAGGGAGGTGGCTCAGAACAGTGATCTGACGGGTGGTGCCCAGCAGGCCCAGCATGCCCTGCCGCCCCGCGTTTGTGTCATGGGACGGGAATGAGGGTGAGCCGGCTGCTTGGCCACAGGGAGGGGCCCCAGCCTGTTCCTCCATCTGCAGAGCCAGTCTCCCCCGAGGGTCCCTGTCAGCCCACTTTACTCAGGGAGGGCTCTTCCACGTGTGCTGGATTCCAATGGTTGGTTGATCATTCATTCATTCATTCATTCATTCATGGGTTAGGAACTCTTTGTTCACAGTGTGAGTGTGCATGTTCTTGGTATGAGTGTGGTCATGTGTGCACCACACATGCATCTGAAGGTCAGAAGATAACCTTGGCTGCCAGTCCTCCCTTCCACTTTGTTTGAGACAGGTCTCTTCCTTGTTCACCTCTGTGGATCACAAGATTCTAGGTGGTTCTCCTGACTCCATCTCCTTTATTTTTATTTTTATTTATTTTTATTTTTTTAATTGTATTTATTTGCAAGCAGAGAGAGAGAGAGATAGAAAAGAGGCAGACAGAGAGAGAATGGGCGCGCCAGGGCCTCTAGCCACTGCAAACGAACTCCAGATGCATGTGCCCCTTGTGCATCTGGCTTATGTGGGTCCTGGAGAATCGAACCGGGATCCTTTGGCTTTGCAGGCAAACGCCTTAACCGCTAAGCCATTTCTCCAGCCCTCCATCTCCTTTTTTACTCAAGATGCACTGGGTTAACAGATCCCACTACAAACCTGGCTTTATGTTGGTTCCAGGGACTCAAGCTCAGGTCCCCCTCTTCCATGACATGTGGGAGGCTGAGGACTGAGTTCAAGGCCAGCCTGGGCTACATGAGACCTTGTCCCACAAAAACAGAACAGATGGAAAGGGGGCCTGAGGTTGTGGCTCAGTGGGTAGAGTGTTTGTCTATCATACAAGTGCTCTGGGTCCAATCCCAGCACTGCATAAACCAGGTGTGGTGATGCATGCTGGTCACCCCAGCACTGGGGAGATGGAGGCAGGAGGATCAGGAGCTCAAGGTTATCCTAGGCTGCATACTGAGTTTGAGGCCAGCCTGAGCTCCATGAGACCCTGTTCCAAAAAGGGAGGCTGGAGTGATGGCTCAGCAGTTAAGGTGCTTGCCTGCAAAGCCTAACAACCTGGGTTTGGGTCTCCAGTACTTAAACCACATAACCCAGATGTACAAAGTGGGGCTGGAGGCCCTTGCACTCTCTCTTTCTGTCTCTCTTTTCTTTGTCTCTCTCTGCTTGCAAATAAATAAATAGATAGATAAATAAAATATTAACTATTTTTTAAAAGGCTGGGGAGATGGCCTAGTGGTCAAAGGTGCTTGCTTGCAAAGCCTGCCAGTCCAGGTTCAATTCCTCAGTACCCACATAAAGCTGGATGCAACTGGAGATAATTTTCAGTGACAAGGGGTCCTGGTGCATTCATACTATTCTCTCTCTCATCCATCAGTTAATTAAATATTAAAACAAAGAAAGAAACCCATGCTCCCTCCTGCCCTCCTGTCTGTGGGTCTGTACTGATGTCTTCTCTTTCCTCCTTCATGTCTAGTATTTCTGTCTTTGCTCCATTTTTCCTCCTGTATTTTTTTTTTTTTTTTGAGAGAGACACAGAGAGAGACAGAGAGAGAAGGAGAGGAAGACAGATAGAGAATGGGCACACCAGCAGCCTCTCAGCCGCTGTGAACAAACTCCAGATGCGTGC